>OV702284.1:443710099-444310099 GCA_916181665.1 Avena sativa
TGGGCAATAACACATGAAAATGGCTATAACACACGAAAACGATGAATTTTTGGTCATAATTCTCAAACATGTTTCGGGTTCTACGGACCATGCACATCCCCTGGAACATCAAAACTATGGGCAATAGCTCATGAAAATGGCCATAAAACAAAAAACTATGAGTTTTTGGTCATGCCCTCAAACATTTATCGGGTATTATGGTCGTTGTAAATCACCCTAGAACCCCAAAACTATGGGGAATAACTCATGAAAACTTCCGTAAAATACAAAAAAGAGGAGTTTTTGGTGATAACTCTCAAATATGTATATCGCCCTAGAACCTCAAAACTATGGGCAATAGCTCATGAAAACGACCATAAAATGCAAAAACAACGAGTTTTTCGTCACGTCTCTCAAACATGTAAAGCGCCCTGGACCCCAAAACTATGAGCCATAGCACATGAAAATGGCCATAAAACACGAAACGACAAGTTTTTGGTCATTCCCTCAAACATGTATAGGCTTCTATGGTCGTTATAACTCGCCCTGAAACCCCAAAACCATAGGGAATAACTCATGAAAATGTCCACAAAATGCAAAAAAAAATATGAGTTTTTTGTCATAACTGTCAAACATGTAAGTCGCCATAGAGCCCTACAACTATGGGCAAGAGGTCACGAAAATGGCCATAAAATCAAAAACGATGAGTTTTTGCTCATACCTCTCAAACATGTAAATCACCCTGAAACCCCAAAATTGTGGGCAATAGCTCATGAAAATGGCCATAAAACGCAAAAAAAACGAGTTTTTCGTCATAACTCTAAAGCATGTAAAACGCCCTAAATCCCAAAAAATGTGGGAATAACTCACAAAATGTCCATAAAACACAAAAAGATGAGTTTTTGGTCATAACTCTCAAACATGTAAATTGTCATGGAACCCGAAAATTGTTGGCAATATCTCATGAAAGCGGCCATAAAACACGAAAACGACGAGTTTTTGGTCATGCCCTCAAACATGTATCATTTTTTAATATCTTTTTAAATAGCCCTAGACCCCCCAAACTATAGGCAATAACTCATGAAAATGGCCATAAAACGCAAAAAAGATGAGTTTTTTGCCATGACTCAGAAACATGTAAAACACCCTGGAAACCCAAAACTATGGGCAGTAGGTCACGAAAATGGCCATAAAACACGAAAACAACGAGTTTTGATTCATAACTCTCAAACATGTAAAGCGACCTGGAACCCCAAAACTGTGGGCAATAGCTCATGAAAATGGCCATAAAACGCAAAAAAGTCGAGTTTTTCGCCATAACTCAGAAACATGTAAAACGCCCTAAAACCCAAAAATTGTGATCTATAGATCATGATAACGGCCATATAACGCAAAAAATACGAGTTTTTGTCATAACTCTCAAACATGTAAATAGCCCTGGAACCCCAAAATTGTGGGCAATGGATCATGAAAACGGCTATAAAACACGAAAACAACGAGTTTTGATTCATAACTCTCAAACATGTAAAGCGCCCTGGAACCCCCAAAACTGTGGGCAATAGCTCATGAAAATGGCCATAGAACGCAAAAAAGACGAGTTTTTCGCCATAACTAAGAAACATGTAAAACGCCCTAAAACCCAAAAACAATAAGATCAATAGATCATGATAACGGCCATATAACGCAAAAATTACGAGTTCTTTTTCATAACTCTCAAACATGTAAATATCCCTGGAACCCCAAAATTGTGGGCAATGGATCATGAAAACGGCCATAAAACACGAAAACGACAAGTTTTTGGTCATGCCCTCAAACATGTATCATTTTTAACATCATTTTAAATCGCCCTAGACCCTCCAAAACTATGGGCAATAACTCATGAAAATGGCTATAACACGTGAAAACGATGAGTTTTTGGTCATAATTCTCAAACATGTATCGGGTCTTACAGACCATGCACATCCCCTGGAACATCAAAACTATGGGCAATAGCTCATGAAAATGGCCATAAAACAAAAAACTATGAGTTTTTGGTCATGCACTCAAACATGTATCGGGTATTATGGTCGTTGTAAATCTGCCTGAAACCCCAAAACTGTGGGGAATAACTCATGACGATGTCCATAAAATGCAAAAGAAAGATGACTTTTTGGTGATAACTCTAAAAAATGTAAATCGCCCTAGAACCCCAAAACTATGGGCAATAGCTCATGAAAACGGCCATAAAATGCAAAAACAACGAGTTTTTGGGCATGCCTCTCAAATATGTAAAGCGCCCTGGAACCCCAAAACTATGAGCAATAGCACATGAAAATGGCCATAAAACACGAAACGACAAGGTTTTGGTCATGCCCTCAAACATGTATAGGGTACTATGGTCGTTATAATTCGCCTTGAAACCCCAAAACCATAGGGACTAACTCATCAAAACGTTCACAAAATGCAAAAAAAAATATGAATTTTTGGTCATAACTGTCAAACATGTAAATCGCCATAGAGCCCTAAAACTATGGGCAAGAGGTCACGAAATGGCCATAAAACGCAAAAAGGACGAGTTTCTGGTCATACCTCTCAAACATGTAAATCACCTTGGAACCCCAAAAATATGGGCAATAGCTCATGAAAATGGCCATAAAACGCAAAAAATACGAGTTTTTCGCCATAACTCAGAAACATGTAAAACGCCCTAAAACCCAAAAAAAATGTGATATATAGATCATGATAACGGCCATATAACACAAAAAATACAAGTTTTTGTCATAACTCTCAAACATATAAATAGCCCTAAAACCCCAAAATTGTGGCAATGGATCATGAAAACGGCCATCAAACATGAAAACAACGAGTTTTGATTCATAACTCTCAAACATGTAAAGCGCCCTGGAACCCCAAAACTGTGGGCAATAGCTCATGAAAATGGCCATAAAACGCAAAAAAGACAAGTTTTTGTCCATAACTCGGAAACATGTAAAACGCCGTAAAACCCAAAAAATGAGATCAATAGATCATGATAACGGCCATATAACGCAAAAAATATGAGTTTTTTGTCATAACTCTCAAACATGTAAATATCCCTGGAACCCCAAAATTGTGGGCAATAGCTCATGAAAACGACCATAAAACACGAAAACGACAAGTTTTTGGTCATGCCCTCAAACATGTATCATTTTTAACATCTTTTTAAATCGCCCTAGACCCCCCAAAACTATGGGCAATAACTCATGACAATGGCTATAACACGCGAAAACGATGAGTTTTTGGACATAATTCTCAAACATGTATCGGGTCCTACGGACCATGCACATCCCCTGGAACATTAAAACTATGGGCAATAGCTCATGAAAATGGCCATAAAACAAAAAACTATGAGTTTTTGGTCATGCACTCAAACATGTATCGGGTATTATGGTCGTTGTAAATCTCCCTGGAACCCCAAAACTGTGGGGAATAATTAATGACGATGTCCAGAAAATGCAAAAGAAAGATGACTTTTTGATGATAACTCTCAAAAATGTAAATCGCCCTAAAACCCCAAAACTATGGGCAATAGCTCATGAAAACGGCCATAAAATGCAAAAACAACGAGTTTTGGTCATGCCTCTCAAACATGTAAAGCGTCGTGGAACCCCAAAACTATGAGCAATAGCACATGAAAATGGCCATAAAACACGAAACGACAAGTTTTTGGTCATGCCCTCAAACATGTATAGGGTACTATGGTCGATATAAATCTCCCTGGAACCCCAAAACCATGGGGAATAACTCATGAAAACGTCCCCAAAATGCAAAAAAATATATGAGTTTTTGCTCATAACTCTCAAACATGTAAACGTCCCTAGAGCCCTAAAACTATGGGCAAGAGGTCATGAAAATGGCCATAAAATAAAAAACGACGAGTTTTTGGTCATACCTCTCAAACATATAAATCATCCTGAAATCCCAAAACTCTGGCCAATAGCTCATGAAAATGGCCATAAAACGCAAAAAAAATGAGTTTTTTGTCAAACTCTAAAGCATGTAAGACGCCCTAAAACCCAAAAAAAATGTGGAGAATAACTCATGAAAACGTCCATAAAACGCAAAAAGATGAGTTTTTAGTCATAACTCTCAAACATGTAAATTGCCATGGAACCCCAAAATTGTTGGCAATATCTCATGAAAACGTCCATAAAACACGAAAACGACAAGTTTTTGGTCATGCTCTCAAACATGTATCATTTTTTAATATCATTTTAAATCCCCCTTGACCCCCCAAACTATGGGCAATAAATCATGAAAATTGCCTAAAAACGCAAAAAGACGAGTTTTTTTGCCATAACTCAGAAACATGTAAAACACCCTGGAACCCCAAAACTATGGGCAATAGGTCACGAAAATGGCCATAAAACGCAAAAATGACGAGTTTCTAGTCATACCTATCAAACATGTAAATCACCCTGAACCCCAAAACCGTGGGCAATAGCTCATGAAAATGGTCATAAAACGCAAAAAAGACGAGTTTTTTTTCCATAACTCAGAAACATGTAAAACGCCCTAAAACACAAAAATGTGATCAATAGATCATGATAACGGCCATATAACACAAAAAAGACGAGTTTTTTTTCATAACTCTCAAACATGTAAATAGCCCCAGAAACACAAAATTGTGGGCAATAGCTCATGAAAACGGCCATAAAACCCGAAAACGACGAGTTTTTGGTCATGCGCTCAAACATGTATCATTTTTAACATCATTTTAAATTGTCCTAGACCCCCCAAAACTATGGGCAATAACACATGAAAATGGCTATAACACACGAAAACGATGAATTTTTGGTCATAATTCTCAAACATGTTTTGGGTTCTACGGACCATACACATCCCCTGGAACATCAAAACTATGGGCAATAGCTCATGAAAATGGCCATAAAACAAAAAACTATGAGTTTTTGGTCATGCCCTCAAACATTTATCGGGTATTATGGTCGTTGTAAATCACCCTAGAACCCCAAAACTATGGGGAATAACTCATGAAAACTTCCGTAAAATACAAAAAAGAGGAGTTTTTGGTGATAACTCTCAAACATGTATATCGCCCTAGAACCTCAAAACTATGGACAATAGCTCATGAAAACGGCCATAAAATGCAAAAACAACGAGTTTTTGGTCACGTCTCTCAAACATGTAAAGCGCCCTGGACCCCAAAACTATGAGCCATAGCACATGAAAATGGCCATAAAACACGAAACGACAAGTTTTTGGTCATTCCCTCAAACATGTATAGGCTACTATGGTCGTTATAACTCGCCCTGAAACCCCAAAACCATAGGGAATAACTCATTAAAACGTCCACAAAATGCAAAAAAAATATGAGTTTTTTGTCATAACTGTCAAACATGTAAGTCGCCATAGAGCCCTACAACTATGGGCAAGAGGTCACGAAAATGGCCATAAAAGCAAAAACGATGAGTTTTTGCTCATACCTCTCAAACATGTAAATCACCCTGAAACCCCAAAACTGTGGGCAATAGCTCATGAAAATGGCCGTAAAACGCAAAAAAACGAGTTTTTCGTCATAACTCTAAAGCATGTAAAACGCCCTAAATCCCAAAAAATGTGGGGAATAACTCACAAAAACGTCCATAAAACACAAAAAGATGAGTTTTTGGTCATAACTCTCAAACATGTAAATTGTCATGGAACCCGAAAATTGTTGGCAATATCTCATGAAAGCGGCCATAAAACACGAAAACGACGAGTTTTTGGTCATGCCCTCAAACATGTATCATTTTTTAATATCTTTTTAAATCGCCCTAGACCCCCCAAACTATGGGCAATAACTCATGAAAATGGCCATAAAACGCAAAAAAGATGAGTTTTTTGCCATGACTCGGAAACATGTAAAACACCCTGGAAACCCAAAACTATGGGCAGTAGGTCACGAAAATGGCCATAAAACACGAAAACAACGAGTTTTGATTCATAACTCTCAAACATGTAAAGCGACCTGGAACCCCAAAACTGTGGGCAATAGCTCATGAAAATGGCCATAAAACGCAAAAAAGTCGAGTTTTTCGCCATAACTCAGAAACATGTAAAACGCCCTAAAACCCTAAAATTGTGATCTATAGATCATGATAACGGCCATATAACGCAAAAGATACGAGTTTTTGTCATAACTCTCAAACATGTAAATAGCCCTGGAACCCCAAAATTGTGGGCAATGGATCATGAAAACGGCTATAAAACACGAAAACAACGAGTTTTGATTCATAACTCTCAAACATGTAAAGCGCCCTGGAACCCCAAAACTGTGGGCAATAGCTCATGAAAATGGCCATAAAACGCAAAAAAGACGAGTTTTTCGCCATAACTAAGAAACATGTAAAACGCCCTAAAACCCAAAAACAATAAGATCAATAGATCATGATAACGGCCATATAACGCAAAAATTACGAGTTCTTTTTCATCACTCTCAAACATGTAAATATCCCTGGAACCCCAAAATTGTGGGCAATGCATCATGAAAACGGCCATAAAACACGAAAACGACAAGTTTTTGGTCATGCCCTCAAACATGTATCATTTTTAACATCATTTTAAATCGCCCTAGACCCTCCAAAACTATGGGCAATAACTCATGAAAATGGCTATAACACGTGAAAACGATGAGTTTTTGGTCATAATTCTCAAACATGTATCGGGTCTTACAGACCATGCACATCCCCTGGAACATCAAAACTATGGGCAATAGCTCATGAAAATGGCCATAAAACAAAAAACTATGAGTTTTGGGTCATGCACTCAAACATGTATCGGGTATTATGGTCGTTGTAAATCTCCCTGGAACCCCAAAACTGTGGGGAATAACTCATGACGATGTCCATCAAATGCAAAAGAAAGATGACTTTTTGGTGATAACTCTAAAAAATGTAAATCGCCCTAGAACCCCAAAACTATGGGCAATAGCTCATGAAAACGGCCATAAAATGCAAAAACAACGAGTTTTTGGTCATGCCTCTCAAACATGTAAAGCGCCCTGGAACCCCAAAACTATGAGCAATAGCACATGAAAATGGCCATAAAACACGAAACGACAAGGTTTTGGTCATGCCCTCAAACATGTATAGGGTACTATGGTCGTTATAATTCGCCTTGAAACCCCAAAACCATAGGGACTAACTCATCAAAACGTTCACAAAATGCAAAAAAAAATATGAATTTTTGGTCATAACTGTCAAACATGTAAATCGCCATAGAGCCCTAAAACTATGGGCAAGAGGTCATGAAAATGGCCATAAAACGCAAAAAGGATGAGTTTATGGTCATACCTCTCAAACATGTAAATCACCTTGGAACCCCAAAAATATGGGCAATAGCTCATGAAAATGGCCATAAAACGCAAAAAATACGAGTTTTTCGCCATAACTCAGAAACATGTAAAACGCCCTAAAACCCAAAAAAATGTGATATATAGATCATGATAACGGCCATATAACACAAAAAATACGAGTTTTTGTCATAACTCTCAAACATGTAAATAGCCCTGAAACCCCAAAATTGTGGGCAATGGATCATGAAAACGGCCATCAAACACGAAAACAACGAGTTTTGATTCATAACTCTCGAACATGTAAAGCGCCCTGGAACCCCAAAACTGTGGGCAATAGCTCATGAAAATGGCCATAAAACGCAAAAAAGACGAGTTTTTGTCCATAACTCGGAAACATGTAAAACGTCGTAAAACCCAAAAAATGAGATCAATAGATCATGATAACGGCCATATAACGCAAAAAATATGAGTTTTTTGTCATAACTCTCAAACATGTAAATATCCCTGGAACCCCAAAATTGTGGGCAATAGCTCATGAAAACGGCCATAAAACACGAAAACGACAAGTTTTTGGTCATGCCCTCAAACATGTATCAGTTTTAACATCATTGTAAATCGCCCTAGACCCCCCAAAACTATGGGCAATAACTCATGAAAATGGCTATAACACGCGAAAACGATGAGTTTTTGGTCATAATTCTCAAACATGTATCGGGTCTTACAGACCATGCACATCCCCTGGACCATCAAAACTATGGGCAATAACTCATGAAAATGGCCAAAAAAACAAAAGACTATGAGTTTTTGGTCATGCACTCAAACATGTATCGGGTATTACGGTCGTTGTAAATCTCCCTGGAACCCCAAAACTGTGGGGAATAATTAATGACGATGTCCAGAAAATGCAAAAGAAAGATGACTTTTTGATGATAACTCTCAAAAATGTAAATCGCCCTAAAACCCCAAAACTATGGGCAATAGCTCATGAAAACGGCCATAAAATGCAAAAACAACGAGTTCTGGTCATGCCTCTCAAACATGTAAAGCGTCGTGGAACCCCAAAACTATGAGCAATAGCACATGAAAATGGCCATAAAACACGAAACGACAAGTTTTTGGTCATGCCCTCAAACATGTATAGGGTACTATGGTCGATATAAATCTCCCTGGAACCCCAAAACCATGGGGAATAACTCATGGAAACGTCCACAAAATGCAAAAAAATATATGAGTTTTTGCTCATAACTCTCAAACATGTAAATGTCCCTAGAGCCCTAAAACTATGGGCAAGAGGTCATGAAAATGGCCATAAAATAAAAAACGACGAGTTTTTGGTCATACCTCTCAAACATATAAATCATCCTGAAATCCCAAAACTCTGGTCAATAGCTCATGAAAATGGCCATAAAACGCAAAAAAATGAGTTTTTCGTCAAACTCTAAAGCATGTAAAACGCCCTAAAACCCAAAAAAATGTGGAGAATAACTCATGAAAACGTCCATAAAACGCAAAAAGATGAGTTTTTAGTCATAACTCTCAAACATGTAAATTGCCATGGAACCCCAAAATTGTTGGCAATATCTCATGAAAACGTCCATAAAACACGAAAACGACGAGTTTTTGGTCATGCTCTCAAACATGTATCATTTTTTTATATCTTTTTAAATCTCCCTTGACCCCCCAAACTATGGGCAATAACTCATGAAAATTGCCTAAAAACGCAAAAAGACGAGTTTTTTTGCCATAACTTAGAAACATGTAAAACACCCTGGAACCCCAAAACTATGGGCAATAGGTCACGAAAATGGCCATAAAACGCAAAAATGACGAGTTTCTGGTCATACCTATCAAACATGTAAATCACCCTGAACCCCAAAACCGTGGGCAATAGCTCATGAAAATGGTCATAAAACGCAAAAAAGACGAGTTTTTTTTCCATAACTCAGAAACATGTAAAACGCCCTAAAACACAAAAATGTGATCAATAGATCATGATAACGGCCATATAACACAAAAAAGATGAGTTTTTTTTCATAACTCTCAAACATGTAAATAGCCCCGGAAACACAAAATTGTGGGCAATATCTCATGAAAACAGCCATAAAACCCGAAAACGACGAGTTTTTGGTCATGCGCTCAAACATGTATCATTTTTAACATCATTTTAAATTGTCCTAGACCCCCCAAAACTATGGGCAATAACACATGAAAATGGCTATAACACACGAAAACGATGAATTTTTGGTCATAATTCTCAAAATGTATCGGGTCCTACGGACCATGCACATCCCCTGGAACATCAAAACTATGGGCAATAGCTCATGAAAATGGCCATAAAACAAAAAACTATGAGTTTTTGGTCATGCACTCAAACATTTATCGGGTATTATGGTCGTTGTAAATCACCCTGGAACCCTAAAACTATGGGGAATAACTCATGAAAACTTCCGTAAAATACAAAAAAGAGGAGTTTTTGGTGATAACTCTCAAACATGTATATCGCCCTAGAACCTCAAAACTATGGGCAATAGCTCATGAAAACGGCCATAAAATGCAAAAACAACGAGTTTTTGCCACGCCTCTCAAACATGTAAAGCGCCGTGGAACCCCAAAAACATGAGCAATAGCACATGAAAATGGCCATAAAACACGAAACGACAAGTTTTTGGTCATGCCCTCAAACATGTATAGGGTACTATGGTCGTTATAAATATCCCTGGAACCCGAAAACCATAGGGAATAACTCATTAAAACGTCCGGAAAATGCAAAAAAATATTTGAGTTTTTGCTCATAACTCTCAAACATGTAAATGGCCCTAGAGCCCAAAAACTATGGGCAAGAGGTCATGAAAATGGCCATAAAATAAAAAAAAACGACGAGTTTTTGGTCATACCTCTCAAACATGCAAATCATCCTGAAATCCCAAAACCGTGGCCAATAGCTCATGAAAATGGCCATAAAATGCAAAAAATGAGTTTTTCGTCATAACTCTAAAGTATGTAAAACGCCCTAAAACCCCAAAAATATGGGGAATAACTCATGAAAACGTCCATAAAACGCAAAAAGATGAGTTTTTGGTCATAACTCTCAAACATGTAAATTGCCATGGAACCCCAAAATTGTTGGCAATATCTCATGAAAGCGGCCATAAAACACGAAAACGACGAGTTTTTGGTCATGCCCTCAAACATGTATCATTTTTTAATATCTTTTTAAATAGCCCTAGACCCCCCAAACTATAGGCAATAACTCATGAAAATGGCCATAAAACGCAAAAAAGATGAGTTTTTTGCCATGACTCAGAAACATGTAAAACACCCTGGAAACCCAAAACTATGGGCAGTAGGTCACGAAAATGGCCATAAAACACGAAAACAACGAGTTTTGATTCATAACTCTCAAACATGTAAAGCGACCTGGAACCCCAAAACTGTGGGCAATAGCTCATGAAAATGGCCATAAAACGCAAAAAAGTCGAGTTTTTCGCCATAACTCAGAAACATGTAAAACGCCCTAAAACCCAAAAATTGTGATCTATAGATCATGATAACGGCCATATAACGCAAAAAATACGAGTTTTTGTCATAACTCTCAAACATGTAAATAGCCCTAGAACCCCAAAATTGTGGGCAATGGATCATGAAAACGGCCATAAAACACGAAAACAACGAGTTTTGATTCATAACTCTCAAACATGTAAAGCGCCCTGGAACCCCAAAACTGTGGGCAATAGCTCATGAAAATGGCCATAAAACGCAAAAAGACGAGTTTTTCGCCATAACTAAGAAACATGTAAAACGCCCTAAAACCCAAAAACAATAAGATCAATAGATCATGATAACGGCCATATAACGCAAAAATTACGAGTTCTTTTTCATAACTCTCAAACATGTAAATATCCCTGGAACCCCAAAATTGTGGGCAATGGATCATGAAAACGGCCATAAAACACGAAAACGACAAGTTTTTGGTCATGCCCTCAAACATGTATCATTTTTAACATCATTTTAAATCACCCTAGACCCTCCAAAACTATGGGCAATAACTCATGAAAATGGCTATAACACGTGAAAACGATGAGTTTTTGGTCATAATTCTCAAACATGTATCGGGTCTTACAGACCATGCACATCCCCTGGAACATCAAAACTATGGGCAATAGCTCATGAAAATGGCCATAAAACAAAAAATTATGAGTTTTTGGTCATGCACTCAAACATGTATCGGGTATTATGGTCGTTGTAAATCTCCCTGGAACCCCAAAACTGTGGGGAATAACGCATGACGATGTCCATAAAATGCAAAAGAAAGATGACTTTTTGGTGATAACTCTAAAAAATGTAAATCGCCCTAGAACCCCAAAACTATGGGCAATAGCTCATGAAAACGGCCATAAAATGCAAAAACAACGAGTTTTTGGTCATGCCTCTCAAACATGTAAAGCGCCCTGGAACCCCAAAACTATGAGCAATAGCACATGAAAATGGCCATAAAACACGAAACGACAAGGTTTTGGTCATGCCCTCAAACATGTATAGGGTACTCTGGTCATTATAACTCGCCCTGAAACCCCAAAACCATAGGGACTAACTCATCAAAACATTCACAAAATGCAAAAAAATATATGAATTTTTGGTCATAACTGTCAAACATGTAAATCGCCATAGAGCCCTAAAACTATGGGCAAGAGGTCACGAAAATGGCCATAAAACGCAAAAAGGACGAGTTTCTGGTCATACCTCTCAAACATGTAAATCACCTTGGAACCCCAAAAATATGGGCAATAGCTCATGAAAATGGCCATAAAACGCAAAAAATACGAGTTTTTTGCCATAACTCAGAAACATGTAAAACGCCCTAAAACCCAAAAAAATGTGATATATAGATCATGATAACGGCCATATAACACAAAAAATACGAGTTTTTGTCATAACTCTCAAACATGTAAATAGCCCTGAAACCCCAAAATTGTGGGCAATGGATCATGAAAACGGCCATCAAACACGAAAACAACGAGTTTTGATTCATAACTCTCAAACATGTAAAGCGCCCTGGAACCCCAAAACTGTGGGCAATAGCTCATGAAAATGGCCATAAAACGCAAAAAAGACGAGTTTTTTGCCATAACTCGGAAACATGTAAAACGCCGTAAAACCCAAAAAATGAGATCAATAGATCATGATAACGGCCATATAACGCAAAAAATACGAGTTTTTTGTCATAACTCTCAAACATGTAAATATCCCTGGAACCCCAAAATTGTGGGCAATAGCTCATGAAAACGACCATAAAACACGAAAACGACAAGTTTTTGGTCATGCCCTCAAACATGTATTATTTTTAACATCATTTTAAATCGCCCTAGACCCCCCAAAACTATGGGCAATAACTCATGAAAATGGCTATAACACACGAAAACGATGAATTTTTTGTCATAATTCTCAAACATGTATCGGGTCTTACAGACCATGAACATCCCCTGGAACATCAAAACTATGGGCAATAGCTCATGAAAATGGCCATAAACAAAAAACTATGAGTTTTTGGTCATGCACTCAAACATGTATCAGGTATTATGGTCGTTGTAAATCACCCTGGAACCCCAAAACTGTGGGGAATAAATCATGACGATGTCCATAAAATGCAAAAAAAAGATGACTTTTTGGTGATAACTCTCAAAAATGTAAATCGCCCTAGAACCTCAAAACTATGGGCAATAGCTCATGAAAACGGACATAAAATGCAAAAACAACGAGTTTTTGGTCATGCCTCTCAAACATGTAAAGCATCGTGGAACCCCAAAACTATGAGCAATAGCACATGAAAATGGCCATAAAACACGAAACGACAAGTTTTTGGTCATGCCCTCAAACATGTATAGGCTACTATGGTCGTTATAACTCGCCCTGAAACCCAAAAACCATAGGGAATAACTCATGAAAACGTCCACAAAATGCAAAAAAAAAATATGAGTTTTTGGGCATAACTGTCAAACATGTAAATCGCCATAGAGCCCTAAAACTATGGGCAAGAGGTCACGAAAATGGCCATAAAAGCAAAAACGACGAGTTTTTGGTCATACCTGTCAAACATGTAAATCACCCTGAAACTCCAAAACTGTGGGCAATAACTCATGAAAATGGCCAAAAAACCGAGTTTTTCGTCATAACTCTAAAGCATGTAAAACGCCCTAAATCCCAAAAAATGTGGGGAATAACTGAGGAAAACGTCCATAAAACACAAAAAGATGAGTTTTTGGTCATAACTCAAACATGTAAATTGTCATGGAACCCCAAAATTGTTGGCAATATCTCATGAAACCGGCCATAAAACACGAAAACGACGATTTTTTGGTCATGCCCTCAAACATGTATCATTTTTAATATCTTTTAAAATTGCCCTAGACCCCCCAAACTATGGGCAATAACTCATGAAAATGTCATAAAACGCAAAAAAATATGAGTTTTTTGCCATAACTCAGAAACATGTAAAACACCCTGGAACCCCAAAACTATGGGCAGTAGGTCACGAAAATGGCCATAAAACGCAAAAATGACGAGTTTCTGGTCATACCTCTTAAACATGTAAATCACCCTGGAACCCCAAAAATGTGGGCAATAGCTCATGAAAATGGACATAAAACGCAAAAAAGACGAGTTTTTCGCCATAACTCAGAAACATGTAAAACGCCCTAAAACCCAAAAAATGTGATCTATAGATCATGATAACGGCCATATAACGCAAAAAATACGAGTTTTTGTCATAACTCTCAAACATGTAAATAGCCCTGGAACCCCAAAATTGTGGGCAATGGCTCATGAAAACGGCCATAAAACACGAAAATAACGAGTTTTGATTCATAACTCTGTAAAGCGTCCTGGAACCCCAAAACTATGGGCAATAGCTCATGAAAATGGCCATAAAACGCAAAAAACACGAGTTTTTCGCCATAACTCAGAAACATGTAAAACGCCCTAAAACCCAAAAAATGAGATCAATAGATCATGATAACGGCCATATAACGCAAAAAATACGAGTTTTTTGTCATAACTCTCAAACATGTAAATAGCCCTGGAACCCCAAAATTCTGGGCAATAGCTCATGAAAACGGCCATAAAACACGAAAACGACAAGTTTTCGGTCATGCCCTCAAACATGTATCATTCTTAACATCATTTTAAATCGCCCTAGAACACGCGAAAACGGTTATGTGGAATAACTTATGAAAATGGTTATAACATGCGAAAACGATGAGTTTTTGGTCATAATTCTCAAACATGTATAGGGTCTTACAGACCGTACACATCCCAAACGGTCACCCAAAACCCTAAAACTGTGACCAATAGCTCATGAAAATTGCCAAACAGAAAGTTTTGGGTGACCATTTGGGATTGCCCGGTGAAGATGCCCTTATATTCTGAAACGGAAGGAGTACCAAACACGTCCATATATCGTTATAAGATGGTTACAGAAGGACATATCCGTAATTTCAGGGCCGGGCCAGCACGACAATAGCACACTAGCATCCCTCCGTAGTGGGCCCTCGGTGTTCCCCGGGCCATCCCTGTCCCCCTCACGTACAAAGCGTGAGCTTGCCGGTCGCCGGTGAGTGAGCGAGAGGTGAGACGACGCTGCCTAGCTAATTATGGCCGGCGTACGATGCTGCTTGTGCTGCTGGCTAGCAGCTACCAAAGCAATCTCTCTCTCTCTCTCTCTCTCTCTCTCTCTCTCTCTCTCTCTCTCTCTCTCTCTCTCTCTCTCTCTCTCTCTCTCTCTCTCTCTCTCTCTCTCTCTCTCTCTCTCTCTACATAGTATCAATTTGCCACCACGGTATTATAAGCCTCTTCTCCACTCGTGTGTTTGTGATAGCCTACTACGTAGTATCTCAGATAGTTGCCATGGAAGATTGCGAGGGCAGTATCGGCGAGACACACGAGCAATTCGATCGACCATGTCGGCCAGTGATTACCACTTATACCGGGAAGCTAGTGGGAAATTCCAAAGGGATCGCATTGATCTCCTCTCGACCGAGCATCAGCTGCCGCTGCATCCACGGGGATCGATCCGTGCGTATGTGCAGAAAGATATCAGTGCAATCGCTTTGGAATTCTCCGCTCGCCTCCCTCGATCTCTCTCTCTTCTTCCAGCCCAAGCTGCCACTCCATGGAGGTAAACCAACGGAACTAGATGCATGGTCTAAATAAGTCAGGAGGTACGTACCACAAATTATTAGCTTAATTAATTACATGTTATTTTACCGGCCGCGCTGCATGCCCCCAGTTCGGAAAAGGGTTAATTAGTTTGAGCTGTCCTTAATAATATGGGAGGGACCGATGGTATTTTCGCATACACAAAGCTTTCGCCCTTGAATTATGGGCTGCTGACTGTGGGTGTACAAAGATCCTGGAGAAGATGATTTCATCAACAACCTTCTGCCTTTGCGTTTCTCCATGTTTCCCATCCCAGCTATTACGATTGATTCTAGAAAATTTTATTTCAAACATGTCGAGCATTTATTTCTTCATACCTTTCCATTCCAAAACTGTATACCTATAATAAGAGTAGAAAGATATGAAGAAATACATGCTCTATTTTTCGACTATATACCTGGTATGGACATTCCGAGGAAGTACCACAATATATAGCTAGAGTATATGCTTGCAAAGCTTCTATGATATTATCATCACTGATAATATATGGTTTAACTTTTGTGTGTGTGTAGATAAAGGGGTGATGTTTTGAAGTAGTACATAGATGACAACAAATTAAAGGATAAGGGAGCATCTTGGTTAGAACGGTTAGACGGAGCCTTGACCGTCACCCCTCTCTCTCACGCGACTGCTCCAGAGGGGCGATTTCTTGGGCATCTCTTGGTACACCAGCTCGCTCGCTGGGGATCCGCGGGATTCCTCCCTCTCCGGCGGCTGCTTCGGCAGCGGGAGGGTGGGGGATCTCCGGATCATGGCCTATACATAGCTAGGTTTGCTAGGAAGTTGGCCGGTGGTGTCGTGGAGGTGGCGATGCTGGCGGCGCGGCGTTTTGCGGCGATGCGGTTCCCCTCTGGTAGCGGTGGTCCTTGGAGCACGGCTGCAGCGCGCTCGCCTTCCCGGAGCTCGGCGGTCGTCAGATCGGGTGAGTTCCTTGTTCCTCCCTCTCCAGATCGGGGCTTGCGGTGGATATGGAGGCAGTTGTTGAAGAAGATGGAGTGGATGCGTTGGAGCAACGCGACGGTGTCGGCGGCACAAGGTGTAGGCTCTTCGGAGCCGGTGTCCGAAGACTTCCCGCTAACTGGGAGGCCGCTTCCGAATCAAGGTCATCAGAGGAGCGTAGCGACACGGCGCGCCATCGGCTCGTCTTGCTCGTCGCCGGCGGAATCGGGGTCTGGCTGTCCTTATCTGTAATTTTATCTTTCTTGCTGGACCTATCTGTAAGATCGTTGTTGTAATTGTTATCTGCTCTTTCACGCAAAAAAAAAGGGAGCATCTTGGTTCTGCATAGACTTACTCAAAAGGATAATGATCGCTTCGTTGCATATTCTTTTCTTTCGTTTCTTAATTTATTTTCTGCCCGACGAGCTGAGGTGGTGTTTTGGCTCAAGTACGGGTGCAAATGAACCTATCATGAAAATTACATAAAAAACAAGATATAAAATGTCAAAAAGGTAAACAAAAATTTAGCATGTGTACATCTGAACATTCTAAGTACACAAGTTTTTAAGGAAAAATGAACATTTTATGTAGCTTGTGGAAAATGTAAAAAAAAAATCCATAAATAGTCATGTTGGAGCACCGAAATTTATACTTTTTACATTTCCCCAAAAACTTGTGTACAAACATATAATGTCTAGATGTACATGCATATATGTTTTTCTAATTTTTTTACATTTTGAAATGTGCTTTATAATTATGGGTTCGTATAGGTAAATGGCATCGGGGTCATACAACTTGTCCCGCGTGTGCAAATAAGTCCCATTTCTTATAAAATAGACAAATCGATCACACTACTTGTTAAACGCGTGCACCGCAGGTCACAAATAGGTCAACCGGACGATTTTTGACGAAAAAGGCACGTGTGTCTCGCGTGAGCACCTTAAGGCAGTTAGTATCTTACGAAAATCCCCGTAGTATTGCCAAATACTTTTAGATAGGGTTTAGATAAATTTTGCATCTGGTTGGATTTAACCAGATCGCTACGTACATTCTCTGAATCAAAAAATGGCTAGTTAGAATATAAATACTAGTCAAAATATATATGGTCAAGTAGCCAATTGTTGTTGTATACAAATTGCAACTTTAAATTGGAAATTAACTAGTCAATTGTCGATTCAGAGACATATGTAGTGACCTGGTTAAATCCAAACAGATACGAAATTGATTTAAACCAGATCTAAAAATATTTAGCAATACTAAGGGGTTTTTGTAATATATTGACTGCCCTGATATACTCATATCAGACACACCTGTGCCTTTTTTTTTGTCAAAAAACGGCCGATTGACCTGTTTGTGACCTGCAGTACACGTGTTTGACAAGTAGTATGATCGATTAGTCTATTTTATAAGAAATGTGATTTATTTGCACACACGGAACAAGTTGTATGACTGAATTGGACTTCGGCCGGACCCGACGAGACCACTTGTTTGTAGTTGATTATTAGTACGCTGCAGTTTCTGGTGAAAACCCATGATCTCAACTTGAGTGGCTCGGTTCAGCAATTATGGTGGTGCACATCACATCTGTTGGTTTAGAGGACAAGCTCGCGGTCTAGATGTTGTTAAGAAGTTGAAGATCGTTATTTGTGTATTTGCTAACACGTTTTCCTATCCTTAAAGGAGGCGACCCTAGGATCTTCTCGCGCAAGAAGGGTTTTGCTTGATGCCTGCTCTCATTGACTTGGCCGTCGGCGAGTTACAGAAGGCTCCGTCAGAGATCTCCATTGGGTGGTTGATGCTTGTAGATTGCTGGATCGCATAAGATTTAGTCGTGTGCGCCCCTATTTCAGCCTGTGCGGCTCCAGGAGGACATGATGTGAAGCTGCGCTATATGTTGACATTTATGGGACTTGTTGGTGTTTCGATTTTCATGATGAAGACCGTGACAGAGAATGTCATGACAGCTGAGGTCCGAGGTCTAGTAATGGTGAACGGTGGAGCGAGTCTTGAGACTATGCTTGGTGATTCATGACTCATAACAGCGGTATCAACAAGTGGGGACAATATCACAAGAGGAGTACATAATTTTATCTTTCATGATGGCTAAATTTCTCTATGTCCATCACCGAGAAGAGCCATGCATGGTTCTGTTGTTATCTCTTTTTTTAGATCTACCGTTACCTACTATGAGCCTTATTAAAATTACAAAAATCCATGCATTATCACGCAGAAATTTAACTACCATTTAATCCCGGTCTAGGTCTATGCATTTGATCAAAGTTAGAAAGTTTTGACTAAGTTTGAATGTACCTAAAAATGTATTCCATCCGTTCTATAGAAAGTTTGGGCAAGCTATTTATTTTTTTGACAATCAATACCACAATATATTTATAGTAACGAACAATATATGATAGAGACACATAAACATTCTCCAACGACTACAAAATAAATGTACAAGAAAATAAGCAAAATTTGAAGGTTTTCAAAATCTTTTTCTTCAGTGACATATTCTTGAACTTGTCTCAAGACAGCCTAATTAACATGACGTAGATGTCAAACCATGAACATATAAATACCAACAAGAGTTCTCCTATCATTTTAACTTGAGCCGCAATGCCACTAGAGCAATCAATCAACATCGGCAAGATTATCACCACAAGTATTTTAGAAAAAAGAAACCGAATAGCCTAGCCGACGTCGCATGGGTCAAGAATACATATCTCTATTGTCGAGGATCGTAGCAGTCGAGACGAATATTGCGAGAATAAACCTGCTTGCGGCAACCATGACTGTGAAATTTAAACAACAATTAACAACGAAATTTAAACAATAATTAACTATAACCTCTTTGTTATAGTGAAGTTTCGCTGGCTGACGTCCGTGGTTTTTTTACCTCTTTTTGTTGGAGACATTTTTCACGTTAAATCTGTGTTATTTCTTTTCGTTTTTTATTATCTTCTTATCGCGTTTAGAATAAGAAAAAAATTCTAAAATCAATCTAAGCGATGCAAGATCTGAAAATCCGTACCAATAATAAAAGTTTAATCTAACAACGGTACCTATCTCCGAGCAGGTGTAGTAGTTTCTTTGGCAGAATGTACGTACCTCTTCCGTGTGACAATGAGAAACCGTGCAGTGTCGAGCAAGTATGATCAGGCTAGCAACAGGTGCCGCTGCTTGGTCAGGTCCGAGAAAGAAAGAAGCTAAAGGATGCTGATACGACAGCCACAAAAATTGCATGTACTCTTTCCGTTCTGAAATACTCTAGATAAACTTAAGTCCGTTAATACAAACAAGAGAAAGTATTCTCTCGGGTTCATATTAATTGACTCACATTTGTTTAGATTTAGATAAATCTAGACACTATTTAGTATATAGGTTTATGTAAATTTTGATAAATCCAAGTCAATGGAGTAATATGGACCGGAAAAAGTAGTTATTTTACTTTGGTTTTTCCGTGAAGATTGGAAAATAAACCTTGGGGAGGCCGTGGGCTGGGCCAACGTCGTCGTCCCGACTCGTCAGGGCCGGCAAGCAAATGCAATACTGAGTATAGGCCAGCCTCGTGAGTGTTGGGCCTATGATAACTTGTAGTACAACTTTTAATAAGTCTTAATGAAAATAAATACTAGTGGGCGAGTCCAACTGGAGAATCTGTGGTTGGATCGGATTGCGATTGACAAGAAGATGATGAGGGCTGTCGCTTTCGGCAAGTTGGACCGTCAGTCAGTGTGTGGTGGCCAGGCCAGGGCCGCCGTTCAGTGTGTGGTGGCCAGGCCAGGGCCGCCGTTCAGTGTGTGGTGGCCAGGCCAGGGTCGCACACTCCCACTCTCACTGGCTGATCTGGTCTGGTCCAGGCTGAACCAAGACATATGGGCGGCGGCATGGCCTTTCTCGATCGTATCCATCGATTAATGCATTTTCGATCCGCCTCGCTTCAATGCCTAAAATCATGTCAGTGTTGCTCTCTACATCCCTGCTATATATAGATATTCATATAAAAATATATCTCATGATATTTTTTTGCGTGTAATATCTCATGATGTACCTCACGGTATTTGTTTGGCATCGTAGATCGATGTTAATACTGTAATTTCTTTCAAAAAGCTCAGCTAATCTTTACCCTATGTGATATTTGAAAAAAAAGGAAAAAAAACGCTTCATCGCTCCGTCTGCCTCTCGCGGTCAACGGGACGGTACCCAGCCGCCTCCGCCGAGCACCAGTCCTCCTCATCTCTCTTCCCTGACGGACAAAGCCCGCACGATGCCGGATGCGACGACGCTACTCTACTCGTCCGTTCGAGGGCCTGCAGGGGGAAGCCCTCTCGACGATGGTGCGCTGCTGAAGACAAAGCCTTGGGCTAATCGGCGGTGTCGCGGCACTGGCAGCATAGAGGAGCGGGCGACAGGCGGTGCGAGACAATGAGGCAGGGAGTCCTGGCGGCGCGGGACCACATGCCCAGATAGAAGTGTAAGTACATATAGAATGAATTGTAACTTACACTTCGATACATGTTCACCTCGTGTAAAGAGAATTTTATTGAATGTGCAATTTTTCATACATATTTATCTTTGTCGTCCACTTCCTTTTTGATAAAAAGCTTGACCTATTTTACTTTGCACTTTCAACCAGATTTCATGACACAGATAATGCGAGTGGCTCTACAATTTCGCTAGATAAAGAACTTGACACAGTATTTTACAATGATTGGGTGGTCTCGTGTCGTGTGTGTTCCATCCTCGATCAAGACTGGATGGATGACCATGCATGCTCCGTCCTCGATCTGGACTGACTGGATATTTTCCTTCCGCACCAACGACGTCACGGTCATCGCATCCCATCCCAGTGGCCGGCGGGTGGCTGATTTTTGGATGCTGATCCATCGACAAAACCTGGCCCAAATCCCAATTGCTCGCCATCTCGGTCATGGTGCCGTACCGATCGATGATCTGCCCATGCACGCGCCATAACTCATTGCCACGATCGTATCGTGTCGTATCCTGTATGTATGCATGCATGCATGGTGTGCCCGTGAATTAGATATTCTTCCGTCTTTACACCCTATACTATAATAGCTTAGCGATCACTTTGTGAACCGGTGATGTGGATTGATCGATTCGGCACACCAAACCCCAAATACACTGTTATTGTTACAGGATATAAATTTAATCGACCGGATCTAGCTAGCTGTATATAAACAAGAGTATCCTCTTGTACACTCCGTACGTCCCAATTTTCATATTTTTTCTTGAATGGATGTCAAAATGATGCACGGACCATTCAAGAACCCTCCTTTAAGAGATTCCTAAATAACCTTATTCACAAACCCCAAGTCCCCACCTAACCACCCTTCCTCCATCTAACCACTTTCTTCTTCGTTGCATCTAACCCTCCCGCCGACCTCCTCTGCCCCACGTGTCGCCGGCCACCCTCCTCCTCGCGCACCACCGGCATCCTCTCTTCCGCGGCACTGGCCAGAGAGAGGAGGGCGCGGGCTCCTACCTCCGCACCTTCTGCAGGCGCCGGCGGCAACCACGCCACCCTCCCACACCTTCTCAATGTGCTACCGCACCGTCTCCCCTACCTACTACGGGCACAGGCAGGACACCGCGCATTCCCCCACCTTCTCCGCACGATGGCGAGCCTCTGCCCCGGTTCCCCGGCCGCCCGCACCTCCTCCCTCCTCCAGCACGACGTCACCCCACCCTCCACCTACCTCTAGGCGTGCACCGTGGCTTGGCCCTGGTCTAGCTCCTCTGGCGGAGCGCTACGACCTAGCTTCTCCGAAGACGCAGATGCATCATTCTGGTAACTTCTCCGTAAGGAAGTTAACTTGCATTGTAGAGGGAGTTAACTGTCGTGCACGGAGAAGTTAACTTTTTAAAAGTACAGTGAATTTAACTTTCATAAAAATTCATGAGGGTTAACTTTTTAAAAAATGGAAGTTGACTTTCAGAAAAACATGGCGGTTCGCTCTTATAAACCTTATGGAAGCTAAATTTAATAAATACTATAGGAGTTTACTTTTTTAAAGTTAGAAGTTAATCCGACTGAAAATCATATAAATTAGCTCTTAAAAACGGAAGTTAACAATCGAACCGATGGGAGTTAAGTCCGTAAAATTCCTGAAGTTCACTTTCTTCGTAGCGTGAAATTCAAAAAGACTCATGTTTGGTTAAGAAATGCATTAGGCGAAAGTTAATTTGCACGCACAAAGAAGTTAAGAGGAATTCCTGAATGGTTAACTTCTTTTAATACAATGAAAAGTTACTTTGAATTAAAACCATGGAAGTTATTTAAAAAGATGTATCGCGACCGAAAGTTAACTAACACGTATTGGAAAGATAGCATGCATTTTGAAAGTAGTTTAAATACTGAAAGTAGTTTAAATACTCTGTTTTTCACAGGCAGAAATCATACGTAATAAAGTCGTTTCTACGTGCTTCGATTGCCCTGTCCAACCCGAACATCGACAACATGTTAATTTCAAACATTTGAGTGTAGACGAGCATCTCTAGTTTTAATATATTTAAAATAAATCAAAAACAATAAGGAATTTCGAAAAACTTCCTAAATTAAAAAGTTGTGCAATATTCACTGTTTTTGAATATATCATACACATCAATCGGACAAACGGTTTGAAAATAAGACACAAAATATTGTACGAAATACGAAAAGTCTGCGAAAATGAAGTTTGGTATATTCAAAATTAACTAAAAACCATAAGAAATTTGGAAAAACATTGCAAACAAAAGAGTTGTGCAATTTTCATACCGTTTCAACGGTATATCACATGCATCATTCCGACAAGCATTTTGAAAATTACGTCCAAAATACAATACAGTAACAAAGAAGTTCGTGAAAACACTATTTGGTATATTTGAAGTTATTTAAAAAATATACCGAATTTGGAAAAACTTTATTTACGAAAAAGATGCAAAATTTCCATACCTTTTAAGTGGTATATAGCATTCATCATTCCGATAAGTGGTTCAAAAACTGTAATCAATATACAGTCTGCAAAAACATGAAATATCGGTGCTCCGTCAGAAAGTTAACTAGCATAGAAGTTAAGAGTTAAGTTTTACACACGAGGGGAGTTAGGAAGTTCATGAATAAGGATGACAATTTACCCATGGGTATGGATACCCGCGGGTACCGTACCCGCACGGGTATTGTATAAACACACTTTTATACTTATGGATAATACCTATACCCTACATGTTAAGTCACAGGTACGGGCATGAGTATAGACTTGTACCCTTGGGTATATCCATACCCTGCACATTTAAACTGACGTGTCAAACTTACCTAGAGAGTTTCAACCTATGGAGCCAAGAAGCGTAGGGAGGAGTATGAGATTGCAATTTCTAAACTTCAATTTGATACTTTTATGTACTCGTCTACTATTAATAAGTAGAGATTATTGTATTTTTCCTTAAATATGCTATTGATGAAAGTAAAATTTTGAACTTGTGTACTATCGGTTATATCCACCAGGTATCCAATGGGTACGGGTACCCACCGGGTATGAGTATGGGTAAAGTTTTATACCCGTGAGTATGATTAAGATTTTGGACCCATTAACTACACGGGTATGAGTATGGTATTGCTCTACCCTACCCATACCCTGCCCATTGCCCTTGTTATTCATGAAATTTAACTTGCACAGACGGAAGTTAACAGTCATTATTACTGCTCATACCCAGGTGCAGAATAGTTATTTTACACCCAACATAATTTTACATTGTTGGGTTGAAAAAATTATGTTTTCTATACGAATAATTATGTTCTTTTATTCACCACAACCAAAAATTCCGACACAAAAATAAAGTTTATGATTCATTATAGTGTAAAAAATACTAAAAATACGTATTTTACATCATATTTTTATACAGCATGTAAACAAAAAATTTATGTTATTTCTAAATTTTCTTATATTCTTCTCGACTTACGAAGTAAGACAAAATTTATATGATGTAAAAATAATATACGGTTCTAAAGATAGAGGGTGGGTGTAAAATAACTATTCTACATATACCTCTGAAGCCACCACACCAACACTATGGGAACAAACAGCGAAGCAGAGGGGGATTTCAACGCCAAGGAGGAATAGTCGGGTCCCTCGGCATAGCTCTCACAGTGCCCACGGCTGGAAAAAGACCGTCGACGTAACGCAACCGTCGACATAGATGAGCAATGCCGAGGGGGACCATCGGCGTAGAATAATCTTCAACATAGATAGAGCAACATCGAGGGCCACCGTCAGCACATAGGCTGGCTGTAGGCATAACACGCGTCACATCATGCGCTGGCGACCACAGTTACCGTGCCGAGGGGGTTTCCGTCGGCGTTGCTCTGCATATAGCAAATTAATGGCCCAATCAAAGTCTAGTGGGTTGCCGTCGGTGTCGCTTGACCTGAGAATAACAATGCCGAGGGTAACCCCTCGGCACCACTCCACCTATGCCGAGGAAAACTTTCTCCGGCAACATTGTTCGTCATTTCAAGATACACATGTTTGCATAATATCGACACATTATCACAAACTATATCATAAATCTGACCATAATATTGGTCGTTTGGCCTGAAAGCAATGAAACTTCGTACATGATTGCTTATTTCTGAGAACACGTTGTCAAGATATTCGTGATATTCCAAGTTTGTTATTTTTCATGGATACTATATCATATAAAATGATTTGGATGTCATATTTGGATTCCTCTCATTTACTGATCGAATTAGAAATATTATTTGTTGAATTCGGATTTATGGATTTATAGATATGAATTATTCCATATTAAATGGAAAAAAAGGAAAAATGAGATAAAATGCATTTTATTGTTATTATTAATTATTCATTTTTGTTTACTTAAATAATTATTTGGAAGTCAAAAAATAAAGGCATGTAACATCATGGCCAAAGGGTTAATAGGATTGATAGGTGAAGGGAATATGCCCTGAGAGGCAATAATAAAGTGTTTATTATGTGTATTCCAAGTATATGATAGATGTTTATTTTGCATGCTATAATTGTATTAATACGGAAACGTTAATACATGTGTGTTTAATAAACAAACAGAAAGTTCCTAGTTATGCCTCTCTCATAAACAAGTTCGTTGATTAACAAGATGATCACAGTTTCCTGATCATAGACATTGGATGTTGTTAATAACGAGATCACAATATTAGTATAATGGTGTGATGAACATTCATCCGAAGTATAGCATTACGATCAAAGTCATTGAGTTTATATTGTTATAAACAACTTACGAAGTAGTCCTAATCCTTAGACCATGAGATCATGCCAATCACTAACACCAGAAGAGTTTCTTGTTGACATTAAACGTTACACCGTAACTGGGTGATTATAAAGATGGCTTCAAAGCTACTAAAGTGTATGTTGAGAATCATAGATCAAAAGTGGAATTTGTTCATCTCGATGACGGATAGATATACTCTGGTCCCTCTCGATGATATCACATTGGTTAGCTTGCAAGCAAGTAATTTGATCACTAGAATGTTATATCACGGGAACGAGAAAAGAGTGCATGTCAGTAACGAGATCAAACTAGGTATGGAGATACCAATGATCGAATCTCGGACATGTAATATATCGTGAAACAAAGGGATTAAGATACAAGCATAAAAGGTTCCGACAATCACAGGAAAGTCATCGTTGAATGTGTGGGAGTCAGTATGGATCTCCAGGTCCCGCTACTGATTATTGATCGGAGAAGGGTCTCGATCATGTCCGCATTATTCGCGAACCGTAGGGTGACACACTTAAGGGACACTGACATCCAGTTGGATCAAATGTTTCATGCCGAAAGAATAAACAAGCGCAGGAATTTATTTCACTAGATACCGACACAGGTTTTCGGGTGAAATTGCATAAAGAGGTTATGCATGTGAAATAGAATTATAGCAAGGGGTTATTTGTGAATGTTTGTCATTAAATTAATTGACAAAATTCTGAATAAAATAAAAGAGTTTTATTTAATGAGAGTTTGCATTAAATTTGGTAGAAATTTAATGGCAAGTTTGAGTGGGATTTTGAGTGGAGGGATTTGAATGGATTTTTGTGAGTGGAGTGTCCACCCACATGAATGAAGGAGGGGAGGGGTCAGCCCCCATGGCCGGCGTCCACCCCCTTGGGTGCCCCCCTCCTCCTATAAAAGGCATCCCCTCTCCTCTCTCTCTCACTCACACCTCCTCGTGAAGGATCTCTCTCCCCCTCTAGAATTTATCCCCATGGTCTCGGACTAGCGAGATACATGTTCCCGGTGGCTATTTGGCAAGAAAGGGTTGTGCTTCCGCTGCATCGCTGGAGCGAGGAGGCGGAGGTTGCTCAGTGTCTTGTACGTGTGTGCGAGAATGGATGCGCTGCTGCTTTGCGGCGCTAGGACTTCCTCTCGATCTTGAGATCGGCAAGAGATCGTCTACATCAACCACGAGTTGAACTCGTTAAGTTTTGTCGGTCTTCAAGGGTATGTTCTCTACGGATATACATCCGCCCGTTGTTTGTATCGAAATAGATAGATCTTGGTACATAGTTCTCATCGTAGGAAAATTTTTGTTTTCTATGCTGCGATCCCTACAGTGGTATCAGAGCCGGATCTATGCGTAGATACTTTACACGGGTAGTACACATATGAGTATGTGGGCGATAATGATCATGTTGTTGCTCCTTAGTTGTAATTTTGGATATTGGTGGCATAGTGGTATGAAGCGGCCCGGACAAACTTTACATGTCCTCGCACATGAGACCTATTCCACGCTTCACATGCAACTAGTTTGCATAAGTGGCTAGCGGGTGTCTGTCTCTCCTACTATAGTCAATATCTATTTTGCAACGAGTTGTCAACAATTTGGTTATCCTCGTTGTGGTTCATGTTCGTAGGTATGAACGGTTCTATCTTCGAAAGCCCTAAGCCACGTAAAATTTGCAATGGATAAATTAGAGGCGTCTAGTTTAGATTGTTGCTGGGCTAGTGTCATGATATGGTGATGTTGTAAGTAGAAGTATGAGATGATAATCTTACAACACACATAGCGTGTAAACTCCATAGACCTTGAATTTACACATAAAGGTATGATAGTGATCATACCACGGTGCACATGATAGAGATCATATGCGGGAACCATATCATTCCACTAATAAACATGTGATGTTTGATAGCATCTTATATTGCTTGTTTAGCACTTTGTTAGCATAATAAGATGATCGCTCATTTAAATATCAAGATAAGTATGTGTTCTTCCTTTAGTATGCACCGATTATATTTTCGTCGCTCCAAGACATCACGTGATGATCGGGTGTTCTTGGATCCACGACCATATATCGGGTGTAAAACAGTTACACATGCGAATACTAAGGTTCTAACTTGGCGAGCCTAGCATGTACAGACATGGACTCGGAACACGGACCGAAAGGTTAAGCATGAGTCATATAGTAGATATGATATCCATTTTATGCTCGCCTTTGAAGCTACACCGACTCACGTGATGATCAGACTTGGTGTAGTGGATTTGGTTCATGTAATCACCAAAAAGGCACGAGGGATATCGTTTTGTAGTGGGAGTTCATTCGTAATATGGATTAGTTGAACTCAATCTATCATAAACTTAGTCTAAACTTTACAAATTCCGTTGTAGATGGCACCACCTGCTTTTAATTTCAATGTGTTCATGGAGAAAGAGAAACTTGCAACGAACGGTAGCAACTTTACCGAATGGGCCATGAATTTGAGAATTCTCCTCTCTGCTGCACAAAAGCAATATGTGCTAGAAGCGCCGCTAGCCCCCCCCCCCACCTTTTGAGGATGCCCCTGACGAGGAGAAGAATGTCTATCAGACTCGTCAGGAGGACCACAACTTAGTTCATTGCGGCATATTGTATGGGCTAGAGCCGCAACTTCGAAAGCGTTTCGAAAACGGCAACGCATTTGATACAATGGATGAGTTGAAAATGATTTTCGACACACATGCTGTTGTAGAGAGCTACAACGCTTCAGAAAAGTTCTTTAGCTGCAAGATGGAAGAGCACATCTCCGTTAGTGAGCATGTACTCAAGATGTCGGGTTACGCCGATAAGCTTGTGTCCTTGGGAATAACGATTCCCATTGACTTAGGCATCCATCGTGTTCTGCAGTCTCTGTCACCTAGCTATAAGAGCTTCATGATGAACTATAATATGCAAGGCATGAAGAAGTCTCTCCCCGAGCTTCTGTCAATGCTTAAAACTGCAGAACTGGAGATCAAAAAGGAACATCAAGTGTTGATGATCAATAGGAACACTGGTTTCAAGAAAGACAAGAAGGGAAAATGGAAGGGAAGTAAGGGCGGCAAGCCAGTTGCCGTGCCTGAAAAGAAACCCCGAGTTGGACCTAAGTCTGATAACGAGTGCTACTATTGTAAGGGGACTGGCCACTCGAAGCGCAACTGCCCCAAGTATTTGGCAGACAAGAAGGCCGACAAGGCAAACAAAGGTATATATGATATACATGTTATTGATGTGTACTTGACTAGTGCTCGCAGTAGCACCTGGGTATTTGATACCGGTTCAGTTGCTAATATTTGTAACTCGAATTAGGGGTTGCGGAACAAGCGACCGCTAGAAAGGGGTGAGGTCAAGATGCGTGTCAGCAATGGATGAAGCGTTAATGTGATCGCCGTCGGAACGCTACCTCTCCACTTGCCGTCGGGATTAGTAATAAACTTGAAGAATTGTTATATGGTGTCAGCACTTAGCATGAACATTGTATCTGGATCGTGTTTAATGTGAAGTGGTTATTCATTTAAATCCGAGAACAATGGTTGTTCCATTTATATGAATGAAATATTTTATGGTCATGCACCGATGATGAATGGTTTATTTCTATTGGATCTCGATAATAATGTTACACATATTCATAATGTTGATGCTAAAAGGATTAAACTAAATGATGATATATCCGCATATATGTGGCACTGCCGTCTAGGTCATATTGGCGTTAAACGCATGAAGAAGCTCCATTCGGATGGACTTTTGGAATCACTTAATTTTGAATCATTTAATACATGTGAGCCATGCCTTATGGGCAAGATGACTAGAACGCCGTTTTCCGGTTCAATGGAACGGGCGACAGATTTATTGGAAATCTTACATTTTGATGTATGTAGTCCAATGAGTGTGTCGGCGCGAGGTGGATATAGTTATTTTGTTACTTTCACGGATGATTTGAGTAGATACGGTTATATATACTTGATGAAACACAAGTCTGAAACATTTGAAAAGTTCAAAGAATTTCAGAATGAAGTGGAAAATCATCGTAATAGAAAGATCAAATTTCTACGGTCCGACCGTGGAGGTGAGTATCTAAGTTACGAGTTTAGCACTCACATGAAAGAGTGTGGATTTATTTCACAACTCACACCTGCCGGAACACCACAACGAAATGGTGTGTTGGAACGCCGTAATCGTACTTTATTAGATATGGTTCGATCTATGATGTCTCTGACGGACTTGTCGTTGTCATTTTGGGGTTATGCACTAGAAACTGTTGCATTCACTTTAAATCGGGCACCATCTAAATCCGTTGAAAATACACCGTATGAATTGTGGTTTGGAAACAAACCTAAGCTGTCATTTCTTAAAGTTTGGGGATGCGATATTTATGTGAAGAAACTTCAACCGGATAAACTCGAACCCAAAGCGGAAAAATGCGTCTTCATAGGATACCCTAAGGAAACAATTGGGTATTCCTTCTATCACAGATCCGAGGGCAAGGTTTTTGTTGCGAAGAATGGATCCTTTCTAGATAAAGAGTTTCTCACGAAAGGTGTGAGTAGTCGGAAGGTAGAACTCGAAGAGGTTATTGAACCTTCTCTTCAAAGTATGGCGAGTAGCGCAGCGCCGGAAGTTGTTCCGGAGTTGGCTTCACCAGTTGAAGAAGGAACTAATGATAATGATCATGAAACTCCGAAAGAGAGTACTACCGAACCTCGCAGGTCTAGCAGGACGCGTGCAGCTCCCGAGCTGTACGGAAATCCTGTCATGAATTTCATGGTTGATGAAAATGATGACCCTGCGACGTATGAAGAAGCGATGATGAGCCCGGATTCCAACAAATGGTTAGAAGCCATGAAATCCAAAATGGAAACCATGTATGAAAATCAAGTTTGTAACTTGGTGGACTTACCTCACGACCGAAAGGTCGTGGAGAACAAATGGATTTTCAAAAGAAAAACTGATGCTGATGGTAACGTAACCGTCTATAAAGCTCTACTTGTCGCAAAGGGGTTTCGACAAATTCAAGGATTTGACTACGATGAGACATTCTCTCCCGTAGCGATGCTAAAGTCAGTTAGGATTATGTTAGCAATTGCTGCATATTTCGATTATGAGATATGGCAGATGGATGTCAAAACCGTGTTTCTCAATGGTAATATTGAAGAAGAGTTGCATATGATACAACCAAAGGGTTTTGTCGATCCTAACGATGCTAACAAGGTTTGCAAGCTTCAGCGATCCATCTATGGATTGAAGCAAGCATCACGAAGTTCGAATCTCCGCTTTGATGAGGTGATCAAAGAGTTTGGATTTGTCCAAACTTATGGAGAAGCTTGTATTTACAAGAAAGTGAGTGGGAGCAATGTGGCATTTCTGATATTATATGTGGATGACATATTATTGATCGGAAATGATATAGATCTTTTAAACAGTGTTAAAAGTTATCTAAACAGCAAATTTTCAATGAAGGACCTCGGTGAAGCGTCATACATATTAGGCATAAAGATCTATAGAGATAGATCTAGGCGCCTAATAGGGCTATCGCAAAGTACATAACTTGATAATATTTTAAAGAAGTTTAAAATGGAAGATAGTAAGAAGGGGTTCTTACCTATGACACAAGGCACGACATTGAGTAAGACTCAAAGTCCGGCTACGGCGGAAGAAAGAGAGAAAATGGACAAAGTCCCCTATGCTTCAGCCATAGGCTCTATAATGTACGCCATGCTATGTACAAGACCGGATGTGGCACATGCTATTAGTTTGACTAGTAGGTACCAATCGGATCCAGGTTCGGAACACTGGAAAGCGGTCAAGAATATCCTTAAGTACTTGCGAAGAACTAACGATATGTTTCTTGCATACGGAGGTGAAGAAGAGCTCGTCTCTAAGTGTTATGTCGACGCTAGCTTTGACACCAATCCAGATGACTCTAAGTCTCAATCCGGATACGTATTTCTCATGAATGGCGGAGCGGTTAGTTGGAGGAGCTCCAAACAACCTGTGGTGGCGGGATCAACAACGGAGGCCGAATATGTTGCTGCTTCAGAAGAGGCCCAGGAAGCAGTTTGGATGAAGGAGTTCATATCCGAACTAGGTGTGGTTGCAAACGCGTTGGACCCAATGGTGATCTATTGTGACAACAATGGTGCCATTGCCAATGCCAAAGACCCAAGGTCTCACAAGAATTCCAAGCATATTAAGCGCCGATTTCACTCCATCCGCGAGCATGTCAAGGATGGAGATATAAAGAATTGTAAAGTACATACGGATCTCAATGTAGCAGATCCGTTGACTAAAACTCTCCCTAGAGCAAAACATGATCTACACCAGAACTTCATGGGTGTTAGATACATCACTATGTAACTAGATTATTGTCTCTAGTGCAAGTGGGAGACTGAAGGGAATATGTCTTGAGAGGCAATAATAAAGTGTTTATTATGTGTATTCCAAGTATATGATAGATGTTTATTTTACATGCTATAATTGTATTAATACGGAAATGTTAATACATGTGTGTTTAATAAACAAACAAAAAGTTCCTAGTTATGCCTCTCTCATAAACTAGTTCGTTGATTAACAAGATGATCACAGTTTCCTGATCATAGACATTGGATGTTGTTAATAACGAGATCACAACATTAGTGTAATGGTGTGATGAAAATTCATACGAAGTATAGCATTACGATCAAAGTCATTGAGTTTATATTTCTATAAACAACTTACAAAGTAGTCCTAATTCTTAGACCATGAGATCATGCCAATCACTAACACCGGAAGAGTTTCTTGTTGACATCAAACGTCACATCATAGATCAAGAGTGGAATTTGTTCATCCCGATGACGGATAGATATACTCGCGGCCCTCTCGGTGATATCACATTGGTTAGCTTGCAAGCAAGTGATTTGATGACTAGAATGTTATATCACGGGAACGATAAAAGAGTGCATGTCAGTAACGAGATAAAACTAGATACGGAGATACCGATGATCGAATCTCGGACATGTAATATATCGTGAAACAAAGAGATTAAGATACAAGCGTAAAAGGTTCCGATGATCGCAGGAAAGTCATCGTTGAATGTGTGGGAGTCAGTATGGATCTCCAGGACCCGCTATTGATTATTGATCGGAGAAGGGTCTCGGTCATGTCCGCATTATTCGCGAACCGTAGGGTGACACACTTAAGGGACACTGACATCCAGTTGGAGCAAATGTTTCATGCCGAAATAATAAACAAGCGCAGGAATTTATTTCACTAGATACCGAGACAGGTTTTCGGGTGAAATTGCATAAAGAGGTTATGCATGTGAAATAGAATTCTAGCAAGAGGTTATTTGTGAATGTTTGTCATTAAAGTAATTGAAAAAATTCTGAATAAAATAAAAGAGTTTTATTTAATGAGAGTTTGGATTAAATTTTGTGGAAATTTAATGGCAAGTTTGAGTGGGATTTTGAGTGGAGGGATTTGAATGGATTTTTGTGAGTGGAGTGTCCACCCACATGAATGAAGGAGGGGAGGGGGAAGCCCCCATGGCCGACGGCCACCCCCTTGGGTGCCCCCCTCCTCCTATAGAAGGCACCCCCTCTCCTCTCTCTCACTCACACCTCCTCGTGAAGGATATCTCTCCCCCTCTAGAATTTATCCCCCATGGTCTCGGACTAGTGAGATACATGTTCCCAGTGGCTATTCGGCAAGAAAGGGTTGTGCTTCCGCTGCATGGCTGGAGCGAGGAGGCGGAGGTTGCTCGATGTCTTGTACGTGTGTGCGAGCACGGATGCGCTGCTGCTTTGCGGCGCTAGGACTTCCTCTCGATCTTGAGATCGGCAAGAGATCGTATACATCAACCACAAGTTGAACTCGTTAAGCTTTGTTGATCTTCAAGGGTATGTTATCTACGGATATACATCCGTCCGTTGTTTGTATCTAAATAGATAAATCTTGGTACATACATAGTTCCCATCGTAGAATTTTTTTTGTTTTCTATGGTGTGATCCCTACAATAGGATAGTATTATCAACAAGATATAGTGTGACAACTGGAAAGCTCATTTGGAAGAAACAAATAAGTTAAGCATGCTAAGACTATAGTAGTCTGAGTATGGGTGACTGAGTGAGAAGTGTGACCACAAGTGAGAAATTTGACAAGAGATTAAATGCGCTCAGAGTTAAAAAATATGTGTTTCCTTTGCAATTAAATATTCAAATATTTTGATTTTTTTGAAAAAATAAATACTCCACGTGGCCACCTATACCGAGGGTAACCCTCTCGGTATAGATCCACCTATGCCGAGGGTAACCCCCTCAACATTGCTCCTTCACCCCAGCCCTCCAGCACGCTCCCGTGGCCACCAACACCAAGGGTAATATCGTCGGCATTGCTCATGCGAGCTGTCTACCTTTCTACGGTGACGGCCGGAGTGTGCCGAGGGGCGAAGTAAACTGCCGACACAAGACTCTACGTCGACGGCCGAAGCAATGCCGACTGTATCGAGTTGTGCCGATGACCACCTAAGTTGAGGGTAAAATGTTGACGACCACCCTCGGCGTTGACATAACTCTAGGGTAAACTGAGCTACACCGATGGGAAAATACTCAGCGTCGAATTTCCTTCCTGTAGTGCAAAGATAGCGATCACAAAACCTATAAACTTGATAAAGGGGGTGCCCGTGTAGGAGCCATTGCCCTGACCTCACATTTAGGCACATCATCATAAATCCAGGGCTAACTCTATATTGTGGAGCCCTAGGGATAATAAGGCTAATATATGTAGGTATATCTACATATACACGCATATATGTCTACTTACTTGGTAATATTAAAAGTTAACATACAACAACACATTCTTAGTCTCGTAAAAAACACATTTTTAGTCTAAGTTGCCTAGATATAATTGTCATCACTTCTGCAAAAATTGACAATAGTTAGTTACTTACTATCATCCAAGGACTGTTCATTGGCCTCATGATCGACATTTGAATTCTGGTCATCATTTATCCGGGTTCAAATTTCCCGCATTTGATTATCATTATTAACATCAATACTACTTGCTGCCAAGAACTCTCCAAACTGGAAATCACAGATATGATTTCAAAGTAGCTCGATCTAATTCAAAATTTCCCCTAATAGAGGTAAACCTTTACCTATTAGGCAAGAGGATAGCAAGTTCTAAATTCCGTCTCGTTGAAATTATTTTTCCTTAAATGGGACCAGAGCATGTTTGAAAAAGGATCTTATAGTGTCTAGTGTTGGTCCAGGAGGGTCTCTTAACGCCAATGCCTAGAAATTATACTTGGAGCAGGAGATTCAATTAAGCAATTGAAATTCCTGGGGAGTTATACATTTGTGTATTGATAAGTGTTGGAGATATGCCCAAGAGGCAATAATAAAGTGGTTATTATCATATCTTCACACTTATGATAAATGTTTACATACCATGCTATAATTGTATTAACCGGAAACATTAATACTTGTGTGATTTGTAAACTAAAATAAGAGTCCCTAGTAAAGCCTCTTGTTAAACTAGCTTGTTGATTAATATATGATCATGGTTTCCTGATCATGAACATAGAGATGTTATTAACAACAGGGTCATATCATTAGGAGAATGATATGGTGGACATACTCCTATAGATAAGCGTAGCATAAAGATCAAGTCATTTAAATAGTTCAATTGCTATATGCTTTCTGATACATAGTAACCTAATTCCTTCGACCATGAGATCATGCATATCACCTTTACCGGATGGATGTTTTGATGACATCAAACACCACACCGTAACTGGGTGGTTATAAAGGTGGCATTGAGTGTTCGGAAAGTATTGGTTGAAACACATGGATCAAGAGTGGGATTTGTCCATCCATATGACGGATAGATATACTCTGGGCCCTCTCGGTGGAATGTCATCCAATTAGCTTGCAAGCATGTGACTAGGTCACAAGGGATCACATATCACGGGAACGAGAAAAGAGTACTTATCAGTAACGAGGTTGAACTAGGTATGCAGAGATACCGACGATCATAACCTCGGATAAGTAAACTATCGTGAGACAAAGGGAAATTGGTATCGTATGTAAGTGGTTCATTCGATCGCAAAGTAATCGTAGAAGTATGTGGGAGCCATATGAATTTCCAGATTCCTCTATTGGTTATTGTTCGGAGAAGTGTCTCGATCATGTCCGCATAATTCACGAACCGTAGGGAGACACACTTAAGGATTCGACGTTGTTTGAGTAGTTATGGTATTATGAGAAAGAGACCGAATGTTGTTAGGAGTCTCGGATGGGATCCGGGATATCACGAGGTGATCCGTAATGGTCCGGAGAATAAGATTCATATAAGGAAAGTCCCGTTTCGGAGTTCGGGAATGATTCCGGTGTTTTCATCGGGAATGTTCTAGAAGGGTCCGGATTGTCCGGCACTCCGGGGGGGAGGGTACATGAGTGTGTCATTGAATGATTGCATCATGTACTAAGTGTTCTTGCTGTTCCAAAAACATGAAAGTCAAATTGCCAGTTTGAAAGTCAAACGGCTAAAACAGGAAACTGTGAAAAACAGGAAACTGTGGGAAACAGGAAACTGTGGGAAACAAGCAAGAGGAGGTTGAAACCAACTTGGAGGAGGAGTTCCTCTCCTCCTTGGCCGGCGCCCAGCCCTAGGCCGAGTTGGGGAGGGACTCCCTCCCTCCCTGGCGCGCCTAGCCCCTCCACCTATAAAAGGAGGGGCAGGGCTCCTCCTTGAGACACACAAGTTTCTACCTCTAATCTCCGGTTTAGAGCCGTTTTGGTTTAGAGCTTCTAATTGCTTTAGCCTGCGGTTTAGAGCCTTCTAATTGGTGTGTCTAATCTCTAGACCACTAATAGCCCTCTCTCATACTCCACCATACTCGCTCCGGCTTAAGGCGAAGCCCTGCGGGATCTCCCCTCTACTTCCGGTACCACGCCGTTGTGCTGCCGGAATCTCGAGGAGAGTGCTACAACCTCCGCTGCCTGCTGGAACAAGGGAGAGGAAGGTCTCCGTCGAGTACCGAACGTGTGACCGACTGCGGGAGCGCTGCCGGAACGCAGCGCCGGAAGGATCATCTACGCGATCTTGAGATCGAAAGTGTACGACTACATCACCCACGAGAATCTGCTCTCGTTAACCGCTTTGGAATCTTCGAGGGTAAGTTCCCCTATCAACTCGTTGCTACAATCTAGTAGATAGATCTTGGCTTGTTTGTTTGTATGCGATAGAAAATTTTTGTTTTCCATGCTACGAACCCCTACAGTGGTATCAGAGTCGTGTCTATATGTAGATCTGTTGCACGAGTAGAACACAATGGTCATTGTAGGTGTTGATGCTTTTATTGTCGATTGCTTCTTGTGTACTTTGCATCTTGCGGTATGTTGGGATGAAGCGGCCCGGGCTAACCTTACATGACATCGTTCATGAGACTTGCTCCACGCTTGACATGCAACTTGTATTGCATAAGTGGCTTTGCGGGTGCCTGTTTCTCCTAGCATAGTTAAGATCCAATTTACAACGGGTAATCAACAATGCTAGTATCAATGTTGTGGTTCATGTTCGTAAGTTAGAACGACACTTATTGAAAGCCCCAAACCACGTAAAACATGCAAAGAAAGTAGAGGCGTCTAACTTTGTTTTGCAGGGGTGTGCAGTGATGTGATATGGCCATGATTGTGATTATATTTGATGTATGCAATGTTCCTTATTGTAAGTTGGCAACCGGCAGGAGCCATATGGTTGTCTTTAATTTATGTTAAGACCCGCGTGTCTATTCAAAGTAGTTGTAATAGTTGAAGCCGGTGGACGACAACCATGGAGTAGCGTCATTGACCTTGATGCAATGCCGGTGATGATGGAGATCATGTTCGTGCTTGAAGATGGATATCGGAAGCACAAAGAAGAAAGGCCATATCATATCACATATTATGAATTGCATGTGATGTTAATCCTTTATGCATCTTGTATTGCTTAGTAGACGACGGTAGCATTATAAGATGATCCCTCAAGCACACAATTTCAAGTTCTAAAGTGTTCACCCTTAGTATGCACCGTTGCTAATGCTTGTTGTTTCGAAGCACCACGTGATGATCGGGTGTGTTAGATTCCGCAAGTGTATACAACGTAAGCAAGCCAGATTTGCTTATGCGGTAGCTAAGGTTTGATCTTGACGAGCCTAGCATGTACAGACATGGTCTCAGGAACACGGATCACCGAAAGGTAAAGCATGAATCATATAGTAGATATGATGAACATGACGATTGTTCGCCATTGAAACTATACCAACTCTCGTGATGATCGGTGTTGATATAGTGGATTTGGTTCGTGTGATCACTAAAACAATGTGAGGGATATTGTTTTGAGTGGGAGTTCACCTAGATTAATTTAATTATTAATTAGAACTCAATTTATCATAAACTAAATCAAAGTGAATTTGCATATTTGTTGTAGTCATTGGCATCCGTTTACCACCTTGTGCTTAGTTATAATTGAGATGATAGAACTATAGAATTCTGGTTAGTTACTTTACGAACTGGTATCGTATTGTTTTGAAGTGTTATCTAAAGTTAAAAGTCCTATTGCAAACTTTCAGTAAGTTCCGGTTACTCCATGAAGTTTAATAATTAGTATTAAATCAAGAGTAACAATTCCAAGTGTTAGTATATAAGTATCATGTTTGTTTCCATGATTCTTGATATTCAAAGGATTGTCTTAATATCAAGGTTATCTAGGATCTGAAAGAGTTGTTTCAGAAACCATGATGTGTGGAAGATATTGTGATATCTGAAACGAAGTTTTGGTTGCAACATGATAGAGTATAATATGGCTAAAGTCATGTTCTCATATTTGATGAGAATTTGCAAAAGGTTGGAGACACTTGTTGTCCTAATCCTCCAAATGGTTTTGGATAGCAACATAATACTCATAATTCATCGTTATAAGTTAAAAGTAGCTTGATCATGGACGATTCCATGATAAGGGTGAATATTTGATGTAGGTAAAATGTTTACTACACCAAGAGATTACTAAAGAAAGGAATTTGAAAGAACACCAAACATTTGATGATGGTGATCTACTTCAAAGTGCAAGTCCAAAGACATTGGCATTTAACTATACACGCTTTTGGACTATATGTCATATGTATGACTCCACTATTGATGTTGATAGATTCTTCCAAACAGAAAAGGAAATATTGAAAGAAAATCTCATAAATATATGGCAGAAAGGAAAAGACTAGAATTGTTCAGTTTAAGTATATAGATGATATATATGTTATGGCTATATTCTTTGCTTATTAAACAATGTGGTTCTTAAGTATTTAATACTGAATTTGTTGGTATGAATCGTCATACGAAACAACAGAATTCATGAACTACAGTGGCCTAAGTAATTAGCAAAAGAATATGTGATGATGTTCATCGAGAACAAATAAAGGGTTATTGTGTTGCTCGTTAAACATCAAAGCTTGCCTTCAAAGATTTGTTTTATCAGGTATTATGAGAACAAAAGGGTTGTTCAAATAATTTCCGTAATTCATAAAAGATGGATGATTCACAAATCTCGTTGGAGAAATCACATCCATAAAACTAGTGCTAAAAATGTCGAAAGACAAATTGATTGAAAGATCACTTAGGAAGTGACATCGCCGTTTGAATTATATTGGAAAGAAAACATGAAGAAAATCCATATGGATGGAATTTGGAGTCTTTTGATTTTTGATCAAATGACGCTTGTGAAACTTTCCTAGAGATAATTAAAACTTCGTTCATAGGCCAAAAGGGAACGAATGACTAGCTTATTGGAACTTGTACATATTGTTGTACGAAGTCCATTATGTGTAGTCAAGAGCGATGGATTTCAACTTCATATGCTTTCTCCGAAAATTTGAGTGAATATATGAATATTTACTTAATAAGGATGAAGTGTGAAATATTTTAAAAGTTCAAAGATTTTAAGATGAAGTGCAAAATCATTGTAACAAGAATATAAATAGTTTATGATAAGATCATAAAGGAAGATATTTGAGTTACAAGTTTAGCATAATACCTAAGATTTAAGGAATCGTTCCGTGGATTTGCATTTCCCGAAACACCATAAGAGTATGGAGGATTCGAGATATGTAATTAAACCTTGTTTGACATGGTAAGATCAAAGGTATAATTCATAAAACTGCCATTATATTTTAAAGATTAAAAGCTTTAGAGATTACCGTTTTTTCCACTGAAAAGAGCTCCATCATAATCCGTTGAAATGACACCATATGTTATGGTTTGGGATAAAACCCAAGTTGTCCTTTCTTAAACATTGGTATGCTATGCATAAGAAAGATGTTTTGCAACCAAAGTCGGATGAACCTATCTTTGTTAAGTATTCCTCCATAACACCGGAGACAAAAGTGTTTGTCACTTAGAACGTCAAGTTTCTTTTAGAAGGAATTTTTCGTGAAAAGTAAAGTGGGAGGACAATAGAACTTTGATAAGGTTAAAAGAACCTTAGCTATATGTGTAGAGTTGCGCAGCGCCGAAAAGTGTTCCGGAGGCAGCAACAAAGCTCATGGCTCACGTACCTCAAAGGTTGTGGTCGCGGAGATCTAAGTTCCTATTGAAACAAGTAGATCGGGTAAACAATCAAATACCAAGATTTGAGGGTTGAATCATTATTTGAGAATAATGAACCGACTACATGCAAAGAAGCGATGATGGGCACTGACTTCATCAAATGGCTTGAAGCCATAAAATCCGTGATAGTTCCATACACGAGAAATCAAGTTTTGAACTTGAAGGACCCTCGAGAAAGGTGTAAGACCTTACAGTTGTGTCTAGATCTATTAAGAAATAGACATGGATGTTTCGCATCTATGAAATAGTCGACATGTTGGGAAAGAGTTCACAAAATGTTCAAAGGTTGACTATGACAAGATTTGATCTTTCATAGTGATATTTAGTCTAGACGGATTAGTGTAGCAACCACTACATATAATTTTGTTATATGGTAGTTGAATAAACAAAACAAGTTCTTCTAATAGAATCGTTACCTAGGACATGTGCATAACACTGTCCATAGGGTTTTGTTAATTCAAAGGATGCTAAAAGCATATGCAAATTTCAATGGTTGAAGTGAGCATCGCGGAGTTGGAATCTTCACTATGATGAAACTGTTAAAGGAGTTTAAAAGTTCATTAGAGACAATGAAGATGCTTGCATTTGCAAGAAATTAAGTGGGAGCTCTAAGACATGTTTCTAATACATTATGTGGAAGACATATTGTTGATTGGAAATAATGTATCTTTTATTAACATAGATTAAGAATTTCATCCCGATGAAAGACTTAGGCAGAACCCAAATATTTGGCATCAATAGACGCTAATATGGTTGTGCCAGAAGTACATAGACAAGATATTGAATGAGTTCAATATAGAAACTACAAGAGAGGTTCTTGTCGCACAGAAAGGATTGAATGAGTTCAATGTTGATGATATATTCAAGTGTATTGACATTTGGTAAAGTGAAACAAATAATCAAGTATAGATTGATACTTGATGTATGAAATCACAAAGAGTATTTATATCAATCATGCTGTGATATGTACAAATCCAGATATGTCCTATGCTCTAAAAGTTGTGAGCATATACCAGAATGATTCATAAGATGATCATTGGAAAATAGTAAGGATATTCTTATGATCTTTTGGAAGAACTAAGAGTGTATTATTTGTAGAAGTGACAAATAGATGGTTAGTTCATTGTAAAAGTACTACATTGATACTAGTTTTGTCACAAAGTACAAATTAAGTTTATCTCAATCTAAACTAAGGGTGGCACAATATAATGGAAAGTGAGTTCCATAATGGATTTGGATGAGTTCCAAAGTTAAGACATTGTGAAAGATACTACAACAAAAGGTTAAGTATATGACTGCTATTATAGCAGCAAAAGAGGGCATTTGTGTCAAGTAGTTTGTTATCAAACTAGGTGTAGTTCACAGAGGGATAATACTATAAAGATATATTGTGCGACAATATTATCAACATGTTTTAACCCCAAAGAACTAAAGGTCACACCGAAAGACCAAATTTATACAAAGCCATCTCATTAGAGAATGAGTGATGCGTAGAGACGCAAAGACATGCAATTACACACGGACCTGGAAGTGTCAGATCCGGAGATCAGTTGACCACTAGCAATCGTGTACATACAACACCGGAAAGCCATAGGTGTTGAATACACAAAGGTTTGAAACTAGATTATTGACTCTAGTGCAAGTGGGAGACTGTTGGAGATATTCCCAAGAGGCAATAATAAAGTGGTTATTATCATATCTTCACACTTATGATAAATGTTTACATACCATGCTATAATTGTATTAACCGGAAACATTAATACTTGTGTGATTTGTAAACTAAAATAAGAGTCCCTAGTAAAGCCTCTTGTTAAACTAGCTTGTTGATTAATATATGATCATGGTTTCCTGATCATGAACATAGAGATGTTATTAACAACAGGGTCATATCATTAGGAGAATGATATGGTGGACATACTCCTATAGATAAGCGTAGCATAAAGATCAAGTCATTTAAATAGTTCAATTGCTATATGCTTTCTGATACATAGTAACCTAATTCCTTCGACCATGAGATCATGCATATCACCTTTACCGGATGGATGCTTTGATGACATCAAACACCACACTGTAACTGGGTGGTTATAAAGGTGGCATTGAGTGTTCGGAAAGTATTGGTTGAAACACATGGATCAAGAGTGGGATTTGTCCATCCATATGACGGATAGATATACTCTGGGCCCTCTCGGTGGAATGTCATCCAATTAGCTTGCAAGCATGTGACTAGGTCACAAGGGATCACATATCACGGGAACGAGAAAAGAGTACTTATCAGTAACGAGGTTGAACTAGGTATGCAGAGATACCGACGATCATAACCTCGGATAAGTAAACTATCGTGATACAAAGGGAAATTGGTATCGTATGTAAGTGGTTCATTCGATCGCAAAGTAATCGTAGAAGTATGTGGGAGCCATATGAATTTCCAGATTCCTCTATTGGTTATTGTTCGGAGAAGTGTCTCGATCATGTCCGCATAATTCACGAACCGTAGGGAGACACACTTAAGGATTCGACGTTGTTTGAGTAGTTATGGTATTATGAGAAAGAGACCGAATGTTGTTCGGAGTCTCGGATGGGATCCGAGATATCACGAGGTGATCCGGAATGGTCCGGAGAATAAGATTCATATAAGGAAAGTCCCGTTTCGGAGTTCGGGAATGATTCCGGTGTTTTCATCGGGAATGTTCTAGAAGGGTCCGGATTGTCCGGCACTCCGGGGGGGGGAGGGTACATGAGTGTGTCATTGAATGATTGCATCATGTACTAAGTGTTCTTGCTGTTACAAAAACATGAAAGTCAAATTGCCAGTTTGAAAGTCAAACGGCTAAAACAGGAAACTGTGGAAAACAGGAAACTGTGGGAAACAGGAAACTGTGGGAAACAAGCAAGAGGAGGTTGAAACCAACTTGGAGGAGGAGTTCCTCTCCTCCTTGGCCGGCGCCCAGCCCTAGGCCGAGTTGGGGAGGGACTCCCTCCCTGGCGCGCCTAGCCCCTCCACCTATAAAAGGAGGGGCAGGGCTCCTCCTTGAGACACACAAGTTTCTACCTCTAATCTCCGGTTTAGAGCCGTTTTGGTTTAGAGCTTCTAATTGCTTTAGCCTGCGGTTTAGAGCCTTCTAATTGGTGTGTCTAATCTCTAGACCACTAATAGCCCTCTCTCATACTCCACCATACTCGCTCCGGCTTAAGGCGAAGCCCTGCGGGATCTCCCCTCTACTTCCGGTACCACGTCGTTGTGCTGCCGGAATCTCGAGGAGAGTGCTACAACCTCCGCTGCCTGCTGGAACAAGGGAGAGGAAGGTCTTCGTCGAGTACCGAACGTGTGACCGACTGCGGGAGCGCTGCCGGAACGCAGCGCCGGAAGGATCGTCTACGCGATCTTGAGATCGGAAGTGTACGACTACATCACCCACGAGAATCTGCTCTCGTTAACCGCTTTGGAATCTTCGAGGGTAAGTTCCCCTATCAACTCGTTGCTACAATCTAGTAGATAGATCTTGGCTTGTTTGTTTGTATGCGATAGAAAATTTTTGTTTTCCATGCTACGAACCCCTACAATAAGACCGCTCACAATTTCTTGAATCTCGATCTCCCCCTCAGATGACCACTTTTGATGAGAGGTTCGTGAATCTATACTAGTAATATATAGAAATAGATATCTAGAAATAGAAACGAACTAATAGGTAGGTTCTGTATGCTTCTAGGTAGTTCTATTGTTATTTAGTTTGCTACTAGTTAACTTGGATCTAGATTTTACTTCATTTACCTTTATTGCTAAATCATGTCTCATCATTTGTTTAGTAATATTTAGTTAAGTGTAGTGTTTTCTATTAGCTTCCTAATTGGTTTTTCCTAGGCTTTAGTGTACGGATCATTATAGTTATATGAGAAATATATTTAGGCTTTCCTAGTTAACTACTTCTAATAGTTTTAGGTTTATGGGATCTATCAGTAGTTTTTTATTAGTTGATCATGTCCTATTGTTTCATCTTATCTTACACTGGTATTCAATCAAACATGTGCGTATTTATGTTTAAGAATTTCCTTTGTTAGTTTAGTTGAGATTTTTATATGCAAGTGCTTAGTTAAGTGTGTTTTATATTTTCTTATGTAGGTTTACTGATACTTACACAATGCTTAACTTGTATCTACCTTTTCTTCCTTAGGCTAATCCATGGATCATGTCTAGGGAAGTGAGGTTAGATATAGAGTTTATGTTCTTAATTAATGTCTACTGTTTATCTTCTACCTCTATCCTTACTAATTGGATGTGCTCATGATCAAGGCTTGGCAATGTGGTATTCCTCATCAATGAGGATGCACATGGCTACCTGACCATTGTTAGTGCAACTAAGGTCTCTCTCTCCTACTATTAGATCTTAGTGATCCCTAGCTACTATGCTCTAATACTAGTAATTAGCTACAACCTTTGTAGATTCCTAAGCTTGCTTTGGGAAGATCTATATATGCTTCTCCTTTTTCTTCCTCTTGCTCATGAAGTGTTCTTCCAGTTCTTGCTCTATTTCTAGCTTCCTTTCTCTCTCATATCCCAATCTAACTAGTGAGTGTGTGTATCTAGTATAAGCTCGACTGATGAGTTATGAGCTCTAGGGTGTGAGGTCCCTGGCTATTTATAGTGCTCCCAACTGAATGAAACGATGACACCTAAGACATACATTTAGGTGTCACATGTTTGGGTAAGAGTGAAACCATCTTTGTGGCTTAACTTATATGCAGGTGGCATATTTTTTCGGTGGTTAAGCCCATGTTGGTTTTAACTCTTATGAGTTCCCCAAATTTGTCATATGGGTTCTATTGTCCTATGTGCAAAATCGGTGAATCTACATATCCCTAATTGTACATGTCAGTTTTATTATTTTCATGTCCTGGTCTTGGACATTGACAATTGTTAATTTGATTATTATTTGTTATTTTTAGGTTGATTTGATTTGTGAGTCCTTGCAATTCTGTTTGGTTGGATCTCACTAATACTTGTTACTATATATTTTGATTGGTTTAGATTTTAGATTATTAGTTATTTTGATTATCAACTATAGTTGAGTTCATATGGTGTTGTGGTTTAATCCTACATTCTTTTGGATGGTTAAGTTTAGAACATACTGTTCTCCATTTGGATTGTATAATATGTTGGATTAGTTCCTTTTGAACTTTTTGGATCTGGTTTTTTCTTCACGGAATCCATGGTTTGACGAAATGTTTTGGTTATACTAGTTGTGTTTGATCTTGGAAATTTCCTATTTGTTTACTTTTACTACTTAAATGAGATGGAGTTTTGACTACTGTCCTGATATTTGGTTCTAGGATCATTCACATGGGTTTGTATTGGTTGTTGTTCACTACGGTGAGGAGTGGATCATGTTTAGTTTACTTGTAATGCTTGATTTATACTTCTACCTTTTCTTGACTATGGTTTTTAAGATTTGCTACCTCAAGCTGCTAAGGTTCACGACTAGTTCCTGAATCTTGATTATGGATTCTACATAAAAATGGATTCACTTCTATGAATCCAACATTTTAACACTAACAGTTATTGTCTGTGTTGTATTTGGTTTGCAGGTTTGAAGATGACCAGATGTCAGCAAAGGATAAGAAGATTAGATAGGTTTTAGGTAGTTTTCCATTTCTGGTAGTTTGTATTAGGACTTCACTTCATATTGTAATCTAACAATGTATTGATCTTGTACAAGATGATTTGCATAAAGTTCGATTTCTCAGTCTTGTGCCTCATTAATGTTAATTCTGTTATAAATTATTGTGTGTGTGTTGGTTGTATTTTAATTTCAAATATTTTCATAAATGTGCGTTGTTTTGAATCTGAATTTAAGTTTTACTTAGGTCAAACCTCAATTTGAATTCATTCAAACATTTCAAACTTGGTTCAGTTCCTAGTGACAATTTGGTTTTACTACCTCACTAGAGCCAAATTTAAATGAAAGCATCTGAATTTTTAAAACTAAGTCAAATTTGTATATGCATGCTACAATTCACACAAATTCCATTTTCCTAATTGATTTTTCCTGGGTTGTCACACGGTCGTAGCAGCGGTAGTAACTCCCTTCTACTCATACATGTCGCGGCGTTGGGCTAACTGAGGTTGTATGTGGTGTGGTCCTTTTTGATGGACTATGGAAAGTTTGCTGGAAAACAAATACTTGGGATCAATGTGATTGGACTTTTTTCTTACTCCTTGATAGATCTAATTAATAGAAAGTTGGAATTCTTTACATCAAATATCCGGCGTCTAAAAAAGTAAAAAATGTCAAAGGCGTCACCAGTTGTGTCTTCATAACCTTATCTCCAAATGTGTGACATCTGGATTATTAGGATGTAGCCAAGACTCACTAAGCCGCACGTTGAACCCACATGAACAACAGTGAAATCATCCACATTCATCTCCCATAGCACATTATACGCTAACACATTTAACATGGCATACCTAGCTAACATTCATGTGCAAGTAAATATTATAGAGCATCGGCATGCTAAATTATGGTAAAGGGTTTTTTGATACTAAAGTAATGCGAATGTTTTCATATTCATTGTGTATTGTTAAACTAAATATTTTACATAGCCACCGTTGTAATGTACTCCCTCTATCCCATAATCTAGGATGTATTACACCCAATAAACTCATATATTGGTTGTAGTAACCCCTTATATTATGGGATGGAGATAATATAAGGGTAAAGACTGTGGAAGGATAAGAACTAGCATGTGTAGAATTAATTCTCTTACTAACAATCTTCCTTATACACATATTTTACATTTCTACATGTCATGTCTATGATTGCAATTGGTACACATCTTGTTCTTAAGCAACATGCGTTGCATGTGTCCTTGTTGTGGAAGAAACGGGAATTTAAAGAGAAAATATATCGATAACATACTCATTGCAATGTTATCTATGTGACTATGAATCCAGTTACTACCGCTTAGGCATAGTCATTTTACCATAAGACATCGGACTAAAATATTATGGTGAATATCTAGTAAATGTTCAATCCTAGTTACCTATGCAACATGCTAGTTTTAGTGTCCATGGTTGCATCTTTGAGTTAAAAGTGACATCCAATGTAGAAGATTTTTTTTCATCACATTATAAAATAAACATTATCAGACATGTCGCAATCCTCTGGGGAACTAGAAGTCCATCATCAATTAGCAGATTGTACCTAAAGTAGCTTGCAAGCCAATCCTTAGGAACACAATTGACAAATAGATGACCAGTGATGCATGCAAAGAAGCCTCGCCAACAAAATCGATGAATATGTCAAACAATTACATGTGCATACAAGCATCAATGCATCATCGGCATATAGATCCACCACATATGCATGCATACAAGCGTCACGGATCGCAGCTTGCAGCGGCCATCGAAGAGAATTGCATCCACATGAGAGGAACGAGAGGTCAAAGATTATAGCTTGCCACCGAGCACCACTGCCATCGGAGAGGACACTCTGCGTACCTCATCATCAGTGAGGAAGGATTCGACATGGTGATGGAGAGATGATAGAGGTGAGAAGAAATATGGTAGACATTGGTGGAGGTAAGTGAGCGGTGGGCAAGTAATTTACTCTTTTTGTTATCGGAAAATATAATAGTTGTTAAACTGATCACTAGTACTCGTGCTTCTATTTGTAGTCGTCTCTAGGTGGTCTATGGATCTATTATTATCTATACAATTCTTTGTACTGTTGTGTCACGCCAGGTGTGGACCTGGGGCTGCCATCAGGTGAGAAGGCATCTTCAGGTAGTAGAGGATGCTAGCTGTGTCCAGTGAGAGTTAAAAGAGAACCGTTGAGAATGGATCGATAGGAAGAAATTAGAACTGTCTCTACTTCCATGTCTAGTTCTTTCCTCCTTCCCAAGTCTCCCTCCTCTGTACCAAACCAGATATTTCCAATGAGTGTGTTGGAATCCCAGATTATATAACAGGGCATAACAATTGGTATCAATAGCCGTTTTCAATCCAACACACGTCAATCCTCGAGATCGTACCAGTAATTCAATTGCCAAGGTTGTGGAATTGCTTTCGAGCGATTCTGCGTATGATCCACGGCAGCGTTTGGTTGATTCAGAGCGAACGCTACGAAGGCTCTATTCCAACCAAGTGCTCAGGTTCGCCACACGGTGGCGGCCATGGAGGCGATGGAGGCACGCATCCTGGAGAAGCTGGCCAAGCTCGACAACATCGAGGACTGCTTCACCTCCCTCGATTCCAAGCTTCTCAACTTGATCAGATCAAGATGAAGGTTGATATGTTGGAGATATGCCCTAGAGGCAATAATAACAGTAGTTATTATTATATCTTTGTGTTTATGATAAATTTTTACATTCATGCTATAATAATATAAACCGGAAACATTAATACTTGTGTGATTTGTAAACTAAAATAGAGTCCATAGTAAAGCCTCTTTATAATACTAGCTTGTTGGTTGATAGATGATCGTGGTTTCCTAATCATGAACATTGAGATGTTATTAACAACAAGATCATATCATTAGGAGAATGGTATGATAGACATACTCCTATAGATAAGCGTAGCATAAAGATCAAGTCGTTTCATTAGTTCGTTTGCTATAAGCTTTCTGATACATAGTAACCTAATTCCTTTGACCATGAAATCATGCTAATCACCATCACCGGAAGGATGCTTTGATGACATCAAACACCACACCGTAACTGGGTGGCTATAAAGGTGGCATTGAGTGTTCGGAAAGTATGGGTTGTGGACATGGATCAAGAGTGGGATTTGCCCATCCATATGACAGATAGATATACTCTGGGCCGTCTCGGTGGAATGTCATCCAATTATCTTGCAAGCATGTGACTGGCTCACAAGGGATCACATATCAAGGGAACGAGAAAAGAGTACTTATCAGTAACAAGATTGAACTAGGTATGCAGAGACATCGATGATCAGAACTCGGATAAGTAAACTATCGCGAGACAAATGGAAATTGGTGTCGTATGTAAGTGGTTCATTCGATCGCAAAGTAATCGTAGAAATATGTGGGAAGCATATGAATTTCCAGATTCCTCTATTGGTTATTGATCGAAGAAGAGTCTCGGTCATGTCTGCATAATTCACGAACCGTAGGGAGACACACTTAAGGATTCAATGTTGTTTAGTAGATATGGAATGTAAGTAGGGATACCGAATGTTGTTTGGAGTCTCGGATGGGATCCGAGATATTACGAGGATATCCGGAATGGTCCAGAGAATAAGATTCATATAAGGAAAGTCCAATTCTAGAGTTCGGGAATGATTCCGGTGTTTTCACCGGAATGATCTAGAAGGTTCACCGGACTGGAAAGGGAAGGGTACATGAATGTGTCATGAATAAGTGAAATGATTTCATCATGTCCTAGGTCACTTGATTGGACATTTGTAAGAAAGAAATTAAGCTCCAAATTGAAAGTCAAAAGGCAAGTTTGAAAAGTCAAACTGAGACAATGTATCCTGGTGGAGGAAGGAAAAAATCCTTCTTTCCCTCCACCACAAGCCAACTAGGAGAGGGAGTTGGGGAGGATTCAAACTCCCCTCTCCCAAGCTGCCCTCACTCTCATAATCAGAGGGGAGGGGTGCCCCAAAGAGACACAACACCAGCGCCGCCGCCGGTTCGTCGCCATCGCCCTAGCCGCCGCCGACTCCACCTCCTCCTCTCCGGCCTCTAAACCCTAGATTGCTGGAAACCCTAATTATCCACCATAACCTGCTCCGGCTTAGGCGAAGCCCTGCAGGATCTTCCCTCTACTTCCGACACCACGCCGTCGTGCTGCCGGAATTGCGAGGGGAGATTACAACCTTCAATGCCTGCTGGAACCAGGGAGAGGAAGGTCTTCATCAAGTACCGAACGTGTGACTGACTTCGGAACGCAGCGCCGGAAGGATCATCTACGTGATCTTGAGATCGACAAGTGTACGACTATATCACCCATGAGAATCTGCTCTCGTTAACCGCTTTGGCATCTTCGAGGGTGAGTACTCTAATCGACTCATTGCTACAATCTAGTAGATAGATCTTGGCTTGTGTGTGTTCATGCGGTAGAAATTTTTTGTTTTCCATGCTACGAACCCCTACATGATATGTCTATTAACAAGATCGACAAGCTAGAAGAGGACCAGATCGCCATGGTGCAAGATGTTCAAGGAAAAGCATCGGATCCTTCACCGCATTCTCTGGCGGCAAGTGCTCCGACCATGCCTAGACCAGGCATCTTAGCGGATAGACCAGCGAGTGCACCGAACTTCCAGGTAGCCACATTTCACCCCATCACCCTTGATATACTTGAAGGCTCGTGCAACAGAGACATTCTGAAGTTCCCTAAGGAAGCATAGGAACACCATTTGCAACGGCCATGGATGTCGCACATGGATTTTGCACGCTTTGATGGTACTGATGCTAGTATTTGGGTCGACATCTATGAGACATTTTTCACCTTGTATCAGATATCCCTAGGATTTCAAGTCTCTGTTGCAACCATGTATTTGACCGACTCGGCTGCCCACTGGTACCATGCGTTCAAGCAGAATCAGCAGCGGTTGACATGGGAACAGTTTGATCGGGTTGTTCTTCTGGAGTTTGATACTAATACTCACAGGGTCAAAGTTAAGGAGCTCTTGCAATTGCGGCAAACTGGCACAGTGGCTGAATAAAGGAAACAGTTTGATTGCCTGATATATAATACTTAAACTATATGATCCATCCATTGGGGGAATTATGTTAGTCACATAGTTTTGATGGGCCTACGGGATGATTTGCGAGATGCAGTAGAATCTAATCTAACAGATATAGTACAACGGGTAACATTGTTATCTCAAGTACATGAAGGATGGGCTAATGCAGCTAAGGCAGCAGGGAAACCTTACAAGCAATATCAGCAAAATTGGGGGAAAGAGGGTAAATAGAAATTTTCCATTGGAGAAGTGTGGAAAGCTCAGCAACTCAAGGAATACCGCCAACAACATGGCATGTGCTTCAAATGTGGGGAGAAGTACATCCCAGGATACCGGTGTGTACCACCTGCTGTTGCTCAAATCAAAGTCATGCAAATGGATAATCAGCCTGAAATGCTATCAGATGAAATCTTAGAAGTGGTCGCTTCTTTGGATTCCTTGTCCTTGGAAGACACAGAACAACTGTCCTTGAATGCTCTCAAAGGGACAGATATCGATAGTACCTCCATTCGACAACCTGTAGCTGTCAACAATTTGACTATGCTCATGTTGGTAGATTCTGGTAGCACCAGTAGCTTTGTGGATTCCAATGGAGAAAGTAGCAAATGGATAAAATTACTATGCACAAGCTTCATACCTCAGTTTAATTGGTGTACACAGGGGATTCAATTTTCTCATGATATGATGGTACTGGATATGGGAGGATATGATGTAGTTTTGGGCATGGATTAGCTCCAAACATTCAGACCCATGAAGTGTGAGTGGGTGGAGAAATGGATGGAATTCACTCTAAAGGGTGTTGCCTATTTCCCAAGATCACCTCATAGAGATTTCCCTAGATCAAGTCTTGAATCTACATAGCCAGAATGAGTTGTGGGCCACAACAGTGTTGGAAGTAAACTCTAAAATCTCTGTCTTGCCTATTCCTGCAGAAGTCCAGGAGTTGCTGCAGCAATACAACTCTATTTTCCAGGAACCTTGTGACCTCCTGCTAGAATGCTGGATCATGCTATCACCTTGTTTCCTAGTACTACACCACCAAATTCAAGGCCTTACAGATATTCCCCACTCCAGAAAGATGAGATTGAGAGACAGGTGACTGAAATGCCGCAATCTAGGGTTATCACAACTAGTGTCAGCTCATTTTCCCCTCCTGTTCTGCTGGTGAAAAATAAAGATGGACAATGGATATTTTGCATTGATTCTCGAAAGCTCAATGCAGCTACAATCAAAAAGAAAATTCCTATGCCTATGGTTTATGAGCTGTTGGAAGAGTTGGCTAGTACAAAATATTTTTCCAAACTGGATCTCAGAAGTGGATATCACCAAATTCACATGAAGGAACAAGATGAGGAGAAAACAACCTTTAAAACTCATCATGTTCACTTTTAGTTCAGGGTTATGGCTTTTGGGCTTACCAATGCTAGTGCTACTTTCCAGTGCATTATGAACTCCATATTCTCTGTCTATATCAGGAATTTTGTCCTAGTCTTCATGGATGATATTTTGGTGTACAGTTCATCATTTGAAATGTGTAGCATTTGAAACTGGCGTTTGAATTTTTTTTGTAGCAAAAGTTCTTTGCAAAGATGAGTAAGTGTCAATTTGGTGCCACTCAACTAGAATAGTTAGGTCATATTATTTCTGACCAAGGGGTGGCCACGGACAAAGCCCAAAACAGCAACCATGTTAGCTTGGCCCACTCCCACAAATCTGACAGATCTCAGCGGTTTCCTTGGCCTTACTGGATACTATAGGAAGTTTGTGAAAAAATTATGGTATCTTGGCCAAACCATTGACAGATTTGCTGCAACAATAACACAAATCCTTTGTATGGACTTAGCCTGATCAAGAGGCTTTCTCTACTCTTAAACAGGTAATGGCACATGCTCCTTTTCTGATTCTGCCTGATTTTACATTGCCATTTGTCATAGAAACTGATGCATGTGATGAAGGCATTGGAGCTGTACTCTTACAACAAGGACATCATGTGGCATATTTGAGCAGAGCCTTGGGCGTCAATAACAGAAAATTGCCAGTATCTGAAAAGGAATTCATGCGGGATTCATGGCCATTATGATGGAAGTGGACAAAGGAATTCTTATTTATAGAGAGGGCCATTTATTATTAAAACTGATCACAAGAGCCTCTGTTGTTTGGATGACCAAGTGTTACATACTGAACTTCAGAGGAAAGCCATGACTAAACTCATTAGTTTGCAATAGAAGCTCCAATATAACAAAGGTGTGGAAAATAAGCCAGTTGATGCATTGTCAAAAATTGGGCATAAAATGTCCCTTCAAGCCATTTCAGTGGTACAGCCTGTGTGGATACATGAGGTAGTCACCTCATATATTGTATATTCCCAGGCTCAGTTGTTACTGCAAGATCTGGCTGTCACAGGTGCCAATGAGCAAGGGTTCTCATTGAGGAATGGTCTAATCTACAAGAACAACAAAGTGTCGATTGGAGCTAACATTGCGCTGCATACCAAGATCATTACTCTTCATGCTTCTGCATTGGGGGGGGAGGGGCTTTCTTGCACTCACGCAACATATCAAAGCTTGAAAAATCTCTTTATCTGGTATGGCATGAAAGTAGCTGTGGAAGAATTTGTGAAACAGTGTACTATTTACCAACAAGCAAAACATGAAAATTACAAAACTCTAGGTCTGTTACAGCCTTTACCTCCTCCAGGTGGTCCCTAGCAAGAAGTATCCATGGACTTCATTGAGGGACTGCCAAAATCCAATGGATACTCTGTTATATTGGTGATAGTGGGCAGGTATACCAAGTATGCACATTTCTTGCCCCTTAAGCACCCTTTCACTGCTCAGCAGGTGGCTCAATTGTATTTAGACAATGTGGTAAAATACTCAAATTACATAGCCTCCCAGTGGCTATTGTTTCTGGCAGGGACAAAGTGTTCACTAGTCATTTCTGGCAATCACTATTCAAGAATCTACACACCAAACTTAGTATGACTAGTGCTTATCATCCCCAGTCAGATGGACAGAATGAAAGGGTGAATCAATGCCTCAAACTGTATATCAGATGTTCAGTTGCTGCCTGACATGGATATGCCCTACGGGTACCCAATATTGGCCTATCCAATTTGTCCCAGCGGGAGCCCACGTGATGGCTGCACATGTTGATGAAGCCTATGAAGGATTCGGGTGGCCAGTCCCATGAAGGATGTGACTCCTTGGAGAATATAGCTAGCTTAAGATAGAAACTTTAAAAGAGAAAACCCTAACTTGTAACTGACTCGGCCTTATCCCGAGACCTGGCCTCCCCATATAAAGGCCAGGAGGGAACGTCGAGGAGGATCATCAAAACCCTAGCACATACACCTTCCAGATTACATCTGCGCACCATCGCCATCAAAGCACCCCGTGTAACTTTTAACTCCCCATTAATGAAGAGCAAACAAGGAGTAGGGTTTTCTCTCTGGAGGCATGAACCTGGGTAAACTTCATGTCCCACATTGCTTGTCTGTTAGCCGAACGAGATCTACAATGCTCCCTCTTCCTCAAACCCAATTCCATCAAGTATGGGCATTGAGGTGTTAACCCCACGTCGCTGCCTCTTCCACTAAATGGAGTGCTTGGCTGGCGTTGGTTGAGTATTGGTACAACACATCATTTCATACCACATTGGGGTGTTCTCCGTTCAAGGCATTGTATGGTACTGACACCTCTCATGGCTTGTTTCCAGTTAGCATGGGTTCGACGTCGGCTGATGCTATGTACCTTTTGCTCCAGCTAAATGGCATGTCTGGGTTTCTCCAGTTGCAGTTAGCCAGAGCTAGCAGACGCATGAAAAATATTGTCGATGGTAAGCGTTCCTTTCTTGAGCTCCAAGTGGGAAAACAGGTACTCCTGAAACTGCAACCGTATGTGCAGAAATATGTGGTGCATCGCACGTATCCCAATCCGTCGTTCAAGTACTTTGGACCATACACTGTTCTGGAAAGGTACGGTTCTGTTGATTATAAGTTGGAGCTTCCACCTGACAGTTTTGGTGCACCCTGTGTTCCATGTATCCCAGTTGAAAACATATATCGCGGATCACACTCCACTATACACGGAGTTACCGACCCTGCTTCAACTGGACATTGTTGAATTGGAACCAGAGGAAATTCTGGACGGACTCCTGGTGAAACGGCCCAATGCGGCGTATCTACATGTGCTGATCAAGTGGTCGGCCATGTCGGAGACGGTGGCAACCTAGGACGATCACGGGTGCTTCGTCTTCGCTTTCCTTATTCATCCAAAATTTAAAAAATTCAAGACATCTATTCTTGGACGAAGGGAGTAAAAAATGGATAAAATTTAGAAGAAGAAAAAAGTAAACAGTATTACATGTAGCACAAACAACAAAGGAGAAAATATCCCCTTGGATCGTAAGGGGAAAATATCATCATCATCATCATAAAAAAAACAAAGAGGAGAAATATCAGAAAGGAGGAGCTGCAGCAGTACATGGCCCCAGCAGCTAGGAAGGAGAGGCTTCTATTCCGTGGCGTGTAGAGTGTGGGGGCGGACGGACGGGTAGCGACATGCCACCGCACCTCCGATCCCCGCCGTGGATGGGGGGCCCCGTGTGAAGCGAGATGCCGACGAAAGCTACGGCGGCAGCAACGGGCGGATCCAGCGCCTTTTCGTTGGGCGAAAGGAACGGAACGGAACGGAAATCTTATCGCTGGGTGGGAGGGATGGATGTGTCGCGTGGGGCGCTGCCCGCCGTTCCATCCGTCGATCTCATCCGTCGTCCACCCTTCCCTTCCCTTCCCTTCCCTTCCCCGGTGATGATCATCCTTCCGGGCTAGCTACTTGCCTGGCCCTCTTGTGCATGTAGGCCAGCCGCGTCATCTTATCCTCTCTCTCCCATCATCCCCTCTGGCTCTGGTCTAGCTAGCAGCTCCTGCTGGTGGTGCATCCCATCTCCTCAACTCTCTCCGTCCACCATTCTTTTCTTTTCTCTCTTCTCTTCTTTTCCTGCCGGTGCCGGACGTGCACGCCGCCGGAGCGACGACCCAAGCTAGCTTGCCGTGTTCCAGCAAGAGCCGACTGATTGACCGGCCGGTCGCTCCTGATCACGCGGAGCTGCGTGCGTTCGTAGAGCCGAGGCCCTCCTTCTTTTTTGGTGAAGAAGCAGGGCGGGCGGCTGCTATCGATCCATATGCATGGATGGCAAGGAACTCATATCACCGTCCGACTTCCCGCCATTCTACCCCCAACAGCAGCAACAGCATCAGCAGCACCACCGCATGCTCGGCGGCGGCGGGCATAACAGCCCGTCCTCCCTCGCCGGGATGCACTCCGTCATCCGCCCCATGCCCAACATGAGCATGAGCCCCACGGCCATCCTCCAGTCCATCGGCGGCGGCGGGCCCGCCGGCTCCCTGTCCGGGATGCAGTTCCACATGGACACCGCGCCGTCGCCGTCGTCCATGATGCAGCACGGCACAGCCAACATGGTCTCTGTTTCTGGCTCCGGCAGCGGCAGCGCCATGCCGGTTGCGAGTCAGCCGGAGCCCGTCAAGCGGAAGCGGGGCAGGCCGCGGAAGTACGGGCCCGACGGGGCCATGAAGCACCACCTGTCGTCTTCCGCGGCGCAGCACCAGCACCAGCACCACCACCACCAGATGTTGGGCGCGCCGCCGCACAGGATGGGGGCGATGTCCGGCCAGGACATGGCCGGGGGCGGGTTGGACGACGCCGCGCACAAGAAGAAGCGCGGCCGGCCGCCGGGCACCGGCAAGAAGCTCTCCTCCCCTAAACCCTCCGGTCAGTGTACATACACAACTCTGCTGAATTCACCCTTTTAATAATTTCTTCAGGCCGGGCCGCCTTTGAATTCCTTAATTTCTCTCTATATATGTAGTAGTATTTTCTCTCTTTGTTTACTGATGAAACCACATCATAAGTAGTAGTAGTATTTTCTCTTGTTCAATTCCTGTCCCCTCCCCTCATCATGCCCTGCCCGGCCGTAACTGAAAATTCTGTTGCCTGTGTCTCTCTCAGGCAATGCCTTCTCTGGTTCAGCTGGGACGAGCTTCACTCCTCACATCATCACAGCATCTCCTTCAGAGGTATGATATGAGTGATCCACAGCAACCCTCCAAACTGAAACAGCCCAGGCAACGATCGATCGTTCTGTTCCTGTGCAATCCTCTGTTGCAACTGATGAACTGACAGACAAAACAACATTCAGGACGTCGCGGGGAAGATTGCGGCATTCGCGAGCCACTCGACGAGGGCCGTGTGCGTCCTCTCGGCGATGGGCTCCGTCTCCAGGGCACTACTCCGACACCCGGCAGACCACGCCTCCTCGATGCCTCCTCCTCCTTCTTACAACAACAACAACACCAGCAACAACAACCCTTCCATTTACGAGGTAGTAGACAGCCACCCTCGTAAACAAATGCACCTGGAACTTATGTATAATAACCATCCACGATGTGCATTGTTTCTAGGGTTTGTATGAGATCCTGAGTTTAACCGGCTCTTACAATCTGAACGAGGGGCAGCAGAGCCAGAGCGACGGGCTCAGCGTCACGCTCTGCAGCCCGGAGAGGCATGTCATTGGAGGCGTTCTGGGTGGACCATTGGTGGCTGCCACTACTGTGCAGGTAAACACCCCTACCACCAGCAGATCACATGCCATCTATCAGGATTCACACATGCATGGAATCCCCAGATCCTGCATCTCATCTCTAGCTGCCTCCTCTATACAAAAATTACTCCAATCGCAGCACAGCAGGTTTCTAATTCTGTTGTTTCGCATGTGCAGGTGGTGCTAGGGACTTTTGTCAATGGAGGGTCCAAATCAAAGTCCAAGAAAGCCGCAAAACCACCGCCCTTCGGCTCCCCCGACTCGCTCACCGGCGGCGGAGGAGGAGGGCCAGACGCCGCGTCACCCAGCTCGGGACATCATAACCAAAACCTAACGCCGCCCTCCGTTGTAACAACAGGAGGGTGGCCTAGCTCCGGGATATTTGACACGACAAGTTCCAGCATTGATATCAACTCGTCTAGAGGATCATAGCTCATCTGTCGATACTTCCTTCTGGCTCTCAAGAAATTTTCTGTTCCCCAAAGTATAATTTGAGATAGCTCATTCACTTCTTTGAGATAATTCTTATAGATTTTGCTCACCAGGATGTGTTGTTATAGTAGCAAGATCATTCTGTTTATATTTCAGCTGACATGCATGTTGGTAATATTCCTTTCGCTGAGTAGAACGCGAGATAGCACATACAGGCAACAGACTGGAACTTCTCTTAATAATATAGAGTATATAAGAGTACATACAGTAGCGAGAAATAACAGACGACACCATACACACGTACAACACGGCAATGCATCATCTTCCATGGAGATATCTCAAACCTCCAACAGCTTCTTGATGTCATTCTGCGGAAACAACACTCACCAGGTTAATCACCAAACTGGTGGCCAGGGACAAGGAACATGGATAATAAACCGTCCGAGTTGCAGCAGCATTACCTCAATGTTGGACGGAGAGCAGGTTGGCGCATAGCGATTCAAGACATGCCCCTCTTTGTCAACTAGAAACTTGGTGAAGTTCCATTTGATACGTTCTCCAAATAGACCTCCTCTCTCTGACTTTAAGAACTTGTACAGTGGGGCAGCATTGTTGCCATTCACATCAACCTGATGGCAAAACTGGACATGTTTAGATAAAAACAAATGCAGCATTTGTACACAGAAAACAGATAAAAGGTTTTTCATCGGATAGACCTTGCGAAAAATAGGATACTCTGCTTTGAAGCGAGTGCAAGCAAACTCCACAATCTGCTCATCGCTATCTGGTTCCTGTCCGGCAAACTGATTGCATGGGAACGCCAATATCTCCAATCCTATTTGCCGCAGAAAACATGTAAATATAAATGAAGCTTCAAGACAAAGTACATCACAAGTTTCTTCACCTGCACATTTCACAGCTTGTCCTACTCGCGGTATAAACTTGCACCCTAACATAAGTTCTAGTTTTCTTTTCTACTATTGTCTCTGGGGCTTGATATCTGCTACTATTTAGCCTAACGAGACGTTGATATCTCCAATTTCAAAACTAACTCAACTTGAATAGTTACAGCATAGCTTCTGTCATCTATGTTTGATGGTGGAATAGCTCAAGGAAGCAAACTTTTGACCTTGTTCAACTTATACGGCTTTTAGGTACCATTATAGTCTGCTATAAGCACAACAATACAACTTCAATACACATCAACTCGTAGCATAAGCCTGTACTTGAAGAACTCATGCTCTTGGGAAGCAATCTAAGCTACAGGTAAAGTTCCACCGCTAGTTTAGTAAGCAGGTGAAGTATATATTTGTTTATCCAATTCAAAATTCTAATTCAACATTTGATAATGTGTATAATCGATGTTCTAAATTCTAAAAATTCTAATTAGATCAAGTGCGCTTAGTGATACGGAGGTTAGCAGTCGACCGACACCTAGTATCTCCAATAATCATGTTTTTGTTTCTAGTGAATCCACGGCATACCCAAGTGACACATCAAAGAGTTTTAAGCATTCTCCACAATAAGAAAGATAACCAAAACATGTTATAGAAAGTGCTATTATCATATATTCTGTTCTGTTTCAGCGTAATTAGCAAATGCTCAACCAAGAAAGAATGGTTAAAAAGCATACAGAGTAACAAATCAGAACTTCCCCAAACTACTAAAGAAAGCCAGGGTGGATACAGTGCATTAGAGATACTGCTATAGTGGATTGACATATGTACCAAGCTATAGAAAACGAGTACCATTCTCCCTGTATTTCTCGTAGAGCTGACCCAGTTCAGTGTAGTTGGAATTTGTCAGACCACTGCAGGGATATGAAATCATGTGGTGAACACAGATTCAAACTGGATAATTTCGAACTAAAACCGCAAAACACGCTACCATCGAGATGCGACATTCACAATGAGCAAAACTTTCCCATTGTATCTGCTGAGCGCCACGTCATTTCCTCTTGTATCCTGCAAAGTTATTCCATGGATTGTTCTGTTAAAAGGATAAAATGAAACAGGGTAGGGATAAAAACAAACTGACATACTACAATTATTTTCTTGTTTGCCTACAAATAATCCCATTCCATCGATTCACGGATATTTCAACATGCTTTGTTCAAAAGTTTCACAGGAAAATCCTCACTTCGATTGATAAACAAAAGGAAGGGAAGGGATGGGCGGTGGACCTTAACGATGAAGTCATGGACAGAACCACCAGGCTTTGAAGATGACTCTGCTGCCCCCATCTTTGCTTTCAGCAACACCCTTATGTTGCAACTTGAGAAAGGATAGGATCAGAAAAGTTGAGCAGCTATACTCTGAACTCTGAAGAAGAAGAAGAATAAGAATGGTGACAAGTGGCAAACACCTGTCCTGGAATTTATTTCTACATCTTAGGAAGTTCTAGAATTTTTCCTTTTTTTGCAGTCCAAATGTTTCCACAGATACTAATGGCAACCACAGAAAGTGCACAGATTATATTTGGCTGTTTTCTAAAATCACAATTATTTCAATGGCTTACAATGCTACAATGAGAAGTAGACAAAACATTTTGGGCCTACAGTAGAGTAGGCTACATCATCTACAATCACTTATTTTTGGCCATTCCTTAAATTGGCAGCATTTGAAATTGAAATGCAAATGAAAGGGAAAGAAAACATATACGGTATTAAGCTATTGGTTCTATCAAATGTAGAGACATTGAAAATTTGCAAAAGTCATGGCAGCATTCTTTTAATCAAGGCATAGAAAAGAATATCAGGTCAAATCACATGCACACAGAACCCTTGGATAATCAATCAGCAGAAACTAGCCACACAAAGGCATGCCACAGACCACAGAAATCAGTCAAGCAGGATAACGAACATTAAAACTACTCCCTCCGTCTCAAGATAGATGTCTCAGATTTGTGAAAACTTCGATGAATCTATATACTAAATTGTGTCTAGTTTCATTCAAATTTTGACAAATCTGAGACATCTATTTTGAGACGGAGGGAGTAGATATCTTATAAACGATAAAGATGATTACAAAACCTGGTGAGTCATAATAAGCTGTCAACACATTATTCCCTGGATCCCATGACTACTACGAAACAGGCTCTTAAGTCCTGAACAACAAACAGTTACAGATAACAGCAAAGTGCAAACTACATGAACAGGCATGCAGTATTTCTAGCGATTACAACGGTAAGGCCACCAGATGCCAGCTACTTCATAGCATGCTATCAGTCCTTGCTGGCAAACGTCTAAAGAAGTTTATTGGAGTCGAAGGCAACCTGTGCCTGAACCTTGGGTGCCTCATGGCATAGAACCCGCCTATGGCTGCAAGAACTTGGAGGGGTGTAACATACAGCACTATCGCGATGATGAAACAAAATAGGACAAATATTGATGTGGCCCGAGGATCCCTCCAACTAAGCAATGCTTGGATTCTCTCCCCTTGAGTTGCTATATCACCAACAACAGTCTGTATTCTTCCAGCAACACTCCTCAGCCTATCATACCTCATCCTTACAATCTCTTGACTCCTGCTCGTCGGGAATGTGTCAAACTCTTCATCAAGTTCATCTGGGTGAACTGCCTCTGCATGAGAGATCTTGGTGTTCATGTGTGGAGGGTAGCGAGGCCGATAACGGTAGTTCCAGATCCCTATCAGAAACATGTACAAGAAAATTGTTGGGAGTATGAGCTCCGGAAAGCACACCAGCATGATAAAGAGGATGTGGACTAGCACTGTGGTAATTGGGTTCCTCCATGCACAGACACCACTGAACCACTTGCTGACTGCAAACAAGCCTGAGAAGACTGACATAAGTCTGAAGAAGTTTGCTTTGCTACGTCTCATGCTCCACAAGTGAGAATCAAAATCTGACATGTATTCAACAACTTCCTTTCTCAGAGGTGGCTCCATTCGGCTAAGACGGGCAGCCACAATTTGGACAGCTTGATGGCGCAGCATGTCAACCTGAAGCACAGGTATCGGACGTGCATAGTGCATCTTCGGCAGCAAAGGTCGAGAGTACAGGTACAGCATGTTCACCAATGATGTTGAAGAAAATCGTATGGCTAGGTGCAGCTCTCCCATCTTTTTCACCCCTGATGGGTGTAGAACCAGGAGAGGATACGAGTGGGTGTAGACACGACCAGTTTCAAGTGTCGAAAGGCGAATTCGAACCTTGCCGATTTTCGCATCTTTGCCACTGGATTTCTCCCCATTCCTATCTCCAAGCTGGCCATTGTCAAAAGCACCAATAGTCAGGACAGTTGCTGGATCATAGACTTCCCAGGTATACTGTTCATTGAATTTGGGGTTTGGGTTGTTCATGATAGTACGTGTCCTTATCCACTTTGACCCATACTTTGCAACACAATAAGTGTCTGAGGAACCTTTCCCATCTCGTGTCTTCATAGGAACAATCCCTTGAGCACCGAGGACTCCAAGCTCAAGCAAACCGATAGACGGCTTCCAGAGTTGCTTGGCTGTTGGTCTGAGGTCACTGCTGTAGTTTGTTGACTCGTCCAAAACATGATACCCTCCATCAAGGCAGAGACGGAGATGAAGCCGACTGGAGAATTTCTCTTTCTTCAGTTGGTCCACATCAACCAGTACAGGCTTCTCGAGATTAAACCATTTCCCATGGACAATACGGTCATCAGCCCTTCTATCAACCATCGTCAATGGTATGATTATGCGTCCAAGAATCTCATCTTTGTTAGGAGCTACACGGTCTTCAAGCGTCAGAATAAGGTGATCCTCGAATGGTTCAGCAGCCACAAACATGAGGTCTTCATTCCAAAACGGGTTGAAGTTTCGAGCTTGAACAGGTTTTGTCCTCCCGTGCTGATGCCCCACTTGTGCTCTAACAAAAACATCTGGATAGCGGCTCTTATCGTGTATGAGAATATCTTGGGCCTCAATTATATTAACTCGCAGGTACCACAATCTGGGAGCATGGTAAACTTTCGACTTCATGTGTGTTACAGCAGATGGATCCTCAAGTGTAGCAGCATCAGAATGCCATGCATCAGGAAATGCCTCGTCAGCTTGGGTGCCAATCCAAACCGCCAGCATCAGCTCACCCCTTGACTTATCCCCGGCCTTATGAACAAGCCGATACCATTCTGGAGCCAGTGGACTGTCGGGGGGCACACGAATCGGCACATCATTCAAATCGAAACGCACCATGCCAACAAAATCATCCTTAACAAGATCTTTGTCTTTGACCAACACTTCAAGGACAGAAGCCTGCATACGATCTCGAGAGAAAGCAAAGACCGCATTCCATTCAGGGTTCCGCTGCTTCTCAAAGTGCTTAGTGATGCCCCTGTAGTTGCCAACTCTCACTTCCACAAAAGGATCTAGGCTCCCAGTGATGTCCATGTCAGGCAGGTCCCTTGCCTTGACCACACGTACAAACAGATACTGCATTCTCTCGACTAGGTCATAGGTACTGGCATGCTTCTCACCACGTATAACCCGACCACCAACAATCTGTCCACCACCAAGAAACGGGCTAGTTTCTTTTAGTGCATAGTCCATGGGCTGCTGGGAGGCTGCTGAATACATCCTGACAATCTTGGGCTGCTGTTGTTCAGGTTTCATTTGCTCAATACCATACTTGGAGTTGGAAGGCTGCCCACCAAAAGAGACAGGAAGATGGCCATGGTGATTGTGATGTATGTCCTTGGCAATGGTATGCAAGGTTCTCACTTCATGCCTGTGCTCCTGAGAAGTGTTGAGATTAGTACCGGTTATATCAGCCGCAATCTGCTGAGCATGGCTTGGAGTCGGAGGAGAATTATTCGAAACAGGGTCCATCGCCGAGAGAGGGTTTGAAGCCCTGATGGATGGGTCATTGGTGATGTAGACTTTGAGGCCGAGTTCCCCTTTGACACGGGAGAACATCCCGCGCTTCTCCAGCGGGTAGTGCATGATGACGGAATCGGTGAAGGGCACGAACGAGGTCCCAGCAATCCTGACCTTGCCAAGGAAGGACCTGGAAGCTTCGACGGATTTGTTGACGTTGTAGACGTATGCTTCGAGAGCAAGGTCGGGGAGGTTCGATGGATCGGAGACGTTGAAGTAGAAGCGCTCGTTCCACACTGGGTTGAGATCCTTCTCCTTGATGGCCGTGCGGAACCGCTGGCCATCGAAGTTGAGCTCAACACAGGCACTGGCAGAACCTTGGCCGTCCTTGGGCATGAGGTCGTGAGCGCTGGCGACCTCCACGCCGAGCTTATACGTCGCCATTGCTTCTGGAGATGTCGTGAGCTGCAGACATATAGAAGCAAAGCACAGTTAGTTAGTTAGTTAGTTGGTTAGTTAGTAGGTCCAAACTAGATGGTACAAGACGGCTGCCACGGCCAAATAATAAAAGATATTTGGCTCTTTTTTTCTCTTCTGAAACACATGTATCTAGACGCCTTCTAGTGTGTCTCATTTTGCTCCGTATAACCTAAGCAATAAAAGGCGTCTAGATACATAGGTTTCAGAAGAAAAAGGAAAAGGCTAAAACATGTTATAATTTGGAGCAGATGGAGTAACTTTTAAAAAAGATGTAAGAAGAAAACAAAATTGAATGTTACGGATGACTAAAAAAGGAGCGTTGCAATCACAGGTGCAGAAGCAGCACACCAGGAGGAGGAGGAGGTGTGATTTAATAAGACAGAAGTGTATTACTACTATTATTCCATTTGGACACATCTCACAGTATTTGCATCCTCCATCCAGAGACTACTAGAATCCCCTCCTCCACTAGTATAGGTAGGACAGTAATACTAACAAGAAGCAAGGAAGGCAACGTTGCAAATCCACGGACGATATAATAAGCTGCGAGGTGAGCAACCAACATCTATCGCTCCCCACCTTAGGACGGACCGCGACGTATGTCTGTGAGCTCACACCCACCGAAGGCGACACACACGCACAGATCGAACCTTGACGCGGTCGATGATTGATAAATACTACAGTAGTATCCGAATCATCATCAGGTACTAGTACTAGTATTTCACAGGGAAGGGAAGCGCATCTATCAAAAGCGTAAAGCCAAGCGGGGAGGGAGCACTAATAGTTTAATCGACCGCAGCGACGGGTGCTCCACTACTACCACCTGCTAATCCGTGAGAATATGTATATGCAAAGTGAAGAAAAAATCAGAGGTCGCGAGCATGAGACCCACCCAAAAGGGGTCGGAAGAGAGGGAGGGAGGGAGCTCCTCACCTGTGGAGTGAGCGGGAGGGAGACGCGGCCCCAGATCCGGGCAGATCCGGGCCGAATGCGGCGCGCGCGGGTGAGAGAGCACCGACCGACGGAACCGCGAGAGCAGGCACCTTCAGTCAGCTAGCTACCATGGCGGCCGGCCGTCGCCGAGGGTCTCTGCTGGATTGGGTGGGGAGGCGCTGGCTGGATCCGATTTGGGGAGGGTTTGCTTCGGGCGTGGGTTTTGGGGTGGGTGTGGGTGTGGGAAAGAGCGTGAGAGACTGAGAGGGGGCAGGGCAGCAATGCCAATGCCAATGCGTAGGTAGAAGAGAGCAGACGCGTGACGCGTTGCGTCGCGTTGGCGTCGGGGCGTCGCCTGGCCGTCCTCTTCCTCTTCCTCGTGCGCCGCGCCGCGCCGTCCACCGATTTCAGTTCGATATACTTCCTTGGCAATTTCCCTTTTCTTTCTCGCTTTTTCCTTCGTCGCTCCGTACCGTCGGTCAGGATTCAAAAATGGGAACGTCGTCAGACAGACGGCAGCCCCCCACCCCCCGAGGACTTGACCAACGGCCAGCTGACTTCCATCGTGACTCCGTTTTCCATGTCAAAACTGTAGAGAAAATAAATAAAAAAACAGCACGAGGAGACGCCAAACATTACGTTTAGGTTTTTTTACATATAAATACCATTTTTCTAGACAGGTCGTAACGCGAAGCACTGATTCCTTGTGGTTAACCGTCTAACCATGTTTCTTGTAGGTGGGACCCATTGACTGTGCACACGTGGTGGGGTGGCGGATGGACATACCAAACGACTGTTAACACGCGCGTTAGGGCACGGTGCGAGCCGCAGTTCTGCTCTCTCTCTCTCTCACTCTCGTCAGTTACTCTCTCACGACTCCCATGGCGACTGGAGGAGGCAGCGGCTCGTCGGAAGGGCACGGCGCCGGTCAGATTGGAGGCGGTGGCGGCCGATACGTGAAGCAGGTGTTGTTCGGGCCGGTCTTCAACATGGGCATCATCGATTTGGACAGCGATGACAACCGCGAGTCGATGGACATCTCGTTGGAGCCAGAGCAGTATGGTGCGCCGGAGGAGGCATTGTCGCAAATGGCGCCGGCGAGCCAGTGCAACAACAACCCGCTCAGCCACTACCTCTGGACAAGTCCCTTACCATGTTCTTTGTTCTGAATTTTAGGAAATATTCAGAACATTAGAGAAATATTCTGAAATTTGGGGAAACCAGAGTGTGTGCTTAAATTCTTTTGTTTCAATTGATATTAGGGAACGTTCAGAGATATGGGAACTGTTTATTCAATTTGATGGGGCCAAATTTGTGTCAACAACCATGAGCCGGTCTGATATTAGGTTTCTGAACTTGTTGGGACTGATGGGGAAGGAAGGGTATGGGCTTTGTGATTCAATTTATTATGTTAAAAAATGAATGAGAGGGATTGAATGGCCTAAAATTAGTGGACAACAACATTAAGGTGGAAGAGATGGTGAGAAATTATGAAAGGTCAAAAAACTAGTATTGACACTGATGAGGGACAAGGCTAAGCAAGCCATTGTGTTGTCTCCTGTCAAGAGCAAGAAGGCAAAAGAAAAGTTATATGCTAGGTCATATCCTAGCCACATTGCAGTTCATCTAGAGGAGGAAGAGCATTGTGACAACAACATCTTGCACACTCGGAATAGTGGTAATTTTCAGCCCATGTGCACACAAGTTGATGAAAATATGCAGAAATTAGCAAAGGAGGCAGAAGATGCAGAGGAACAAGGAGATGCAGATGAATAAGAAGATGGAGATGTGGGAGATGCATCTGATGATGACATTTGGATGCATACTTGCAAGTATGATTCGGTTCAGGCAGAGCAGTTAAGGAGGAAGGAAATAGATGAAATGAAGAAAAGAATTGCTAAGAGGAAGAGAGGGGTGGATGAGGAGTTGTATGAGGATGAGTCGGAGCCAGAAGATATTTTTGACTCTTATATTCCAGAGGAACTAGTGAAGAAGGCAGTTAGGAGGCAGGGCCCAATAACCAGATCACACTCTCATGTGGAAGTGCCAGTTATGACAGATTGGGCTCCTTCTGATGATGAAGAGCAGCTTGGTTTCCTTGGAGAAGAGGATGGTGTTGGGTTTGAGCCTATGCCATTTGTGTTGCCAGATGGGAGGAAGAGTAGAGCAAAGAAGCAAATAGAGAGGGGATGGTATGATGAGACAAGGGAAAATCCAGAGCAAAAATTTAGGATAAAACTTTGTTTCAAGAATGTGTATCGGTTCAGGCAGGCACTATGTAGACTTCATATTGTGCATGTTAGGAATTTTCATTACCACAAAAATTTCCCAGATAGGATCATTGTGTGGTGCAGGCCAGAGAAAAAGGAGAAGTGCAATTTCCAGTTCTTCATTTCTGCTTCAAAGATAAAGCATGAAACTACCTTGGAGAAGCTTGGTTTCCTTGGATAAGAGGATGGTGTTGGGTTTGAGCCTATGCCATTTGTGTTGCCGGATGGGAGGAAGAGTAGAGCAAAGAAGCAAATAGAGAGGGTGTGGTATGATGAGACAAGGGAAAATCCAGAGCAACAATTTAGGATAAAACTTTGTTTCAAGGATGTGTATCAGTTCAGGTAGGCACTATGTAGACTTCATATTGTGCAGGTTAGGAATTTTCATTACCACAGAAATTTCCCAGATAGGATCATTGTGTGGTGCAGGCCAGAGAAAAAGGAGAAGTGCAATTTCCAGTTCTTCATTTCTGATTCAAAGATAAAGCATGAAACTACCTTCTGCATAAAAAAGATGCACTTGGAGCACAGTTATCCTACTGAACCATCAAGCATCGGAGTTAGCAGTAAGTGGTTGAGCAGTGCTTATGTTGAAAATTTCAGATCAGATCCAAACACAGGTATTAGATCTTTAGTTGACAAAGATAGAAAGGACTTTGGTGTAGATGTGCCAAAAAGGATGGCATACATGGCAAAGACAAAGGCAAGAAAGATTGTTATGGGAGATCACAAAAGCAGTATTACAGAATAGGGCATTATCTGCAAACTATTATTGACAAAAATCCAGGATCTAGATGCATTGTCATCACTGAGAGTGGCCCAACAGAGGAAGAGAAGGAAGCTATCAAAAGAGGGCAGCAGGTTTTCATTAGTGACAAGCCAAGATTCCATGGGATTTTCTTTTGTGTCAATGCTGCTAGGCTTGGATTTCTTGAGGGATGTAGGCCCTTCATAGGGTTGGATGGTTGTTTCATAAAACTAACCACTAGATCTCAAATCCTTGCAGCTACGGGCTTAGATGGTAATAACAACATTTTCCAATAACTTGGGCCATTGTTGCAAAAGAATATACTGAGGATTGGCAATGGTTTATAGAGCAGTTGAAGGAAGCACTTGGTGGAGAGGAAGGCCAATTTGGACAGTACACCATCATGTCTGACAGGCAGAAAGGGCCGATAAAAGTTGTGACCACTGGCTTCCCAAACTCACCTAGAGATTCTGTCTTAGGCACATTTATGCCAACTCACAAACTACAGGATTCAGAGGAGAGGACCTGAAGAAGTGCATGGACAGGGAAACATATTCTTACACCAAGCATGGATTTGACAAGGCAATGGATGAAATGAAAAAACAATGTGAGCAAGCTTGGAAGTGGCTTTCAAAAATTCCAGTGCACACATGGGCAAGGTGGGCTTTTGACTCAAACTGCAAGACAGATTTGCTGAACAATAATCTGAGTGAAGTGTTCAATAGATATATCTTGGATGAAAGAAACAAACCAATAGTGACAATGCTTGTAGGGATCTATGACAAGTAAATGGTCAGGTTTGATGACAAGAGATATGGTGGTAGAAAAGCTAGGTGGGAAATCACACCTCATTATGCTGAGAAGCTTGAAATGATGAAAAAATATGCTAGACATTGCATCCCACAAAGAGCAGATGAAGGACTATGGCAGGTAGCAAGTGGTGATTGATGGCTCAGTTGATGTGGAGCCTGTTGGGAACCCGAAGAGCAAGGTGTGAAGCAGCACAGCAGCAAGTCTTCCCTCAGTAAGAAACCGAGGTTATCGAACCAGTAGGAGGAAGGAAACGTCACACAGGTGTTGCAAGCAACGTGGAAACCTGCACAACACAAACTCAAGAGTTTGCCCCAACTAACAGTGAGGTTGTCAATCTCACCGGTTGTTGTAACAAAGGATTAACGTATGGTGTGGAAGGTGATGATGGTTTACAGCAAGTAAACAGGTAACAGTGGAGGATGTATCAATGGTAAAGATTGGACCGGGGTCCATAGTTCACTGGAGGTGCTCTCCTTAGATAAACAACATGGCATGAAGGGTAAACAAATTACAGCAGGGCAATTGACAAGAACTGAGCAATGCATAACAATGCAATACTAGACAAAAAGATCTTATGAGATTCGATTGGGCAATACAACAATATACATAGACCGCCATCCAACTGCATCTATGACTAGAAGTCCACCTTCAGGTTATCATCCAAACCCCCTCCAGTATTAAGTTGCAAGCAACAGACAACTGCTTTAAGAAAAGTGTGTAAGGTAAACAATCCACTTGTTCCATGAACAAGAGACTGTTGTTTTCTCCCTAGTGGCAACAACACATCTACAACCGAAGAGATTTCTTTCACTTCCCTTGAAAACTAGAGGCATGAACCCACTATCGAGCATAAATACCCCCTCTTGGAGTCACTAGCAACTACTTGGCCAAGATAGCTACTAACAACGGAGAGCATGCAAGATCACAAACAACACAGACATGATAGTATCAAATAGACAAAACCATTAATCAATCTGACATAGTAATCTCAATATCCATCGGATCCCCCACAAACACAACATGCATGATTACAAAATAGATTAAATCTTGATCATGAACGGAGCTCACAAAATCTATATATGAAAGCATGAGGAGGAGATACAACCATCTAGCTACTACATGGACCAGTAGTCCAAGGTGGAACTACTCACGCTTCATACCGGAGAAGAAGGCCTCCGGGATGATCTCCCCTTCGTCAGGGTGCCGGGAAGAACTTCAGATCCCCCCGATCTAGGGACGATGGCGGCGGCTAGAGAAGGTTTTGTGGAGGTTTGATCGGGTTCCTGGGGTTTCTGCATCGAGGGCTTCTTATAGGCAAAGAGGCGAGGTTGGGAGGCGTCCGAAGGGCCCACACCCTACCCATGCGCGGGGTGGGCCCACCGGCTCCTAGGGGGGTATGGTGGCCCTGGCTCACCCCTCCGTCTCTCCTCTGGACTTCATGTCGCTCACGTTAAAATATTGACTTCGGCTTTTGTCCCGTCCAATTCCGAGAATATTGATTTTTTGCCTTTCTGGAACCAAAAACAGAAGAAAACAGGCAACTGGCACTGTGGCAACTTGTTAATAGGTTAGTTCTAGAAAATATATAAAAACACCTCAAAGTATAGACAAAGCAAAGCAAAGTAGATACTAAACAAGCATGGAGCATCAAAAATTATAGATACGTTTTCGACGTATCAAGCATCCCCAAGCTTAACTCCTGCTCGTCCTCGAGTAGGTAAGTGATAAAATAATAAGTTTTTGAGGTGACATGCACCATCAAAACCAAGATCAAACCATTTGCAAGCATTGAAAGCTAGGATCAAAGAACTCTAAACATGTGCATGAAAGATGGAGTTCTAACAATAAGACAAAGTAACTATGCATGCAACATGAAAGGCTACAAACAAAGATCATGAATAACATGCATTGAAAAATGTTTGTTTGTTTCACATACAGAAAACATGGAATAGTGGCATTCAGCTTGTCCCTCATAGAGTAGCAAATAGATGCATAGGACACCTTCAAAGTTCATAAGAGTGACTAGATACAAGTAGCACAAGAACAAGTAATATCACAATATGCATCAATCAATAAGTTTTGGGACACTGCACTGATACGCCCAATTTGCATCACCTTTCGATATCATAATCTACCTCTATTCATTGATATTTGTCTTATTATGAGGTATTGCTTATGTCTTTTCCACTGTTTATGCATGTTTGATGATTCTTGGAGGATGGACTGCCGAAGTCTGGATTCTGATGGAAAAGAGGGCGTTTTGATGCAATTTAGCGAAGATCAGAAAAATACCAAAAAAATATGGGAAAATATTATTTTTTCAGAAGATTGAGGAAGCCAGAAGGAGGGACGAAGAAGGGCCACAGGGGGCCCACACCCCTAGGCGCGGGCCCACCTGACCTCGCGCTTAGGGCAGGTGTGGCTCACCTGCCCGACTCCCGACTCCACCCCTTAGCCTATATCTTCCCTATGGAACCCTAAGCCTCAGGGAGCGACCACAGATAGATTTCCGCCGCCTCTAGGGGGCCGAAAACACCGAGAGAGAAAGATCTCTCCGGCAGATAGATTTCTGCTAGGGGAATTCCTTCCCGGAGAGGAGAGATCGTCGCCATCAACACCGTAATCAAGCTAGGCTTCATCGGGATCATCATCATCATCCACACCATCATCTCCACCAGCACCATCATCACCACTCCGTCCCGCTGTAACAATTGTGTTGGATATTGCTTTAGTTCTTAGGGGAAACTTTCTCGGTGTTAATTACTATTGTAGTTGATGCTTGTGAGTGGTGTAGAGGTTCGTAGCATGGAAAACAAAAAATTCTACCGCATGCACACAAACAAGCCAAGATCTATCTACTATATTGTAGCAACGAGTCGATAGAAGCACTCACCCTCGAAGATTCCAAAGCGGTTAACAAGAGCGGATTCTCGTGGGTGATGTAGTCGTACACTTGCCAATCTCAAGATCGCGTAGACGATCCTTCCGGCGCTGTGTTCCGGCAGTGCTTCCGCAGTCGGTCACACGTTCGGTACTCGATGAAGACCTTCCTCTCCCTTGTTCCAGCAGGCAGCGGAGGTTGTAGTTCTCCCCTCGCGATTCCGGTAGCACGACGGCGTGGTGTCGGAAGTAGAGGGAAGATCCCACAGGGCTTCGCCTAAGCCGGTGTGAGTTATGGTGGATCTAGGGTTTCCAGGTGATCTAGGGTTTAGAAGACCAGGAGGAGGAGGAGGCGTCTGCGGCGGCTGGCGGCGGCTTGGGTGTGGGAGGGCTAGGGCTTGTGTGTTTGGGGCAGCCCTCCCCCTCTATTTATGAGAGGGGGCAGCCTAGAGAGAGGGAAGTTTGAATCCACTTCCAAACCCAAGTTGGAAGGACTCTTTCCTTCTTCCACTAGGAAACCATTGTTCCAGTTTGACTTTTCAAACCTCTCGTTTGACTTCCAATTTAGAGCTTTAATTCTCTCTCACAAATGTCCACACCAAGTGACCTAGGATATGATCCAATCATTCCACTTCCCCATGACACATTCATGGACCATTCCCCTTCCGGTCCGGTGAACCTTCTAGAATCTCTCCGATGAAAACATCGGAATCTTTCCCGAACTCTGGAATCGGACTTTCCTTATATGAATCTTATTCTCCGGACCATTCTGGATCTCCTTGTGATATCCCGGATCCCATTCGAGACTCCCTACGGTTCGTGAATTATGCGGACATGATCGAGACACTTCTCCGATCAATAACCAATAGAGGAATCTAGAAATTCATATGGCTCCCACATATTTCTACGATTACTTTGCGATCGAATGAACCACTTACATACGATACCAATTTCCCTTTGTCTCACGATAGTTTACGTATCCGAGGTTTTGATCGTTGGTATCTCTGCATACTTAGTTCAACCTCGTTATCGATAAGTACTCTTTTCTCGTTCCCATGATATGTGATCCCTTGTGAGCCAGTCACATGCTTGCAAGCTAATTGGATGACATTCCACCGAGAGGGCCCAGAGTATATCTATCCGTCATATGGATGGACAAATCCCACTCTTGATCCATGTGCCTCAACCCATACTTTCCAAACACTCAATGCCACCTTTATAACCACCCAGTTACGGTGTGGTGTTTGATGTCATCAAAGCATCCTACCGGTGATGGTGATTAGCATGATCTCATGGTCGAAAGAATTAGGTTACTATGTATCAGAAAGCTTATAGCAAACAAACTATTGAAATGACTTGATCTTCATGCTACGCTTATCTATAGGAGTATGTCCTCACACCATTCTCCTAATGATATGATCTCGTTGTTAATAACATCTCAATGTTCATGATCGAGAAACCACGATCGTCTATTAACCAACAAGCTAGTATTATAAAGAGGCTTTACTAGGGACTCTAATTTAGTTTACAAATCACACAAGTATTAATGTTTCCGGTTAATACTGTTATAGCATGAATGTAAACATTTATCATAAACACAAAGATATAATAATAACCACTTTTATTATTGCCTCTAGTGCATATATCCAACAGTCTCCCACTTGCACTAGAGTCAACTAATCTAGATTACATGGTAATATACCGAACACCCATGGCGGTTTGGTGCTGGTCATGTTTTGCCCTCATGAGAGGTTTAGTCAACGGATCCGCCACATTCAGATTTGTGTGTACTTTGCAAATATTTATGTCACCATCTTGGACATGCTCTCAAATAGCGTGAAAACGTAGCTTGATATGCTTCAGCTTCTTGTGTGACCTTGGTTCTTGAGCATTGGCTATGGCACCCATGTTATCACAATAGATAGACATTGGGTCCAGCACACTTGGAACCACACCGAGCTCTGTAATGAACACCTTCATCCATATCGCCTCTTGTGAAGCCTCCGAAGCAGCTATGTTTTCCGATTCAGTTGAAGATCTCGCCACAACGCTTTGCTTTGCACTCCTCCAGCTAACTGCTGCATCATTCAAAGTAAATACGTATCCAGATTGTGATTTAGAATCATCCAGATCGGTGTTCCAACTAGCATCGGTGTAAATATTAACAACGATTGTTCATCACCTCCATAAGAAAGAACCATATCCTTAGTTCTTCTCAAGTACTTAAGGATGTTTTTGACCGCTGTCCAATGATCTACTCCTGAATTACTTTGATATCTGCTAGTCAAACTAACAGCATATGCAATGTCGGGTCTAGTACATAGCATGGCATACATAAGAGATCCTATGGATGAGGCATAGGGAGTCTTACTCATCCTTTCTCTATCTTCTGCCGTTGCAGGACTTTGAGTTTTACTCAAGGTCGTATTGGCAACATGGGAAAGAACCCTTTCTTGCTATCTTCCATTCCAAACCTCTTTAGAACTTTGTCCAAATATGTACTATGTGACAATGATATTAGGCGTCTCGATCTATCTCTATAAATCTTTATGCCTAATATGTAAGCTGCTTCGCCAAGATATTTCATTGAAAAACTATTATTCAAATAATCCTTGACACTATTAAGAAGGTCTACATCATTCCCAATTAACAATATGTCATCTACATATAGTATTAAGAATGCTACAGAGCTCCCACTCACTTTCTTGTAAATACAAGCTTCTCCATAAGTTTGTATAAAACCAAAGCTTTTGATTACCTCATCAAAACATTGATTCCAACTCCGGGATGCTTGCTTCAATCCATAAATGGACCGTTGAAGTTTGCATACCTTGTTAGCATCTTTAGGATCGACAAAACCTTTGGGTTGTACCATACACAACTCTTCATCAATGTCTCCATTGAGGAACGCCGTTTTGACATCCATCTGCCATATCTCATAATCATAATATGTGGCGATTGCTAACATAATCCTGACAGACTTTAGCTTCGCTATCGGTGAGAAAGTCTCATCGTAGTCAACTCCTTGAATTTGTCGAAACCCTTTTGCGACAAGTCGAGCTTTATAGACAATAACATTACCATCAACATCTATTTTCTTCTTGAAAATCCAGTTGTTCTCTACAGCCTTCCGGCCATCCAGTAAGTCCACCAAAGTCCATACTTGGTTTTTGTACATGGATCCAATCTCGGATTTCATGGCTTCTTGCCATTTATTGGAATCTGGGTTCATCATCGCTTCCTCATATGTCGCAGGGTCATCGGTGTTGTCTACCAACATGACACTCATAACGGGATCATACCAATCAGGAGTGGTACGAGTTCTCGTTGACCTGCGAGGTTCTGTAGTAACTTCAACCGAAGTTTCATGATCGACATCATTAGCTTCCTCTCTTATTGGTGTAGGCGCCACAGGAACCACTTCTGGTGCTACGCTACTCGCAAGTTTGAGAGAAGGTTCAACAACCTCGTCGAGTTCTAGTTTCCTTCCAGTCACTTCTTTCGAGAGAAACTCCTTCTATAGAAAGGATCCATTCTTGGCAACAAAGATTTTGCCCTCGGATCTATGATAGAAGGTATATCCAATAGTTTCCTTTGGGTATCCTATGAAGATGCATTTTTCCGCTTTGGGTTCAAGCTTGTCGGGCTGTAACTTCTTTACATAAGCTTCACAACCCCAAACTTTAAGGAACGACAATTTAGGTTTCTTCCCACACCATAATTCATATGACGTCGTTTCAACGGATTTAGATGGTGCCCTATTTAAAGTGAATGCGACTGTTTCTAATGCATAACCCCAAAATGATAGCGGTAAATCTGTAAGTGACATCATAGAACGAACCATATCTAAGAGAGTTCGATTACGACGTTTAGACACACCATTACGTTGTGGTGTTCCTGGTGGTGTCAATTGTGAAAGTGGTCCGCATTTCTTCAAATGCTCGCCAAACTCGTAACTTAGATATTCACCTCCACGATCAGATCGTAGAAATTTAATCTTCTTGTTACGTTGATTTTCTACCTCACTTTGAAATTCCTTAAACTTCTCGAAAGTTTCGGACTTATGTTTCATGAAATAGATATACCCATATCTATTCAAGTCATCCGTGAAGGTAAGAACATAGCGATAACCACCGCGCGACGCTACACTCATTGGACCACACACATCGGTATGTATGATTTCCAATAAGTCCGTAGCTCGCTCCATCATACCAGAAAATGGAGTCTTAGTCATTTTACCCATCAAACATGCTTTGCATCTTTCAAGTGATTCAAAATCAAGTGATTCAAGAAGTCCATCGGAATGGAGTTTCTTCATATGCTTCACTCCAATGTGACCAAGACGACAGTGCCACATATAGGTCGAGTTATCACTCAATTTCAAATGTTTGGCTTCAATATTATTAATGTGTGTATTACTACAATTGAGATTCAATAAGAATAGACCATCTATCAAAGGTGCATGTGCATAAAACATATTACTCATATAAATCGAACAACCATTATTCTCGGACTTAAACAAGTAACTGTCTCGCAATAAACATGATCCTGATATAATGTTCATGCTCAACGCAAGCACCAAATAACAATTTTGAAGTAAAAAACTAATCCCGATGGTAGATGAAGAGGTAGCGTGCCGACCGCGATCACATCAATCTTTGATCCATTTCCAACGCGCATCGTCACCTCGTTCTTCGCTAGCTTCCGTTTATTCTGCAGCACCTGTTTTGAGTTACAAATATGAGCAACCGAACCAGTATCAAATACTCAGGCACTACTGCGAGTACTAGTAAAATACACATCAATAACATGTATATCAGATATACCTTTCTTCTTGATGTTGCCGTTCTTCAAATCCTCCAAGTACTTAGGGCAATTCCGCTTCCAGTGACCCTCTCCCTTGCAGTAAAAGCACTCAGTATCAGGCTTAGGCCCAGCCTTGGTCTTCTTCGCCGGCGCGGTAACTTTCTTACCGCCCTTCTTGAAGTTTCCCTTTTTCTTAGACTTGCCTTGCTTCTTGAATTTGGTGGTCTTATTGACCAACAACACTTGGTGCTCTTTCTTGATCTCCACTTCTGCAGACTTCAACATGGATAAGAGTTCGGGCAACGACTTGTCCATATTTTGCATATTGTAGTTCATCACAAAGTTCTTGTAACTTGGTGGTAGTGATTGGAGGACACGGTGAATCCCCAAAACATTAGGAATCACTATACCTAAGCTTTGAAGCTTGCTTGCGTGCCCAGACATCTTAAGCACGTGCTCACTAACGGAGCTGCCCTCTTCCATCTTGCAGTTAAAGAACTTTTCAGAAGCCTCATAACTCTCAACTGCCGCGTGAGCCTCAAATATCATTTTGAGTTCACGGACAATATCATGTGTGAAAGGATCGTATGGGCACCTAGAGGGGGGGTGAATAGGTGCTACTTCAAATTTTACTCTTTTTCAAATTAGGGTTTGACAAGAAAGGTAAATTCTCTAGAATATGCAACTATGGTGAATTTACCTATATGTCAATCAAGCACAAACTAACACAACACTAAGCAAGAACAAGTAAGTAAAGTGCGGTAAATGATAGAAGTAACCAAGGGAGTGGACGCGGAGACACAAGGATTTGTTTCCCGTAGTTCCTTCCTTTTGAGGGGAAGTACGTCTACGTTTGGAGAGGGGGTGGTTTCAAACCACCAACGCCACGAGAGGCCTCCCTTGTTCTCCGATGAACCTCACCCCAACGGGCTCGATTCACCTTCCACTATATCGGCAACCTTCGAGGTGGAAGCCGGCACCTTTACAACAAGTTCGGGGCACACATCCACAACTGAATTGGAGGCTCCCAAATACAAGCAAGCTGTCAAGAAAAATCAAAGACAAGCTTGTAAGAACCAAATCAAAGTTAGGGTTTCCAAAGAAACACTAGAGCTTGGGGGGCCTCAAGTGAATGAGGGGGAAATGAAGATCTCTCTTGGTGAAGATGTAAATCAAAGGCCTCCTCCTTCGATTCTCCAAAGATCAATGACTTTGGATGGTTGCATGAAGAGATCTTGTAGATTTGGTGGCTCTAATGGGGTTGGTGTTCTTGAGCAGCTCGAGCAGCTAGAGGAAGAAGATAAGGGTCCCTTTTTGTAGGCAGCCCCCTCCACGAAGCGTTTTCTGACCGTTGTAGAAAAGTCATACCAGAGACTCCGGTCTACACCGGAGACTCCGGCCAATCTCCGGACCAGTCTCCGGACTGCCCTTCTAACTGACCCAGACCAATTCTGCACCAGCAACACCGGAGACTCCGGCCTTCCAACACCGAAGACTCCGGACTGACCAAAGTCCGGAGACTCCAAAGTAACCTCCGGTGCAGCCTCCATACCCCGAGTCCGAATGTCCCAGCCAGGTCCTGGGAAGCACCAGCGGAGCCAGAACCGGAAACTCTAGACCACACCGGAGACTCCGGTCTTGGCAGACCGGAGACTCCGGTCTGGAGTTTCCAGACCAGTGGCAAATGAATGTGGTCTTTTCCCAAGAGTGTGTGTGTGCAGTTTATCAATGATAATACCAACCTGTGAACAATAACAAACAGTAAAATGATCTACTTGTTGTTAACGAACACCAAAAGTGATTTTGACAATAAATGCCCTTTCAATCTCCCCCTTTTTGGTGTTCGATGACAACAAGTGATTTGCATGGAATAACATATAAATGTGGCTCCCCCTGACTATGTGCAACAAGATAATGAAGTAAATCATGTAAGGAAGATAGTATCAACGATAGCACACATAGATCTCACATGAGTTACAATAGGTGTTGCACACAAGCACATAGTCATAGACACACATAAGAAAAGTAGATTAACACACATAAAGTTCAAGTTCGAATATCCAAATAAAAGGCAATAAAGCAGATAGTCGCAAATCCCAAATCCCATGCAAAGCGATGAGAATGTCTTCTCCCCCTTTTGCATCAAAACACTGAAAAAGGGAAAAGACCTATACTAGCGCCCCAATAACTCAGTAGTCATCGTCATCCTCGTCATCCTCGGCATCCTCATCCTCATCCTGGTCATCCTCATCCTGGTCACCCTCATCCTGGTCATAGTCATCATCATCATCATCCTTAGGGACAGCAGGCCCTTTGCCGTGAGGGCGAGAAGAAGAAGTACCCTAGTACCCAAACCCTGAGGTGACATCAGCAAACGTCTTCCAATCCACCAGACTATCCTGTTGAGCATTCCATGCCCCAAATGAGAGTGTATGATCAGACTCTGTGGACTGCTGAGCCCCATGCTCATCATTGTATTCATCTTCACCTTCCTCATTATCCGCAGCACCCTGTTCCTTGATCTCTTTGAGAAGCTTCTCAATACGGCGGTTGCTTTGGTAGGATGCATGCTGCTGCTTGCGAATGTCGATGTTCATGCAGCAAAGGGTCCTCTCCCAAAAGCTGGCCTTCTTGACCCTCTCATGCACATAGTCTCGAGTCATGGTAGGCATAGGGGCATTGGAGGCATTCTTCCTCCGAACTCTAGGTGGAGAGGGAGCCCTCTCCGTCTCAATCTCCTCATCATCATCATTCCCATAGCGACGCCTTGGAGCAGGCCCCATGTGCCCCTTCTGCTGCAGAGAGACCAGAGTGTGCACAGTGAGGTGTGGTGGTATGCCATGTGGAGAATCATGCTCCTGGAGTTGATGAGCCTCATAACCAAGGGTGCATATGGAGGAGATTTCTTGTAAAGAATGGCATGGAACATCTCCTCGAAAATGAAGTCCATCACATCAATGGGTGCAGCATCAGCCTCAGTTCCAGCATTGAAGGTCCGGTGAGTATGGTACAGGAGGTTGACAAGCCCACCCCTGATAGCATCATCATTTCCAGCACTTGGAGCAATAGTGTGACGGAAAATCCTCAGGATAAGGTTGTAAAGGGTCTTGAGTCCCTTGGAACCCCCCACAACACCATCATCATACAGAGGTGCCAGCTTCATCTTGTTCTCCCCCAAAGTTGCCGAGTGCATGCGTAGCCCCACAGGAGTAGATACACCATGAAAGGTCTCAAAGATGACATTGGCAAAGTCATGAAATGTAGCCGTGCAGCGAGTAATGCCAGTCATCCATACCATGGTCCTGTCAAGATCAGACCCAAACACAACGGTGGCATAAAACTGTTGAACAAGGTGTACACTGTAGTCTTCGCGCAGCTCCATCAAGTTGTAGAGACCCAGCTTATCACAGATCCACAGGGCATCATTGAAGTAAGGGCTCTGGCGCATTTGCTCAACACTTATAAACTTCTGAGGGCAGACAGGTGATCTGGTGAGTACACCATACACATCCTTCATAAACATAGCCTGTTCTTTCCTCCAGAAACGAGGGTCATCACTGGTACGAGCCAGCGCATAGAAATCTGTCTTTCTCAGCTCACGGTACTCCTCTTTAGACATCTTGGATAGGTACTGGAGGTTGTCATACTTGGCTCTCTTTGCACGTTCCTCCCATTCATCCCTCTCCTGATCCCTCTTCATGTAAGCTGCATCACGTGCCCGTTGTTTCCGGTTGGACGGAGGCACGATAAACTGACCCTGAGCTTCATCATAGCGAGGATTGCCTCTTTGGGACTTGGCCTTGGTACGACGAGGACGACCAGAACCATCACCTGTGAACAGCAGTGAGGGAGATAGCATGGAGATGAGTATATATGTCCCAAAGATGCAGTACAAGAGCTTTGATGCATTTCTAGACTACTTTGATTCACCCAACACCGGAGTCTCCGCACCAGATACCGGAGTCTCCGGACCTAAGTCCAGAGTCTCCGGTCAGGAGGCTCGGGTATGAGATGGGAAGACGCTGGTGAGGGTGAATCTAGTAGATCGGGCAATGCAACAAGGCTAAAGTACAAGAGTGCACGCAAACAAGTGATTCCAATGGACAAATCAGCAACAATCCTCAAAAACACATCTAGGGATGAACCCTAGGAGAAAAAGGAGAGGAGAGGTACCAGATCTGTCCATGGGACCAATTCCTCCGGTGGGAATGACCCAATGGAGGAGAGGGGAAGGTTGGCCGGCGGCACGGCGGATCCCGGGGGCTTCTTGACCTCCGGGGAGGATTTTTGGAGGAGAAGGCGACGGGTTTGGGGGTAGGGGACGGGGCGAAGAATGAGGAACTGCTGTACCAGTTCACCCCGTGCCCCCTTCTTTAAGTGACAGAAACCGTCCAGACCGGAGACTCCGGTCTACACCGGAGACTCCGGCCTACACCGGAGACTCCGGTGTTTGTACACCGGAGACTCCGGTCCTCCTCGACCAAAAGTTCCAGGAAAGGTGTTTGGGGACATATATGAGAGATAGATGGTTTTTAAGATAGGGAAAGGGCTTGGGTTGAGACATCAAACTGTGAAGAACCAACAAGAGCCATAGGGATTCAAAAATGTTCAGAAAAGCTTCAAGAGACTAGAATCAAGCAAATGACAAACATGAGTAAATTCCAACCTCTCAAATGAGAGAGGGCGGTGGCCTAGGCCACCATATTTGAGTATACTTGGCTTGGCACCACGAAGATATATCTTGGGTCCATTACCAAAACTCATCATTAAGCTCACATATCACTAAATGATATTAATAGGAATGATTTTGATTGCTTTGGGCATAATGGGGGGAGGGATGGTCCAATCAATTAGGACCGCACTCCCCCTATATCCATGCCTACACCTAAACCAAATATGAGATGAAACATAGGTGAGGGTGCAAGAATATCAAGTCAAGCTCCTTGAATCTACGATATTTAGTTCATTCCTCAAGTAGCAAAACCTTGCTTCATCAAGTGGCTTCGTGAAGATATCGGCAAGTTGATCCTTGGTTGATACACATGATAGATCAATATCACCTCGAGCAACATGATCTCTAATAAAGTGATGGCGAATCTCAATATGCTTTATCCTTGTGTGATCCACCGGGTTGTAGGCAATCTTGATGGCACTTTCATTGTCACATAGAAGAGGCACTTTGTCACAATGGACACCGTATTCCTTTAAAGTTTGCCTCATCCATAGCAATTGAGTGCAAGCACTAGCAGCTGCCACATACTCGGCTTCGGCGGTGGAGAGAGATATACAATTTTGCTTCTTGGAAGACCAACATACCAAGGACCTACCAAGGAATTGGCAAGCCCCGGATGTTGATTTTCGATCATCCTTGTCACCTGCCCAATCCGAATCCGTGTATCCACAAAGAGCAAATGTTGAGCCTTGAGGATACCAAAGACCATAAAATGGGGTATGAACCAAATATCGAAAGATTCTCTTGACCGCCATTAAATGGCTTTCTTTAGGAGCCGCTTGATATCTTGCACACACACCTACACTCAACACAATATCGGGTCTAGATGCACAAAGGTAAAGCAAAGAACCAATCATAGAACGGTATACCTTTTGATCCACATCTTTACCATTTGGATTTTGTTCTAGATGAGTCTTTGTAGCCATGGGAGTAGGAGCTCCATTTAAATCTTGCATTTTGAATCTCTTGAGCATACCTTGAGTATACTTGGCTTGATTGAAGAATGTCCCTCCTCTAACTTGCTTGATCTCAAAGCCAAGAAATACTCTCAACTCCCCATCAAGGACATCCGGAACCTACTAGTCATAAGCTTTGAGAATTCATCATTAAAAGCTTTGTTAGATGAGCCAAAGATAATATCATCAATATATATTTGGCATACAAAAAGCTCCCCATTGACCCTCTTAGTAAAAAGAGTGGGATCGATTTTCCCAACCTCAAAGCCACGGTCAAACAATAACTCTCTAAGGTGCTCATACCACGTGCGTGGGGCTTGCTTGAGCCCATAGAGCGCCTTATCAAGTTTGTAGACATGGTTTGGGAAGTTGGGGTCCTCAAATCCCGGGGGTTGCTTAACATATACCAATTAATTTAATGGACCATAAATAAATGCACTTTCTACATCCATTTGTTGCAACTTAAAGTTATGATGTGCCGCATAAGCAAGAAGGATACGTATGGACTCAAGGCGAGCCACGGGCGCATAAGTCTCTCCATAATCAATGCCTTCAATTTGAGAATACCCTTGTGCAACCAATCTAGCCTTGTTCCTTACAATAATTCCATGCTCATCTTGCTTGTTCTTGAATATCCACTTTGTTCCAATAACATTGCGGCAATCCTTTGGCTTCTCAACTAACTTCCATACTTTGTTTCTCTCAAAGTTGTTGAGCTCTTTATGCATAGCCTCTAACCAATCCGAATCTTCAAGAGCTTCCCACACTTTCTTTGGTTCAATCATGGATATGTGAGCTTGGTGTTCACTGAACCTCTTCAATTGTGCTCTTGTGGAAATACCTTTCCTTAGATCACCAACTACATTTTGTAGAGTGTGATCTCTTATTTCCAACATTCTTTCCTTTCTAGCCTCGCGACGAGCGTGGATCTCCGTGTTGTTTCTTGGAGGACCCTATTCATCATTCTGATCCTCGTCTTGACCATCAACTTGACCTTGATCATCATTGGAGTCATCCTCTACATTGGGAGGCAAAGATTGACCTTGGTCTTTATCAAGTGCACTTCTAGCGTCAATTTGAGCTTGTCTCAAAGCAGCTTGTACGGATCTTCCTTGACAAATTGACTTGGCACCACTTGACAATCCGTCAAATGGACCAAGCTCCCCTTGACTGGAGTTGACACTTTGATCACCGTGTTGAGGGTCCACATCTTGTATTTGGCTTGAGTCAATGTCCTCTTCGGTGGATGGAGCATGTTGAGGTTGTGAAGATGAGGGCTCCACTTGAGTGGAGTATAGTTCTTCTCGATCCGCCATAAGGGGTTCCTCAACGGGGCGGATATATCCCACACCCATTATTCCTATGGCATCCCAAGGAATTTCATCATCTGCATCACAAGCATCAACACCCCCCCTTGGGGACCATCATATTCTTCGAAGGTCACACTACAAGATTCTATGACGGCTCCGGAGAGCTTATCATAGATTCTATAAGTGTGAGACTCGAGACCATAGCCAACAAAAATACCCTCTAATGCTTTAGACTCGAATTTAGACAAACGAACACCTTTTATGAGATAGAAACACTTACAACCGAACACCCGGAAGTAAGATATGTTGGGCTTGTTACCGGTAAGTATTTCATATGGAGTCTTGCTGATTTCTTTGCGGAGGTAGAGCCGGTTTGAAGCATGGCAAGCGGTGGAGATGGCTTCGGCCCAAAAGTTGTATGGAGATTTAAACTCTGCCAACATGGTCCTAGCCATCTCAATAAGATTCCGGTTCTTCCTTTCGGCCACACCATTTTGTTGAGGGGTGTATGCAGCGGAATATTGATGTTTAATCCACTCATCACTAAGGAAATCATTCAAGGCGTAGTTCTTGAACTCGGTGCCATTGTCACTTCTTATGATCAACACGGGAACATTGTATTGCCGCTGAACCAAGTTGATGAAGTCGATAAAAGTCGTTTGAGTCTCACTCGTCAACTTGAAGAAATAAACCCAAGAGTATCTTGAAAAGTCATCAACAATCACCAAGCAATATTTCTTCCCACCAAGACTTGCATGAGATGGAGGACCAAAGAGGTCCACGTGAAGGAGCTCCAAGATCTTGGTGGACTTGATGCGGTTCTTAGGCTTATGAGGAGCATCATGCATCTTCCCTAGAACACATGCCCTGCAAACACGATCTTTGGCAAAGGAAACATTTTCTTTTAGTCCAACAATATGGCCCTCCTTGTGGAGACTTTGCAAAGTTCTCATATTGACATGGGCCAGTCGGCGATGCCATAACCAACCCACATCGGCCTTTCCGAATAAGCACATTGCACTTGTAGTAGCTTGCCCTGAAAAGTCCACCACATACAAGTCATGTTCGACATACCCAACAAAAGCGACCTTGAGAGACTTGCTCCACATGAGGACCACAAGATCATTATGTATAAAGACGGAAAAACCCATCTTTCCAAGAGCACAAACTGAAAGTAAATTGTACCCAAGGGTCTCAACAAGCATGACGTTCACGAGTGTAATGTCGTGAGCAACCACAACTTTGCCAAAACCCATTACCTTAGACTTTGACTTGTCAGCATATGTCATGGTGATTAGATCATCATTTGGCTTTAAGTCCTTAACAATAGACGAGCTTCCGGTCATATGACTTGTGCAACCACTATCAAGCACCCACTTTGACCCTCCGGAAGCATAAGTCTACAAAAGATCAAGCTAATTTTTAGGTACCCATTTTTCAATGGGTCCTCTTTTGTTAGCAACAAGGGTCTTGGGAACCCAAATAGACCAAGCAATATAACCATCATATGGGCCAACATATTGTTCATACACATCACCATAATAATCACGCATTAGAACATAGTGAGGGTTAGCACTACCAGCAAAGTCATCATGAGACATAGTTTTACCACTTGTGGTCTTACTACCCACAATGGCCTTGTTAGTTTCTTGTGTGGGCTTGACCTTCTTCTTCTTCTTGTTCTTCTTCTTAGAATTGGAGACAAATCCAATGCCCCCTTTATCACCACTAGGCCTTTGCTTAATCAAAATATCATCAATAGACTTGTGGAAATGTGGCCTTAGCAAGCTCCCCCTTCAACCTAGCATTCTCTTCAAGAATAGTTGTACTACTAGATGGAATGAAGTTACTAGGTGAAGGAATATTGGCCAATTGAGTTTGAAGCGTTTCATGGGACTTTGTGAGTGACAAGAGTTCGCTCTCCAAAGCCTTGTGGGACTTGTTAAGCAACCTAAAGTCCTCGGCAAGTTTTTCATGAACCACACCAAACTCAATCTTGTCCTTTTTAGCACTTTTGTATTTTGCAATAGCATGATCACGCTCTTTGATGAGTTTGTTAACAATATTGTCATTGGCCTCATCAAGCCCTTCAAGTTTTAGCTCAAGTGATAACCTAGTTTCTTGTTCTTCTTCTAGAGCATTGTTTAAAGCCTCTAGCTCAATCATGTGTTCATGCCCAAGTTTACATCTAACATCTAGAAGCTCTTGAGTATGTGAAAGTTGATCTAGGATGTTTTAAAAGTGTAACTTAGCATCTCCTTTTAGGTGTAACATCCCAAAAATACTAAACTTGGATCATTAAACTCTAATCATCAAAATTAGGGTTAACATAAACTTTGCTAAATAAAAATATGAAAGCATGCATGTGAGTATGCATTTCCTTTGGAATTCTTTTGAACCAACTTGTTTATGTGTTTCTTTGCTTGTAAAATGTTTCTTAGGTGAAATAAACATCATCTAAACAATTCCCAAACTTTTCTCAAAGACAAATAAATCAAACCAGAGCTAAATGAGTGAATGGTCATTTTGACCAATTTAACTCCCATGCCTACTTTGGCTGTCCCAAACTTTCAGAACTTAACAGAAACTTTTCTGGATCTTTGCACCCCTTGATTGTACTCATAACAAAGTATCAAGTCCCACTTTGTGATCATCCAGAAACTTTCAAATGCATAGTTTAAATGACAATTCAAAATTGAATCTTTATCATATGAGAAGATCCCACTTTTTCAAAAACCACTCAAACAAGCTCAACTTTCAAAACCCAAGCATCTGCAGACTCACCAGCACCAACCTAGCATACCCACCAAAAATCTTTTCAAAATTCAAAACTTCAGTTCTTGCGGCCATTTCATCAAACACATTGCAGACACAAATCATCAAAATCTTAAACACTATTGTGAGCAGTGATTGAAGCCTAACTTGTTCCCTCTCTGGATACAACTAGGTTTTAGTAGATCATCTAGCTCAATTGCACACCCTTAGCATCACTGTAAGCTTGGCATTGCCATCAATGGTGAGCAGGCCGAATGCACCCTTGTCACCCCCATGTCGACAGCAAGCTAGGAGGAGAAACAAGCCTAGCCAGCATGTCTGGGAGCAATCCAACACCCCACCGCCACTCCCTGTCCAGTGCTCGAACGTTGCCAGCCACTGGACCACACGCACGAACCATGCCAACCTCGCCAGCAACCATGCCGAGAGCACGCCCCGTGCGCCACGCTCGACCGACGCCCACAGACCGCGCGTCGCCCTCGCCACGTGCATACGTGATCACCACCGTCCCAGCAACCCCGCAGACACTCTCGTTCGCCGCCGCGCGGACCACGCGCGCTGTGCGCCATTAAATTCTCCGTCGGGCACGCGCAGAGCACCGTCGTGTTCCGACCAAGCCACACCGCCCCACGTCTCGCCACCGTGCCGTTGAGCATCGCCAGGGAGCACCGCACCGCCCCCTACCGTCGCCCACGCCGATAGCCGTCTGTACCGTCGACCACGACGAGCTCACCTTGCGCCCCGTCGGTCCCCTCGCTCCACTATAAATAGAGGCCACCCCCAGCAGAATTGAGCACACCATCTCACTCCCCTCTCACCACTGATCGTACCACCCCGTTCCCGGAGCAAGGCGAGCAGCGCATCGTCGGAATTTCACCGGAGCCCGCCGCCTCTGGATAAGAAGGAAGCCAGCGATTGGAGCCGCCCCAGGAGAAGCTGCCGGTACCAGGAGGTCCGCCGTCGTCGACTTCGTCGTTCGCCCCCCTCGCCGACCCTCGCCTGAACCCCGGTGAGCCCCCAACGACCCCCACTGGCCGCGCTAGGTTTCTGTCTCGCCGGCGTTGCCCAACATCGACGATGACTCTCAGCCGTTGGATTAGAACCAGATCGAACGCACCACATCGCCCCATACCTCTTCGCACCCCTTGTCTCACTGACGCGTGGGGACAGCCACTTACGCAGCCCGCGGAAGCTCTGTGCTTAGAAGGCCGGCCCGTTAACCTTTCCCGCGTAGCCCAGTTATTTGAATTTAACTTTTTCAATTTTATTTCAAACACACTTCTATACCCAATTTCAAAAATCAACCCAGGTCGATTCAGTGAACCAAATTGAATAAAACCAATTTTGTTAGAAAGGTCTGGGAATGCTGAATCCAAGCTCGTTGGATTCAAGTCATTTGGATATTATAGATCATCCATGGTAAAAATAACAAGGCAGAAGCTTTTCTGCATTCAAACATTTTTCAAATTAAAACCATAATAGCTTTTGAGTTGATTCCAACTCTCAAAAATCACATTTAACCATACATTTCAGAATATATAAAAATATATAGGTTTACTTACAGAAATAATGTTCAAGTAATAAAAGAATGCCCCATAGGCATTTCTAGCCACTTTAATTAATTAAAATAAAAGGGTAAAACCTTATTAAATTGTGACACCAGTTTAAATCACATTCCCATGGACTAAAATATGTGGTGATGACATGTGTCAACATGATCCCATATTTGGTTTGGAGAATATTAAATCTTAAGTAGTTTTTCAATGAGTAGAAATTACTTTTCTAAAAATAAAAAGGAATTAAACCAAGCTTTAATCTTGTAATGTTAGTGATGATGTTAGATCATCTATAGGACCCTTGTGTGTGATGAATGCAAGTAGTTAAGTATTGTTTGGTGATTGTGTACCTCGTATTTATTCATAGACGCTAGTACCGACCAAGGATACGAGGAGGAAGGAGGATACTACGAAAAAGAAGCCGAGGAGAACTTCAACCACTGCTCTGCACAAGGCAAGCTAACACTTGCAATTTAGCAAGCTTATACTGATATTGTGCAAGCCAATACTTGCAAGCCTTACTAATCAAGTTGACCTATGCAAGTTACTACTTGCTTGCTACCATGCCACTATATGCCTTAAAGCATATATGATCATAACCCCTTGATAAACCAATCCTAGTTTTATTTGCAAGTTTATTACTTTATTTCTTTATCAAAGCTAGTACTTAGAGCTTACTTAAGTGAAGTGTAGATATTAGAAAGATAATTGAAGGTTGCATAAAGAGCATAGAATTTGGCCTAAGCTAGATAATCTTGATGTCATCCTAAGGCATGAGATTAAACTTAGTCAAACCCCACTAGTTTACCACCCCTCATTAGTACTCACCCCCACTTGTAGATGCTAGTGCTAAGCATAAAACTTGATCAACTTTAGAGGGGAATACTTGGTCAAAATGGTTATGAAAACCTTAGAATGATGGATCATTCTACTGAGATGTTTTGGCATGTGTTTCCGAACACCTGATGAGTTTGGTGATGAAAATGTTGAGGCATGAGCCTTAGCCCTTTATAAAACTGATGGTTGTCTGGATGCGATACCATTCCAATTTTACCGTACAACCACAATACCCGAGAATTGGATAGGGCTTGACTGGAAACTTATATACCTTAGTATTAGTTCCCTCATGGCCAAGGTCTGAGCTGAGGCTACCTTGTGAAGATTGTCCACCTGTATAATACCCAAGATGACAGTTGGTCATGGTTGGGAGGCCAAACTCATAGGAGAGGTGCTTATACTAGGGCGTGTAATTGAAAGGTTAGGATTGATTATCCGCATACTGAGTATGGTGAATTCAGGATTTGTTCCTGACGGATGTATCGAATGTTGTGGTGAAAGTGTACAATCTCTGCAGAGTGTCAAACTATTCGAATAGCCGCGTCCGCGGTTATGGACAATTGGAGTGGCCATACTGTTCTCCCGTCAGATGTTTTCAAAAGACTTGTGAAATGAACGGAGACTTGACTTGATCACAACAGGGTTGTGATATGAGATACAAGTTCCCACTTAGGTGTTATAAAACCTTAACTAGCATTCGTTGCTTCCAAACTTAGTAGATATAAATCTGGCTTTTGCAAAATAACCCTAGAGCCTAGTGTCCTATTACCAAAAACCCCCTTTCACTTATTAGTATTAGTTTGCGAGTACTTAAAGAGTACTCATGGCTTTGTCCCTGGCTATTCCCGTGGCCAGACTATGAAGAGGAGTACCTGGAGGATGGACCCCAGGAAGGTTACAAAAACTAGGATCATCTCCCATCGTCAGCATTGACTGTGACCCCGAAGATGGAGCTTCGCCTACGCTACCATTATTATTACGTATTCCGCTGCTTGAATTTGTATTAAGAACTGGATCATGAGATCCCTATTTGTGTAAGAACTTATGTATGGTTTGTAATGGATGATGTACTATGGTATCCAATTCTGTTATGTCTCGCAAAAATGGCAATCCTGGGATTGCGATGTATGGCATAACAGGCATCTGGGATTAGAAATACGGGTGTTGACATTAGGTTAGTCATAAACTCATCAAAGGCAATTAATTCCTTTTTAACATCAAGAGACATTTCATCATCAAGTTCATCATTATCTAAGGGAGTAGAGTGGGATGATGAGGATACCTCCGTTCCTCATAAGGCAAGTGACGTTCTTGGTGGGAGAGTTCTCATTTGGAGAATCAAAGAGTGAGAATGTCGGAGTAGAGGTGGTGACTAGAGCAGCCACACCATGTGAAGTTTCCTCTTCCTCATCTTCATCATCTTCATTGTCGGAGGAGTATTCTTCATGAGTGATCAAGACAATTTCTCCCGACTTCTTGTTAATGCGATTCTTCTTGATGAAATGTTTCTTGTAAGGTGCCTTGAGAGTCTTCTTCAACACAAGCTTACCCCCATGATCTTCTCTCTTTTCATAGGGACAACTTGCTACAAAGTGATAGCGGTCACCGCAATTGAAGCAAGTTCTCAATCTCGTTGTATTTTCTCTTTTCCCATTTGGGTTGCTTTTTCTTTGCATTTCCATCTTGGCCTTGGCGGGGTTCTTCCAAAAGTTCTTTGCATAGAAAGCCATATATTGACTATGAGCAATCTTGACTTCATCGGGGTGGTCCATGGAAGGCCCTTCATCACTATCATCTTCATCCCCATGGTCCACAACTTTGGCCTTTAATGCAACATTGACAACATTACTCGAGCATGGGCATCTTTGGCATTCTTGGCGGCAACCTTGAAAGTGGCCATCTCTTGCATAACTTCATTGGAGGTCATGAGATGGTAGTTGTGTCTTCCTTGTAGACTCTTCAAGTCGGTGGGCTCAAAAGGCATGAGTGCACTCACATATTTCCTTTTTATCCATGCATCATCCACATGTGAGGCACCCACATTTCTAAAGGCGGTGGCGGTGGTCTTGAGCCTTCGGTACATGTCTTCATGATCTTCACCTTCTTTCATGTAGAATCCTTCGGCTTCATTGCTTAGAGCATCATATCGGTTCCTCCTCATACTCTCATTTCCAACAAACAACACATTGAGAGCATCCCAAGATTCCTTGGCAATGCTAAAGTGCTCAATGTGTGGGTAATCCTTTGTTCCCAATCCTTGTTGAATCATATGCAAAGCAGTGGCATTGAGTTGACTATTGACAACCTCTCTTCTTGTCAAGTTGTTTGGATACCCAATAAAGAGTCCATGCTCGATGATGTTCCATAGTTCAATGCAAGAGCTGCGCATATGAGTCCTCATTAGTGATTGCCATTGAGCAAAAGTAGCAGATTCTTCAAGCTTAGGTGGGTCACCTCTATTGTATACATGAGGGTGAGGGATTGGAGGGTCGGGAGAGTACCATGAATCACGGTGCTCACCCTTCCCACCATCATTGTGTGTGGAGGAATTAACGTTGTCTAGTTTACCCCCCACCACCATACCCTCGGGGGATACCCCTTAGGTAAAATGGATGGTTGATCCTCTTGAGGAGATGGGGGTGATGGGCCTTATTTGTCTTTAAGAAGCTGATCAAGCATCTTCTTGACTTCGTTGACCAAGGAAGATCTCAATCTTGTTTCCAAGTTTTTGAGATCTTCCATGGTCACCGGGGTCGGCTCACTACCACCATCCCCATCATTGCTACCCATATTCTCTTAGGCGGTAAAGACCGAATAAAGAGCCGAGGCTCTGATACCAATTGAAAGGATCGTATGGGCACCTAGAGGGGGGGGTGAATAGGTGCTACTTCAAATTTTACTCTTTTTCAAATTAGGGTTTGACAAGAAAGGTAAATTCTCTAGAATATGCAACTATGGTGAATTTACCTATATGTCAATCAAGCACAAACTAACACAACACTAAGCAAGAACAAGTAAGTAAAGTGCGGTAAAGGATAGAAGTAACCAAGGGAGTGGACGCGAAGACACAAGGATTTGTTTCCCGTAGTTCCTTCCTTTTGAGGGGAAGTACATCTACGTTTGGAGAGGGGCTGGTTTCAAACCACCAACGCCACGAGAGGCCTCCCTTGTTCTCCGATGAAACTCACCCCAACGGGCTCGATTCACCTTCCACTATATCGGCAACCTTCGAGGTGGAAGCCGGCACCTTTACAACAAGTTCGGGGCACACATCCACAACCGAATTGGAGGCTCCCAAATACAAGCAAGCTGTCAAGACAAATCAAAGACAAGCTTGTGAGAACCAAATCAAAGTTAGGGTTTCCAAAGAAACACTAGAGCTTGGGGGCCCTCAAGTGAATGAGGGGGAAATGAAGATCTCTCTTGGTGAAGATGTAAATCAAGGCCTCCTCCTTCGATTCTCCAAAGATCAATGACTTTGGATGGTTGGATGAAGAGATCTTGTAGATTTGGTGGCTCTAATGGGGTTGGTGTTCTTGAGCAGCTCGAGCAGCTGGAGAAACAAGATAAGGGTCCCTTTTTATAGGCAGCCCCCTCCATGAACCGTTTTCTGACCGTTGTAGAAAAGTCAGACCGGAGACTCCGGTCTACACCGGAGACTCCGGCCAATCTCCGGACCAGTCTCCGGACTACCCTTCTGACTGACCCAGACCAATTCTGCACCAGCAACACCGGAGACTCCGGCCTTCCAACACCGAAGACTCTGGACTGACCAAAGTCCGGAGACTCCGGAGTAACCTCCGGTGCAGCCTCCGGACCCCTAGTCAGAATGTCCCAGCCAGGTCCTAGGAAGCACCAGCGGAGCCAGAACCGGAAACTCCGGACCACACCGGAGACTCCGGTCTTGGCAGACCGGAGACTCCGGTCTGGAGTTTCCAGATCAGTGGCAAATGAATGTGGTCTTTTCCCAAGAGTGTGTGTGCAGTTTATCAATGATAATACCAACCTGTGGACAATAACAAACAGTAAAATGATCTACTTGTTGTTAACAAACACCAAAAGTGATTATGACAATAAATGCCCTTTCAATGTGGGTCATGGTTCTCAAACCTTTTCTGAAGCTCCGATTCCAAACCATAGAAGATAGCACACTGAACTATGGAGTACTGATTCTTCCAAGCGAGGAAAACATTCTTTACCTCATCGGTAGCATCAGCTGCAGGCGGGTTACCCAGCGGTGCATCCAGCACATAGGTCAAATTACCAGCATTGAGGACAATCCTCAAATTGCAGAACCAATCCGTGAAGTTGGTTCTATTGTTTTTCAAACTTTTTTTTCTCTAGGAACACATTAAAATTGATGGTAGGGGCCGTCATTGATCTACAACATATTTGCAATAGTTTAGACTAAGTTTATGACAAATTGAGTTCTAATTAATAGTTAAATTAATCTAGGTGAACTCCCACTCAAAACAATATCCCTCACATTGTTTTAGTGATCACACGAACCAAATTCACCACATCAAAACCGATCATCACGAGAGTTGATGTAGCTTCAATGGCGAACAATCAACATGTTCATCATATCTACTATATGACTCATGCTTTACCTTTCGGTGATCCGTGTTCCAAGACCATGTCTGTACATGCTAGGCTCGTCAAGATCAAACCTTAACTTCCGCATGAGCAAATCTGGCTTGCTCATGTTGTATACACTCGCAGAATCTAACACACCCGATCATCACGTGGTGCTTCAAAACAACGAGCTTTAGCAACGGTGCTTACTAAGGATGAACACTTTAAAACTTGAAATTTTGTGCTTGAGGGATCATCTTATAATGATACCGTCGCGAACTAAACAATACAAGATGCAAAAAAAGGATTAACATCGCATGCAATTCATAATATGTGATATGATATGACCTTTCTTCTTGTGCTTCCGATCTCCATCTTCAAGCACGAACATGATCTCCATCATCACCGGTATGGCGTCAAGGTCAATGGCGACGCTTCATGGTTGTCGTCCACCAGCATCAACTATTACAACTACTTTGAATAGACACGCAAGACTTAATGGAATTTAAAAGACAACCATATGGCTCCTGCCGGTTGCCAACTTACAATAAGGAACATTGCATACATCATATATGTTGGAGATATGCCCAAGAGGCAATAATAAAGTGGTTATTATCATATCTTCATACTTATGATAAATGTTTACATACCATGCTATAATTGTATTAATCGGAAACATTAATACTTGTGTGATTTGTAAACATAAAAGAGTCCCTAGTAAAGCCTGTTGTTAAACTAGCTTGTTGGTTAATATATGATCATGGTTTCCTGATCATGAACATAGAGATGTTATTAACAACAGGGTCATATCATTAGGAGAATGATGTGATGGACATACTCCTATAGTTAAGCGTAGCATAAAGATCAAGTCATTTAATATAGTTCATTTGCTATAAGCTTTCTGATACATAGTAACCTAATTCCTTCGACCATGAGATCATGTTAATCACCATCACCGGAAGGATGCTTTGATGACATCAAACACCACACCGTAACTGGGTGGCTATAAAGGTGGCATTGAGTGTTTGGAAAGTATGGGTTGAGGCACATGGATCAAGAGTGGGATTTGTCCATCCATATGACGGATAGATATACTCTGGGCCCTCTCGGTGGAATGTCATCCAATTAGCTTGCAAGCATGTGACTGGCTCACAAGGGATCACATATCACGGGAACGAGAAAAGAGTACTTATCAGTAACGAGGTTGAACTAGGTATGCAGAGATACCGACGATCAAAACCTCGGATAAGTAAACTATCGTGAGACAAAGGGAAATTGGTGTCGTATGTAAGTGGTTCATTCGATCGCAAAGTAATCGTAGAAATATGTGGGAGCCATATGAATTTCCAGATTCCTCTATTGGTTATTGATCGGAGAAGTGTCTCGGTCATGTCCGCATAATTCACGAACCGTAGGGAGACACACTTAAGGACTCGATGTTGTTAAGTAGTTATGGAATGATGAGTAAGAGACCGAATGTTGTTCGGAGTCTCGGATGGGATCCGGGATATCACGAGGAGATCCGGAATGGTCCGGATAATAAGATTCATATAAGGAAAGTCCTGTTTCGGAGTTGGAGAATGATTTCGGTGTTTTCATCAGGAATGTTCTAGAAGGGTCCGGAAGGTCCGGCACTCCGGAGGGGAAGGGTACATGAATGTGTCATAACAAGTTGGAATGGTTGCATCATGTACTAGGTGTCATCGCTGAGCAAAATAAAGGGATAAATCAAATCCTAGTTTGAAAAGTCAAACGCCAATTTGAAAAGTCAAACGGCAAGTTTGCTTGGTGGAGGGAGAGTAGGAAACCTACTTGGGGAGGAAGTCCTCCTCCCTCCACCGACGGCCAAGGAGGCCGAGTTGGGGGAGGACTCCCTCCTCCCAACCGGCGCCCTCCCACCTATATAAGGAGGGGCAGGGGTGCCCCTCTAGCCTACACCTCTCACCACCCCAAAACCCTAGCCCTCTCCTCCAAGTCGCCGGCGCCACCACCACCTTGTGCTGCTGCCGCCGCCTAGGGCACCTCCAACTAGGCGAGTTGGGGTGATCCCCAAACCCTAGCCGCCGGCTACACTCTCCCCTTGGTGCCGTCTAAACCCTAGATCACCAAGGCCTCTCTCATACTCCACCATACTCGCTCCGGCTTAAGGCGAAGCCCTGCGAGATCTCCCCTCTACTTCCGGTACCACGCCGTCGTGCTGCCGGAATCGCAAGGAGAGTACTACAACCTCCGCTGCCTTCTGGAACAAGGGAGAGGAAGGTCTTCATCGAGTACCGAACGTGTGACCGACTGCGGAAGCGCTGCCGGAACGCAGCGCCGGAAGGATCGTCTACGCGATCTTGAGATCGGCAAGTGTACGACTACATCACCCACGAGAATCTACTCTCGTTAACCGCTTTGGATCTTCGAGGGTTAGTATTCTATCGACTCGTTGCTACAATCTAGTAGATAGATCTTGGCTTGATCATAGATTAGATCTTGATTGTGTGTTCATGTGGTAGAATTTTTTTGTTTTCCATGCTACGAACCCCTACAGTGGTATCAGAGCCGTGTCTATATGTAGATCTGTTGCACGAGTAGAACACAATGGTCATTGTGGGCGTTGATGCTTTTGTTGTCAATTGCTTCTTGTGTACTTTGCATCTTGCGGGATGGTGGGATGAAGCGGCCCGGGCTAACCTTACATGACATCGTTCATGAGACTTGCTCCACGCTTGACATGCAACTTGTATTGCATAAGTGGCTTTGCGGGTGCCTGTTTCTCCCAACATAGTTAAGATTCAATTTACAACGGGTGATTGACAATACTAGTATCAATGTTGTGGTTCTTGTTCGTAAGTTAGAACGACACTTATTGAAAGCCCCAAACCACGTAAAACATGCAAAGAAAATTAGAGGCGTCTAACTTTGTTTTGCAGGGGTGTGGTGTGATGTGATATAGCCATGATTGTGATTATATATGATGTATGAAATGTTCCTTATTGTAAGTTGGCAACCGACAGGAGCCATATGGTTGTCTTTTAAATTTCGTTAAGACCTGCATGTCTATTCAAAGAAGTTGTAATAGTTGATGCTAGTGGACGACAACCATGAAGCGGCGCCATTGACCTTGACGCCACACCGGTGATGATGGAGATCATGTTCGTGCTTGAAGATGGAGATCGGAAGCACAAGAAGAAAGGCCATATCATATCACATATTATGAATTGCATGTGATGTTAATCCTTTTATGCATCTTGTATTGCTTAGTTCACGACGGTAGCATTATAAGATGATCCCTCAAGCACATAATTTCAAGTTTTAAAGTGTTCATCCTTAGTAAGCACCGTTGCTAAAGCTCGTTTTTCCGAAGCACCACGTGATGATCGGGTGTGTTAGATTCTGCGAGTGTATACAACGTGAGCAAGCCAGATTTGCTCATGCGGAAGCTAAGGTTTGATCTTGACGAGCCTAGCATGTACAGACATGGTCTCGGAACACGGATCACCAAAAGGTAAAGCATGAGTCATATAGTAGATATGATGAACATGTTGATTGTTCGCCATTGAAGCTACATCAACTCTCGTGATGATCGGTTTTGATGTGGTGGATTTGGTTCGTGTGATCACTAAAACAATGTGAGTGATATTGTTTTGAGTGGGAGTTCAACGGCAATATGATTAAAAGTTGACACTATTTATCATAAATTAAATCAAAGTGAATTTGCATAATTGTTGTAGTCATTGGCACCCGTTTACCACCTTGCACTTAGTTATAATTGAGATGATAGAACTATAGAGTTCTGGTTAGTTACTTTACAAACTGGTATCGTATTGTTTTGAAGTGTTAATCTAAAGTTTAAAAGTCCTATTGCAAACTTTCAGTAAGTTCCGGTTACTCCATGAAGTTTAATAATTGGTATTAAATCAAGAGTGACAATTCCAAGTGTTAGTGTATGAGTATCATGTTTGTCTCCATGATTCTTGATATTCAAAGGATTGTCTTAATATCAAGGTTATCTAGGATCTGAAAGAGTTGTTTCAGAAACCATGATGTGTGGAAGATATTGTGATATCTGAAACGAAGTTTTGGTTGCAACATAATAGAGTATAATATGGCAAAAGTCATGTTTTCATATTTGATGAGAATTTGCAAAAGGTTGGAGACACTAGTTGTCCTAATCCTCCAAAAGGTTTTGGAGAGCAACATTATACTCGCGATTCATCGTTATAAGCTAAAAGTAGCTTGATCATGGATAATTCCATGATAAGGGTGAATATTTGATGTAGGTAAAATGTTTACTACACCAAGAGATTACTAAAGAAAGGAATTTGAAAGAACACCAAACATTTTATGATGGTGATCTACTTCAAAGTGCAAGTCCAAAGACATTGGTATTTTACTATACATGCTTTGGACTACGTGTCATGTATATGGCTCCACTATTGATGTTGATAGATTCTTTCAAACATAAAAGGAAATACTGAAGATAATCTCATAAATATATGGCAGAAAAGAAAAGACTAGAATTGTTCAGCTTAAGTATAGAGATGGTATACGTGTTATGGCTGTATTCTTTGCTTGTTAAATAATGTGGTCCTTAAGTTTTGGATACTGAATTTGTTGGTATGAATCATCATACGAAACAACAGAATTCATGAACTGCAATGGCCTAAGTAACTAGCAAAAGAATATGTGATGATGTTCATCGAGAACAAATAAAGGGTTATTGTGCTGCTTGCTAAACATCAAAGCTTGCCTTCAAGATTTGTTTTATCAGGTATTATGAGAACAAAAGGGTTGTTCAAATAATTGTCGTAATCCATAAAAGATGGATGATTCACAAATCTCGTTGGAGAAATCACATCCATAAAACTAGTGCTAAAAATGTTGAAAGACAAATTGATTGAAAGATCACTTAGGAAGTGACATCGCCGTTTAAATTATATTGGAAAGAAAACATGAAGAAACTCCATGTGGATGGAATTTTGGAGTCTTTTGATTTTTGATCAAATGACGCTTGTGAAACTTTCCTAGAGATAATTAAAACTTCGTTCATAGGCCAAAAGGGAACGAATGACTAGCTTATTGGAACTTGTACATATTGTTGTACGAAGTCCATTATGTGTAGTCAAGAGCGATGGATTTCAACTTCATACGCTTTCTCCGAAAATTTGAGTGAATATATGAATATTTACTTAATAAGGATGAAGTATGAAACATTTGAAAAGTTCAAATACTTTCAAGATGAAGTGCAAAATCATTTAACAAGAATATAAATAGTTTATGATAAGATCATAAAGGAAGATATTTGAGTTACAAGTTTAGCATAATACCTAAGATTTAAGGAATCGTTCCATGGATTTGCATTTCCCGAAACACCATAAGAGTATGGAGCGTTCGAGATATGTAATTAAACCTTGTTTGACATGGTAAGATCAAAGGTGTAATTTATAAAACTGTCATTATATTTCAAAGATTAAAAGCTCTAGAGACTACCGTTTTTCCACTGAAAAGAGCTCCATCTTAATCCGTTGAAATGACACCATATAAAGTTATGGTTTGGGATAAAACCCAAGTTGTCCTTTCTTAAACATTGGTATGCTATGCATAAGAAATATGTTTGCAACCAAAGTCGGATGAACCTGTCTTTGTATGTTATTTCGAATAACTGTTAAGTATTCCTCCATAACATCAGAGACAAAAGTGTTTGTCACTTAGAACGTCAAGTTTCTTTGAGAAGGAATTTTTCGTGAAAATATAAGTGGGAGGACAATAGAACTTTGATAAGGTTAAAAGAACCTTAGCTATATGTGCAAAGTTGCGCAGCACCGAAAAGTGTTCCGGAGGTAGCAATAATGCTCATGGCTCACGTGCCTCAAAGGTTGTGGTTACGGAGGTCAAAGTTTCTATTGAACCAAGTAGGTTGAGTAAACAATCAAATACCAAGATTTGAGGGTTGAATCATTATTTGAGAATAATGAATGGACTACATGCAAAGAAGCGATTATGGGCCCTGACTCCGTAAAATGGCTTGAAGCCATAAAATCCGTGATAGTTCCATACACGAGAAATCAAGTTTTGAACTTGAAGGACCCTCGAGAAAGGTGTAAGACCTTACAGTTGTGTTTGGATCTATAAAGAAATAGACATGGATGTTGCACATCTATGAAATAGTCGACATGTTGGGAAAGAGTTCACAACAATGTTCAAAGGTTGACTATGACAAGATTTGATCTTTCATAGCGATATTTAGTCTAGACGGATTAATGTAGCAACCACTACATATAATTTTGTTATGTGGTAGTTGAATAAGCAAAACAAGTTCTTCTAATAGAATTGCTACCTAGGACATGTGCATAACACAGTCCATAGGGTTTTGTTAATTCAAAGGATGCTAAAAGCATATGCAAACTTCAATTGTTGAAGTAAGCATTGCGGAGTTGGAATCTTCACTATGATGAAACTGTTAACGGAGTTTAAATTCGTCGGAGACGATGAAGATGCTTGCATTTGCAAGAAATTAAGTGGGAGCGCTAAGACATGTTTCTAATACATTATGTGGAAGACATATTGTTGATTGGAAATGATGTATCTTTTATTAACACATGTTAAGAATTTCATCCCGATGAAAGATTTAGGCAAAACCCAAATATTTGGCATCAATATCTATATAGATAGATTGAGACACTAATATGGTTGTGCCGAAAGTACATAGATGATATATTGAATGAGTTCAATATAGAAACTACAAGAAAGGTTATTGTCGCACAGAAAGGATTGAATGAGTTCAATATTGATGATATATTTAGTGTATTGACATTTGGTAAGTGAAACAAAGATTCAAGTATAGATTGATACTTTATGTATGAAATCACAAAGAGTATTTATATCAATCATACTGTGATATGTACAAATCCAGATATGTCCTATGCTCTAAATGTTATGAGCATATACCAGAATGATTCATAAGATGATCATTGCACGATAGTAAGGATACTCTTATGATCTTTTGGAAGAACTAAGAGTATATTATTTTGTAGAAGTGGCAAATAGATGGTTAGTTCATTGTAGAAGTACTACATTGATACTAGTTTTGTCACAAAGTACAAATTAAATTTATCTCAATCTAAACTAAGAGTGGCACAATATAATGGAAAGTAAGTTCCATAATGGATTTGGATGAGTTCCAAAGTTAAGACAATGTGACAGATACTACAACAAAAGGCTAAGTATATGACTGCTATTATAGCAGCTAAAGAGGGCATTTGTGTCAAGTAGTTTGTTATCAAACTAGGTGTAGTTCACAACGGGATAATACTATGAAGATATATTGTACGACAATATTATCAACATGTTTTAAACCCCAAAGAACTAAAGGTCTCACCAAAAGGACCAAATTTATACAAAGCCATCTCATTATAGAATGAGTGATGTGTAGAGACTCAAAGACATGCAATTACAAACGGACCTGGAAGTGTCAGATCCGGAGATCAGTTGACCACTAGCAATCGTGTACATACAACACCGGAAAGCCAAAGGTGTTGAATACACAAAGGTTTGAAACTAGATTATTGACTCTAGTGCAAGTGGGAGACTGTTGGAGATATGCCCAAGAGGCAATAATAAAGTGGTTATTATCATATCTTCATACTTATGATAAATATTTACATACCATGCTATAATTGTATTAATCGGAAACATTAATACTTGTGTGATTTGTAAACATAAAAGAGTCACTAGTAAAGCCTCTTGTTAAACTAGCTTGTTGGTTAATATATGATCATGGTTTCCTGATCATGAACATAGAGATGTTATTAACAACAGGGTCATATCATTAGTAGAATGATGTGATGGACATACTCCTATAGTTAAGCGTAGCATAAAGATCAAGTCATTTAATATAGTTCATTTGCTATAAGCTTTCTGATACATAGTAACCTAATTCCTTCGACCATGAGATCATGTTAATCACCATCACCGGAAGGATGCTTTGATGACATCAAACACCACACCGTAACTGGGTGGCTATAAAGGTGGCATTGAGTGTTTGGAAAGTATGGGTTGAGGCACATGGATCAAGAGTGGGATTTGTCCATCCATATGACGGATAGATATACTCTGGGCCCTCTTCGTGGAATTTCATCCAATTAGCTTGCAAGCATGTGACTGGCTCACAAGGGATCACATATCACGGGAACGAGAAAAGAGTACTTATCAGTAACGAGGTTGAACTAGGTATGCAGAGATACCGACGATTAAAACCTCGGATAAGTAAACTATCGTGAGACAAAGGGAAATTGGTATCGTATGTAAGTGGTTCATTCGATCGCAAAGTAATCATAGAAATATGTGGGAGCCATATGAATTTCCTGATTCTTCTATTGGTTATTTATCGGAAAAGTGTCTCGGTCATGTCCGCATAATTCACGAACCGTAGGGAGACACACTTAAGGATTCGATGTTGTTGAGTAGTTATGGAATGATGAGTAAGAGACCGAATGTTGTTCGGAGTCTCGGATGGGATCCGGCATATCACGAGGAGATCCGGAATAGTCCAGAGAATAAGATTCATATAAGGAAAGTCCTGTTTCGGAGTTGGAGAATGATTCCGGTGTTTTCATCGCGAATGTTCTAGAAGGGTCCGGAAGGTCCGGCACTCCGGAGGGGAAGGGTACATGAATGTGTCGTAACAAGTTTGAATGGTTGCATCATGTACTAGGTGTCATCGCTGAGCAAAATGAAGGGATAAATCAAATCCTAGTTTGAAAAGTCAAACGCCAATTTGAAAAGTCAAACGGCAAGTTTGCTTGGTGGAGGGAGAGTAGGAAACCTACTTGGGGAGGAAGTCCTCCTCCCTCCATCGCCGGCCAAGGAGGCCGAGTTGGGGGAGGAATCCCTCCTCCCAACTGGCGCCCTCCCACCTATATAAGGAGGGGCAGGGGTGCCCCTCTATCCTACACCTCTCACCACCCAAAAACCCTAGCCCTGTCCTCCAAGTCGCCGGTGCCACCACGACCTTGTGCTGCTGCCGCCGCCTAGGGCACCTCCAACTCGGAGAGTTGGGGTGATCCCCAAACCCTAGCCGCCGGCTACACTCTCCCCTTGGTGCCCTCTAAACCCTATATCACCAAGGCCTCTCTCATACTCCACCATACTCGCTCCGGCTTAAGGCGAAGCCCTGCGAGATCTCCCCTCTACTTCCGGTACAACGCCGTCGTGCTGCCAGAATCGCGAGGAGAGTACTACAACCTCCGCTGCCTTCGCTGCCTGCTGGAACAAGGGAGAGGAAGGTCTTCATCGAGTATCAAACGTGTGACCAACTGCGGAAGCGCTGCCGGAACACAGCGCCGGAAGGATCGTCTACGCGATCTTGACATCGGCAAGTGTACGACTACATCACCCATGAGAATCTGCTCTCATTAACCACTTTGGATCTTCGAGGGTTAGTATTCTATCGACTCGGTGCTACAATCTAGTAGATAGATCTTGGATTGATCATAGATTAGATCTTGATTGTGTGTTCATGCGGTAGAATTTTTTTGTTTTCCATTCTATGAACCCCTACAATATATAATCACAATCATGGCCATATCACATCACATCACACCCCTGCAAAACAAAGTTAGACGCCTCTAATTTTCTTTGCATGTTTTACACGGTTTGGGGCTTCCAATAAGTGTCCATCTAACTTACGAACAAGAACCACAACGTTGATGTTTGAACTATCAAGTGCCCGTTGTAAATTGAATCTATACTATGATGGGAGAGACAGGCACCCGCAAAGCCACTTATGCAATACAAGTTGCATGTTAAGTGTGGAGCTAGTCTCATGAACGATGTCATGTAAGGTTAGCCCGGGCCGCTTCATCCCATCATACCGCAAGATGCAAAATACACAAAAAGCAATTGATAATAAAAGCACCACCGCCCACAATGACCATTGTGTTCTACTCGTGCAACAGATCTACATATAGACACGATTCTGATACCACTGTAGGGGTTCGTAGCATGGAAAACAAAAAATTTCTACCGCATGCACACAAACAAGCCAAGATCTATCTACTAGATTGTAGCAACGAGTCGATAGAAGCACTCATCCTCGAAGATTCCAAAGCGGTTAACGAGAGCAGATTCTCGTGGGTGATGTAGTCGTACACTTGCCGATCTCAAGATCGCGTAGACGATCCTTCCGGCGCTGCGTTCTGGCAGCTGCTTCCGCAGTCGGTCACACGTTCGGTACTCGATCTAGACCTTCCTCTCCCTTGTTCTAGCAGGCAGCGGAGGTTGTAGTTCTCCCCTCGCGATTCCGGCAGCACGATGGCGTGGTGTCGGAAGTAGAGGGAAGATCCGCAGGGCTTCGCCTAAGCTGGTGCGAGTTATGGTGGATCTAGGGTTTAGAAGACCGGGAGGAGGAGGAGGCATCAGCGGCAGCGCGGAGGCGCAGGGCGGCGGCATGGAGGCGCATGGCGGCGGCGCGGAGGAGACGGCGGTGGCTTGGCGCGATGTCTTGGGTGTGGGAGGGCTAGGGCTTGTGTGTTTGGGGCAGCCCTCCCCCTCTTATGAGAGGGGGCAGACTAGAGAGAGGGGAGTTTGAATCCACTTCCAAACCCAAGTTGGAAGGACTCTTTCCTTCTTTCACTAGGAAACCATTGTTCCAGTTTGACTTTTCAAACCTCCCGTTTGACTTTCAATTTAGAGCTTTAATTTTCTCTCACAAATGTCCACACCAAGTGACCTAGAAAATGATCCAATCATTCCACTTACCCATGACACATTCATGAACCATTCCCCTTCCGGTCCGACGAACCTTCTAGAATCTCTCCGATGAAAACATCTAAATCTTTCCCGAACTACGGAATTGGACTTTCCTTATATGAATCTTATTATCCGGACCATTCCGGATCTCCTCGTGATATCCCGGATCCCATCCGAGACTCCGAACAACATTCGGTATCCCTACTAACATTCCATATCTACTAAACAACATCGAATCCTTAAGTGTGTCTCCCTACGATTCGTGAATTATGCGGACATGACCGAGACACTTCTCCGATCAATAACCAATAGAGGAATCTGGAAATTCATATGGCTCCCACATATTTCTACGATTACTTTGCGATCGAATGAACCACTTACATACGATACCAATTTCCCTTTGTCTCACGATAGTTTACTTATCCGAGGTTTTGATCATCGGTATCTGTGCATACCTAGTTCAACCTCGTTACCGATAAGTACTCTTTTCTTGTTCCCGTGATATGTGATCCCTTATGAGCCAGTCACATGCTTGCAAGCTAATTGGATGACATTCCACCGAGAGGACCCAGAGTATATCTATCCGTCATATGGATGGACAAATTCCACTCTTGATCCATGTGCCTCAACCCATACTTTCCGAACACTCAATGCCACCTTTATAACCACCCAGTTACGTTGTGGTGTTTGATGTCATCAAAGCATCCTACCGGTGATGGTGATTAGCATGATCTCATGGTCAAAGGAATTAGGTTACTATGTATTAGAAAGCTTATAGCAAACGAACTATTGAAATGACTTGATCTTCATGCTACGCTTATCTATAGGAGTATATCCATCACACCATTCTCCTAATGATATGATCTCGTTGTTAATAACATCTCAATGTTCATGATCGAGAAACCACGATCATCTATTAACCAACAAGCTAGTATTATAAAGAGGCTTTACTAGGGACTCTAATTTAGTTTACAAATCACACAAGTATTAATGTTTCCGGTTAATACTATTATAGCATGAATGTAAACATTTATCATAAACACAAAGATATAATAATAACCACTTTTATTATTGCCTCTAGGGCATATCTCCAACAAGTGGAACCATTGGATTATTGTTTATGTTCAGATCCATTATCATATCATCTTTGATCTTGATCCATATGATGTCTTGTGAGTAGTTCGTATAGTTCTTGAGGACATGGGAGAAGTCATTTTGTTATTAGTGGATCTGTGTTGAGTTATTATTCAATGGTTTATTATTTAAGTTGTGGTGCTATTCTTCTAGTGGTGTCATGAGAATGTCGACTACATTACACTTCACCATTTATGGGACTAGGGGAATGCATTGTGTATTTGGCTACTAATTGTGGGGTTGCCGGAGTGACAGAAACCTGAACCCCAGTTAGGACACCATTGCATAAGGGAGCGTATGATCTCAGAGTTTAAGGCTGTGGTTAGATTTATATCTTAATTACTTTCCTGTAGTTACGGATGTTTGCAAAGGGTTTAATCACAAGTATATATTAGTCCAAGTAAGGCCGGTACATTAGCACAGGTTCACCCACACAACACTTACAACACCAAAGAAGAGTACTCAACTATTTGAAGCGAAAGCACTTGACAGAATTCCCATGTGTCCTCGAGAACGTTTGGTCTTTATAAGTATTTCCACCGGCTTGTCCTTTGCTAAGAAAGGATTGGGCCACTTGCTGCGTTTGTTATTTATTACTTGCTCTTTGTTTTGTTGCCTTATCAGAAAACCACTAAAAATTTGTTTGCTAAGTATTCACAGGATTTCCTGCTTCATACCATTGTTCAACACCTTCTGCTCCTCGTTGGGATCGACACTCCTATTTATCAAAAGTACTACGATACACCCCCTATACTTGTGGGTCATCAAGACTATTTTCTGGCGCCGTTGCCGGGGAGTGAAGCGCTATTGAAAAGTGGAACTGGTAAAGGAAACTTCTATTGTGAGTATTGTTTTTGTTACTGCTTGTTACTTTGTTTCCAATATGGATAACCCATTTGGTTTTCTGTTTGGGAAAACTACTACCGCTGCTAGGGTAGTAGATGAACCACCACCTGTTGAGATAGATCCTTTTAAGATACCTACAAGTATTATTGATCATGTTATGGATAATTATTATTTAGGGGATGGAACTGTCCATCCTGGTGATCACTTGCTTTTTATCCATGAATTACGCGAGTTGTTTAAGTGTGCATGTATCATAACTGAACAGGTAAAGAAGAAGTTACTCTCTATATCCTTGAAAGGGAGAGCTGAAGAATGGTATAAGCTGCTGAAGAATGGACAATCCATGGACTGAGAGGAGATGACATCTCTCTTTTATTCTAAATTTTATCCTCCCAGTGAGATTTATAAGGATAGAAATCTAATATATAACTTTTGGCCTTGTGAAGCTCTCTCAAGACCCGTTAGCCAAACTTCTTTTGTATACTGCAACATGCTTTTAGAGATAAATTTTTATATCAGGACAATGCATCTTAAGGCAGTCATCAAATGGATATTGCACAAGAGAAATTACAAATTCTGTTGTGTGGATGCTCGTGAAAATAAGACATGATAATAAGATAAAGTGAAGGTCACTTTGCCACACCTAAGTATGCTGACAGCCATAAACGTTTTGACAACGGACTACTCGAACCTGCATTTGGCACAACAGACTAAGTCAAACTTAGCATTGGTAAAATATGAGAACGGTATATAGAAATTTCATTTTGGCCACGAAGTCGTACTGAAATTTTATAATGGCCGCTTGTTCTTGACAAAGCAACTTACCTCATGTTTTTTCTGGAAAAGGGCGAGAGCAAAGTGAGTCCTCGCTCCTTGTTCCATCTTTGTTCATACGAGATGAACCATACGTAGAAGGACATAGCAATTGTCATGACCATATCGAACCTGCACGATTTGGAAAGACAAAATTCGTAAGCGCAATCAGTCAGAGTCGAGGCCTTTTTTTTAGCCGAATAGAGAAATTAACCAACCTAAGAATAAGATATAGTAATGGAATCAGGAACCGTTATCTCCCCATGGTCTAAAATCATAAAAATAGTAACAACAAACTAATTAACATGTTTATTGATTATAATGACTGTTCAAATTACTAGAAAAAACCTGGCTTTAGAAGACAAGAAACGCAAGGCTTCAAAACTGAATAAATACATATCAGGATAGGAGTAGATGAAATAAGTACTTCTTCACTGTTATAGATGCATGCCTCTAGCAACCAATAGTGGTGTAGTTCAACCACTTCATCTCCCATTAGTGTTGATGTGACAAAATAAAGCTTGAGTTCTTCCATCTAGGCAGGGTTCATCCTCCATTTGGCTACTAAGTATGCAATCTCTGGGAAGAACAGTTATCATATGATCATTATTTGCTAAAATAAATTAACTCCACACACCGATTCTATGCTAACTGCAAGGTAAAATGAATCGCTATGAGGCAGGAGATAGGGAGAGAAGAATGATAAGCTTCGGCATTACATTTTTCAGAAAAATAGTATGGAAGCAGAAAATAGGGTTCTACAGAAGAAAAATAGAAGAATAAGAAAGCTCACTTACATCTGCAAACCATCCAGTTGTTGATTTTGCATCAGGGTGCATCTTGAAACGTCTTGTTTCACACTGGGTTGCGGTATTATCATAAATTCGTACCTAGGAAAGGAAATACTCCACTGGAACCTCATATGAAGGAAATATGTACGATGACTTCCAATACCCCATGGACGCTTCAGGCTTACGGTTAAAGATGATCATGAGCAAAGAAAATTTAAGTATTGCTTGATGGGGACATATTATATGATTATAGCATCATAAATAGCGCTATCACCTGACAGGTGTGGATCTCCTTGAGACATTGAAAAGAAAAAAATGCTGGGTTAAGGAAAATGCAGCAGACTAAAACTTGAGGCGCTGTAAATATGTATAGAGAAATGCATTGTGGCAAGTTTCATCACAGAACTTTGTCTATATCAAACCAAGAATAGTCATAGTCTGAAAATATCAATTCAAGAAAATAAAGAATGCTAACTTTCTGGAGAACATGATAAAATCTAATACGGACGGAGTACATAAGAACAAAAAATTCTCATGTGCATATGAATATCTTAAGCAATCAACATCACATATATGAACATGAAATCCTCAACTGGAACGGAAATAGAACGTGTAACCGATTCAAAACAATCCCTAAATTTGATGAACTGGGGACTTTGGAGGGATCTTACTGTCCGCGAGTAGAGGGGGGAAAGTCATGGTCCCCGGCGTAATCGCACCAGAATGCCTCGCATATCCCCACCATGAGGCGGACGGGACGCTGGCATGCGCAATCCCGTGAAGGTTGAACTGGCTGAGATGTAGCTCGGGCTCGTCGCGCCGTGCCATGAGCGCAACACCTAGCCTGGCCCCATGAGGATGTCGATGCGGTCGATCGGGCGGAGGAATGATGGCCTGGAGGGAGTCGCAAACGCCGCCAGATCTTGTCGAGTTCAAACCCATCGTTGGTGAACTGCTCCTGTGGCAGGGCGTAGGGGAAAATACCACGCGAGCAATGGAGATGGCGGCCTGGTCGCGGTGCAGGGAAAATAGGAGGCGAGAGCGCTCGCGCGGCGATGGACCGCCAAGAGGATTGCACGTGGACGATGAGCCATTATGGGTTCAGAGGTGGTGTGACCCTGAGGCAGCGGCAATTGATCCGTCGAGCACCAGCCATGACCACACTTCTGAAGGGAATCACACCATCCAGTTGCCTCAGCGACGGTGTAGGCGGGAACGTCAACGCTCATGGGAGGCAAAGTATAGCGCAGCTGGGCTGCATACGACGCTGCCGAGAGGCTGAAACAATTTTGGGAGGCGAGTATGTGAGGAGGAATCCATGGAGATCTGGAGAATTGTTGTAAACAAATATGAAGGCGATAGGATGGAGCCATAAAGTGCACGCAAAAATCAAGGAGAAAATATCGCGATAGGAAAACAACTGATGGTTTTTGACGCTCGTGGCGGGGCGGAGGTGAGCGGGCGATTCAGACGGCATCGATTTTTTGTGGGCGTGTTTAAGACGATTCTATGGTCGTGATCTTTCCAATGTTTGATGTTTGAGGATGACCTATGATCGCCAACTTCCTTTTAATAGTAAAGATTTCAAGTTTTTCGGTTCGTATTTACAGGATCTGATCTGATCTGCGCAAGCTCGAAACGAGATCGAATCTGAATTTTTGTATCACTTTTACAGGTTGAGAAATACGGGATCTGCTACAGATGTTCTGCTACAAAAATCGACGACAAGCAGCTGCCGCTGCCGGATCTATTCCCCTTCTCGCATCCACTACGAGCAAGAACAACAGAACTCTGAGTAGCGAGCATACCTGGACACGAGCCGAACCGAGCCAGCTCGCCGGCGAGCCGCAAAAAGCTCGAGCTTTTTCTGGCGAGCCCGAGCCAGCTCGTCGCCGCCGACGAGCCATGAAACGGAGCTCGGCCCGAGCTTGCCTCCAACTCGGTGCGGCTCGGTGCGGCTCGCGAGCCATGAAACGGAGCTCGGCCCGAGCTTGCCTCCAACTCAGTCCGGCTCGGTGCAGCTCGCGAGCCAGGCGGTGGTGTGTCACTGACGGTGGGGCCTTCTTCCATGGCGGCGGCGTCTAGGCAGCGGCGACGTGTAGGCAGCGGTGCAGCGGGGCGGCACTGCTAGCATGACGCGAAGGATGCAGCGGCGGCGTCTAGGCAGCGGCGCGGCAGGTCGGCGTGGCTAGCATGGCGGCGGCATCCTGCGCGCTGGTGGCGGCGGCGCACGACTTCGTGCATGGTGTATGTTCAGCCACGTACAGGAAGAAGAGCCCTAGCGCTAGTATCTATTTCGAATGGGCCATAATGTTCCAGCCCATCTCCTCTCCTGGTCATCGTTCTGTTAATCCAAAAAAAAACAATCACGGCCCGACGAGCTGGACCAACCGAGCCAGGCTCGGCCCGAGGTTGCCGCGGTCCAAGAACTCTAGCTCGGCTCGATCCGGAGTACCTAGCAGACCGAGGCCAACTCGGCGCGAGCTCTGAAAGCTTGGGGCGAGCCCAAGAACTCGGGCTGGAGGTCCAGGTATAGTAGCGAGCCACCCTTTGGTCCCTCTAGAAACCACCAGATCTGGTGGATAACCGAGCATATTAACATAATAAAATCTTTTCTTCTTCCCTCCTGTCGCCACCGTCTCCCCATAGGAGCATCACAGGCATGTTCAAAAACATCACCTCCAAGGAGCAGCTCGCCAGCACCAGAGATAGCAGCACTTACCCGACCAAAACCTAAAATGCTACCTTTAAAACTACAACCCCAAGCCCACTACTAGTACTATCTACACCACCACCATCCCTTCGCCATCTCCGGCCGGCATCGTCACCGGGGAGAGCTCTGGTTTACCCGGTAGATTGTCATAGAGGACTTTGCACGTAATTAAGTCTCTTGGTTATACTATCTCCATCTCCATGACTCGGAACGATGCATGTGTTTTCCAACATTTATCCTGGAGTAAAAATTATACTAGCTATATAAAAATTATTTGGTTAAAAATTGATACCACAGTAAAGTGTTTTTTTCATTTTGAACCCAGCGGCATAAATTTTTGTCAGAGGTTCATGTTAGGCCTTAAGTGGCCTCTAGCTTGTACCCACCCCTATGTACAAATATCTTTAGGAATTGCTTAGACGGTATAGATCGCAAGTTTAAAATTCTTCTTAGGGTAGAACCACTTGCCGTTATTAGGTCACTTTAGCCATAAAGAATTAATAACAAAAATCTGTCTCTCTTGCAGTTTATTTACCGGTGAAGCGATAATCTCTGTTCATGGTCATCTCTATAACATGTGGAGAATGGAGACCTATTTATGGAGGTTCTACTCGGTTGGAAGACAGGATGAGGGGATCTTTTTACCCTGATACGGATGACAGCATGATCTTCGGGTTTGCCCTTCAACTAGAGAGTCGTTTAATTTTACTATTTTTCAGTATGATATGTATTTCACCTAGTTTTATTTTACTTTTTTTCACCGCACCTGTGTCGGTTGTGTGCATGCTAGTTATGTAAAGATTAAGTATTAAAACTCTTTCATTAATAAAGAACTGTCGAAGTCGCCGGCCGACGGCGACAACAACACGTCGCTCCGTTTCGTCGACAGCGACGGCCTAATCTGTACACAGACGTCCAATCCTGGGAGACCATGGCGTCATCCTAACTACCATAGCACAGAAGAATATCGACACCACAGCAGTCCAACCCAACCCAACAAACTTTCCGTTTCATTTCATTTGCCCCAGCAAGCAAGCAAAAGAAGCAACCAGAAAAGAAAAAGGATGTTCACGGCCATCCTCCGTCCTTTCTCTCTACCAGTACTAGGCAACAGCCGAAAGCAAACAAACAAAGGTGGACAACAGTAGGAAGCGGCCAATCAACCGTGAGCGCGAGTGCTATTAATTCCAATGCACAACAAGATTTTTTTTTCCTCATGGATGAACCGGCAGCAGCTAGCAGCGAGAAAAGAATGAACGAAATTTAAAAAAATTCGGGAGATTTCGTAGAGTTCATCGTTCGTGGACGCGATCATACAACAAAATGCACATAATATATACTAGGGGATCTGCCACCGTCACCATCCTAACCCTAAACACAAAATTTGGCTCACCGGAGCCTCTGGGTGCGGTGGCGACGGGTTCGCTGGCGGGGCTTCACTCGTTGTCGCCGAGGTCGACGAACTTGTTCGCCGGGGCTGCGCGCTCGAGATCCCACTCCACCTGCTTCGGGCGGAGCTCCCTCTCTCTGGCGAGCCCCTGCTCGAGGAAGAGCTCGTTGAGCTCCGCGCCCCGCTGCTACCGTGCGCGCTCATCGACTTCCTCGGCGGCGCTCCGCTGTATGATCACCGTGGTGATGCGGTCAAAGGAGGCGTCGTCGACATAGTACTCCTCGCCGATGACGACACCGTACGCTATCGGGTCGTACCCCTCAAGCTCCTCTGGCTCCTTAGGGTGCGGCGGCAGCACACGAGCGGTCGTGTCTCCGGACGAGCTCCCCTCGCCGACCGACGCTTGGCCTCCTCCACTTCACGACGATTTGGATCTTGCGAGGCACCGGAACCCCGTGGTAGATGTAGTAGAGGGAGGCGCGCTTTTCGCGCGCCATCGGAGTGCACGCGGTAGCATTGCTTCTCATCTGAGTCCGAGCCGGTCCCGTGGCGGCGGGGCGAAGAGGAGGAACAACCCACCTGGCTGCCCGCCACTCCGCTGGAGCTTCCTTGATGGTTCATAGCGGCGGCGTTGTGCCGGATCTATCGAACGGCGTGACTAATTGTTCATCGGAGCTGCTCGATTTGGTGGGCGGTGGAGCAGCGCAGGTGCATCCAGAAAAGTGAGGGTTCGAGAACCATATCGACGCGTTGACCCCATATGTATAAAGGACGGTGAGGCAAACTTTCGGTGCACTATAAAACTTTTACCGGCCGGGCATGGTATAAGTGCTCTGTTCGGGCCAAAAAAACAGGCCCAAGCCCTTATACCCGCCGGAGTTTTACGATTTTGAACCATTTAAGGGGTCTGCTAGAGATGCTCTTAGAGCTTATTTTTCCGGCGAGAATACGAGTAGTGGACCGACGCGACGAGCTAACCGAGCCCGTATGTGGCCCAACCCATAAGAAATATTCACGGGCCCCGTGAATAGCCCATCGCGGCCTTTACTAGTAGATTGCGAACGAGCGGATACGGGTTGGAACCCTTATTTCTTCGTCGCTCGCAAACCCTAGTCCGCCACTGCCACCGCACTATTCCTACTGCTCCGGCGAGCGATTCCGGACGTGCCACACACAAATCTGTGCAATAGAAGACCGGATGGCCACCGCAAAATCGATTTAAAGGGTTACCTATTTAAGGTCCCACTAGAGATGCTATAATAAATGTATTCATGTAAACAATTTTGCTTGTCGTTTGGTCCATTAATATGAACTGAAGGAAGTATAATAAAATTAGTTAAACTTTATTAACTTTAATTTAATACAAAGCTAGAAGTATAGTTATTTACCTAGTCGGAGAGAGTACTTAGACCATACACTATGTGAACCTAAAGCGATTCAAAGCCTCCTATGAGCCGGTTCCTAACATAGCAGAGCATCGGTTCGTGGCACCTGACAAGAAAAGCGGCTCATATTGTTGGTTTGCTTTTTTACATGCATGTGTGAGCCCTTTGGCAGAGCTGTGAGGGAGAAAGGCTGGAAAGAGCAAAAAATAGCTAGTTGTTTATTTGAAAGTGAGACCTACATGCGATTCAATACATAGTAGGAAAATCCAGTCGGCTCCTAATTCTGACACGGATTCCTTTGAACCGATACCACATAGTGTATGGCCTTAGCGATCAAATTGTACGCAGCCAACGTTGGTTCTAGATAGAGGAATTTGGAGCAGGTGCACCTAGTGGAGGAAGGTGTTGGGAAACCTGGCCGGTGTGGCCTCTACCTGGCTAGGGTTAGCCCATGTGAGTATCTTATCCACTTAGTCTATAAATAGAGGAGCAATTATTGTACCTGACTTTACTGAGAGACGGATCAATAAAACTTCTTACTGTTCTCTGTGTCATTTTCTTGTGTAATCTTGTGTGCCTTCGATTCTAGTCTTCTTCCTCGGCTGTGGAGCAGCCTCGGGACCGGCCAGCCGGCAGGGGTTGTTCAACACGTTATCAGCACGTGTCTCTCCGTCGAGCCTCCGTCAAGCCACCGTCGAGCTTGCATCACGCAGGCTTTCGTTGAAGGTAATCCAAAATTGACCGCAAAAATGGATTCGTTAGGCGATTTCCTTTCAATTTTTGCGTTTAGTTCATAGATCAGATCTCATCGAAGGTACGGATTTTTCTTCCGGGAGTCGAGCTGACCTGCTATCGCCGACCTGCTATCGCCGACCAATGTCGATTTAATCACTCTCGGATCAGGAACTTGTTGACTGTACCGTGCACTTGCTGTGCCGATCTATTCTTTTTAGATCCGATCTTGGACATCTCCCGATAATAGACCCGATTGACTTTTTTCTATACTCTGCATGCACGCGTTTGTAACTGCACGCACAGCCGGCCGCCGTGCGTCCTGCTGGCCCAGCTGGCCGCGCGCCTGCGCCACAGCCGTCGCCGCGGGCCTCGTTGGCCGCCGCCGCGCTGCCGGCCGCATGCCGCGCGCCACCTACCGCGCGCCACCTACCGCGCGCCACCTACCGTGATCGCCGCCGTGCCGCGTCCGCGCCGGCCGCGCTCGCCGCGACGTCGCACGCTGCTGGCCGCGAGCCGCTGCGCGTATGCGCCATGCCGTGCTAGCCACGCACGCCACCTCCGCGCGCGCTGGACACTGCTGCTGCGCGTGCACGCCGCATGCTGGCCGCCGCCACTGCTGCGCCTCCCGCGCTGGCCCCGCTGGCCGCGCGTCGCCGCGCGCCCGTGCCGCCTGCCGCATGCGTGCCGCCGCGCGCGCTGGTCGCTCGCCGTATGCGTGCCGCCTGCCGCACCCGTGCCCAAGCACCGCGCCGCCCGCCGCCGACCGCGTCCGCGCCATGTGCGCGCCGCCTGCCACACCCACGACGCGTGCAGATGCCGCACTGTTGCCGCCTGCACGCGCGCCGCCGGCCTGCTGCCACGCCCACACGTGCCGCTGGCCGCATGCTCGCAGACACCGCCTGGCCCCGCTGGCCGTCGTCGCCTGGCCTTGCTGGCCGCGCGCCGCACGCCACCGCGCGCCCTTCCCGCACCGCACCGCATGCTCGCGCCCGCACCGCTGGCCGCCCGCGCTACCGCCATCGCCGGCCTGCTGCCGCTGCCGCACCGCCCCCTCCACCCGCCACCTGCCCGAGGTCGCCGGCCTGCTGCTGCCGCCACCCCGCCCTAGTCGGGAGCACCCAGCTCCGTCCATCCCGCTAGCCGGGCTGGACAGTCTAGGGTGGGCTGGTCCAGTTGGGCCGTTTTCGGCCCAGGCGGTATACAAAAAAAGAGGGGGTTGGACGCCCTGTGCACGCGCAGTTACTGGGCTCTTGGCCCGTTTTTGGTCCTGTTTTCGGCCCGTTTTTGCACAAGCTTTTGTACTATGTTTTACCACAGTTATTAATTGTCGCATAATTTTAATAATTTGTATCTCATAGCTAGCTTGTACTATTTTTTTGGAACGCCGTCATATTTAAATTATTGTATCGATTATCGCATTTATGCAACTGATTACCTGATGTATTCTTACACACTTTGCATAAATTGCAGATGACCGGAATCGTCAGCCGCGAGTTCCCGGAGTTGACCCAGGATGGGCTTAACTACCTGACTTGGGCCTCGGACATTGAGATCGTCCTCGAGGGCCGATGCATCAAGGATGTTCTGATTGCGGGGACCCCGACGGCCCCAGCACCACCATCCCGGCGGACAACGCCAAAGCCCTGCATTTCCTCCGCCATCACATGTGTGAAACTCTCAAGAACGAGTACATGGCAGAACGGAGTGCTTCTGCCCTTTGGACCGCCCTCAACAAGCGGTTCTCTAGGCTTAAGTACACCATTCAGCCACAGGCGGATGCCGATTGGATTCGTCTGAGGTTTGCGGACTTCAAGACGGTGGGAGAGTACAACTCCAGGTTACACCGGATTTGTACCATTCTTCAGCTGTGTGGGACCAGTACCACAGATCAGCAGAAGATAGACAAAACTCTCTCCACATTCCACCCGAACAACATCCAGTCCTCGCGAAACTTTCGCCAGGAAGGATTCACGGAATATACAATGCTTATTGATGCTCTCCAGGTGGCCGAGGCACAGGATAATGTTCTAAAAAAAAACTTCTCCGCGCAACCCTTCGCGAGGGCCCAAGTCATGAGGCCAATGCCGACGCCTACAAGGTGCGCAAGCCCATCCACAAGAAGCGAGGCAAGAAGGGAAAGAAGGGCCCCAACTCCTCCAACCCGGCCAAGCAACGCAAGGTGGGCAAGGGGGAGGCACGACCGCAGGACTGCTTCCGCTGTGGCTCCAAGACTCACTTCTCCAGGCAGTGTTTGGCCCCTAAGCACGTCGTGGACGCGTTCAAGGCCAACAAGAAGGCGCGCGAGGCGCACCTCGTCCAGGTTGAGGCACCACTGGCGCCCGGAGCGGCGCCCGTGCAGAACGTCACGCCCGTAGTGGCGCAGGACGTAGCACAAGTGGCAGCACCTTCGGCGGTTCCCACGAACGCCGCTGTGCCCATGGAGGTTGAGCACGTTGTGCCCCCCGCCCAGCTAGACATCTCTGCTGCCTCGATGATGATAGCCAACAAAGAGAAGCTCAACGATCTTGAGATACAGGCTGAGATTGATGGTTTCTTTGCAAAATCCACCTGAGCTCCTTTTTATTGTGATGATTTCTTTTCCGTAAATAATCTGATACGATTTTTCGATATGGTTATAAGATCTATGAGAGCGTAACATTTATTTGTTTTCGGCGATTGGATGTCATTCATTTCATTCATTTATTCCATTATTTGGTTGTGTTATGTTCTAAAATGTTTATGTGTTTTACTTACTTGATGTAGCATCTTCCTCGCTCCATTATATTAATTAGGCACTATATTTTAAGAACACGTGTGGCGCCCAAATGGAGGAAACGTGCCTTGCTGATAGCGGCACCACAAATACCATCTTGAGAGAAACAAAGTATTTTGAGTCCATTACCAAAAACCCCGGTAACATAATGACGATCGCCGGCTGCGGTCCGAATGTAGTTGGCTCCGGAAGAGCAACTATAATACTCCCAAATGGAGCAACTCTAATCATTGAAGAGGCATTGTTGTATCCGGAGTCGACTCGTACTCTCTTGAGTTTTAGAGACATCCGCGCAAATGGTTTCCATGTAGAAACCGATGATGATGAGAATGGAAAGGAGTTCCTACTCATTACCAAGCGCAATGAAAATGGTAAACATGTTGTCGAAAGACTCCCTTCATTAGCTACTGGGATGTACTACACTAAGATAGTAGCACCACCTATTTACACTACCCTTAAGACTGTCTTTAGAAGCTCTGAACTATTCTGCCTTTGGCATGATAGGTTAGGCCACCCCGGTCTTAGGATGATGAGAAATATTATTAACAACTCGAATGGTCATAATGTTAATGTAAAAAAATTTCCGAATCCCGATGATTTCGTGTGCTCCGCATGCGCTATGGGGAAATTGATCATTAGACCGTCCCCTCTAAAGGTGAAGGATGAACTCCCCGCGTTCTTGGAACGTATTCAAGGGGATATATGTGGTCCAATTCAGCCACTCTTAGGGCCGTTTCGGTACTTCATGGTGCTCATCGATGCTTCCTCTAAATGGTCCAATGTTTGCCTGCTGTCAACAAGGAACCATGCTTTTGCAAAGTTGATCTCTCAGATCATACAAATAAGGAATAAATTCTCTGATTATCATTTAAAGTCTATTCGAATGGACAATGCCAGAGAATTTACTTCAAAGGCATTCGATGATTATTGCATGGCAACAGGAATCAAACTTGAGCACTCTGTATCGCATGTCCACACTCAAAATGGACTTGCGGAGGCATTGATTAAAAGGATTAAATTCATTGCCAGACCACTCCTTCAGGGTTGTAATTTACCAACTACATGTTGGGGACACACGGTGTTACACGCCGCTAATCTCATTAACTTTCGACCATCGGCCTACAACATCCACTCTCCTATCCAACTTGCGCAAGGGTCGGCACCGAAAATTTCCCACCTACGTCGGTTCGGCTGCCAGGTATATGTACATATACCACCACCCTAGCAATCAGCAATGGGACCGCTCCGTAAGTCAGGGATATACGTTGGTTATGAGACCGTGTCCATAATCAGGTTCTTGGACCCCTTGACAGGTGACTGTCACACGCCCCGTTTTGCTGACTGCATTTTTTACGAGGATCTTTTTTCGACTTTGGGGGAGGTAATCAACCCCTGGATGACAAAAGTCGAGAAATCACGTGGAAAGCCACGAGGATCCACGCTCATGACCCGCGCACTGTTGAGACTAATAGAGAAGTCCAAAAGATACTAGATTTGCACTCCCTAGCGAATCAACTGCCTGATCATTCTAGTGATTTAAAGACCGTGACAAAGTCGCATGTGCATGCACGCAATGCATCGGAAAGGGTTGAAATACCGAAGAAAAATGATGGTATACCCGCTCCCATTCCAAGGCCTAAGAGGACGTGGAATCCGGTTTCTCAAATCCCAAGTACCCGGGGACGCCCGAAGAAAAAGGATAAGAGAGATTTATTACAGTCTGCCCCTGTTGAGGGGAGCCAGTTGAGACCTGGCACAAGTACGGATATTTCAGTGCATGAAATTTCGGACTTGAATTTTCCTATATCTGAAATACCCAGCGAAGTTGTGTGCGCACACATCAGAGCGGGAAAGCTAAAGGACCTAGCCCCTGGATTGGGAAATCCGGTGGAGCAAGAGGATGTGCCTGATGCACTCCATGACGAAATGGCCATTAACTATGTTAATTCGGGCGAGTCATACAACCGAGCCATGGCAAATGTCGACGTTAATTTTGCCAAGAAAATTGCCTCAATCATAGATCTTGACCCTGAGCCTAACACGCTCGCTGATTGCAAGAAAAGGTTGGATTGGAAATATTGGCAGAAGGCATTCACTGCTGAATTATTATCGTTAAACAAAAGAGAGGTATTTGGACCTGTTTGTCTAACTCCTCCCCATATTCGCCCCGTTGGCCATAAGTGGGTTTTTGTTCGAAAGAGAAATGATAATAATGAAGTAGTAAGGTACAAAGCAAGGCTCGTTGCTCAAGTTTTCACTCAGTGACCAGGTGTCGACTTTGAAGAAACTTACTCCCCGTTCATGGATGGAATTACCTTTAGATACTTGATCTCAATGGTAGTAAACATGGACTTAAAAATGAAACTGATGGATGTTGTCACCGCTTACCTATATGGTAACTTGGATTCGGACATATACATGAAAGTACCAGAAGGTATCCCTGTCCCGAACCAGGATAGAGCAAACAAGAGCTTATACAGTGTTCAGCTTAAGAAATCATTGTATGGACTAAAACAGTCAGGTAGGATGTGGTATAATCGTTTAAGCGATTTCCTTCATCAAAAGGGCTACGCGAGCAATGAAGATTGCCCATGTGTTTTTATACGGAGATCCCAGGATGGTTTCTGTATTATCTCGGTGTACGTGGACGATTTGAATATAACCGGTACACCTAACGATATTGAGGAAGCGAGTTCCTACCTGATGTCGGAATTCAAGATGAAAGACTTAGGCAAAGCCAAGTTCTGCCTGGGTCTGCAACTTGAGCATTCCCCTGCTGGGATTCTAGTTCACCAGTCGGCCTACACCCAGAAGGTGGTGGAACGATCTGGGTTTGAAAAGGCATATCCTTCTAAGACCCCGATGGTCGGAAGATCTTTGCAGCAAGACAAGGACCCGTTCAGGCCTAAAGAAGAGGGGGGGGATTCTGGGACCGGAATTCCCCTACTTAAGTGCGGTTGGCGCATTTATGTACCTCGCAAATTGTACACGGCCGGATATTGCATTCGCCTTCAATTTGCTTGGAAGGTATAGTTCTGAGCCTACCAAGAGGCATTGGAAAGGCGTTAAGGACATCTTTAGGTACATACAAGGGACCAAGGACCTTGGCTTGTTTTACCAAAAGAACCAAGACCTATCTGTTGTAGGCTATGCAGATGCTGGGTACTTTTCGGACCCGCACACATCCAAGTCGCAGACTGGATATGTTTTCCTTTGTGGTGGAACAGCGATTTCCTGGAAATCGTCTAAGCAAACTCTTGTGTCAACTTTGACAAACCACTCGGAAATCATAGCATTATATGAAGCATCACGAGAATGTGTATGGCTTCGACGAGTAGTCAGCCACATCCAGATGTCATGTGGACTGAACACCATCCAAACCCCAACAATTATCAATGAAGATAATGCCGCTTGTGTTGCACAAGTCCAGACGGGTTACGTGAAGAGTAATCTCACAAAGCATATAAACCCCAAGTTCTTCTATGCACATGAACTGCAAAAGCTGAACGAAGTAAAAGTCTTGCATACTAAGTCGTGTGAAAATCTCGCTGATTTGTTCACTAAATCATTGCCAACATCTTCTTTCGAGAGATGTGTCCGTGGGATCGACATGATGAGACTTAGGGAGATGCAAGGTTCAGGGAGAGAATCTTCACAAACTCATCGCTAAAATCTTGATCCCGATGATTGAGTGCTAAACTTTATAGTTAAGTGAATTGTACTCTTTTTCCCTTAGTGAGTTTTTATGAAGTTTCTCACATGAGGTTTTTAATGAGGCAATTCGTGCAACATAGCAAGAAGTATACCATGTGCATTTCTCCATATTTTTTCCACTAGTTTTTCGGAGTTTTAAGCCATAGTTATACAGATAAGATACCCAGGGGGAGTGTTGGGAAACTGGGCCGGTAGAGGCCCATTCGGTGTGGCCTCTACCAGGCTAGGGTTAGCCCATGTAGGTATCCTATCCCCTTAGTCTATAAATAGAGAAGCAATCGTTGTACGTGACTTTTGTTGGAATTTTTGCCCAAATAGGCCTAGCCCATTTATTATATACCAATAAATTCCTGAAATCCTAGAGGCCCATTTGGCCCATTCATGCAAGGCAAAAGCTGGGACAAATGTTTAGTCCCACATTGCTAGTTGAGTGAAAGTTGGACCAGCTTATAATGTGAGCTCTCCTACCACTTGGTAAAATGATTAGAAGGAGAAGGAGAGAGATCCACACGCGCGCTCCACGCCTCGCCTCACCTCGCCTCGCCTCGTCACGTCACGTCACGACGCGCGCGCTGCGGGTTGCGGGAATCTCACCGAGCCGAGCTTTATTTTGCTACGCATGAATGGTATATGAACAGATGTACAGAAGCTGAAATGTTTGCTTTGAGTGGACTTTTAATACGAGTTAAATGAATACGAATTGAGTGGGGGCTGTCCGGTGGGCTGCCGCATGTTCGCTTAATCTACCGTCCATTCGTTTCATCTTCTGCGCAGTCTGTCTACCTTCCCCTCTGTGCCTATAAGAGAGAGAGGTCAAGCCTCCTCTCGGTTACATTGCCACACATCCTTTGCGCCTCCAGTTCCAGAGCACTGCGCTACCTAGATCTTCCCCATCCCGTCTTGCGGCGTGAACCGCGAGCCGGGACAGTAGGCTTCCGAGACCCCGCTGCTTCGAGTCCTGTACGGGAGAAGGGCGATAAGGTTTTTGGGGAGCGCTATCAGCGCGACTACTGGCTTCGTCACGGAATCCCTCACAGATAGCGACGTCTTCCCCGACGAGGACTTCTTCCCCAACATCAGTACCCTCTTCCTCGACGACATGGCCAACGACGGTTCCAACGCTGGCGGTTCCTCTTCTGCTACTGCCGTGTATATCTTCTGTCTCAATCTTGTTCTGATCATATCCAAAGTTTTATGCCTTGTAGTTTGTTTGGTTATATGCCTTAATATGTATTCGCTATTTCACATGATTAGTATATTGCCTATTATTCTAATCATGTTTTATCTAGTGTTTATTATGGATAATTCGTTTGGTAAATTGCTCTATTAATCAACAATCCAAAAACCTTATTTCGTGAAATTTGCCCCAAGTGGCTTTGTTGCTTCTATGAAGCCACCTGTGTTCGAAGGTGTGAATTACAAACGATGGCGTGCGAGAGCAGTGCTCTGGTTTCAGACCATGAGCTGCTATAACGCCATCTATGGCGCACCTGAGGGAGAACTTAATCCCGCTCAGGAAGAGGCGTTCCAAAAACTTGATACCACTTTCAAGGCTGCCTTGATCAGCATCCTTGGCGACAATATTGTCGATTCATATATGTCATTTAGCAATGGCAAGGATATGTGGGATGCGCTCGAGAGAAAATTTGGAGTCTCCGATGCTGGCAGTAAACTGTATGTCATGGAACAATTCTATGACTATAAGATGGTTGATGACCGCTCCATTGTGGAGCAGGATCATGAGATACAGTCACTTGCCAAGGAGCTTGAGCACTTCACTTGTGTGTTACCGGACAAGTTTGTTGCCGGAGGCATCATTGCCAAACTTCCCCAGTCATGGAGGAATTTTGCTACTTCTCTGAAGCACAAGAGACAAGAGTTCTCCGTGACGGATCTCATTGGGACTCTTGATGTGGAAGAGAAGGCGAGAGAAAAAGATACACGTGCTCGAGGTACCGAGGGAGGTTCTAATGCCAACCTGGTACAGAAAAGGAACTTCCAGCCTCACAAGTTCAAGAACAAAGGCAAGTATGATGACAAAGGAAAGTTCGATGGAAAGAACAAGGTCTCACAGTCCACCAGCTTCAAGAAGAATACTGATAAAAGGAAAGGTGCTTGTCATGTGTGCGGTGATCCTAATCATTGGACTCCTGCTTGTTCCAACCACTTTGACAAGTGCCAGCATGGGAAGAGCAGCAAGACTGCTAATGTTGTCATGGGCGACGTTGAGATGAAAGATGTTGGGTATGGTATATTACCTACTATTCTTTCATTATGTCATTCTCCTGATTGGTGGATTGACACGGGCGCTAATGTACATGCCTGTTCTGATATTTCCATGTTTTCTTCATATCAGGTCAGAGGGACTCAAACCTTGCTGATGGGGAACGGCTCGCATACTTCTGTTCATGGTGTTGGTACGGTCGATCTGAAGTTCACTTCGGGAAAGACCGTGCGTCTCAAGAACGTGCATCACGTTCCCTCAATAAATAAAAATCTTTTTAGCGGATCTCTTCTGTGTCGAGATGGCTACAAGATTGTATTCGAGTCCAATAAATTTGTAATTTCGAAGTATGGAACCTTTGTTGGTAAAGGCTATGAATGCGGAGGCTTGTTCCGCTTATCTCTGTCAGACATTTGTAATAAAGTTGTTAATCATATTTACACGAATTTTGAATCAAATGTCTGGCACTCTCGTCTTTGTCATATTAATTTTGGTTATATGACGCGACTAGCCAAAATGAATTTAATCCCTGATTTCTCAACTGTTAAGGGATCTAAGTGCCAAGTCTGCGTGCAAGCTAAACAACCTCGCAAGTCACATACGACTGCAGAAATGAGAAATTTAACACCACTAGAGCTCATACATTCTGATCTTTGTGAGATGAATGTTGTGTTGACAAAAGGTGGAAAGAAATATTTCATGACTTTGATCGATGACTCTACGAGATATTTTCATGTGTATCTTCTTAAATCAAAAGATGAGGCTTTGAGTTTCTTCAAAATCTATAAAGCTGAGGCAGAAAATCAACTTGATCGAAAGATTAAGAGGCTTAGGTCTGATCCTGGTGGAGAGTATTTTTCAAACGAGTTTGATTCCTTTTGTGCGGAACATGGCATAATTCATGAGAGGACGCCTCCCTACTCACCCAGTCAAATGGAGTAGCCGAAAGAAAGAACCGTACTCTAACTGATTTGGTTAACGCCATGTTAGACACGTCGGGTCTTTCTAAGGAATGGTGGGGGGAGGCACTATTGACCGCGTGTCATGTCCTAAACCGAGTTCCCACAAAGAACAAAGAAATTACTCCATTCGAAGAATGGGAGAAGAAAAGATTAAAACTCTCTTACTTACGTACTTGGGGTTGTTTGGCAAAGGTTAATGTACCAATCCCCAAGAAGCGCAAGCTTGGACCAAAAACCATTGATTGTGTTTTTCTGGGCTATGCTTTTCATAGCATTGGTTATAGATTCTTGATAGTAAAATCTGAAGTGCCTGACATTCATGTCGGTACAATCATGGAGTCGACTGATGCGAGTTTCTTTGAGGATATCTTTCCAATGAAGGATAAACCTAACTCATCAAATCCGGAGATACCTAGTTCATCTAATCAGGAATTTGCTATGTTCTCTGAACCTACCATTCCAATTGAACACTCTGATAGTCTTAAGGAGGATGATAATGAAATTCCTAAAAGGAGCAAGAGACAAAGGACTGCAAAGTATTTTGGTGATGATTTCATTGTGTACCTTGTAGATGACACTCCCACTTCCATTTCAAAAGCTTATGCATCTCCTGATGCTGACTACTGGAAGGAAGCTGTTCATAGTGAGATGAATTCCATCTTAGCTAATGAAACATGGGAGATTACTGATCGTCCTTATGGGTGCAAACCTGTAGGATGTAAATGGGTGTTTAAGAAGAAACTAAGGACTGATGGTACTATTGAGAAGTACAAGGCAAGGCTTGTGGCCAAGGGTTATACCCAAAAGGAAGGTGAAGACTTCTTTGACACTTACTCACCTGTAGCAAGGTTGACCACCATTCGAGTACTACTTTCTCTGGCTGTCTCACACGGTCTTCTCGTTCATCAAATGGACGTTAAGACGGCTTTCCTAAATGGAGAGTTGGATGAGGAAATTTATATGGATCAACCAGATGGTTTTGTAGTAAATGGTCAAGAAAGAAAAGTGTGCAAGCTACTGAAGTCTTTATATGGTCTTAAACAAGCACCTAAGAAGTGGCACGAAAAATTTGATAAAACCTTAACCGCTGCAGGCTTTGTTGTAAACGAAGCTGACAAGTGTCATCCTTTGTTTGTATGTTGATGACATACTGATTTTCGGAACCAACCTTAATGAAATTAAGGAGGTCAAAGATTTCTTATCTCGTTCCTTTGAGATGAAGGATCTGGGAGTAGCTGATGTCATCCTGAACATCAAGCTATTGAGAGATGATGATGGTGGGATTACACTACTTCAGTCCCACTATGTGGAAAAGATCTTGAGTCGTTTCGGGTATAGCGACGTCAATTTTTCTCCTACACCATATGATCCTAGTGTGTTGCTTCGAAAGAATCGAGGAAATGCTAGAGACCAACTAAGATACTCTCAAATCATTGGCTCGCTTATGTACTTAGCTAGTGCCACGAGACCTGACATCGCCTTTGCTGTAAGCAAACTCAGTCGATTTGTTTCAAATCCAGGAGATGATCACTGGCATGCTCTTGAGAGAGTTATGCGATATCTAAAAGGCACTGCGAGCTATGGCATACACTATACCGGGTATCCGAGGGTACTAGAGGGTTATAGTGATTCAAATTGGATATCTGATGCTGACGAGATAAAGGCCACGAGTGGATATGTTTTCACATTTGGTGGTGGCACTGTTTCTTGGAAGTCTTGCAAGCAGACCATCTTAACGAGGTCAACTATGGAAGCAGAACTCACAACACTAGACACGGCCACTATTGAAGCAGAGTGGCTTCGTGAACTCTTGATGGACTTACCTGTGGTTGAAAAACCTATACCCGCAATTCCAATGAACTGTGATAATCAAACTGTGATTATTAAGGTGAACAGTTCTAAGGATAATATGAAGTCCTCAAGACATGTGAAGAGGAGACTAAAATCTGTCAGGAAAATGAGAAACTCCAGAGTTATTGCATTGGATTATATCCAAACATCTAAAAACTTGGCAGATCCCTTCACAAAGGGTCTATCACGCAACGTGATAGAAAATGCATCGAAGGAGATGGGTATGAGACCCACAATTTGAGCTTTCCACAGTGGTAAACCACTCTATGTGATTAGAGATCCCGTGAATTAGAATTGGGAGACAAGCTGTTGGTTAGCTGAGAGGAAAGTATCCCTACTTTAATAAACATCACTCCATAAAGAAGCAATACTTTCCTATTCTGCACGGCAGGTTGATTTATTATCTTAATGTGTTCTAAGTGGCTTATCCTAAGCAAAGATGTTGTCCTGACTGTTAAAACGTCGCAGTCTATGAGAGTAGGGTGCTCTCTAAATAAACTCAAGAAAGGTCATGGAGTATGACGTATAAGCTCCACCCACGGGGAAGTCCCACGGTAGTATAGTATCGGTCAAGACTTTTTGTGAAGCTAGGTTGGCAGCAAACTTGCAGTTCAAGGCATAGTCCACTATACAAGTTGCAGCCTAGTATAACATAAAGCTCTAGGTGGAAGTTCAACTTAACAATCTCCACTACAGTACCGGTATATAAACAATGTTTTGAAACCAAAGGCAAACTTCATGTGCCTCTGGGATCTGGTGGGGGATTATTGGGATTTTTGACTAAATAGGCCCAGCCCATTTATTATATACCAATAAATTCCTGAAATCCTAGAGGCCCATTTGGCCCATTCATGCAAGGCAAAAGCTGGGACAAATGTTTAGTCCCACATTGCTAGTTGAGTGAAAGTTGGACCAGCTTATAAGGTGAGCTCTCCTACCACTTGGTAAAAGGATGAGAAGGAGAAGGAGAGAGTTCCACACGCGCGCTCCTCCTCCTCGCTCGCCTCGCCACGCCTCGCCTCGCCTCGTCATGACGCGCGCGCCGCGGGTTGCGGGAATCTCGCCGAGCCGAGTTTTATTTTGCCACGCATGAATGGTATATGAACAGATGTACAGAAGCTGAAACGTTTGCTTTGAGTGGACTTTTAATACGAGTTAAATGAATACGAATTGAGTGGGGGCTGTCCGGTGGGCTGCCGCCTGTTCGCTTCATCTACCGTCCATTCGTTTCATCTTCTGCGCAGTCTGTCTACCTTCCCCTCTGTGCCTATAAAAGAGAGAGGTCGCGCCTCCTCTCGGTTACATTGCCACACATCCTTTGCGCCTCCAGTTTTAGAGCACTGCGCTACCTAGATCTTCCCCATCCCGTCTTGCGGCGTGCACCGCGAGCCGGGACAGTAGGCCTCCGAGACCCCGCTGCTTCGAGTCCTGTACGGGAGAAGGGCGATAAGGTTTTTGGGGAGCGCTATCAGCGCGACTACTGGCTTCGTCACGGACTCCCTCACAGATAGCGACGTCTTCCCCGACGAGGACTTCTTCCCCGACATCAGTACCCTCTTCCTCGACGACATGGCCAACGATGGTTCCAACGCTGGCGGTTCCTCTTCTGCTACTGCCGTGTATATCTTCTGTCTCAATCTTGTTCTGATCATATCCAAAGTTTTATGCCTTGTAGTTTGTTTGGTTATATGCCTTAATATGTATTCGCTATTTCACATGATTAGTATATTGCCTATTATTCTAATCATGTTTTATCTAGCGTTTATTATGGATAATTCGTTTGGTAAATTGCTCTATTAATCAACAATTTTATCGAGAGACAGATCAATAAAGCTTTTCCCTATTACCTGTGTCATTTTCTTGTATAATCTTGTGTGTTTTCGACTCTAGTCTTCTTTCTCAGATGTGAAGCAGCCTTAGGACCGGCCAGCCGCCCCGGAGGGTGTTCAACAGGAGGCACCAACCTACCTTTGTGGCCAGACCAGGCGGCGACCCTCACGTCTCGATCGACGAAACAGGGCCGGCAGGTAGGTATCAATGAGCAAGCTGCACAAGGACGATCAATGGCCGGCGCTGCTCCCCTCCGTATCTGGCTGGAAGAATAAACCTACAGGTGCTACAGCACCAGCCAGCCGGGCCCACCCCATATACTGTAGTATGATCAATGCGCACTTCTTTCTTAATCTGGAATTCATTAATTTAATTAATTAACAGAGAACGGAACATTGCCACCGAATGATTATTGGTTTTCCTCCAAGGTACTCACTACTCCAACCAAGCAAACGTCGCCGTCGCGGTCGCCGGAATACGTGTACGTCGCTCCGGTTTCGTCGACGGACAGCGACGGCCTGGACACGCACGTCCAATCCTTGGAGACCATCGCGTCATCCTAACTACCAAACATCTCCCACACACACAAGCACCTCAGCCCAACCCAAACAAGCTTTCCGTCTCTTCTGACCACCAGTAAGTGTATCTTCATTTGGGTCGCCGAGCGCGGCTGTCGGCACGATCTATCCAGACAGATTCAGACGGGACCAATCTATTCAAATATCAAATTTGTGTTACGGATGAGTCTGTTTGGACAGACGCGAACGCTGGCATGTCTGATTGTTATAGTACACTGACCCTTGGACTGATCAAACAAAATAGAATAATTTGGGTCATGCTGCTGGACGCGGGTGACGAACACGAACAGCCAAACCACGGCCCAAACAAACAAAAATAGCATTTACACCTCCCCAATGGGTCCAACAAACGGTCCGAACTGGTCTATTTTAATCCGCGTGGACCGATGGGCAAAGAGAAAACATGCCCCAGCTAACGGACGTCTAACATGTCCTCATAGCTTTTGTCATGGCCGGTTGCCAGTGATACAAAACCGAACAAATTAATTTTTGGTCATGTCGCTGTTCCCTCCTCGTGCCCGCACGCCGTCAGATCGAACAAACAAACAATAGCAGCCGGTCGAGTAAAGCAATCTTTATCATCGGTGATCAACACCCCTCGCATTTACAAACAATGGTCGCTATGCAAGGTTGAGAGATGCATGGAGGAGGAAGATGCAGAGGTCGCGGATGATCTCAGGAAGCAAGAACTCGGGCAGTTCCAGCGCGCGCACCCAGGAATCTCCAAATTTGTTTAGCCTTAACTATTTTGGAAGCCTCGCAATTTTTTTAGACCGGCTTTCCCAGGAAGCTGGGGGGAGGACGGCTTCTCGGAGAAGCCCCAAAAGAACTTGGGCTTAAACTGTTTGCGTCATCCATCGGGAAACAGTAATAATAAGCAAGCAAACGTCGCTGTGGCCGACCACAGGGGCCACTTGCAAACAGCCACACACATCAAGCTATAGCCCGAGCCGACATCGACGGCCAATCCTGGGATAGGGCAGAAGAATATCGACACCACACCACACCAGTCCAACCCAACCCAACAAACTTTCCGTTTCATTTCATTTGCCCCAGCAAGCAAGCAAGCAAGCAAGCAAAAGAAGAAACCAGAAAAGGATGGATGGCCATCCTCGCTCCGTGCAGCCGAAAGCAAACAAACAAAGTTGGACAATCAACCGTGAGCGCGAGTGCTACTAATTCCGATGCACAAACAAGATTTTTTGTTTTTTTGCTCATGGATGAACCTGCAAGCTAGCAGCGAGATAAAAGAATGAACGGCACCAGCTAGCTAGCTAGCAAGCAAGCACACCCATGGCCATGGCCGTGGTTGATTATTCGATCCCCAGCGTGGCCAACAAAAGCAACGCGATCATCTACGCCTTGGGTGGTGGCACGAAGAAGTGCTGCGACACGATGCGGCGCTGGATCTTGCCCGTGGCTGTCTTGGGCAGGTCGTCCGCGATGTACACCTTCTTGGGCACCTTGAACGCCGCCAGGTTCCTCCTGCAGAAGGCCACCACCTCCTCCTCCCGCATCTCCACCCCGTCCCGCGGGATCACCGCGCAGTGGATCTCCTCGCCGTACTTGTCGTCGGGCACCCCGAACGCCACCGCCTGCGCCACGTCCGGGTGGGTCAGCAGCACCGAGTCCACCTCGATGGGCGAGATCTTCTCCCCGCCCCGGTTCACCAGCTCCTTGATCCGCCCCACCAGCCGCAGGTACCCTCCCTCGTCATCGGGGTCCCGCACGCCGATGTCGCCCGTGTGGAACCACCCGTACGCGAACGCCTCAGCGTTCGCCGCCGGGTTCGCCTTGTACCCCGCCGTCACGTTCGCGCCGCGCACGCACACCTCCCCCGGCGACCCCGCCGCCACCTCCTTCCCCTCCGTGTCCAGCACCGCCAGCTCCATCTTCCCGGCCGGGCGGCCCACGGAGCCCGGCTTCCGCGGCCCGTCCTGCGGCAGCGGGTTGGACGTCATCATGTGCGCCGCCTCCGTCATCGCGTACGCCTCCAGCACCGGCGCGCCCAGCGCCGCCTCCAGCCGCTCCAGGATCACGGGCGCCAGCGACGCGCTGCAGCTGCGCACGAACCGGAGCGGCGGGCGGTCCTCGGGCCTGGACGCGTGCCGGTCCAGGATGATCTGGTGGATGGTGGGCACGGCCGTGTACCACGTGGCGCCCGCGGCACGCATGTCGGCCCAGAAGGTGGACGCCGAGAACCGCCCGCCCGCCGGGAGCGTCACCGCCGCGCCCGACGCCAGGGAAGACAGCAGCGCGCACAGCAGGCCGTGCACGTGGAACAGCGGCAGCGTCACAACCGTCGCGTCCGTCTCCACGAACCGGTACACGGCGCGGATGTTCTGCACGGAGGCCGCCAGGTTGCGCTGCGTCAGGGGAACCCCCTTGGGCCGGCTCGTCGTGCCCGAGGTATGCAGGAACAGAGCCACGTCACACGCCTCGTTCTCGACCACCTTCTTCTTCTCTTCCTCTTCCTGGGACTGGAGGCCGGGCAGGCCGTCGAGGTGGAGCGGGCCGGCGGGGTCGAGGAGTGTCGTGGTGGCGGCGTGGACGAGTCCCAGCTTGGCCGCGGCGGCCTGCGCGGCCGCGTTCCCCTCCGCGTTGGTGACCAGGAGCCGCGCCTCCGAGTCGGACAGGTAGAACTCGAATTCCTCCTGCGTGTAGGCAGGGTTCAGCGGCGCCGCCACGCCCCGCGCACGGATCACCGCCAGGAACACCACCACCAGCTGCGAATCACGCCAAGGAACCCATCTTTATTCACGGGACGGGATGGAGCCGCGATTAAAGATGTACTAATAATATATACGGGCCTACCTCGACGGTGTTGGGGAAGCAGAGCGCGACGGTCTGCCCGGGGCGCACCCCGTCGGCGCCGGCGGCGAGTCGCGCGGCGGCGGCATCGACGAGGGCGTCGAGGTCGGCGTGCGTGAGGTCGATCTTGCCATGGACGGCGATCGCGCGTCGCGACGGGTGGGCGGCCGCCGCCGCCTTGAGCAGGGCCGTGAGCGTGAGGGTCTCCTCCTCCATCTTGGACGACGGTTCCGGTAATCTTGTTGCGGCGTGGCGTCGTCCGTGTCACAGATGGTGTGTGGTGACTGGCTGGTGCTTTATATATCGGGAGAGGCGAGGCCTGGCTCGGGGTCGGGTTTGCTTTTGCAAATCAGATGCCTAACTTCCGGCCGGCGATGGGGACTGGCTTTCGTTCCGGAACTCAAATCGAAATTCCGCTCGCCGATTCCCTGCCGAAAGAAAGGAGGGAAGCTTCGTCTGCCTCCTTTGTGTCAATCAAAAATCACCACGGAGCATCAAGGCTGTGATTGACCGACCCACCTGTCGGCCAGTCAGTCATCGTGTTACAACCAACAACGACTGCCTTTTCCAGCAAAACATGTTTAAACAGGGAAAAAGAGTACCGTGGATTTTACCCTCATGCTAGAAATTGAGATGCCAATACATCTTTTCATTCAACAATAACCAAATCCACAAGAAAATCTTCTTCTAAGGTGTCCTTTGTTTGTCATGCGGATAGGTACATAAATCGGAGTACTAATAAAAAAATAAAAAATGCACATAAGACATTACTCCCCTGTCTTTATATACTTTGCGTTCTCGGTTTAGTCAAAATCAAACTTTGTATTAATGTTTAACTAAATATTAAAAAAACAGAATATCAGCTTTGCGGAAAGGACCTTGATATTAAAAGATGAACACCATAGTACAAACCACCCCAAGAAAAACAAAAATTACAATGAAATCCAAATCCAGACCGTGCCGATGGCACGCCGCCTGAACCGCTCCTCCCTAAGCCAGACTGGCGTTGTTGTTTGCAGACGGGTCTAGAACACCACATCCGTCCTGGAGACGAAAAGGAAGAAATAGCCGTCGATGAAGCTTCTTGATGATCCGGAGCCCTCACAACCAGAAAAAGTCCCCTTGCACAAACACACGAATTGCCAAGAGCCAAAGTGAATCAACAGATCCGGCGAAACGCTAACCCCTCATGGGCCCTTTGTTGACACTCTATCGGACGCCCACAAGGTAGAGAAAGGACAGAGAGACCTTATTGCAACACACCTTCATCACCTCCACCTCACCAGTGCCAGCATATTAGTTGCCTTCATCACCTTCATGTTTTCCAACGTTGCAATTGGATTTTTTTTTAAAAAAAAACTATATCCTCTAAACCTTTGATGTCACCCCTTTGTTTTGCAAGGCATGGACAATACAGTGATGTCGACATTCCCTTATAGTTGCCATGTTTGATTTTTGTTTAGTTAGAGGGAAGAAAAATAATAAAAATAATGTTGTCTTATTTTAACTAAGGGATGATCTTTTAAAAAAATAAGAGGAAGTTATTTTCTTCATTGTCTCACATGTATTCTCGTAGAAATCAATTTTTTTGCTAAAGATAAAAACAAAAAATGTATTCTATAATTTATATATATTATCTTCTTTTGAACAATTAAGGAAAGACTCGGTCTTCTCCACCATTGTACGTTATCCTAATTTTTTATTGTTGAAATGCCTCGGAACAGCCGCTGTCCCCGATTGATCGGTGAATAATGATGTGCATTCTGTTTTTATTTAAAGTGCTAGGGTGCAAAGTGTCAGTGTTCGCAGCTCTCTGAAACCGCACAAAAAGATAATCGTCCCAATATATTTAGAGTTCTTTTTTAACAATTTTGTACACATACACACGCCGGGGCCAGTCGTTGTCACGTGACCGACATGCCGCAGCAGCAGTGGTACTATTTGGCACCACGCACACGTATAGCAGAGTAAAATCAGGGGTTGTCATTGATGAGTAGCTTTCTTTTATTTTTTTTTGAAAAGGGAGTAGCTTTCTTTTAAGTATCCAGTTAAAAGAAATGAATGTTTCTAGTTAAAATCAGTGGTAGTATTCGACTCATATTAGTTGACTCATATTAGTTGATTTAAATTTATCTCAATATGAATGTATCTAGTTAAATTTTAGTGTTAGATATATTTATATCGAGACAAAATTGAGTCAACTAATATGGGTTGGAGGTAGTATATTTTTTATAGTTTCTTTTGAGTTTGTTGGTGACTAGCTTGTGTGCATTATGCCGAGGGAAAAGACCAAGTGTCCATAAGCCCTCTGACTCGTATTAGTTGACTCAATATTTTCTAGATTCGTATGTATCTAGTCTAGATACATTTGTATCTAGACAAAATTGAGTCAACTAATATGGGTCAAAGGGAGTACTATGATCAAGCAACTAGATGCCCACGTCAACAAATTCGGATACTTTGCTAGATGAAACGATGTGTTATGAACTATAAATTGTAGGACCGTCCAGTAAAGACCAAAATGTAGGTACCTGAACCGCGCCCGCATGGCCCAGCAAGGGGGCTCAGGTGAACCCTAGCCCCCGCCGCCACAGGTCCTCACAACCCCTCCCCTGGTCGTAGCTGCCGGATGAAGCTGCGGGCGAAGCGCTGGCAGCAGACGGCGGCAGCGCGGTCATCAATCTGGCGTGTCTCCCCCCTCGTGCGGTGGGTGACGCTCGGGCCCCCTGACGGCGCGGAACAGTGTTGCATCTCATCCTTGGCTTTCCCCTGAAGTGCGGCTCCGGGGATGTGGCGTCTTCGATGACGGCCCTCGGCGTAGAGGTGGCGATCTATGCGGGGTCCTCCCGATGGCTCATCTGGCATGGAGTGGCGGGGTGGCGACCCGGCCTTCAAGCTCTGGTAGGGGAGTTCTCCGACAATGTCCGGGGCGTCGAGCTCCTGTGGCTGCACGTGCTTTGATGGTCACCAGATCTGGGCGGCCTGATCCGGTTCGTCGGTCTTCGCAGTTCTTTTCTGGCCAGCGGCGGCGGCGCCTACGTGCATCGCGTTCTCGTTGGAGGCGCCGTTGTGGAGTCTTCCTCGACCTCTCGTCCTCGGAGGAAGATATTCGGGTGAAATCCTAGGCCCGGTTGGGTTGGCCGACGGGCGTCGTCCTCACGTCGCTTCCCCCATTTGGGGCGTCGTCTTGAAGATATTGCTCCCCAATCCACGACTCTCGTGAGCTGGACGCACATGGCATTGCGGTCACCAGATGACTGACATGTAATCGAAGGTTTCCGTGTGGCGTCTTGTGTGGCAATGGCGATGGTGATGAACGATGGTTTGGTCACGACAATGACTTTGGTAGTCGGCTCAGGTTTTCGCCGTGTTCGATGGATTTTCATGTTGGTCTTGCCTTGTTTGAAGTCGGATCTGTGGATGCTTTGCTTGTGGCGACAATGACCATCATGGGGCGGCCTGGTCCTGGTGATCTTCATCAGCGAGAGTCTTGCATATCTCCACTTCGGAGCCCATCATCAAAATTGAAGCTGGCAGCCTTGCTACGCGAAGAGTCAACTGCTTGGCAAGGACCGACATGGGCTTCATGAGGCCGCTACATCGAGGGCTTTTGTGGTCGTCCTTAGAGGAAATCGGAGTTCCTGGCTCGTCGAGTGATGATGACGACATTGATGGGCAATCGACGACGACCCTCTCTCGGCGGTGTGTATAGTTTGTGTTGGTAGCGAGGTTGGCTGTGTGTGCCCTCGAGACGGTCATGTTCCATGAAGGTCCGTGAGGGTGTCTGTATCGGTTTAGGCCAGTTTCGGCCAATTCTCTTCTGCTTTTTTAATAAAATGAGGCGATATTTCTTGTTTTATTCATTAAAAAATAAATTTTAGAACATTTCACACAAAAAGTAACAAAATTCATCTTGTTTTGGGGGTTACAACTGCTCCGGAATGAGGAGGGGATGACACGTCCTACGCCTGTGGCGGTCCTGGTGCCATCCTAGTCCCAGTGCATGCACAGGTGTTGGCGCTCCAATGACCTCCGCAATCTCCACTAAAAAACGTATTGATATACTCGTTCGAACCTACTCCCTTCGTTTTAAAATATAAGATGTTTTAGGTTTGTGGAGAAAATAAATCTAAACTTGCTTTATTATATAGATTCACTTAACTTTAGGTAAATCTACATACTTAAAGAAGTCTAGATTTATTTACTTCACAGACCTAAAATATTTAATATTTTAAAACGAAGAAAGTATATATTAAAAGTAAAAGATGTATATATATTACTCGTTCATAAAAATATATTATATTATATTATGAAACGGGTACAAGATTTCTACTGGTAGCACGTCAGCTCAATAAATGGGGAACAAATACGCTACGCTACGCGTGGCCTAGACGACCTGAGTGCGCGGCGGGCCAGAAACGCCGACCTCGCTAGCGTACAACGCAAACCGTTTGGACTGCTAGGCGATCGATAACCGAACGATGGCGCCACGTTTCGACTGCTAGCACCGTCTTGATTTTAGCAGCACCAGGATTGCAGCAGTCGTTTTCCTTTATAGAATTTGAAGAGATACACAGAGAATAAAGCGAATGAGTGATTCTATTGATTGTGACTGTGGGGTATTTATAGTCCCCAACAGGTGTTTTACAATGTCGGTTACAATGTTTGGCGTCGTTTCTAAAGAACGCAGCGACGGTTCGCTATTATAGCAGTTGGACAAAATCTAAAGATGCTAACCGCTGCTTAGCATATTGGAATTTGTTAACTAATATATTTAACGCTAATTAATTCCTAACACTCCCCCTTGGACAATGTTGTTTCCTATTTACATTGTCTTGGGAATCATCAAATATTTTGGATGCGGGAGAGTCTTTAATTCTTTGATCGTCTTTGACCTTGAGACTTCGAGAATCGTCGATCTTGTATTTATTTGTCTTCCAAAATCCTGTTGAAAAATATAAGGAGAATATAGGAATCCGATATACCGTTGGTATAATAATTGTACCATAAAATCTGTATAAGAAATCCATTGGAGAACTCATCTGAAAGAGTACAATATATTATTATCGGATATTAAACACTGAGTTCAGTCCTAGGAGATTTCTCCCCCTAAACTTTGCAAATTTCGAAGCCGTCTCATACCAATGCCATGAATGCACTTTTGAAATGCAGCTGTTGGCAAAGACTTAGTGAACAAATCTGCAAGATTGTCACATGACTTTGTTTGCAAAATATTAATTTCTCCATTTTTCTGTAATTCATGAGGAAAGAACAGTTTTGGAGCAATATGTTTTGTAATATTACTTTTAATATATCCCATATGCATTTGAGTAACACATGCGGCATTATCCTCATAGATAATAGTTGGTGATTCTAATGAACCGATACCACATGCTGTTTGTATATGATTAATCACTCTGCGAAGCCATACACACTCTCGTGAGGCTTCATATAACGCAATTATTTCAGAGTGGTTAGTGGAAGTTGCTACAAGAGTCTGTTTTGTGGACTTCCATGAAATAGCAGTTCCACCATATAAAAATACAAACCCTGTTTGTGATCTAGCATTATGGGGATCAGAAAGATAGCCAGCATCAGTATAGCCAGTCAAAGTCATATCTTGATTTTTCTGATAGAATAAACCAAGATCTTTAGTACCTTGTAAATATCTGAAGATATTCTTTACTCCAGCCCAATGGCGTTTTGTTGGAGCAGCACTATGTCTAGCCAGCAAATTCACTGCGAAGGCAATATCTGGTCTAGTACAATTAGCAAGGTACATTAGTGCTCCTATAGCACTAAGGTATGGAAACTCAGGTCCCAATACATCTTCGTTATCATCCCTAGGTCTAAAGGGATCCTTTTCTCTATCAAGGGATCTGACGACCATGGGTGTTTTGGATGGATATGATTTATCCATATTGAATTTTTCCAAAACTTTCTGAATATATGCGGGCTGATAAACGAGTATTCCTGAGGGAAGGTGCTCAAGTTGTAAACCTAAGCAGAATTTGGTTTTTCCCAAATCCTTCATCTCAAATTCTGTCATTAAATGATTGCGTGCTACAGATATATCTGCTGCATTACCAATGATGTTGAGGTCATCAACATAAACTGAGATGATGCAAAAACCCTTCGAGGATTTCTTTATGAAAACGCATGGGCAATCATCATTATTCGAGTATCCTTTATTGAGAAGGAACTCACTAAGCCGGTTATACCACATTTTGCCCGACTGTTTTAAGCCATAGAGTGACTTTTGTAATTTTACACAATACATGTTGCGATTTATATTTGGATTCGGAATTTTAAGTCCATCAGGGACTTCCATATAAATATCCGCATCGAGTGATCCATATAGATAAGCGGTCACTACATTCATTAACTGCATTGATAAATTCATTTGTACTGCCAATGATATTAAGTATCGAAACGTAATTCCACTCATTACAGGAGAATATGTATCGTCGTAGTCGATACCGGGTCTCTGCGTAAACCCTTGTGCTACTAGCCTCGCTTTATATCTCACCACCTCATTATTTTCGTTCCTTTTTCGAACGAAAACCCATTTAGCTCCCACAGGGAAAACTTTATGAGGAGTAGGTATTACTTTAGAGAATACCTCTCTTTTATTAAGCGATCGCAGTTCTGCCTCAATTGCCTCCTTCCATTTAGGCCAATCTGAGCGCTTCAGGCACTCTTTCATAGATGTTGGCTCTGGATCCAGTTGAAGGGTTTTAGCAATTTTAGAGGAGAAATATGTGTCGACAAGTGTAGTATTTCTATTATATGATTCTCCCGAATCGATATAGTTTGTGGAGATTTCATTGATTACCTCAGGCACCGTGTGATTTCCCATAACAACGGAGTCTGGTTGTTTCGATGTCCCAGCATTAGAATTTGTGTGCACATTTATGATGGGCTCTTGATGTTGAACATCTGTTTGGTGTCTATCAACTTCAGGTCGATTTGCATTTAGTGACTTTCTTTGTTTCCGTGGTGGCATTTGAGAATCCTTTTCCCTGGTGACTAGATTTCTCCCCCTTTTATTTGTAATTGGGGGTTGAGTAGTTTTATTTGGTACCTCTACTCGTTCTGGTGCATTAACTGCAGGGATATAAGATTTAGTGACACCTTTGTGATCAGTAAATGCATCTGGCAAGTTGTTTGCAAAGTGTTGCAAATCTATTATTCTCTGAACTTCAGATTCAGATTCTTTAGTACGTGGATCTAAGGATTGGATGCCTGTCACATTCCAATCTATTTCCTGGCATTCATTGTGGTTTGTTTCTCCCCCTAATGCCGGGAAATGATCCTCATCAAAAATTGAATCAGCGTACCGGGTTGTAAACAAGTCCCCTGTTAGGGGTTCTAAATATTTTATAATTGACGGAGAGTTATATCCCACATTGATTCCTAATTTTCTATGGGGGCCCATGGATGTACGCTGCGGTGGTGATATTGGCACGTATACAGCGCAAACGAATTTTCGCAGGTGGAAAATACTTGGCTGATTGCCTCGTACTATTTGAAACGGGGAAGTTTCATGATATGCAGTTGGTCTGACTTGTATCAGATCTGCGGCGTGTAAAACCGCATGTCCCCAACAAGAGATTGGTAAATTGCAATTCTGCAATAGTGGTCTAGCAATTAGCTTTACTCTTTTGATCAAAGATTCAGCCATTCCATTTTGAGTATGCACATAAGGTACCGAATGTTCTAGATGGATACCTAAAGCCATACAATAATCATTAAATGCGCGTGAACTAAATTCAGCCGCATTATCCATTCTTATTGTTTTTATCCTATGTTCAGGATGATTTGCTCGCAATTTGATAATTTGAGCAATTAATTTGGCAAAAGCATGGTTACGTGTGGATAATAAACACACGTGTGACCATCTAGTGGATGCATCAATTAGCACCATGAAGTACCTAAATGGTCCAGATAAAGGTTGTATTGGACCACATATATCTCCTTGAATTCTTTCAAGAAAGTTGAGTGACTCATTTTTCACCTTGAGGTGAGATGGCTTAGTTATTAGTTTTCCCGTAGCACATGCAGTACATACAAAATCCGATGATTTGGGAAATATTTTAATTGGTAAATCATGACCAACAGAATTGCTAATAATTTTTCTCATCATACCTATTCCAGGATAACCAAGACGATCATGCCAAGTCTTGAATTTATCAAGATTTTGAAAAATTATTTTGTACGCAACATAAGGTACGGGTTTGATGTATGTAAAGTATAATCCGGAAGAAAATGAAGGGAATTTTTCAAGAGTTTGTTCCTCATATCCGTCGCTTTTTGTTAAAAGCAAATATTCTTTCTTATCCATCTTTACAGTTTTAAGATGAAAATCATTTGATCGGATATCTTTGAAACTTATAAGGGTACGTGTAGATTCAGGATAGAAGAGAGCATTCTGAATTACTATAGTAGTACCCATAGGAAGTGTGAATGTGGCTCTTCCCGAACCAATAATTGCTTTGTTACTCCCAGTTATAGTTATAACATCTTCCTTTCTCTTGGTAAGAGTTTGGAAGTATTTTGTTTCCCTTAAAATTGTGTTAGTGGTAGCACTATCCACTAGACATAATTCTTCTTCCATCAGATTGTTTCCCGTAAAATTTCTAAAAAGTAGAAAGAGAATATTTTAGAATAAGTTTATTTTATTCATATATTCATCAAATTACATACATAGTATTTACATCACAAATCTAAAATATAAATACATTACAATATTATGTCTGATTCACATAATATACATAGTCTGAAAGACTTTATTCTACTTATTGTTATACAATATATAACATATCGTTGTGTTTAAATGGCTAAATGACATCAATTGTTTATGGAGATTAATTTAAGTCTCCAAAAACATCTTGAGTGTAATCCACAAGCATGTCTTCATCGAGGATGATGTCGTCCTTTGTCTTAAATTCTTCTATAGCACTTTGAGAAGGACCAGCTTGAGGGTTGTCTTCTATGGCATTGAAGTGAGCTTCAGCCTTGTTTCCATGAACTTGCTTCCCTTTTCCTCCATACTTCATGTATAGATCCACGAGGTGCTTGGGAATACGACATTTGTTTGTACGATGATTCGCACATCCACACCTTTGACAAACTTGAGATTTGTCAGTCCGATCATTTTTCTTGAAATGACCTTTCCCCTTAGATTGACCATCGTTCTTTTTCCATTTTCCCTTGAATTTTCGAAAATTTCTTTTACGGTTTCCAAATTTATTAGTAAAATGAGCATTAGCATGTGCTTCAGGGAGTGGCATGGCGCCCGTTGGGCGGGAATTATGATTTTTCATGAGAAGTTCATCATGCTTCTCAGCCTGAAGTAATGTGTATATAAGCTCAGAGTACTTTGTGTATTTCTGTTGACGATATTGTTGCTGCAATATCCTCATCGAGGGGTGGAAGGTGCATAAAGTTTTCTCTATTAAGTCCGCATCTGAAACTTGTTTGTTGCAAAATCTCAGTTTGGAGTTAACTTTGTGCACGGCAGAATTATATGCCGCAACAGACTTGAAGTCCTGAAACCTTATGAGAGACCATTCTCTCTCGGCTTCCGGCAACATAACCGTTCTTTGTTGGTCGTATCTCTCCTTGAGGGAGTTCCATAAGGCTAGTGGGTCCTCCTCCATCATATATTCATTTTTTAAATCAGGATGGAGGTGGTGCCTTATAAAATGTAATGCCGCATACTTTACCACTAGGGGTATTTCTGGAGCATCTTCAGGGGGTGTGATAATTGTAGGACCAAGGTTACGACTAGTTAAGTTTATTTTCGTATCCATAGCCCAAGATAGATAATTACTTCCATCAACTTGCAGTTCTTGGAAATCTTTTTTATTGATGTCACCCATTTTTCCTGCATGTGATCATGCATTTAATTAATTTTACTAGAGAGTAAAATGTAGTTTGGTAAACAACAAAATTGTTCAAGAACATTTGGATTTAAGCGGATGCTTATAACTCGTATATGTGTAGATCTTCGAATTTCAAGTTAACACATTGTAGATAATCTCCATATTTGCAGAGTACATCTCTCAGTAGTAGGAAGCATAGTCCGACGAGTGTCGGTAGACGCCTTATCCTATTACCTTGTGTTATACTTTCATCTTAATTTATTTGGAAGAGCACTTGTAGGTAATCTTATTGTCGAAAGGACTAATAAGTACGCCTCATAGTAATGGATAATCTGCATGTATGCAGTAGATCCATTACCTTGTGTTTCACAAATAATATTCGAGATAGTCACATATTTTTATTTTGCAAGAAGATTTAGTTCCAAGCGCAAAATTAAATTGTTGTACCAAATAACATGTTATAATATACTATAGGGAAATATATTAGTAACATGTCATATTACATAATCATAAATTCTATTAGACATAAGGTCTTAAAATATATTTACATCACATTAAGTTTACTATACTACTACAGTGCTACTAGTGCAATCATAATGCAAATAGTACTACATCAGTCTATTTTATTTTAATTTTACTGACGAGGGCACAGGGACCGTGGCCTGTTGGCCTTTCTGGTCCAGGACCTGTTGACGCTACTAGGACCAGTAGAAAACTAAAGAGGAAAACGGAGGAGCAGATAAGGTCGACTTCTTCTCTCCCAATCCCACTGTCACTGCTTCCCTGCATCACGCCATCCGCTCAGGATCGGCCTGCTCCCTTGGAGGCGTCGTCGAGGCGGAGCACCCCCAAGCGGTCTGTGAGGCCAAGCTTTGCCGGGGACCAAGTCCCGGCGCGGATGCCGGCAGGGCGAGCCACCATGGCTGATGCAAAGCGACGGAGGAGCACGCGTGCCTCCGGCGAGGGCGTCGGAAGCGAGGCCGACGATGTCGTGTCCTCGGCCTTCTCCTTCGCATCCGGCGCAGGGAGGTTAAGGTCGGGGAGCTCCGGGACGACATGAGCAGCGGCAGCGACGTCAATGGCGAGCCCCGGCGGGAGCGCGTCGGCATGGACCGCGGGCGGCGGTTGGAAGAAATTCGTCACGGCAGCGTGGCCTGGCGGGGCGAAGTGCTCCGGGTCCTCGTCGGATGGCGTCGGGCCGTCGGGGACGGGGGGCAGGGGCCGTACCCGTGGCGCAAGTAGTACTGCAGCAGAGTTGTTGCCCCATCTTCCTCGTCGCTGAAGTTACGCTCGGGGTCGTCGACGAGCCATCCGGCGCTCGGCCCGCCAAGGAGCCATTCCATGGACGGGGCTGCGAAGACTGCTGGCGGAGGCAGCAGATCGCCTATGCCGGCGGTTATGTTCGAGGCTGAGGCTTCGTCTTCGTACACGACGTTGGCTTCTTCAGCGGCAACCACCGGCACTGCGGCGTCGTCCGGCGCGGCAACCTCTGGCACAGCGACGACAACCACCGGCGCAGCGGCGCTCTCCTGCACTGCCGGAGCCTCTTCCCTAGGCACAACTCTGCTTGTAGAAGGTCCTGGTGCTCCAGGGAAGTGGCGGTGCTGCGCCCACTGGTTACCACGGAGGTGGTGCTGGTTGTGGCGGTGGCGGCGGCGGAGACTGCCACGCCCATAGGGACGACTACCAAGCGGTGCTCTGTGGTGGCGGAGGCCACCATTCCTGTGCTGGCGACGTTGAAATCGGCAGCCAAAGTTCCGGCCAAAATTCCGACGACGTGCAGCGGCGAGGCCGAATGTCCGGTGACGAAAATGGGAGCGACCATACTCCCTGGCAACAAAACGTGCAAAGGAAAAAGCAAGTTCCGGCAGCGGCGGCGGACGGAAAGCCATTCTTCCTTTTTCTTACCTTTTCTCTGTTCTTCTTCTTAGGCCTACTCACTCTGGGCAGAGCAAGTGCTGATGACGTGAAGAGATATACAGAGAATAAAGCGAATGAGTGATTCTATTGATTGTGACTGTGGGTATTTATAGTCCCCAACAGGTGCTTTACAATGTCTGTTACAATATTTGGCGTCGTTTCTAAAGGACGCAGCGACGGTTCGCTATTATAGCAGTTGGACAAAATCTAAAGATGCTAACCGCTGCTTAGCATATTCCAGGGAATTTGTTAACTAATATATTTAACGCTAATTAATTTCTAACAGAATTGCTATTTTTTAGCATTTTGCCCCTTGTGTTAGACAGACAGGAGCGCCATGTTACGTAGGCAACAACATGCATGCTAATTACTAGGAAAAAAGATTTTGACGGCCTAGATGTGCCTAACTTATTAGATACGAATATTAAAAATGCCAATAACTCTAAAGCTGTACGGTGATTGGGACGGAACTTTTCGCTCCACGGATTTTCGTTAGGTTCCGTTCGCTCTGATTTTTTCTAATCGTTGATTAAATTATTGATTACATTCTATCAAGCTTTGAGAGAGAATCAATTGGCCTCTTGTTAAGATACAAAAGACTATTCAAAAGAAATCGGAAGTCGATCATAGTTGCCGGCCCTCTCTTCCGATTTCACAACGCCACCCAGCGCTATGTACACGGACCCGGTTCTTTTTTATTGAGCTCTATTTCTGGCACCAAAGTACACGGCGGGTTATTTTTTTCCCTCCGTGTGTGCTGGGATTATCGACAGCTAATCAATCAAAATAAGAGCTTTTTTTTTGTTCCGATCCCATCTTATTTTGTTCTGTCACACACTATTTTTTCTATCTCTTTTCACCGAAATTGTTCTACCAATTTTCACCGTTAGATCGAGGCATGTGGACAGCTATTAGAAATGCCAATCACTCTAAAACTTAATTTTTTTTTGAACGGGAAAGGGTCCGAAGACCCTAGAGGCTGCATTCAATTACTAGGCGGTGGGTACAAATTACATAAAGGCCCCTTAAAAGGGCAGAGCTGAAACTTTGCAAAATAGGCCCTAGAACAAAAACTAAAAAGCAATCCGGTCCTTGAGCCTCTTCTCCGCCGCCGACAACGATGAGCAACCTACGCCGGCGCCTGAACACCGCCGGGGACGAACCACTTGGCAGGACACAGGGGGGACTCCAGCGAGGCACTCCGATCAAGACCTCCACTCTGGAGGTTGAAGATAGCGCCATCATGGCGCCAATCGGTCGCCCTTCGACCAGCAAGGGCAGCAGCCCAGCGGCAAACACCGCCATCCACAGGCCACTGCGATTGAATCGCAAGAGGAGCAGCCACCGGAGACGAAGAAGAAAGCCGACGCTGGTTCGCCGCCAGCACGGAACCGCCACCACGACGACTCCAGATCAAAGGCTTGCCCACCTTCCACCTTCCTCTCATCTCCAAGGAGATGACCTTTCCCGCAGGCAAGGTCAACGGCCACCACATCAACAGAGATCCAGCAGGTTCTTGGTCGCACCCCCCTTCCTCGCCACCACGGCCGGCCACGGGAAGAACACAATCAATCATCCGCCAGGCACCACTCCGCTCCCCCTCGCCACCTTGGCCGGCCAGGAACGGAAGAACACCTCTACCTCCGCCATGCGGGTGGAGCAACTCGGCTTTATTGACCAAGAAGCTTCCCCCTTCGCTCGCCGTAGCCAAAAACTCCAACCACCGGAGCAGCACCACGAGGAAACAGAGGAGGACACGACTCCAGATCCAGCCGGAGGGATCTGAAATCAACTTCTTCACGGCATCACGCCGACACCCGGCATCAAGCCAAACCCTACAACTACTACTACTGCTAAAACCTAAATCTACACCGGCGCCGACCTCCCTCCGCCACTCACCGGCTAATCCGGCGAGGGAGGCATGGGAGGGGCCCGGGAGGAAGAAGGAGACTCGCGGGTGCCTCTCGATTCGTGCGGGGTGAGGAGGGGGGGCACTCAGTCTAAAACTTAATGAATATTTGATTGTTGGACTCTTGGTTTAAAAGGTTCTTCAGTGGTGAAGATTAACCTTGAAAGAAAATAATTGGTTACAAAGATAATACCTTCTCCCAACTTATGTTGGATTAATGATAACGCATCTTCTCCTTTTTGGAAAGGACTCGTTCGGGCTGCACCATCTGTTTGAACTTGTTATCGCTGGAAAGTGTGAAATGGTAAAAGTGTACTGTTTTGGTTGGATACTTGGATATCCGATTGCTCTCTTTCAACTTCTTTTTGGGATCTTTTTTCTATGTGCAATGAATCATCTGTTACAGTCGATCAGGTGGGTGTTGGAGATATGCCCAAGAGGCAATAATAAAGTGGTTATTATCATATCTTTATACTTATGATAAATGTTTACATACCATGCTATAATTGTATTAACCGGAAACATTAATACTTGTGTGATTTGTAAACATAAAAGAGTCCCTAGTAAAGCCTCTTGTTAAACTAGCTTGTTGGTTAATATATGATCATGGTTTCCTGATCATGAACATAGAGATGTTATTAACAACAGGGTCATATCATTAGGAGAATGATGTGATGGACATACTCCTATAGATAAGCGTAGCATAAAGATCAAGTCATTTTAATAGTTCAATTGCTATATGCTTTCTGACACATAGTAACCTAATTCCTTCGACCATGAGATCATGCATATCACCTTTACCGGATGGATGCTTTGATGACATCAAACACCACACCGTAACTGGGTGGCTATAAAGGTGGCATTGAGTATTCGGAAAGTATTGGTTGAAACACATGGATCAAGAGTGGGATTTGTCCATCCATATGACGGATAGATATACTCTGGGCCCTCTCGGTGGAATGTCATCCAATTAGCTTGCAAGCATGTGACTGGCTCACAAGGGATCACATACCACGGGAACGAGAAAAGAGTACTTATCAGTAACGAGGTTGAACTAGGTATGCAGAGATACCGACGATCATAACCTCGGATAAGTAACATATCGTGAGACAAAGGGAAATTGGTATCGTATGTAAGTGGTTCATTCGATCGCAAAGTAATCGTAGAAATATGTGGGAGCCATATGAATTTCCAGATTCCTCTATTGGTTATTGTTCGGAGAAGTGTCTCGATCATGTCCGCATAATTCACGAACCGTAGGGAGACACACTTAAGGATTCGACGTTGTTTGAGTAGTTATGGTATTATGAGAAAGAGACCGAATGTTGTTCGGAGTCTCGGATGGGATCCGGGATATCACGAGGAGATCCGGAATAGTCCGGAGAATAAGATTCATATAAGGAAAGTCCCGTTTCGGAGTTGGGGAATGATTCCGGTGTTTTCATCGGGAATGTTCTAGAAGGTTTCGGAATGTCCGGCACTCCGGAGGGGAAGGGGTACATGAATGTGTCATTACATATTGGAATGATTGCATCATGTACTAAGTGTTCTTGCTGTTCCAAATAAAGGATTAAATTGAATCCTAAAACAGAAAAGTCAAATGGCCAGTTTGAAAGTCAAGCGGCTAAAACAGGAAACTGTGGGAAACAAGCAAGAGGGAGTTTGAAGCCGACTTGGGGGAGGAGTTCCTCCTCCCACCGCCGGCCCTCCTTGAGGCCGAGTTGGGGAGGGACTCCCCTCCCCAGGCGCGCCTCCCTCCACCTATAAAAGGAGGGGCAGGGCTCCCCTCCTAGACACACAAGTTCCTATCCTCTAATCTCCGGTTTAGAGCCGTTTTGGTTTAGAGCTTCTAATTGCCCTAGCCTTCGGTTTAGAGCCTTCTAATTGGTGTGTCTAATCCCTAGACCACTAATATCCCTCTCTCATACTCCACCATACTCGCTCCGGCTTAAGGCGAAGCCCTGCGGGATCTCCCCTCTACTTTCGGTACCACGCCGTTGTGCTGCCGGAATCGCGAGGAGAGTGCTACAACCTCCGCTGCCTGCTGGAACAAGGGAGAGGAAGGTCTTCGTCGAGTACCGAACGTGTGACCGACTGCGGGAGCGCTGCCGGAACGTGGCGCCGGAAGGATCGTCTACACGATCTTGAGATCGGAAAGAGTACGACTACATCACCCATGAGAATCTGCTCTCGTTAACCGTTTTGGAATCTTCGAGGGTAAGTTATTCCATTGACTCGTTGCTACAATCTAGTAGATAGATCTTGGCTTGTTTGTTTGTATGCGATAGAAAAATTTTGTTTTCCATGCTACGAACCCCTACAGTGGTATCAGAGCCGTGTCTATATGTAGATCTGTTGCACGAGTAGAACACAATGGTCATTGTGGGCGTTGATGCTTTTATTGTCGATTGCTTCTTGTGTACTTTGCATCTTGCGGTATGTTGGGGTGAAGCGGCCCGGGCTAACCTTACATAACATCGTTCATGAGACTTGCTCCACGCTTGACATGCAACTTGTATTGCATAAGTGGCTTTGCGGGTGCCTGTTTCTCCTAGCATAGTTAAGATCCAATTTACAATGGGTGATTAACAATACTAGTATCAATGTTGTGGTTCATGTTCGTAAGTTAGAACGACACTTATTGAAAGCCCCAAACCACGTAAAACATGCAAAGAAAGTAGAGGCATCTAACTTTGTTTTGCAGGGGTGTGCAGTGATGTGATATGGCGATGATTGTGATTATATTTGATGTATGCAATGATCCTTATTGTAAGTTGGCAACCGGCAGGAGCCATATGGTTGTCTTTAATTTCTGTTAAGACCCGTGTGTCTATTCAAAGTAGTTGTAATAGTTGAAGCCGGTGGAAGACAACCATGGAGAAGTGTCATTGACCTTGATGCAATGCCGGTGATGATGGAGATCATGTTCGTGCTAGAAGATGGAGATCGGAAGCACAAAGAAGAAAGGCCATATCATATCACATATTATGAATTGCATGTGATGTTAATCCTTTATGCATCTTGTATTGCTTAGTAGACGACGGTAGCATTATAAGATGATCCCTCAAGCACACAATTTCAAGTTCTTAAGTGTTCACCCTTAGTATGCACCGTTGCTAAAGCTTGTTGTTTCGAAGCACCACGTGATGATCGGGTGTGTTAGATTCCACAAGTGTATACAACGTAAGCAAGCCAGATTTGCTTATGCGGAAGCTAAGGTTTGATCTTGACGAGCCTAGCATGTACAGACATGGCCTCAGGAACACGGATTACCAAAAGGTAGAGCATGAGTCATATAGTAGATATGATGAACATGTTGATTGTTCGCCATTGAAGCTATATCAACTCTCGTGATGATCGGTTTTGATGTGGTGGATTTGGTTCGTGTGATCACTAAAACAATGTGAGGGATATTGTTTTGAGTGGGAGTTCACCTAGATTAATTTAATTATTAATTAGAACTCAATTTATCATAAACTAAATCAAAGTGAATTTGCATAGTTGTTGTAGTCATTGGCATCCGTTTACCACCTTGCGCTTAGTTATAATTGAGATGATAGAACTATAGAATTCTGGTTAGTTACTTTACGAACTGGTATCGTATTGTTTTGAAGTGTTAATCTAAAGTTTAAAAGTCCTATTGCAAACTTTCAGTAAGTTCCGGTTACTCCATGAAGTTTAATAATTAGTATTAAATCAAGAGTAACAATTCCAAGTGTTAGTATATAAGTATCATGTTTGTCTCCATGATTCTTGATATTCAAAGGATTCTCTTAATATCAAGGTTATCTAGGATCTGAAAGAGTTGTTTCAGAAACCATGATGTGTGGAAGATATTGTGATATCTGAAACGAAGTTTTGGTTGCAACATGATAGAGTATAATATGGCAAAAGTCATGTTCTCATAATTGATGAGAATTTGCAAAAGGTTGGAGACACTAGTTGTCCTAAACCTCCAAAAGGTTTTGGAGAGCAACATTATACTCGCGATTCATCTTTATAAGCTAAAAGTAGCTCGATCATGAATAATTCCATGATAAAGGTGAATATTTGATGTAGGTAAAATATTTACCACACCAAGAGATTACTAAAGAATGGAATTTGAAAGCACACCAAACATTTTATGATGGTGATCTACTTCAAAGTGCAAATCCAAAGACATTGGTATTTAATTATACACGCTTTGGACTATGTGTCATATGTATGACTCCACTGTTGATGTTGATAGATTCTTTCAAACAGAAAAGGAGATACTGAAAGAGAATCTCATAAATATATGGCAGAAAAGAAAAGACTAGAATTGTTCAGTTTAAGTATATAGATGATATACATGTTATGGCTATATTCTTTGCTTATTAAACAATGTGGTTCTTAAGTATTTGATACTGAATTTGTTGGTGTGAATTGTCATACGAAACAACACAATCCATGAACTACAATGGCCTAAGTAACTAGCAAAAGAATATGTGATGATGTTCATCGAGAAAAAATAAAGGGTTATTGTGTTGCTCGTTAAACATCAAAGCTTGCCTTCAAGATTTGTTTTATCAGGTATTATAAGAACAAAAGGGTTGTTCAAATAATTGCCGTAATCCATAAAAGATGGATGATTCACAAATCTCGTTGGAGAAATCACATCCATAAAACTAGTGCTAAAAATGTTGAAAGACAAATTGATTGAAAGATCACTTAGGAAGTGACATCGCCGTTTAAATTATATTGGAAAGAAAACAGGAAGAAATTCCATGTGGATGGAATTTTGGAGTCTTTTGATTTTGATCACATGACGCTTGTGAAACTTTCCTAAGAGATAATTAAAACTTCGTTCATAGGCCAAAAGGGAACGATAGACTAGCTTATTGGAACTTGTACATGTTGTTGTATGAAGTCCATTATGTATAGTCAAGAGCGATGGATTTCAACTTCATATGCTTTCTCCGAAAATTTGAGTGAATATATGAATATTTGCTTAATAAGGATGAAGTATGAAACATTTGAAGAGTTCAAAGACTTTCAAGATGAAGTACAAAATCATTTGTAACAAGAATATAAATAGTTTATGATAAGATCATAAAAGAAGATATTTGAGTTACAAGTTTAGCATAATACCTAAGATTTAAGGAATCGTTCCGTGGATTTGCATTTCCCGAAACACCATAAGAGTATGGAGCGTTCGAGATATGTAATTAAACCTTATTTGACATGGTAAGATCGAAGGTGTAATTCATAAAACTGCCATTGTATTTTAAAGATTAAAAGCTTTAGAGATTACCGTTTTTCCACTGAAAAGAGCTCCATCATAATTCGCTGAAATGACACCATATAAAGTTATGGTTTGGGATTAAACCCAAGTAGTCATTTCTTAAACATTGGTATGCTATACATAAGAAAGATGTTTGCAACCAAAGTCGGATGAACCTGTCTTTGTATTACTGTTAAGTATTCCTCCATAAACACCAGAGACAAAAGTGTTTGTCGCTTAGAACGTCAAGTTTCTTTGAGAAGGAATTTTTCGTGAAAAGTTAAGTGGGAGGACAATAGAACTTTGATAAGGTTAAAAGAACCTTAGCTGTATGTGCAAAGTTGCGCAGCGCCGAAAAGTGTTCCGGAGTTAGCAAACAATGCTCATGGCTCGCGTACTTCAAAGGTTGTGGTCACGGAGATCTAAGTTCCTATTGAAACAAGTAGGTCGGATGAACAATCAAATACCAAGATTTGAGAGTTAAATCATTATTTGACAATAATGATCCGACTACGTGCAAAGAAGCGATGATGAGCCCTGACTCCGTCAAATGGCTTGAAGCCATAAAATCCGTGATAGTTCCATACACGAGAAATCAAGTTTTGAACTTGAAGGACCCTCGAGAAAGGTGTAAGACCTTACAGTTGTGTCTGGATCTATAAAGAAATAGACATGGATGTTTTACATCTATGAAATAGTCGACATGTTGGGAAAGAGTTCACAAAATGTTCAAAGGTTGACTATGACAAGATTTGATCTTTCATAGTGATATTTAGTCTAGACGGATTAATGTAGCAACCACTACATATAATTTGTTGTATGGTAGTTGAATAAACAAAATAAGTTCTTCTAATAGAATCGTTACCTAGGACATGTGCATAACACGGTCCATAGGGTTTTGTTAATTCAAAGGATGCTAAAAGCATATGCAAACTTCAATGGTTAAAGTGAGCATCGCGGAGTTGGAATCTTCACTCTGATGAAACTGTTAAAGGAGTTTAAAAGTTCATTAGAGACGATGAAGATGCTTGCATTTGCAAGAAATTAAGTGGGAGCGCTAAGACATGTTTCTAATACATTATGTGGAAGACATATTGTTGATTGGAAATAATGTATCTTTTATTAACACATATTAAGAATTTCATCCCGATGAAAGACTTAGGCAAAACCCAAATATTTGGCATCAATAGACGCTAATATGGTTGTGCCAGAAGTACATAGACAAGATATTGAATGAGTTCAATATAGAAACTACAAGAAAGGTTCTTGTCGCACAGAAATGATTGAAAGAGTTCAATGTTGATGATATATTCAAGTGTATTGACATTTGGTAAGTGAAACAAAGATTCAAGTATAGATTGATACTTGATGTATGAAATCACAAAGAGTATTTATATCAATCATACTGTGATATGTACAAATCCAGATATGTCCTATGCTCTAAATGTTGTGAGCATATACCAGAATGATTCGTAAGATGATCATTGGACAATAGTAAGGATATTCTTATGATCTTTTGAAAGAACTAAGAGTATAATATTTGTAGAAGTGACAAATAGATGGTTAGTTCATTGTAAAAGTACTACATTGATACTAGCTTTGTCACAAAGTACAAATTAAGTTTATCTCAATCTAAACTAAGGGTGGCACAATATAATGGAAAGTGAGTTCCATAATGGATTTGGATGAGTTCCAAAGTTAAGACATTGTGACAGATACTACAACAAAAGGCTAAGTATATGAGTGCTATTTTAGCAGCAAAAGAGGGTATTTGTGTCAAGTAGTTTGTTATCAAACTAGGTGTAGTTCACAGTGGGATAATACTATGAAGATATATTGTGCGACAATATTATCAACATGTTTTAACCCCAAAGAGCTAAAGGTCACACCGAAAGACCAAATATATACAAAGCCATCTCATTAGAGAATGAGTGATGCGTAGAGACGAAAAAACATGCAATTACACACGGACCTGGAAGTGTCAGATCCGGAGATCAGTTGACCACTAGCAATCGTGTACATACAACACCGGAAAGCCATAGGTGTTGAATACACAAAGGTATGAAACTAGATTATTGACTCTAGTGCAAGTGGGAGACTGTTGGAGATATGCCCAAGAGGCAATAATAAAGTGGTTATTATCATATCTTCATACTTATGATAAATGTTTACATACCATGCTATAATTGTATTAACCGGAAACATTAATACTTGTGTGATTTGTAAACATAAAAGAGTCCCTAGTAAAGCCTCTTGTTAAACTAGCTTGTTGGTTAATATATGATCATGGTTTCCTGATCATGAACATAGAGATGTTATTAACAACAGGGTCATATCATTAGGAGAATGATGTGATGGACATACTCCTATAGATAAGCGTAGCATAAAGATCAAGTCATTTTAATAGTTCAATTGCTATATGCTTTCTGACACATAGTAATCTAATTCCTTCGACCATGAGATCATGCATATCACCTTTACCGGATGGATGCTTTGATGACATCAAACACCACACCGTAACTGGGTGGCTATAAAGGTGGCATTGAGTATTCGGAAAGTATTGGTTGAAACACATGGATCAAGAGTGGGATTTGTCCATCCATATGACGGATAGATATACTCTGGGCCCTCTCGGTGTAATGTCATCCAATTAGCTTGCAAGCATGTGACTGGCTCACAAGGGATCACATACCACGGGAACGAGAAAAGAGTACTTATCAGTAACGAGGTTGAACTAGGTATGCAGAGATACCGACGATCATAACCTCGGATAAGTAACATATCGTGAGACAAAGGGAAATTGGTATCGTATGTAAGTGGTTCATTCGATCACAAAGTAATCGTAGAAATATGTGGGAGCCATATGAATTTCCAGATTCCTCTATTGGTTATTGTTCGGAGAAGTGTCTCGATCATGTCCGCATAATTCACGAACCGTAGGGAGACACACTTAAGGATTCGACGTTGTTTGAGTAGTTATGGTATTATGAGAAAGAGACCGAATGTTGTTCGGAGTCTCGGATGGGATCCGGGATATCACGAGGAGATCCGGAATAGTCCGGAGAATAAGATTCATATAAGGAAAGTCCCGTTTCGGAGTTGGGGAATGATTCCGGTGTTTTCATCGGGAATGTTCTAGAAGGTTTCGGAATGTCCGGCACTCCGGAGGGGAAGGGGTACATGAATGTGTCATTACATATTGGAATGATTGCATCATGTACTAAGTGTTCTTGCTGTTCCAAATAAAGGATTAAATTGAATCCTAAAACAGAAAAGTCAAATGGCCAGTTTGAAAGTCAAGCGGCTAAAACAGGAAACTGTGGGAAACAAGCAAGAGGGAGTTTGAAGCCGACTTGGGGGAGGAGTTCCTCCTCCCACCGCCGGCCCTCCTTGAGGCCGAGTTGGGGAGGGACTCCCCTCCCCAGGCGCGCCTCCCTCCACCTATAAAAGGAGGGGCAGGGCTCCCCTCCTAGACACACAAGTTCCTATCCTCTAATCTCCGGTTTAGAGCCGTTTTGGTTTAGAGCTTCTAATTGCCCTAGCCTTCGGTTTAGAGCCTTCTAATTGGTGTGTCTAATCCCTAGACCACTAATATCCCTCTCGCATACTCCACCATACTCGCTCCGGCTTAAGGCGAAGCCCTGCGGGATCTCCCCTCTACTTTCGGTACCACGCCGTTGTGCTGCCGGAATCGCGAGGAGAGTGCTACAACCTCCGCTGCCTGCTGGAACAAGGGAGAGGAAGGTCTTCGTCGAGTACCGAACGTGTGACCGACTGCGGGAGCGCTGCCGGAACGTGGCGCCGGAAGGATCGTCTACACGATCTTGAGATCGGAAAGAGTACGACTACATCACCCACGAGAATCTGCTCTCGTTAACCGTTTTGGAATCTTCGAGGGTAAGTTATTCCATCGACTCGTTGCTACAATCTAGTAGATAGATCTTGGCTTGTTTGTTTGTATGCGATAGAAATTTTTTGTTTTCCATGCTACGAAACCCTACAGTGGGAAGATTCACTTGTCTTTTCGTCGTCGTTGCTCTAGCTAGCGGTGATATGATGTTTAGATGGAATGAGCTTTGCAGCTTATTGAGTTATGTTTCCCTCCTAAATGATGCTCCTGTATGGGTTTTCAATTCTTTAGGGATTTATTTTGTGAAATCCTTATATCTTGTAGTTAATGATGGAGGGGTGCTCGGGTTCCCCATCTAGCTGCAAATTGGAATATACATATCCCTGTTCATGTACAGTTTTCTTGTGGCTTCTTATCCATACTACTAGATTATTCCTTCTTGAGACAGGCATACGTCTAGCTATATAAATATAGCAACCACATGTAAGACCACTGCTGGGATAGACAGTACAACGCTCAAAAGAAACAACAAAGAAAACAAAAAAGAAGAAGAAAATAAAACAAAGCCGACAACAATGGCTTGATGAAAACAAAGATGACTGACGACCGTTGCGCCCTCTAGCTACGTTCCACCACCTGCCTAGCACTCTGAAGCGCCGCGCACCAAGCAACACCTCCAAGAAGGAAGGCGACGATGACGACGTTGCTACCTGGACAGGTCCTGGGGTTTTCCCCGATATGCTCTGGGAGGTGGGGAAGAGGTACTCCCGACACCCTTCAGGAAGGACAATGGCACCCGTAGGCGTCACCGCGTCGGTGTCAAGATGACAAGGATTTCTCCCGACCCCTTAAAAAAACCACGCTCTCGGACGCTTCGCCGTGCTCCACCATGCTCGCCACATACCAACGCGCGCCAACACGGTCCCGCAGCTACCACTGTCGTTGCACCGTGCCCCACGCTACAGGGCCAGTAAGACAAAGAAGAGGGAAACTTTGGAGGGGGTTGCCAAAACAACAACGCGCGGGAGGGGACAACCTCCACCACCGGAAGGCGGTAGACAACCGAATACGACCGCGAAGGAAAACTAGGCCCACGTGGCCCGGCCGAGCCCATAAGGGTCCGTGAAGCCCCGCCGCCACACTATAGCAGGGGAACCATCGTCCACGCCAACCCTCACACTAGCCCCTACTTGTCCGTCCACCAGGGGATCAACCGCCACCATCGATCCCTGCCGCCAAGTAGTAGCACCACCACCACCGCGCTCACCCGGGAATATCGGATCGCCGTCGGGCTGAGGAACACCACCTGGGCCCGCAAGGGTGCTGCGGGACAAGCATGGCGAGCACCACTCTCCATGCCGCCCACGGGTCCCTCGAACAAGATCGGCAGGTGACTACCCGATTGGGCCACCGTCGGGAGCTCCTGTCGTGCCTCCCGTCGCCATGTTGCCGAGCTTCCCGCTGCCACGCCGCCAACAAGGCACGCGACCGCCAGTGCAACGCCCAACTGGCCCCCGGCCGAACCGCCGCCGCCAAGAGAAAGAGGGCCCGCCGCCGCCGGCACCGCATGGGCCTAGCCTGGCGGCGGGAGGGGGAGAGGGAGGGTTGGGAGGCAGCCAGAACCTAGGCTCCCGCCCTGTCGCCCGGGAGGGCGAACGAGACGAGCCTCGCCCACAGGTGGCTATCCAAACTAGATTATTGACTTCTATAAAAAAAAAACTAGATTATTGACTTAGGGATAACTTAGCGATGCTCGTACGGTTCTTGATAATACTTGCATGTTCTGTGCTGAATCAGAGTCAAGTTTGCACTTGTTTTTTAGCTGTACGGTTCTTGATAATACTTTGCGTCAACTATGGCTGTCAAATGATTACGTAGCATGTATTGTTGGTGTTGCTTTTCTATGGGACTTATGGAAAACCCGGGATGACGTGTGTTTTCAGGGAAATCAATGGTCCAATCTGGGAATGGTCTGGGATTGTGTAGTAACTTAGCATGTATTGTTACTAATGGACAGAAGCTTGGGACTGTTGGATTTCAAACGGGACGAATTACCACGGATTGCTTGGCCCTACTCCCCTATTTCAAAACATAAGATATTTTAGCTCTAATTTATCTCAACGTCTTTTAGCATATAGATTTGGGACGAATCTCTCTAAACTTACACCTTAAAAATTATCTAGATACGCTATCTTCACAAAGGTAAACATCCTATATTATAAAAGGTTATCCGATACTTAGTAAAAGATTGAATTCGCTCATCGAAACCGACCTCACTTGGGGCACATCGGATCAAACAGATACGCCAAACATGAAGACGTGCATTTTCATAAGCTACCGTACCGGCCTGCAGGTGTCACGGCTTGGTTTGCAGCTATCTGAACCGTACCTTGACCTACAAGAATAATAACAAGGACGGACAGTGGCGGACCGAGAATTCAAGAAAGACCAGGGCTAATTTTTAATACCCCTAAACTATGAAAAAAATATCTTCGAATCCCGTCTCAATGAAAACATATAATAGCGTAAGCATGATAAAAATGCATAAGTTGAGTTTTGACATAAACATTTAACCGAATGTCAATAATAAAAGCATTAAAAAGTGTGGTGGTATAGTCGCATAATCAAGATGCATTTGTAGTACCTAATAACGAATCCTTGATTTGATACTAGCCTACCATTTCCTCATCAATTATGAGAGAAGAACCGGAACCTACAAATACAAGAAATATAATAATTAGAAATAGTATGGATGAATACATGAAAATTGAGACATAAGTTTTATTGGTAAACTGTAACTTACCACTTGCTACACATGGTACTTGTTTTTTGCGTGACCTTATACTTTGGAAACAATCCAAAATCTTATTCTCTTCAATGCTTGCAAATATGTCTCTCTCAATATAGCACAACATACTATGATTCATCCAATCATCATTCATCTTGTTTCTCAAATCTGTCTTGATAATCTTCATTGCTGAGAATGCTCTTTCCACTGTTGCCGTTGCAACCGGCAAAATCAAGGCTAACTCAATAAGTCGATATACCAATGGAAAGGTCTTGTGTCTCTCTGTTTGAACCATCTTGAGAGCAAGGTTCCCAAGATCAATACAATTTGCGAAGCTCGGATCATCTCTCGCATCAACAATAAATGTGGCAAGTTGGTCCCTAAGGACTATACAGTCATACTGAGAGAAGTCATCGTCATACATTCTTGCAAGTTCAACTAACTTACCATTATCAAAATTAGCAAATGAATTCTTTGGATCAAGACAAGCTATGCACCTCAAGAGTTGAGTAGACCTTTCAGCAAAGCGATTATTGAACTCAACAATAATTTGATCAAGCACCACATTGAATATTTCATGATGGAAATGGTCATAATAAGTAACTAGTTGGCTGCCACGACCCCTTGAACGACCTCTAGCTGGTATTTTATCTTCCATATTTGGCACAACAATATTATGTGCAAGACAAAAGCCCTCTGTATTTTCCAAAAGCTCATCCCAGCCGGTGTTTCTTAGTTTCTCTACTTCCTTTAATGTAGTACCAATCAGCCCAACAACACGTACAATGTTTTGATCTTTCCTTTGCAAGCATGTTGATAGATCATTAGTCTTTCCAAGAATTGTGATCATAAGATGCATTATCAATACAAACTCAAAGCTTTCCATTTTTTCCAATAAACCTGAAGCTGTGGTTTTTTGTGTTGCATTAGTAGCATCATCACTCAAATTCTCTAATACATGTAGGACAGGTTTCCACATGTGAACAAGACGACACAGGGTTTTATGGTGAGAGCCCCAACGAGTATCCCCTGGTCTTGCAAGATTAGTTTGTTGGTTTTTTCCTCTTCCAGTGAAGATATCACCGGTCTCAATTTGGTTCACAATCTCATCACGCTGACTTTGCAATAATTTATCTTTTCTATGACAAGACGCATTAACCGTGTTGACAATCATGGTTGCATAGTTAAAAAAGTCTAAGACCGAGGAACAACACTTAGCAACAGAGACAACCACTAGCTGCAACTGATGGGCAAAACAATGAATGTAAAAGGCATATGGATTTTCATCTAATATGCGTCTTTGCAATCCATGGAATTGTCCCCTCATATTTGAGGCCCCATCGTAACCTTGACCTCTCACACTAGAGATAGATAAGCCAAGAGATTTTAACATACCATCTAAAGCTATCTTTAGTGAAGCAGATGTCGTATCCGGAACATGCTTCACACCAACAAACCTCTCTATCACCTGTCCCTTATTATTGACATACCTACATAGGATAAGAAACTCATTGTTAGCATACTTTAAAATTTTGAATCACTCAAATCGAACAAATATACAAGCCGTAGAAGCTAACCTCAAAACCAAGGCCATTTGTTCCTTAATAGATGCATCTCGCGCCTCATCAACAAGTACAGCAAACTTTTTATCACCAATGTCATCAATAATAGCTTTGGTGGTAACATGAGCACAAGCTTTGCAAATCTGTTTTTGTATTTTTGGTGCGGTCATTTGACGGTTTGCAGGAGCACTATCAAGCAATTTTGCAGCCTTTTCGTCTTTGAGTTTATACCATTTCAACATCTCAAGAAAATTTCCTCTATTGTTTGAGCTAGAAGACTCATCATGCCCACGAAAAGCAAGAGCTTGCAATAGCAAAATTTTTGCAATACCTATCATAATCATCATGCGAGCTTTATATTCTTCCTCGTCCTTCTTGGTTGCAGCTGCCAACACATAATCCACACCTTGCCGCTGATTTTTAAAAGCCTCACAATATTTTATAGCTTTATTGTGAGCGCTATTCATATTCTTACCAACATGTTGATCACAAGCTTCAATTCCATTCTTCCAATAACTAAAACCAACCCTTGTAAATGACTCTGTACCAAAATTTTCTGCCCGTGGTTGCTTAAAGAGAAAACAATAAAAACAAAATGCAGCGTCTTTAGATACGCTATATTCCAACCAATCATACCTTTTAAACCATTTCTCCTGAAATCTCCGCATTTGGCCTACAATCAATTTTCCAGGATATTTGTGACCAACTGGTTGGAATGGACCCTTTATCAAATACTCTCTCCTAGCAGCATCTCTGATGTTCACATCTAGCTCCTCAATTGGTTTTCGAAGCCCAGGATCCGTAACAATGTCATCCGGATTAAGGTCAACACTAGTATTCTCATCATGGGTGCTAGCATTATCCACTTCTGCACTAACAACAATGTGAGTACCAGAATTATCTTGCCGATGTTGATGTTGGGGAGGGGACAGCTGCTGTGTGGTATCGGTAACTTCTGCTGTAGCCGCAGGAGATTGGTTCGAATTGGCAAGTTGTGACAGTGATGGAAAATAAGATGACAACGGTCTGATTGATGGGCAGGTCTTTGATCTCTTTGTTCCCTTCATCCTCTATGCAATCAGACAAAATAAAATGAGGAAACGATCAGTCCTAGAAACAATTCAAAATCAGCACTGAAATTGATTATTTGCACTACTTCAATCTTCAAAGCGATTCAAGTTCCGATTTTCTATTGAAAATTTGGAATCTACCAAAGACAGAAATTACCAACTATCACAGACGACCTGGCTGCTTCTATTGAAAATGAGGAATCAATCAAAGACAGAATTAACCTTGGGCGTGCCGGCCGCGCGGGCAATGCTCTGCAACGCCTTGACTGCTTCTGCTGTTCTGTACTTCTGTACACACTAGACAGCCGGCTAGTCCCCTGCAGACGGCGGAGCCTGGAGTGCGGAGGTCGGAGGCGCGTCTCGTCCGGTACTTCGGTGGCGAACTGGCGGGATGGCGGCGCCGGCGGGCAGCGGCAGTCCTGGGCGAGGCGGCGGCAGACGGCAGTCCCTGGGTCCAGTGGCGGACCGAGAATTCAAGAAAGACCAGGGCTAATTTTTAATACCCCTAAACTATGAAAAAAATATCTTCGAATCCCCTCTCAACGAAAACATATAATAGCGTAAGCATGATAAAAATGCATAAGTTGAGTTTTGACATAAACATTTAACCGAATGTCAATAATAAAAGCATTAAAAAGTGTGGTGGTATAGTCGCATAATCAAGATGCATTTGTAGTACCTAATAACGAATCCTTGATTTGATACTAGCCTACCATTTCCTCATCAATTATGAGAGAAGAACCGGAACCTACAAAGACAAGAAATATAATAATTAGAAATAGTATGGATGAATACATGAAAATTGAGACATAAGTTTTATTGGTAAACTGTAACTTACCACTTGCTACACATGGTACTTGTTTTTTGCGTGACCTTATACTTTGGAAACAATCCAAAATCTTATTCTCTTCAATGCTTGCAAATATGTCTCTCTCAATATAGCACAACATACTATGATTCATCCAATCATCATTCATCTTGTTTCTCAAATCTGTCTTGATAATCTTCATTGCTGAGAATGCTCTTTCCACTGTTGCCGTTGCAACCGGCAAAATCAAGGCTAACTCAATAAGTCGATATACCAATGGAAAGGTCTTGTGTCTCTCTGTTTGAACCATCTTGAGAGCAAGGTTCCCAAGATCAATACAATTTGCGAAGCTCGGATCATCTCTCGCATCAACAATAAATGTGGCAAGTTGGTCCCTAAGGACTATACAGTCATACTGAGAGAAGTCATCGTCATACATTCTTGCAAGTTCAACTAACTTACCATTATCAAAATTAGCAAATGAATTCTTTGGATCAAGACAAGCTATGCACCTCAAGAGTTGAGTAGACCTTTCAGCAAAGCGATTATTGAACTCAACAATAATTTGATCAAGCACCACATTGAATATTTCATGATGAAAATGGTCATAATAAGTAACTAGTTGGCTGCCACGACCCCTTGAACGACCTCTAGCTGGTATTTTATCTTCCATATTTGGCACAACAATATTATGTGCAAGACAAAAGCCCTCTGTATTTTCCAAAAGCTCATCCCAACCGGTGTTTCTTAGTTTCTCTACTTCCTTTAATGTAGTACCAATCAGCCCAACAGCACGTACAATGTTTTGATCTTTCCTTTGCAAGCATGTTGATAGATCATTAGTCTTTCCAAGAATTGTGATCATAAGATGCATTATCAATACAAACTCAAAGCTTTCCATTTTTTCCAATAAACCTGAAGCTGTGGTTTTTTGTGTTGCATTAGTAGCATCATCACTCAAATTCTCTAATACATGTAGGACAGGTTTCCACATGTGAACAAGACGACACAGGGTTTTATGGTGAGAGCCCCAACGAGTATCCCCTGGTCTTGCAAGATTAGTTTGTTGGTTTTTTCCTCTTCCAGTGAAGATATCACCGGTCTCAATTTGGTTCACAATCTCATCACGCTGACTTTGCAATAATTTATCTTTTCTATGACAAGACGCATTAACCGTGTTGACAATCATGGTTGCATAGTTAAAAAAGTCTAAGACCGAGGAACAACACTTAGCAACAGAGACAACCACTAGCTGCAACTGATGGGCAAAACAATGAATGTAAAAGGCATATGGATTTTCATCTAATATGCGTATTTGCAATCCATGGAATTGTCCCCTCATATTTGAGGCCCCATCGTAACCTTGACCTCTCACACTAGAGATAGATAAGCCAAGAGATTTTAACATACCATCTAAAGCTATCTTTAGTGAAGCAGATGTCGTATCCGGAACATGCTTCACACCAACAAACCTCTCTATCACCTGTCCCTTATTATTGACATACCTACATAGGATAAGAAACTCATTGTTAGCATACTTTAAAATTTTGAATCACTCAAATCGAACAAATATACAAGCCGTAGAAGCTAACCTCAAAACCAAGGCCATTTGTTCCTTAATAGATGCATCTCGCGCCTCATCAACAAGTACAGCAAACTTTTTATCACCAATGTCATCAATAATAGCTTTGGTGGTAACATGAGCACAAGCTTTGCAAATCTGTTTTTGTATTTTTGGTGCGGTCATTTGACGGTTTGCAGGAGCACTATCAAGCAATTTTGCAGCCTTTTCGTCTTTGAGTTTATACCATTTCAACATCTCAAGAAAATTTCCTCTATTGTTTGAGCTAGAAGACTCATCATGCCCACGAAAAGCAAGAGCTTGCAATAGCAAAATTTTTGCAATACCTATCATAATCATCATGCGAGCTTTATATTCTTCCTCGTCCTTCTTGGTTGCAGCTGCCAACACATAATCCACACCTTGCCGCTGATTTTTAAAAGCCTCACAATATTTTATAGCTTTATTGTGAGCGCTATTCATATTCTTACCAACATGTTGATCACAAGCTTCAATTCCATTCTTCCAATAACTAAAACCAACCCTTGTAAATGACTCTGTACCAAAATTTTCTGCCCGTGGTTGCTTAAAGAGAAAACAATAAAAACAAAATGCAGCGTCTTTAGATACGCTATATTCCAACCAATCATACCTTTTAAACCATTTCTCCTGAAATCTCCGCATTTGGCCTACAATCAATTTTCCAGGATATTTGTGACCAACTGGTTGGAATGGACCCTTTATCAAATACTCTCTCCTAGCAGCATCTCTGATGTTCACATCTAGCTCCTCAATTGGTTTTCGAAGCCCAGGATCCGTAACAATGTCATCCGGATTAAGGTCAACACTAGCATTCTCATCATGGGTGCTAGCATTATCCACTTCTGCACTAACAACAATGTGAGTACCAGAATTATCTTGCCGATGTTGATGTTGGGGAGGGGACAGCTGCTGTGTGGTATCGGTAACTTCTGCTGTAGCCGCAGGAGATTGGTTCGAATTGGCAAGTTGTGACAGTGATGGAAAATAAGATGACAACGGTCTGATTGATGGGCAGGTCTTTGATCTCTTTGTTCCCTTCATCCTCTATGCAATCAGACAAAATAAAATGAGGAAACGATCAGTCCTAGAAACAATTCAAAATCAGCACTGAAATTGATTATTTGCACTACTTCAATCTTCAAAGCGTTCAAGTTTCGATTTTCTATTGAAAATTTGGAATCTACCAAAGACAGAAATTACCAACTATCACAGACGACCTGGCTGCTTCTATTGAAAATGAGGAATCAATCAAAGACAGAATTAACCTTGGGCGTGCCGGCCGCGCGGGCAATGCTCTGCAACGCCTTGACTGCTTCTGCTGTTCTGTACTTCTGTACACACTAGACAGCTGGCTAGTCCCCTGCAGACGGCGGAGCCTGGAGTGCGGAGGCCGGAGGCGCGTCTCGTCCGGTACTTCGGTGGCGAACTGGCGGGATGGCGGCGCCGGCGGGCAGCGGCAGTCCTGGGCGAGGCGGCGGCAGACGGCAGTCCCTGGGTCCAGGTGATTCGGTCGAGGGAGACGAGGAGGTTGGGGCGGCGTCGCGGGATACGAGAGAAATTTCCTTTTTTTTCCCGATGAATGCGAACAGACTAGAATCGTGACGATCGTGGCGAGCGTTGTTGCGTTGGTTCTGCTTTTTTCCTTGGGCTTTTCTAAGTCAAGCCCCGGTCAATCTGGCCCAACAGCACGGGCTAATTTTTTTCTTCGGAATTTTACAAAGGAATTATGTGTATTCGATGGGCCAAGACCCGGGCTGTAGCCCGGACTGCCCGGGGCCCAAATCCGCCCCTGCCTGGGTCCAGGTGATTCGGTCGAGGGAGACGAGGAGGTTGGGGCGGCGTCGCGGGATACGAGAGAAATTTCCTTTTTTTCCCGATGAATGCGAACAGACTAGAATCGTGACGATCGTGGCGAGCGTTGTTGCGTTGGTTCTGCTTTTTTCCTTGGGCTTTTCTAAGTCAAGCCCCGGTCAATCTGGCCCAACAGCACGGGCTAATTTTTTTCTTCGGAATTTTACAAAGGAATTATGTGTATTCGATGGGCCAAGACCCGGGCTGTAGCCCAGGCTGCCCGGGGCCCAAATCCGCCCCTGAGGACGGACGTATACTCGACGGTGACCACCTGTCGACCCGTCGTAGTCATGTGACCGACATACCAAGCAACATCACTATATAAGTACTCCCTCCTTTTATATTATAAATTGTTTTAGCTGTATGAAAAGAGTGCATCTAAAACTATTTTATTACTGCCAAATTTCCTCTCCTAGAGAAACTTTGCTATTTCTCTAAAATACAAGAAAAAGAGTTTTTATGGATTTCATTGAGTCTCTTTATTTGAAAGAGAAGACGAAAGCAAAGGACAATACTGCTCGAGAATTTGAGAAAGGTTATAATGCCAATTTAATACAGAAGAAAAACTTTCAATCCCACAAATTTAAGAATAAGAACAAATCTGAAAAAAGGGAAGTTTGTGGCAAGAACAAGGCCACGCATTCAACCAACTTTAAGAAGAAAAATAATAAGAGGAAAGACTCTTGTCACGTCTATGGTGATCCTGATCATTGGGTCCTAACTGTCCTAATCGTTTTGATAAGCGTCAATATGAGAAAAGCGGTAAGATTGCTAATGTTATTATTAGTGATGATGAGATGAATGACGTATGATATGGTATTTTACCTACTATCCTTTCAGTATGTCATTCTTCTGAACGGTGGATAGACATGGGCGCTAAAACATATGTATATTCTGATATTTTCATGTTTTCTTCTTATCAGGTCTCAAGGACTTCTTTCGTGCTAATAGGAAATGGCTCACGTGCTTATGTTCATGGTTTTGGTACGGTAAATCTGAAGTTTACTTTAGAAAGATCATACAGCCGGAGAATGTGCAGCACGTTCCCTCCATCCATAAGAATCTTGTCAGCGGATCGTTTTTATATCGAGATGGTTTTAAGTTGGTTTTTGAGTCTAATAAAGTTATAATTTTTAAGTATGTATAATTTATTGGAAAGGGCTATAAGTGTGGAGGTCTGTTCCGCTTTTCTTTGTCAGACTCATGTACTAAAGTTATTAATCATGTTTGCAATGATAATGAGTCCAATGTTGGCATTCACGACTCTGTCAAATTAATATTTGTTGCATGACGCGACTAGCCATTATGAATTTAATTCTGAATTTACTACTGTCAAAGGTTCTAAGTGCCAATTTTGCATTCAAGCAAAGCAACCCCGTAAGTCTCATATAGTTGCAGAACCGAGAAACTTAGCACCACTAGAACTTATACATTCAGATCTCTGTTAGATGAATGGTGTATTGAGAAAAGGTGGAAAAAGATACTTCATGACGTTGATTGATGACTCCACTAGATACTGCTATGTTTATCTTCTGAAATCTAAAGATAAAGCTTTGAACTACTTCAAAATCTATAAAGCTGAGGCAGAAAACCAACTTGATCTTAAAATCAAGTGGCTAAGGTTGGATCGCGGTGGAGAGTACTTTTCAAACGAATTTGATCTATTTTGTACATAACATGGTTTATACATGAGAGGACGCCTCCCTACGCACCTCGGTCAAATGGGATTGCCGAAAGAAAGAACCGCACTCTAAATCTGGTTAATATCATGTTAGATACATTGGGTCTTTCCAAGGAATGGGGGGGAGGGGCGCTTATGACTGCGTGTCAGTCCTAAACCATGTTCGCGTAAAGGATAAAAACATGACCATTTGAGGAATGGGAGAATAAAAGGCTTAAACTCTCCTACTTACGAACTTTAGGATGTTTAGCAAAAGTCAATATTCCAATACCCAAGAAGCAAAAGTTTAGTCCCACATTGCTAGTTGAGAGGAAATTACACCACCTTATATAGGAGTATGTTCTAGCACCACTAAATGAGTGGCACGAGAAGCAGCTCTCGCACACTCCTCCGACACCGCCTGCCTCGCCTTGTCACGACGTGCGCGCGCCGTGGGTTGAGGGAATATCACTGAGTCGACCTTTATTTGTTGTGTAGGAAAATTAATTATGAGTCACTAAGGGATGCCTTAATTAGCGAGCCGCAAATCCTATGCGGGTACAACGTATCACACTTAACTCTTTCCGGTCCATTGCATTGCCGTCTTGGTCTTTCCCATCCCGGCGTGCACCGTAGATCGGGATAATAGGTCTCTGAAAACCGTCTCTCGTGAACCTGTTTGGATGAGGGACGATCAGGTTTTTGGGAGCGCTCATGCGCGACTACCGGCTACCATGACGTTGTTCTACGGCGAGTTCTCGAACGACGACTTTTTCCCGGACGTCACCGACCTCTTCGATAACCTTAACATGAACGACAACTCTGTTGCAGCTACTGCTACTGTTGTCATCGCTGCACCGTACGTAATCCTCAACGTCTCTTTTAGATTCCGCTAGAGTTATCTGTTGTAGCATTTGAAGCAGATGTGATTAGTTTATCGTATTTAGATGTAATTTGTTCATCTACTCTCTGCTAATTTGCGTGATCTATATAATTGCAATTTTTATGATCATGCTTTACTAATTATTTATTTGGATTAAATTATATGAATTATTGCTTATATTATATTTTCAACAGTTTAGGGGGTTCTGCATCTAGATTACGAAACCTGTGGCGATTATATAGACTTTTTCCAATTATAAGAAAGAAGTGGGCATTGATCAGATATGGGGGGCCCCCGGCTGGTTGGTTCTGTACCTGTAGGTTTATTCTTCCAGCTACGGACGTGAGCAGCGCCATTGATCCTTGTGCTTGCTCATTGATAGTACTACCTACCGGCCCTGTTTCGTGGATCGAGACGTGTAGGTCGTCGCCTCGCCTCGCAACAAAGGTTGGTGCCTCCCTCCACCAGGTACACCTGCATGCGCTGCCCGTACCCTACTCCAAATTCCTCTATCTAGAACCAACGTTGGCTGCGTACGATATGATCGCCCCCTGGAGTATGCGTTCGGTACTCCTGACTAGGTTCGGCTGCTCATTCACAGTGTCCTGGTTATCGGAATCCGGATTAAGAAATACTCCTGCTCATTCACAGTAGTACTACTGCTCTGATGGCATCGTCCAACACGGCCCATCCTTTTCTTGGTTATACTTTTACTTCATTATTATTTCAACTTACTCCCTCAGTCCCGGTTTAAAGGACACAATTTGCAATTCTCTAGACCCTAGATGTTCTCTAATTGGTCTGTTTACCAGTAGAGGTCGCGATGGGCTATTCAACGCGCGGGGGTTGGGGGGGGGGGGGGGGCATGAATTTGTCTTGGGTTGGCCACGTACTGGCTCGGTTAGCTCATCGTGTTGGCTCACGACCCGTATTCTCGCCGAAAAAAAATAAGGGTTTGCCCCTTTTAAGGGTCCGGTTAGAGATGCTCTTAGAGTTTGTCTAAACAGACTCATCCGTGACCCAAATTTGATGCCTAAATGGATCGGACCGGCCTGAATCCGCTGGTCCGGATGGGTCATACCACTAAGAGGTCGCACATATCCTACACGTTCGCACGGAGGCAATCGGGTCGATCCGGTGAAGATACCTTTACTTCTGGTCAAAAGAGATAAGGAAAGCTTGTTTGGGTTGGGCTGCGGTGCTGGTGCTTGTGTGGTGTGTGTGGGGGAAGCTTTTAGGATGACGCGATGGTCTCCAAGGATTGGACGTCTGCGTGTCCAGGCCGTCGCTGTCCGTCGACTAAACGGAGAACGTACGTGTTGCCGGCGACGGCGACGTTTGCTTCGTTGGAGTAGTAGTACCTTGGATGAAAACCTATAATAATAATCAATTCTATGCCAATGTTCCGTTCTCTATTAATTAATTCCAGATTAAGAAAGAAGTGGGCATTGATCATAGTACAGTATATGGGGTGGGCCCGGATGGCTGGTGCTGTACCTGTAGGTTTATTCTTCCAACCAGATACAGTACTTGTGAGTACTACGGAGGTGAGCAGCGCCGGCCGTTGATCCTTGTGCTTGCTCATTGATACCTATCAACCGGCCCTGCTTCGTCGATTGAGACGTGTAGGTCGTCCCCTCGCCTGGCAATGACAACAAAGGTTGGTCCCCTCCACCCTACTCCAAATCCCTCTCTCTAGAACCAACGTTGGCTGCATACGATTCAACCCTTTGAATCGATTTTAGGGTGGCCATGTGTTTTCTATTGCGCACATCTGTTCATGGCGCGACCGGAATCGCTCGCCGAAGCAATGCGGTGGCGGACTATGGTTTGCGAGCGGTGGAGAAATGAGAGTTCCAACCTGTCTTCGCGCGCTCGCACTCTACTAGTAGAGGTAGCGATGGGCTATTCACGGGCCCGTGAATTTGTCTTACGGGTTGGACCACATACGAGCTCGGTTAGCTCGTCGCATCGGTCCACTACTCGTATTCTCGCCGAAAAAATAAGGCTTTGCCCCTTTTAAGGGTCCCGTTAGTGATGCTCTTAGAGCTTCTCTAGCAGTCCCTTAAATGGTTCGGAACCGTAAAACTCCGGCAGGTATAAGGGCTCGGGCCCATTTTTGGGCCCAAACAGAGCGCGTATACCATGCTCGGCCCATAATATTTTTATATTCTACCGAAAATTAGCCTCCCCGTCCTTTATACATATGGGTTCGATGCGTCGATATGGTTCTCGAACGCTCACTTTTCCGCATGAGCCTCAACTGCCTGTTGGCCACCAAATCGAGCAGCTCCGATAAGCAATTGGTCATGACGATCGACAGATCCGGCATCGCGCCGCCGCTATGAAACGTCGGGCCGGTGGTGGAGCCAGGAATGGAGCAAGCCCCGGGCCAAACACTAAGTGTACAAAAAACTAGTAATTTTTTCCTTGTAATAATACGGAAAATTTGGTATGATAGCAAACATAGCTATATTTGAGGGATGTGGCAACCCATGGCGACTCTCCCACTCACCCACCCACCCACCCACCCATGGCGACTCCTTGGCGATCTAGGGTTTTCTTCCATGGCAATGGAAACTCTCCTCCACTGGGATTTCTCTCCTGGCCAGGCATTGGCTAATCAGGTGCGTCGACGCTTTGGATCTACGGTGCATTTTCTCCCTTCCTCGGCTGCCAATGAGTTCTTCTTGGTGGTGTCCTTCTCCTCGGCCTCTTTTTCTCTGAATGTTGAATCTGTGAGTCTTGCTCTTCAATGTTGCATTGGTGGAGTTGCGGCTAGATTCAGGGTTTTCCAATTAAGTGATCGAAGATTTCGTTTCTCTGTTGCTTCAAATAAAGTGGGGCACTTCATCTATAGTTTGAGAGATAGAGTCTGGCCTGATTTTGTGTGCCATTTCAGTTTGTTTCGAGGTTATCATCCTCAGATCTCTGGCTTCACAAATGATCACTTGTGCTCTGGTTTGCCCTTTGTTAATCCTGTGAGGAATTCTCCATCTAATCATGTTCGTTTTAAGCCAAGTTTGGACTTCCTAAAGGAAAGTGCTACACAAGATCTTCATTCGGATTCATCACATGAATTGGCAAAATTTGGTTTTCATCAACAAGGATCTCCTGGGTTTTCTTCGGATGGATCTGATCTGGCTAGACATCTTTTTTTTGGAAGTTTCCCTGATCCTATTTTCGTGGATCATGAACGTGATCATAAGGAAGTTTTTACTGGTTCAACGTTTGTACGTCAATATTGCATGCAACTGCCTTCTGTCACGTTAGAGAAGATTGAAGATATGAGGCAAGCTCTATATTCTGATCAGGACATCATGCATGCTTTGGACTTAAAATTTGTCCCTACCAAAGCTATGGTTTTTGAAATTCTGGGACGATGCTCAAATTGTGGAGATCATGATCATCTTGTGGATTCTTGCCAGAAAAGTTGTAAATGTATTTTTTCTCTGGGTCATAAATGTTTGAAATGCCTCTCTATGCGTGGCCAATGGTGTGTTAAATGTTTAATTTCTGGGCACCTGGCGAGTAAATGTGTCTTGGGTTGGCGGTGTCGGAGTTGTCATTTGTTGGGCCATTGGGCCAGGAGCTACCCAAAGAAGATACGAAGAGTTTGGCAAAAAAAGAAAACTGCATTAAACAATCAGGCCGATATTCCTGGTCGGAATATCTGGGTAGTTAAGAAGCAGACAGTTTTTTCACCTGGAGTTTCACCCCCTCTCTCTCCTACCGCTTCATCTCCTTCTCCGCCGACCGCTAAAGTTTCTCTCTCCACCTCGACAATGGCCAACTTTCCTGTGAATCCACTAGCTTTTCTTCCCAATGGCTTGACTATTGATCCAGGGCCAGCTGATCGCTTGGTGAGGTCTCACATGGTGGTTCCTGCTGATGCTCCTCTGCAGCATGACAGAAAGGTAATTGCTGAGACCAACAGAAGCTTAGAGAAGACTATAGGATTCAGGTGATGAATCTTCTCAATGAGTCACAGTTGTTTGTCAGTCGCTTTGATGATCATCCATTAGGACTTGGCATTTTTACTATGACAGAAACCCTGATTGCGGATGCTACAGTTGGAACTACCTTTGAGATTGATGAGATTACCACTGTTACATTTGTGAAACACAATGAAGCCAGGAACATGCGTCTTAATGCCTTTGGAAGGGAAACTTGGATACAATTTTTATCTTTTCCCCTTGACTATCAGACTAGCCATTATATTCATAGTGCTGTTCAAGAGTTTGGGTTGTTATCCATGTGGCATAACCCAAGAGGGGATGATAAGTCTGTGTTGGTCAAGGTGTGGATTGTTCATCCTAAGTTTGTGCCCAAAAGTTTGGTTATTCATCAGCTTGGGGGGGCTAGGCACTCCTAGACTGTCCCTGTTATCTTGCTCAGGTGTGCTGACTGGAATGCTCACCTGCCTGAAATTCTGCCACCTCCTGAAGACCCTGAACCTGATGATGGCAATCCTCATCCCATGCATGGTGAAGGTTTTTCTGCTGAACAGCTTTACCAGCAGCAGCCTAACAATTGGAATTTACAGAATCAGATGCCTGGAGGGGGAAATGCTCAAGGAGGAAATGCTGGAGGAATTAACCATGCTGCTCTCTTTCAGCAACCTGGACATTTTGTCCCAGCTCAAGTTATTGCTGCACTTTTTGATAATAATGTTGCACAAGTTGAAAATATTGTTGCACCTGTTGTGAAGGATGTTGTAGTTGCTCCCAACCCTCCATTGATCAATTTTCAGCAGATCCTAGCTGCACAGGGGGTCTCTTTTCAGGATGGTGTGCCACCCCCCTCCACCAATGTCCAGGACAGTCCTATGCAAGCTTGGCATGAGAGTATTTCTGATGCTTCTGATGGAAATTCCTCTGGCTCAGATTTGATGCAGGTTGACACCACTTTATCTATCAACTTTGCTCTGGTTGATGACCATCTTGGATGTCAGTTCTGAAATCTGGATGACAAGAAACTTTGCTAATTCTGCTTTTAAGGAGTTTTGCTTCCCTAACTTTGCTCTGGATAATGCCAAGCTCCTTTCTTTCACTCTTCCTATGCCAAAGTTTCTGCAGTTTGAGTTGGTGGATGAATGGGAGTCATTGCTTCATTCAAGGAAGAAGCAGGAAATGATCTATAACAGAACTTTGGGGTTTCCTGATTTTACTCAAGCTGGTGTCAAAAGGAAGATTCCTGAGTTGGATGATACTGATGTGGTTTACTTTGGGACACCTATCTCTACTAATCAAGTTAGAAGAAGCTCAAGGTCTACTAGATACAGGGGATTTAAGCCTAAAATTATCTGTGACTCTAAGATCACTAAATCTAAAGTGAAGCAAAGGAAGATTCCTGAGGTTAAGGCTGTTGAAATCACTGATGAACTTGCTCAGATAAATCCTGGTCAGGGTGACATGATCTTTGATAGGACTCTCCTTGCAACACCAATCCCTGTACTCCAGTCTATTGGAATATCTCTTTGTGGGGTACCTCAGGAAGATCTCACTCCTCTGAAGCTTATGGAAGGCTGGCAGGAGAAGGAAAATGCTGACAGTGCCTAGTGCCTGTCTATTTTTTACTTTGGTCTCTTTACTTTTGAGTTGTAATAATGTCACTACCTAAACAATGGATTATTTTGTGCTGGAATATCAGAGGGCTTAATGCTAGAGAAAAACAATTAGCCTTAATGAATGCTATTAAAGTTAGTGGATGTTCAGTTATTTGCCTGCAAGAAACAAAGAAGGAGGATTTTGATCTGCAGTTTATTAAATCTTGTTGCCCAACAAATTTTGATGAGTTTGTCTTTGTGCCTTCTATGGGGGCTTCTGGTGGCCTCATTATTATATGGAATAGTACAATTTTCTCTGGAATGGTCATGCATTGTGAAAAGTTTGCTCTCTCTGTTCATTTCACTTCCTCACATTCTGGCCAGTCTTGGACATTAATTAACATTTATGGCCCTTGTAATGGTGAATTGAGGGAAAAATTTATTGAGTGGATGTTTGAGGTGCACATTCCTGATGATGAAGATTGGATCCTAATGGGGGACTTTAATTTTATTAGGTCTCCTGCAAATAGGAATAAACTTGGGGGGAATGTTAATGACATGCTCATCTTTAATGATTTCATTAGAGAGCAACATCTCACTGAATTGCCAATTAAAGGAAGAAAATATACTTGGAGTAATATGCAACAAGACCCTTTTTTAGAGCAACTTGATTGGTTTTTCACCTCCATTCACTGGACAACTAGTTTTCCTAACACAGTTGTTTCCACACAAGGCAAACCAACTTCTGATCACACTCCCTGTGTTGTTTCTATTCAGACCAAGATCCCTGGTAGTAGGATTTTTAGATTTGAAAACTTTTGGGTTGCTCATCCTGGATTTCTGGAAGTGGTTGCAAAATGCTGGAGTAAGCCAACTCACAAATCCAACAGTGCTGCAAATATTAATGCAAAGCTGAAAAAGCTGAGATATGATTTGAAATTTTGGAGCAAATTAATCTCAAAGTTGTCCACTTGTATTGCAAATACCAATAAAGTCCTCTCTGAACTTGATAATCTGGAGGACAAAAGGCCTTTATTCTGTCAGGAAGCAAATTTCAGGAGAATTTTAAAAGCTCACCTTGTAAGACTTTTACAATATCAGAATGCCTATTGGAAGAAAAGATGCACAGTTAGATGGACAAAGTTTGGAGATGAAAACACAAAATTCTTTCATAATTTTGCTACTGAAAGATATAGAAAGAATAATATTGCCTCACTTAAACTCTCAGATGGTTCTTTTGTTACTGAGCATGCTGATAAAGAAAATGCTTTTTATCAAGCCTATAAAGAAAGACTGGGCACATCTACACAGCCTGAGATGCTTTTTAATCTTCAACATCTGATTACTCCTACTGAGGGCCTTGAGGTTTTATCCTTACCATTTACTAGAGAGGAAATTGACAAGGTGGTGAAGGAGATGCCAAGTGATAAAGCCCCAGGTCCAGACGGTTTTAATGGTCTCTTCCTCAAAACATGTTGGCACATCATCAAGGAAGATATCTATTCTTTATGTTTTCAATTCTATGAAGGAGATCTGAATCTAGAAAGTATAAATATGGGTCATATTACACTCATTCCAAAGATAGGATCACCTGAATCTATCAATGATTTCAGGCCAATAACCCTGCTTAATTGTATTCTGAAGCTTATAACAAAGATCTTGGCTAATAGGCTACAGAAGGTTATATTGAAGATTATTCATAAAAATCAATATGGGTTTTTAAAAGGCAGAAACATCCAGGATTGCCTTGCTTGGGCATTTGAATTCTTATATCAATGTGAAGCTTCTAAGAAAGAGATTATTTTACTCAAGTTGGACTTTGCCAAAGCTTTTGATACCATTGCTCATATGGCTATGATGAAAATTATGAAACAGATGGGTTTTGATGATAAGTGGTTGAAATGGATTGAAACTATTTTTTGTACTGGAATGTCTGCTGTTTTGCTCAATGGAGTACCTGGGAGGCAATTTCATTGCAAAAGAGGAGTTAGACAAGGAGACCCTCTGTCCCCCCTTATTTTTGTGCTTGCTACTGATTTACTACAATCTGCAATCAATAAGGCATTCAGAGACAACATACTCAGGGCCCCTTTCTCCCCTGATTTTGGACAGGATTTTCCTGTGGTTCAATATGCAGATGACACTTTGATTATAATGCAAGCAGACAAAGATCAAATACAGATAATGAAAGGGATTCTTCAGAATTATGCTGTTTCTACTGGTTTACAAATTAATTTTCATAAGTCACACCTAATACCAATAAATCTGGCTGATAACTTATCTCAGGAAATTGCAGATATATTGGGATGTGCAATTTCCAAAATGGCTTTCACTTATTTGGGGCTTCCTCTTGGCACCACTAAACCCACTGTTTATGATCTTATGCCACTGATTGACAGAGTTGAAAGAAAGGTCTCTGCCTCATTCATGATGATGTCTTATAGTGGGAGAGTTACTGTGATTAATTCTTTACTGGCCTCAATTGCAACTTTCACAATGTGTGCAATCAAACTGCCAGAGAAGATTGTGGGGCATATAGAAAAAATTCAAAGACATTGTTTATGGAACAAGAAAACTGAAGTGGGGGAAAAATGTAATTCTTTAGCTGCTTGGGATATGATTTGTAGGCCCAAATGTGGAGGAGGTGTTGGCATTCTAAACCTTAAAATTCAGAATGAAGGTCTGTTGCTTAAATTCCTGCATAAGTTCTATAATAAGTATGACACACCTTGGGTCTCCCTCGTATGGAATGCATATTACAACAACATTGTTCCTCATGCTTCTAGACCCTGTGGCTCTTTCTGGTGGAGAGATGTTTCTAGGCTTTCACATTTATTCAGAGGAATAGCTAAAAGCTCTATTGGTAATGGGGCTACCACACTGTTTTGGAAGGATCAATGGTCTACAACCATCCTAGAAGAGAGTCACCCAACCATTTACTCTTATGCTAGGAAGGAAGATATCTCTGCACAGGAGTTTCTTACAGCTGATAGTTTGACACAACTCTTCTATCTCCCTTTATCACCTGAAGCACTAGCTGAATTGAGGGACATTCAGAATAGCTGTAGAGAAATTGAACTAAGAGAACTTTCACAAGACACTTGGAGCTATGTTTGGGGGGACAAAGAATTCACTTCCAGCAAATATTATCAATACAATTTCAGAAATATAAATCCACACATATCCTTTAAATGGCTGTGGAAATCGAAGTGCACTGCAAAAGTGAAGTTCTTTGGGTGGTTAATTCTGTCTGACAGATTGAATACAAGAAACATGTTAAGAAGAAGACATTATGCATTGGGGACTGGATATGACTGTTTTATGTGTAATCACAATACTGAGGAAACAATTGAACACTTGTTTTTTCATTGCCTATTTAGCCAAGATTGCTGGAGTTCAATTAACATCTCTTGGGCTATGAATAACTCTAGACTCCAGATCATTGAGCAAGGAAAAAAGAGCTGGAATAAAAAGCTGTTTATGGAAATCACCTTGCTGGGCTCTTGGAACATCTGGAAAGAGAGAAACAATCTCTGGTTTAATAACATACAACCCTCAGTTCAGGCTTGGAAGTCAAGATTTGCTGCTGATTTGTCATTGCTGATTCATAGGACTAAAGAGGAGCTACATCCACTTATCAAGAGCATTATTCATAGTTTGTAAACCTTCTTGTAATCCTAGATTTATCTTTCCTGACTTTTTAGAGTCTCTCCCCCATCCTCTGTCTCTGTGTAAATATGTAACCTTACAGATTCTGACCCATTATTAATGAAAATGAGACAGTAGGAGTCTTTCCTACTGTTATTACCCTAAAAAAAACATAGCTATATTTTTAAATCCACCGTACAAAGAGATGCGTACAAACTAGAAATAGTAGTATGAAATACAAAAGAGTACCAAATCACTGAATTGGTTCATCCGAGCCTTCCATAACCTCATCAGTAGTAGAAGAACCGGTACCTAAAATATTTCATAAGAAAAGACATAAATATAAAATGAAATGGTCATTCATTGATATGAATATGAGAACTTACCAAAACGAAGCTGTAAAACTCCTCTGCGTGAACAATATGCTAGAAAACGATATAAAATATCATCATCACTAAAAGAGTGGAATACATCTCGCTCAACATAGCAAATCATGCTATAATTCATCCAATCATCACCCATTTTATTCCTTAACTCGGTCTCGATAATGTTTATAGCTGTGAAAGCTCTCTCCACTGATGCTGACGCGCTACGGCAAATTGTGGGAAACAGTAAACAGGCCCTATGACTAAAGCACCCCTTCAAGATATTTATAAAAATTTGATGCGTTATAAGCGCCTTGATTCAAGGCGAAACCGAGCTATAGAACACGCGGCACCAAAAAAAAAAAAAGACATTGAAACGAGTAGAGAAAGGGAAAAACAAAGGAAACGGAACACAGCGACCGTAAACTCTGCGTGCTGCCACGGGCAGCCTAAGCACCAGACTGACCTTCGTAAAGGTCTCTCTTTTTCTAGTCGTACTCACGGACTAGATATTTTTTTTTTGAGGACCACGGACGAGACTTGCGGCGGGCCAAAAACGTGGAATCATATTTGCCGCCCGTTGCTGCAAATCCCGAACACGCCGCGTCCCCATCATCACTCTTTACTGTGCTTTAATTTTCGGACAATGGGCCAGGCCACGTCACGCAACAGTCTACGGAATATTTCGCGATCGCCCGCCGTGTTCACCATTCCAAGTGGTAGGATATGTATAAATACGACCCACCCCTGTTAATTAAGGCAGCTATCACCTATGAGTCAAGACGACTAGTATAGTCGACGAACGAACGGTATAAAATGCGTGACGTGACATGGAAGGACCATGGGAATAATAATAATAATAATAATAATAATACCATAACAATATATTAGTACTTGGATCCCCTCAAAAAGAAATTATATTATACTTAGATCAGAGGGGTATTATAGAAACTACTCTCTCCTACCGCGAAAGATCGTTCCTTTGCTGGTTTGTTGGTTAGAGCTAGAGCATGTCGACCAATGGAATGACAGAGAAAAAGGTTAAGAAATACTTATGTACGATAGAAAAATTATCGACATCTAATCCGGCGTCTCACCTTGTGTTCTCTTCTCCTTGGACGGAACCTCGCTCGTCGTCGTTTGTACTAGTAGTAGCCACTAGCGAGTGAACAGACTACTGCGATCGACAGCATTAATTAATTTCCTTGTACTAGTAACCAATCGCCGGCGAAGTAAACCGTCCTGACGGCCCGCGAAGAAATCTGGGTCACCGTCCAGCTTATCTGGCCGCCCGTCCAACGGCCCGATCCAACCTATCCTCGTTCGATGTTAGCGGTAGACATATTTTTTTTTCAATTTTAAACTAAATATAGAAGCGCGTAAATTTGATCAGAATTTACATAGATTCATAGATAAATTATAGTGGAAATAAAAGAAAAAAAACCTAGCTATGGCCCTTGGCCTGCGTTGGCGCCGTGGCCATCTACTCCTCGACGTCGGAGACAAGATCGATGTACGACGGTGGCGCCTAGAGGTTCTAGGGCGGCGGGTCGATCACCTGGCTGGGCCACGCTGGCCACTCGTGCTGAGGCGATGGTGGCGACGAATGCACTAGATCGGTCAGTTCCATCCCGAGCCGTGGAGCTACCGATGGCACCCACGCTGGCAGCGGCGGGGGAGGAGGCAAGGATGCGTTGGCCTCCGCGACCATCGCCATCAGCTAGACGGCGTCACGGCCATCGCCTCCTGCTTCATGATGTGGCCCTCGCCATCGTCGTCCTGGTCGTCATCATAGTCATGGCCGGAGGGGGAGTTGGGGACGCCCTTGTAGAAATCCTAGGGCTGGAGCTCGCATGAGAATTTAGAAGAGCGTCTCGCGTTTTTTTTCCCACGCCAGGAAGTTCTTACAGTACACCTTGCTCTGGTAGGCGCTCTTCCACCGGACTTCCTGGCGGAGCTGGGGAGCGAAACATCATGGTGCTCGATGCAGTCCCCCTCCCGTTAGCGCCGCTTGCACTCCACCACATGAATGTAGCGGCGATCGCGCTGGAGCTCGTCATCGTCGTCGTGGAGAACGTCGTCGCGTGTCACGGGACTGATGAAGTCATGCGGCCTTGGCGGCGGCACACCGCGAAGGAATCGCGACATGGACGGTGGAGTGGGTGAACGCGCCCTTGACGCGGGCGCGACCTAGAGTCGATGCCCTCGGCATCGTTCTTCGTCTTCATGAGCCACGAAGGCATCTTTATCGTATGTGGCGGCGGTGGGGGAGCTTTCTTGGCAATGGCTGGGGTGGTGAGTGCGGCACCAACAGGGCGCTGGGCTGGTTTAAGTAGCCATTGGTCGTGCGCGAGCAGGTTCTCGCATCTTCGCCATCAGTGTCGGCATGGCAACTCAGGTGGCGACTCGTCTCGTCAATCAGTCTGCGCCGACATTGATGGCCAAGGTTGCTGCTTTCCCGTGAGCGCGTACGAGTCGATGGCACGTGTTTCGGTCGCTGCCAAGCGGGCCCAGTGCCATCGGTTTTGGGCAAGTGCTCTGTCCGCCCGCGTCAGGGCCGGATGTATCGGACACCCAAATTTGGTGGGCGAATATGTCGCGCTAAACAGGTCAGTCGGATTGGATCGCCCTACTAGGGTTTAGGGTTCTCTCGTCCAGTCAGACCAGTTTCAATGATTATCTCGTCCAGTCGGACGCGATCAAACCGTTTGGATCGTGCTTATGGAGATGACCTAATGCGCAGGTCCGCTGGAATATTCGGTCCCCCACCGTGTCCTACTACTCCGGATTATGAAAACTAGGGACTCTTTTATGTTTACAAATCACACAAGTATTAATGTTTCCGGTTAATACAATTATAGCATGGTATGTAAACATTTATCATAAGTATGAAGATATGATAATAACCACTTTATTATTGCCTCTCAGGCATATCTCCAACAACTTGTAATATTCTTTCATAAGTGTTTTGTAAGATCTTTTTAGTGTATATATGACCGTTTCTTTGGAAGCTTCCAAAGATTTAATTTTGGTTATTGTGGACATGTACATCCATTGCTATATCTATATTGTTTATATATTGAATTATGTTCGAAATTGTCTAAAATTAGCAAAGGTTATGCCCAATTCTCTATTGCTACTCAAGTGACCATTCAACAATCGATCGATTTGTCACACAATAAAACAATAGATTGTTGTGTTGTCCATGGTGGCTATCTTCGGACTAACCCTGTTGTGGAGTTTGAGCAACGGGAGGTAGTCGTTCTTGTATATAAAATTAAGGTATGCCATTGGCATACTCTCGGGAAAAAAAGTCCCTACACGCAATTCCAAATCAACCTATCATGTTCAACTTCCTATACAATAACGGGATTAGCATCTTTGCCGTGTGTCCAAAAGACACGGCACATGCCGATATAAACATGGCAAAGGCTTTGCCTTGTGGGAGCACACAGCAAAGACTACACGACAACACATAAGACACGAAAGATTCTTTGCCATGTGTTTTGCACAATATAACGGCAAAGGTTCTTTGCCATGTGTTTTCCATGGTTCTCGGCATAGTAAAGTAGATAACGAAGCGGGGTAGAGAAAGCGTGCAAATTTTGCCACTGGGCTGACCGTAGCACACCACGCCTTTTGAGCTAAGAAAAAATTCAGTCTTTCCCAGGTATTTTTGTCTTTGCCATGTGTTTTCTGGACTTTGCTATGTGTCCTAGATAAACCAGACATGGCAAAGAGGCCACCGTTAAGTGCGACGGGAGGGCCACTGTCCCACCTCTTTGCCGTCAAAGTCTTTTTGCGTGTGTGTTCTGGTACTGCTTTACCATGTAGTATTTCTTTACCGTGTTCCTTAGTTCTCTTTATCGTCGTGTCTTTCTTTGTCATGCGTTTGTGTTTACCTACACGGGCAAGGACCTCCTTTGCCGTGTTCCGGGGCCACTTGGCACACGGCAAACATACAATACACAACAATGAGAAATTTTGCGGTAATGATAGGAAGAATGTTGGATCGATCGATCTCTTATATTCCATAACTTTTCATACAACGATATTGACGGACTTAATTACAAGTTTACAGTTAGTTCACCAAATTTACAGAAGAAAAAAGAAACCTGAGAAAAGTTGATGATCAAACATAACGTACGGGGCAGGCTACGGGGACGGGAAGCAAGCCTCGCTGTTGAGGATGGCCGCCTTGAGCTCCCGCTGTACGGACGCCCGCACCGGCGACGCCACCAGATCCTCCCACACCGACCCCGCGCCGCCTGTGGGGTGCCCGTCCGGGTAGAGCTCGTAGACGCAGTCGGCCTTCTCGTTGATGCTGGTCACCCGGTCCAGCAGCCCGATCTCCTCCAAGTCCACCAGCAGCCTGCTGTCCCCGTCCTTCCAACCTATGAGCTGCACAAGTAAATTTGTCGATCATCTGTCGCCGAGCGAGCCTGATGATCATTATTGGAGAAGAAGAAGAAAAACGACGTAACGCGCGCGCGTGTTTCGTACCTTTGCGCCGCCGATGGTGTTGGTGCTGTAGAGCCTGGCGTTGTCGACGAGGTCGCAGTACATCCTGAAGTTGCCGGCGAACCGCTTGTGTGACTTGAGCTGCGAGTCCACCCGCACGGCTCTCCCGGTTATGATAGCTCGCCTGCAAGCAAGCAAGCATATCACCGACGGACGACGATTTTGGTCGCATGCAGTCGCAGATCGTTTGTATTGTACCCACGCGGCCACGCCACGCGTGCTTAGCTTAGCTTAGTTACCTGATGCCCCTGATGACGGCGAGGTAGGCGTCGCAGATGACGCCCACGAGCTCGATGCGGTAGGGCTTCATCCTGCAGCAGGGCCCGACGCTCTGGTCCTCGACGGGCTCCCAGTACTGCTCGATGGTCGTCCCGTCGTCGGCGACCCTGTACCCGATCCCCATGCGATACCGCTGCAGGTGCACGGACCGCGCCATGGCGATCGTCTGCACCACGAACGGCTCCCACGAGAGCGTGCCGTCCATGATCACGTCGCGCCCCTCGTTCAGCGCCGTCACCAGCACCGACGCCGCCGCGTCCGTCGACGACTGGTGCACCTGCACGCGCGCGCGCCCGCGCATTCAGGTCGATCGCTCTGGAACCCGTCCGTGTCGTGTACTCGATCGATCTTCTGTTTAATAAGTACTTACCAGCTCGGCGGTCTGCAGCATGTCGTCGTGGTGGCCGCGGGCGGTGATGGCCTGGTAGATGACGTCCGACTCCTTGAAAGCGTCAGCCTCCACCACCACCGCGTGCGCAGCCACGCCGGACCAGAACACCCTGCACATTAATCAGCGCTTGATTTTGAGCACGTGGTACGTGTTTGTTCTTTAATTCCCGGCGACTCGATCGACGAGACTCACTCCTTCATGATCTGCTTGAGCGCGGTGCTCTTTCCGGCGCCCATGCCACCGCCCATCAGGAGCAGCACAGGGCTGCGGGTGCTGTGCGCCGCCGGGACCATCACCTCCGTGGTCGGGCAACGTGGCTGGTAATCGGGGGGGCTTATCCCGATCACCTTCAGCTCATCCATCAGAGTCGAGAAGAGACGAGTCACCTTCAGCTCTCTCGTCACCCTCTCGAACCTCATCTTCCTGCATTATTTGCCAAGTCATTTCTTCAGTTAGTAGTAGAATTGCACCATTATTTATGAACCCTACGAGTAGTAACTTACCTTGTGGCCTCCAATACCATGCTCTTGAGCTTTCTTCTAGGATGCTCTGCCGTTAGAACCTAATTAAGCAAGTTATACAGAGAGAGAATTGTATACGAACAAGTCAAGGACGAAGCTGTAATTATTTTTGTTACTAAGAAAAAGATCACAGTTCTTCATTGTGCACTTCTCCCCCTCTTTTGATACATATACGTACCTGCGTGATCACCTGAGTTGCAGATTTCCAATGGAAGGAGAAGTAGCTGAGTATGCATCTGTCCAGCTCCTCGATCAGCTTGACGATCATGGCGTCCGGGTTCATGTTGTTTTGGAAGAATGCCAGTAGATTCTGATCATAGCCCTGGGTCTTCTTTAGATAATCGTAGGCCATCGTACAAAGGTGGGGGCACTCGTTCGGATCATCGAACCCGATTTGCTTGGCTGAAATTAAACAATATAATATGAATAACATTTTAGACAAATGATGAACTGACATACTGTTCCTCTGCATTACTTAATTATGTTACTCGAGATGAATAGCAAAGAACATTGGTGATGCATGTAGAATAAATGTGTTAACTAAAACCTTAATAGTATCAGAGTACTATTCAAATGCATAATGTTGTTTTCTATCTCTAGATCACTGTAGCGCAGGCTACACAGAAAATGCTGCATTAGAGCATCTCTAGAAGATAAAATATCGCATACTGTCCCATATGGCAAAATAATCGCCAATTTGCGGAAATACTGGATTTTCTAGATACCGCATATCGTATCGCATACGATTTTTTTACGGCTCTTCGCATATCGACCTCCGCATCTCGCATATTTTCGGTTTCGCCTGCTCCTTTTGCCGCTCCCGGCAAACGCTCGCGAGCGGAGGCGCGCTGAAGATTCACGACTCCCGTATGGGAATCTGCCTTCGTCGCTTTCCCCACCGCCATCGGCCCGTACCAATTGACCGGTTCCCGGTCACTGCGTGGCCGTGCCGCGAGCGCACTGAACTGCTTAACACGTCGTCCGTCGCCGTCATCGCGCTACCCAACCACGGCGCCACCGCGGACGCCATCGTCGCTTGATCTACGGTGGAATTGCTGCGCAGCCTACCTCTCCCCCTGACAATCAACCGCCAGTGCACCGGATCTGCTACACCGTCCGTCCGCCGCCGCCGTCCGAGCCGGTAAACCCTCTTTCTCCTATATCGTTTAGGCTACAAATTCAAAATTTCTCAGATTTAGAATCCATGCGGCGGCGATTTTGTAGATGAGTTCGTCGTGGAGTGAGTCTTGGTGTTCCGCGTCGAGTTCTTCTGTTCGTTTTTTATGGAGGACTCGTCGTCTGACGAATCCGACTGGGAAGACCTGGACGATGACGACGCGAAGGACCTCTTTCTACTCGCTGTCGTCGACGAACTGGAGGCGGAGGAGAATACCCAAAAGAGGAGGAGGGGATCAATTGTCGGGCGATTGTGCATCCCACGCAACCGCGTTCTAGGGCACGAGATGCTCATGCGAGATTATTTGCCGAGAAACCCATCTACCCTGCTCGTCTGTTTCACCGCCGATACCAGATGAGATGGCCCCTGTTCGAGAAGATTGTAAAATCTTGTGAGGCCAACTGCCGGTACTTCACGCAACGTAAAAAATTGTGCTAGGTTGCTTGGTTTCAGTTCGTACCAGAAGATCTCTGTTGCCATGAGGGTGATCGCCTACGGAGCGTCAGCTGACTACACTAATGAATATCTTCAGATTGGTGAATATACGACCATGACATGCGTGCGCAAATTCGCCAAGACATTTATCAAAGTCTTTGGTCCAACGTACCTGCGAGCACCAAACGAGAAGGACACAAAGAGACTCATGGCAGAGAATGAGAAAAGAGGTTGGCTGGGGATGCTCGGAAGCCTCATTGCATACATTGGAGGTGGAAGAACTGTCTAAAAGCATGGCATGGGCAGTATATTGGCCATCATCGAGATGCAACAATCGTGCTCAAAGCAGTGGCCTCGCAGGACTTGTGTATATAGCATTGTTTCTTTGGTCTGCCGGGTTCTCTGAATGACATCAATATTTTGCATAGATCTCATTTGTTTTCAAAGCTAGCAAATGGAGAACAGCCGGCCTACAACTACAAGATCAATGGCCGTGAGTACACCATGGGGTATTATCTCATAGATGGCATTTATCCATAATGGACAAATTTGTGAAAACAATTAGTAAACCCCAAAACCCCCAAGAAGCTCATTTTGCCACTTGTCAAGAAGCAACCCGCAAGGACATTGAGAGAGCTTTTGGTGTGCTTCAAGCTAGGTTTGCAATTGTCTGAGGGCCTGCTCGTTACTGGCAAAAGAAACACCTGAACAACATCATGACAGCATGTGTGATTCTTCACAACATGATTGTTGAGGATGAGAGAGACAAGAGGTTGCCCTTGGAGTATGACAATGTTGGTTGCCCAGTCAAGCCTAAAAGAAACCCTGACAAGATAGAAGCATTTTTTAAAACCTATCGGCAGATTGAAAATGGAACTCAGCATTCCAATCTTCGTGAAGATCTTATTGTCCACCGCTGGTCATTGCTTGGGAGGAGTTTTCATTTGAGTTTTTTGTGTCCATTTGTATTCTATACAAAACTCTCATTTATTTGTGCTCTTGAATTCTTCATTTTTGAAATGTTGTTGTAAACTATAAAATATTGCTGATTTGTAATTCTATAACATTGATCAATTTGATGATTTAAATCTGCATACGTTATATGCAAATAATAAATGGTTTTGTTTTTGCTGACCGAAAAATGATAAAAACGTTTTACGGTATATCGCATCCGCGTTCTAAATATGCTCTTACAAGATTATTCTTGCATCAATTCCGAGATATATCAGTTCTGACATGATGTGCCTAGCTAGGTAGACTCATTTTTCCTACGATTCCTTTTTTTCAGGTATAAAAAAATCTGGGTATGTCTCGATCATAAATGCAGGCCTGAGTACCATGATCGACCTGATCCCTATGCATGAGAGATCAGAATGCGCACGGGCAGGACTAATGCAATTGGTTCTGCAGAATCGCCTGCTCAAAGGAAGGCCTAGGTTTATTCTCAATCTCAATCGGATGTGGAAACAAGTTTCTTGGTACGTACCGACGTAGTGCGAGAACATCTCGATCTCGTGGCCGCGGCTGCCGCGCGGCGCCAGGAGCCGTGGCACCACCGTCGCGACGCCACCATCCTTCATCTTCTACCTACCGTCCGTCCTGCCGGTAGGGATCGAAGAGAACAATAGCAACGCCTGAGCAGGTATCGAGATCACCTGCCCGTGCGCATCATATCACCAAGAACTGCGCGGCATCGGGCCGGGCTTGTTGATGGAGGGGGAAGATCCAAGGTGCGCGGTGGTGGAAATTAGGAACGCATGCATGCGCCGGGCAGGCGGGGGAAAGCCAGAGGGAGAAACGATTGCAGCGGGGGGTCCCCCGTTCAACGCATGCATGTTTTTATGCCTTTGTTCAGCGCATGTGTGTGTACGTACGGCAACAACCCAACCGAAATCTTTGTTCAGCGCATGTGTGTAAACCGGACCCATAGCAGACCATCCCAAAGTCACTGACATATGGGGCTACAAATTGAAGGGGGCCACCTGCAGCCTCAGCCGGGTACATCACCGATTTTCCATATCTTTGTTCAGCGCATGTAAACGGTCTAGATTTGATCGGAAATCCAATCCGACGGCCAGCAAGTCCAAACGTCTGTGAGAGCTCCCTGGGGTGGCACCAATTACATCTTTAGATGCTGTGCGATCCCCGCCGTGATACCACACACGTGAGCAGCCACGTTCCCGTTGGTTCGCGCCACCTAGCCTCAGTGATTATATATGGCCATCTTCGAGCGATACTAGGCCTCGTTCTGCTGGTCACGGAGTAGGGTTTGGCCCCAATCTTTCTTAGCAAAGTATTCAAGATCCAATAAGTTATACTCCACATGGCTTAGACGCTTAATCATCAGACAATATATCTGGGACACCTGACACTTACTCTTTTTTAATATAAATGTCGGAGGGTGAAAAAAATATAAAATAAAACTAGGTGAAATACATATTATAATGAGAAATGGTAAAACGACTCTCTACATGAAGGGCCAATCCGAGGATCATGTTGTCATCCGCATCGGGTAAAGAAGTCCCTCGTAGTGTCTTTCAACAGATTAGACACCTCCATAAACAGGTCTCTATTCTCCACACGTTGTAGAACAGAGAGTACCGGTGCACCGATAAATAACATACAATAGAGAAGATTTTTTGTTAAACATCTCTATATGTCTAAAGTGACCTAGTAACTTAAGCGCTCCCACACCATGAAGAATTCTAAACTTGTGGTCTATACCGTCTAACCAATTTCCGAAGATATTTGTAACATAGGGGTGGGTACAAGCTAGAAGCAACTTAAGGCCTAACATGCATGAACATGTGACAAAAATTTATGCCATTGGGTTCATATTAAAAAAATACTTTATTGTGGTATCAATTTTTATAATCAAATAATGTTTATATAGCTAGTATAATTCTTAGTCCAGGATAAATGTTGGAAAACACATGCATCTATCCTATATATTTATGGAATAGAGATAGTCTAACCAAGAGACTTAATCACGCACAACGTCGCCTATGACAATCTACCGGGCAAACCGGAGCCCTCCCCGGTGGCGATGCTAACCGGAGATGGCGAAGGGGCGTTGGCAATGTAGACAACTAGGTAAGAAACGCGGCTTGCCGCTCGCTTGCCCGCTTCAAACAATCGTTTTAAAAGACAATGAAGCTAAGACATTATGCATACACAATCTTATTAGACATTCATTTTGTATCGTGAGCAGATGATAAAGATGTTGAGCACACGGCTTGCCACACATTACAGATATGAGTAAACGTTTTCAAAAAATGAAGTTAAATACATCGATCTGACACATAGGATTGTCTCACGTCATAAGAGGAACTTTACATAGTGCATATATAGTAATACAAAGTCAGGTAGAAACATAGTAATGGCCTTAGTGAGGCTGTAAATAGAAGTGTGTGAGTACTGTGTTGCACGATCACAACTATATATGTGGCTGATTTTCATTCTCATCCTTCTAAAGGATAGGTTAGCTCCAACTGCCCGGCAATAAGGTCATGAAGAGCTAGAACATCGAGCTCATCTTCAGTTCCCCTGTCTTTGGCTGGTGCATTTTGTGCAAACAGATAGGATGAGTGGTTTGCACGATGCACACCTAAACAATACTCCTTGTATTCCACAATATACGCCTCGGATTGCTAAAAAGTTTTACATTGTGGAACATAGAGATTAGGTAATTTAATAGTACAAATTTAGAGTTTAGAAAGAACATACAGATGAAATTGTGCACGTATGGAAGAATACTCATATTATATAAAAAAAATTCCAGTATACTGGCATATTAACCCAACTGGGACATAGATAATAACAACTGTCAATCTGATTTGTATTTTATTTTGCACTTAACATAGTACCTACACCTACACCTTGTCAAGAAAATGGAAAAGCCAACACAGGAAAGAAACTAACATTTGAAACATCATGGAAAGCATAAAAACTGAGGTACCATGTGTCGTGAGTGAGACATATGCAAGGAAAGAAAAAGGCTACAGTTACTACAGAAGCCCAATCAATGACTGATATACCATGTGTCATGAATGAGACATTGTAAAGTTGCCTACTAATAATATATATAAGGAAAGAAATTTAATACAGTGGGTAAAACGAACTGCACATAAAAGAAGTATAATATTAAGATCCCAAGATATAATATGTGTGGTATTAGATCAGTATAGTAGAGCGCACAACTATAATATGCTGCTCAAAAATCTGAGTTGGTAAGCTAACTAATATCACTTTGTAATACTGTCTTCGCCAACATGCCAAGGAATACCAAAAAGGAGATATATGGAACAACAAAACTCTCTCTAATGGTGGCTTATTAAGATTTGTACGATAATTATGTAGCCTGACTAAAATCATTAATTTTTTTGAAACAATAAATTAGATGTAAATTAATAGCTGGTAGCTAGCAGCCTAGCAGTAGAGACCATTATATAAGTCATATATTTTGAATTCTTGTTTGGAAAATCAAGCTGGTGAGAACCACTTAAATTTGAATTAGCCTGCCCTCTCCTGCTCAATGATGGATTAACACTGAAAACTTGCTACACCTTCAAACCAATATTTCGACATGCTAAATGCAACTAAAAAGGTTTAGAACTTAGAGAAAATGAGAAGAATGTGGCACCTAGTATGTGAGCATGAAACCAAGTGACCTGTAGCGCTCAATAGCAAGGAAAATGGTATAGATTAAGTTTTATTTCTAAGGATCAGGAAACAAAATCAAACCATCCATACAGTACTATCTTGAACAAAGAAGTATCATTTACTAAGCTTACCGGTGAAGAGTTAAGAGGACTACATCAGTCAAGCAAAGAAGGCAGGATAAGAGAACAATACAACATGAGAAGCATAACATGTACTCCTTGCAGAGTTGAACATGACATGAGTATATATAGGCAAAATCAGAGTTGCTTCAAATATATTTCATTAAACACTAAAGGACAAACCTATATAAAGCTATATTCATAGCAAGAAGTACTTGCGGATCAACTATGAACTTTGTAGTAGCAGACATAGGACATGCTTGATCTCACAAATAAAATGAGCTTTAAAAGTATTAGACATCGTGTAGTCCTAGACTCCCATCTCACAAGACCAGGCAGGAGACGACCATCTCCCACGATGAACCACATAAGCAGGAGAACAAAACTCTCCTTGCATGTCACTCCTAACACAAAAACTTAAATTTTACCAACTAAAATTATCAGTACAACAACGGAATATGTATAAAAATAATCACGCACATGATAGTGGTGTAAGCAAACTTGTTTCAGTCCAATGACATAGAGAATACTAAAGAAACAAGATGTAACAGAACTGCTTGCACTTATCAACCAATAGAGAAAAGACCTAAAATGATATTAAAGTGGCTGCACAAGTAAGACCATGTAGGATTAGGTTGTACATACCAATGCAGCAGCGAGCAAGTAAATAATTTTTTTAACATTCTCAATATACTCAAACTCTTATCTGTATCCTTCTTCAGTATACTCCAGATACACGAACTGTGCTGCTGCAGTATTATTACCAGGATTTGCACAACACGCAATTAAGAATATAGCCAACTCAAATGAGAGACATCATGACTCACTAAACACTTATGGGTTAACACAAATCTTGTCAAAGCATTCAACCACTTTAAAGCTACTATGATTGCAGAATACCGGCAACCAAATGAATACTGTAACTGTTGAAATGTAACAAAAATGGCAAGAAATTATTAATCAGAACCCACTGAATATGTGGAGATTTCAAGTTGGCTACTTACTTCTTCAGAATAAATGTGTTCTTAATATCAAAGAAGACACCAGCCTGCTTCTTACCCTGTACTCTAACACAATCAGTTCCTCTATCTGTTATCCTGGTAACCTACAACGGTATGTGATCAATATCAACAGAAGATTAAACATATCAAAGAAATGACGATTTATGCAGTGCTACTTAAAATTAACCTGCAGAATCATGGAGGTTCTAGCCATTCAACAAGGACAAGAAACAAGCTGTTGTTCCATCTTCTCGTAGACAACATCTTGCAGCGTCCAGTCATCTATTTTGTTCTCAGTTGCAAAAAGGACAAACCATCGCAAGCTAGTGTAAGGCACATAAAATCATTTGATCATAGGAAACAAACAAAATCAGAAGAATTAACTAATAAATAGATGTCTAAATAGCAGGGATAATGTTTCTACTGGTGGTCCATGTACGTGATGGCAGGAAGTGGAGAAGATCATCGCAAGAAAAGGAGAGAAAAGACCTTTGGATGGGTGGGGAAACTTCTTCTGAAGTACCCTAAATCTGGCCAGAAATCAGAAGTGAAACAGTCCTGATGTTTCATGTATAGAAATACAGCGGTACACAGCTCTTCGCAGCCTTTCCCAAAATTCCATAAATGCCATAAATCAGAAGTGAAATAGTCCTGATGTTTCACGTATAGACAAACAATCATACCAGTCTAGTAAACGAATTGCACATTTCGGTTAGCATCACTATTCTTTTCCAAAATTGCCAAGTGATAGAATAGAAAAATATCCTATGAGAAAAGCATTTGATATAAGCCTATAACCATTATTGCTTCACAAAAAATAACCAACAATATAAAACAGCTCATATATGGCTACATTATACTGAAGCAAAATAATGGAAGTACAGTTGTACAATTCTAGCAGCACGACAAAGAATTGAGTTCTATTTACTTTCATGAAAATAATATTAATATCAATCTCTCAACTGATAGAATGTATAAGTTGTTACTTTTGTATACACAGTTACACACTACCATCATGCTATGGGTACTTTTTTTACAAAAAAGTAGCTTGTGTTTTGAAGAATAGTACCCCAGGAGGTTTTTTTTCTGACTGGTGCCCACTTCAAAAATGAGCCAGGTACCATTGCTTTAAGGGGGCAGCATTAACTTGCACAATGGAGTTATTTAGCCAGGTCTTTGTTTGCCGCATTGTAAATCACATTCAAAATATGGGCTTCGTGGTCAGAGCCTCACTTGAAATAGTGGCATTTCAGGTCCTGTAAACTACTGCAAGCCGTCCAACCCTTTGTTTGAAGAGCAGGCTGAACAAAATCCAGACGACCAAAATTCAGACAAGGAGGGCATGGATGGAAAATATGTTTTAGCAAGGGAGATCTAGGCACGCAAGTAGGACAAACATAAAATGGATAGCGATCCGTACCGCAGCGCCAGAGCAGTGAGATGAATCTATCGAAACCAGAAGGACCAACCTTACAGAGCAATCTACAAACAAGCACACAAGTAAGTAGCACCCTAAACATAGGAAACAAAAAAGAACAGAAGCAGAGCAGGAGGCAGAAGCACACCTACCAGACGAGGCCCAGAGACAAACACGTGTAGCAACCACACAACCGGATAAGCTTGTGTGCAAATAACAAGGAAAAAAATTAACAGGAAGAACTTCCAGGACCAAAAGATTAACTGAGCCGAGACAGAGATCTCACCTTAACCATAAGGACCAGCTACGGGGAAACCCATATCTTGACCAGATCGAAAAAAGGCAGGGCAAAATCGAACATGTGCGAAGGCGAGGGGAATACCAGGACAGAGAAAGGGGAATTGTGGGGAGCCTGAAGACGCAACGTCATGGGCATGTTGTGCTTTGGTTTCCACTAAAAACACAAGCTCGTACCTGCTGCTGGTCGCTCGGCGGCCATCGGCAGCCACCGTTGTCCACCAACCGCGACCACCATCTTCCACCAGTTCCGCGCGTGGAGCCACCGCCAGGGATTTGGGTGCGGTGGACGAGGAGCGCGATGAAGGGCGACACGAGCGAGCCTAGCAGCAGCGATGGCCCTGCGATGAGCATCTCCACGGTGTAGGACTGACGTCCAGGATCGGTGAGGACGGAGTGGTGGTCGTGGGAGCGAGGGATAAGAGGAGTTGGGTTTGGGAACAGAGAGAGGTCGTGCGCCACCACTGCATCGATGCCGCCAGCTGCTTAGAGAGAGAGGAGGAGGAGGTGAGAGAGAGAGAGAGAGAGAGAGAGAGAGAGAGAGCAGAGCCGAAGGAGGGAGAGGTAAGGAGATGTACCTGCAAGCGAGTTTCGCATCTGCTGGTCGCCATGGAGCCAGAAGACACGCCAGCGGTGGTCGATCTCCTCGAGCCCCTACGGATTAGCTCCTCCTCGAGGAGAACAACAATGACGACCTGGTGGCGGCTAGGGTTCTGAGCAGGGGTGTGTAGGGGTTCGTAGCATGGAAAACAAAAATTTTCTATCGCATACAAACAAACAAGCCAAGATCTATCTACTAGATTGCAGCAACGAGTCGATGGAATAACTCACCCTCGAAGATTCCAAAGCGGTTAACGAGAGCAGATTCTCGTGGGTGATGTAGTCGTACTCTTTCCGATCTCAAGATCGTGTAGACGATCCTTCCGGTGCTGCGTTCCGGCAGCGCTTCCGCAGTCGGTCACACGTTCGGTACTCGACGAAGACCTTCCTCTCCCTTGTTCCAGCAGGCAGCGGAGGTTGTAGCACTCTCCTCGCGATTCCGGCAGCACAACGGCGTGGTACCGGAAGTAGAGGGGAGATCTCGCAGGGCTTCGCCTTAAGCCGGAGCGAGTATGGTGGAGTATGAGAGAGAGCTATTAGTGGTCTAGAGATTATACACACCAATTAGAAGGCTCTAAACCGCAGGCTAAAGCAATTAGAAGCTCTAAACCAAAACGGCTCTAAACCGGAGATTAGAGGAAGAAACTTGTGTGTAGAGGAGGAGGCCCTGCCCCTCCTTTTATAGGTGGAGGGGCTGGCGCGCCAGGGAAGGGGAGGGGAGTCCCTCCCCAACTCGGCCTAGGCTGGCCGCCGGCTTGGAGGAGAGGGACTCCTCCTCCAAGTTGGTTTCAACCTCCTCTTGCTTGTTTCCCACAGTTTCCTGTTTTAGCCGTTTGACTTTCAAACTGGCAGTTTGACTTTTCAGTTTTGGAACAGCAAGAACACTTAGTACATGATGCAATCATTCAATGACACATTCATGTACCCTCCCCCCCCGGAGTGCCGGACAATCCGGAACCTTCTAGAACATTCCCGATGAAAACACCGGAATCATTCCCGAACTCCGAAACGGGACTTTCCTTATATGAATCTTATTCTCCGGACCATTCCGGATCACCTCGTGATATCCCGGATCCCATCCGAGACTCCGAACAACATTTGGTCTCTTTCTCATAATACCATAACTACTCAAACAACGTCGAATCCTTAAGTGTGTCTCCCTACGGTTCGTGAATTATGCAGACATGATCGAGACACTTCTCCGAACAATAACCAATAGAGGAATCTGGAAATTCATATGGCTCCCACATATTTCTACGATTACTTTGCGATCGAATGAACCACTTACATACGATACCAATTTCCCTTTGTCTCACGATAGTTTACTTATCCGAGGTTATGATCGTCGGTATCTCTGCATACCTAGTTCAACCTCGTTACCGATAAGTACTCTTTTCTCGTTCCCGTGATATGTGATCCCTTGTGAGCCAGTCACATGCTTGCAAGCCAATTGGATGACATTCCACCGAGAGGGCCCAGAGTATATCTATCCGTCATATGGATGGACAAATCCCACTCTTGATCCATGTGTTTCAACCAATACTTTCCGAACACTCAATGCCACCTTTATAGCCACCCAGTTACGGTGTGGTGTTTGATGTCATCAAAGCATCCATCCGGTAAAGGTGATATGCATGATCTCATGGTCGAAGGAATTAGGTTACTATGTATCAGAAAGCATATAGCAATTGAACTATTTAAATGACTTGATCTTTATGCTACGCTTATCTATAGGAGTATGTCCATCACATCATTCTCCTAATGATATGATCCTGTTGTTAATAACATCTCTATGTTCATGATCAGGAAACCATGATCATATATTAACCAACAAGCTAGTTTAACAAGAGGCTTTACTAGGGACTCTTATTTTAATTTACAAATCACACAAGTATTAATGTTTCCGGTTAATACAATTATAGCATGGTATGTAAACATTTATCATAAGTGTGAAGATATGATAATAACCACTTTATTATTGCCTCTTGGGCATATCTCCAATAGTCTCCCACTTGCACTAGAGTCAATAATCTAGTTTCAAACCTTTGTGTATTCAACACCTATGGCTTTCCGGTGTTGTATGTACACGATTGCTAGTGGTCAACTGATCTCCGGATCTGACACTTCTAGGTCCGTGTGTAATTGCATGTCTTTGCGTCTCTACGCATCACTCATTCTCTAATGAGATGGCTTTGTATAAATTTGGTCTTTCGGTGTGACCTTTAGTTCTTTGGGGTTAAAACATGTTGATAATATTGTCGCACAATATATCTTCATAGTATTATCCCTCTATGAACTACACCTAGTTTGATAACAAACTACTTGACACAAATGCCCTCTTTTGCTGCTATAATAGCAGTCATATACTTAGCCTTTTGTTGTAGTATCTGTCACAATGTCTTAACTTTGGAAATCATCCAAATCCATTATGGAACTCACTTTCCATTATATTGTGCCACCCTTAGTTTAGATTGAGATAAACTTAATTTGTACTTTGTGACAAAACTAGTATCAATGTAGTACTTTTACAATGAACTAACCATCTATTTGTCACTTCTACAAATAATATACTCTTAGTTCTTCCAAAAAATCATAAGAATATCCTTACTATTGTCCAATGATCATCTTACGAATCATTCTGGTATATGCTCACAACATTTAGAGCATAGGACATATCTGGATTTGTACATATCACAGTATGATTGATATAAATACTCTTTGTGATTTCATACATCAAGTATCAATCTATACTTGATTATTTGTTTCACTTTACCAAATGTCAATACACTTGAATATATCATCAACATTGAACTCATTCAATCCTTTCTGTGCGACAAGAACCTCTCTTGTAGTTTCTATATTGAACTCATTCAATATCTTGTCTATGTACTTCTGGCACAACCATATTAGCGTCTATTGATGCCAAATATTTAGGTTTTGCCTAAGTCTTTCATCGGGATGAAATTCTTAATATGTGTTAATAAAAGATACATTATTTCCAATCAACAATATGTCTTCCACATAACGTATTAGAAACATGTCTTAGCGCTCCCACTTAATTTCTTGCAAATGCAAGCATCTCCATCGTCTCTGATGAACTTTTAAACTCCTTTAACAGTTTCATCAAAGTGAAGATTCCAACTCCGCGATGCTCACTTTAACCATTGAAGTTTGCATATACTTTTAGCATCCTTTTGAATTAACAAAACCCTATGGACCGTGTTATGCACATGTCCTAGGTAACGATTCTATTAGAAGAACTTGTTTTGTTTATTCAACTACCATATAACAAATTATATGTAGTGGTTGCTACATTAATCCGTCTAGACTAAATATCACTATGAAAGATCAAATCTTGTCATAGTCAACCTTTGAACATTTTGTGAACTCTTTCCCAACATGTCGACTATTTCATAGATGTCAAACATCCATGTCTATTTCTTTATAGATCCAGACACAACTATAAGGTCTTACACCTTTCTCGAGGGTCCTTCAAGTTCAAAACTTGATTTCTCGTGTATGGAACTATCATGGATTTTATGGCTTCAAGCCATTTGACGGAGTCAGGGCCCATCATCGCTTCTTTGTATGTAGTCGGTTCATTATTCTCAAATAATGATTCAACCCTTAAATCTTGGTATTTGATTGTTTACCCGATCTACTTGTTTCAATAGGAACTTAGATCTCCGTGACCACAACCTTTGAGGCACGTGAGCCATGAGCAATGTTGCTGCCTCCGGAACACTTTTCGGTGCTGCGCAACTTTGCACATATAGCTAAGGTTCTTTTAACCTTATCAAAGTTCTATTGTCCTCCCACTTTACTTTTCACGAAAAATTCCTTCTAAAAGAAACTTGACGTTCTAAGTGATAAACACTTTTGTCTCCGGTGTTATGGAGGAATACTTAACAAAGACAGGTTCATCCGACTTTGGTTGCAAACATCTTTCTTATGCATAGCATACCAATGTTTAAGAAAGGACAACTTGGGTTTTATCCCAAACCATAACATATGGTGTCATTTCAACGGATTATGATGGAGCTCTTTTCAGTGGAAAAACGGTAATCTCTAAAGCTTTTAATCTTTAAAATATAATGGCAGTTTTATGAATTATACCTTTGATCTTACCATGTCAAACAAGGTTTAATTACATATCTCGAATCCTCCATACTCTTATGGTGTTTCGGGAAATGCAAATCCACGGAACGATTCCTTAAATCTTAGGTATTATGCTAAACTCTATAACTCAAATATCTTCCTTTATGATCTTATCATAAACTATTTATATTCTTGTTACAATGATTTTGCACTTCATCTCGAAAGTCTTTGAACTTTTCCAAATATTTCACACTTCATCCTTATTAAGTAAATATTCATATATTCACTCAAATTTTCAGAGAAGGCATATGAAGTTGAAATCCACCGCTCTTGACTACACATAATGGACTTAGTACAACAATATGTACAAATTCCAATAAGCTAGTCTTTCGTTCCCTTTTGGCCTATGAACGAAGTTTCAATTATCTCTAGGAAAGTTTCACAAGCGTCATTTGATCAAAAATCAGAAGACTCCAAAATTCCATCCACATGGAGTTTCTTCATGTTTTCTTTCCATTATAATTTAAACGGCGATGTCACTTCCTAAGTGATCTTTCAATCAATTTGTCTTTCGACATTTTTAGCACTAGTTTTATGGATGTGATTTCTCCAACGAGATTTGTGAATCATCCATCTTTTATGGATTACGGCAATTATTTGAACAACCCTTTTGTTCTCATAATACCTGATAAAACAAATCTTGAAGGCAAGCTTTGATGTTTAACGAGCAACACAATAACCCTTTATTTGTTCTCAATGAACATCATCACATATTCTTTTGCTAGTTACTTAGGCCATTGTAGTTCATGAATTGTGTTGTTTCGTATGACGATTCACACCAACAAATTCAGTATCAAATACTTGAGAACCACATTGTTTAATAAGCAAAGAATATAGCCATAACATGTATATCATCTATATACTTAAACTGAACAATTCTAGTCTTTTCTTTTCTGCCATATATTTATGAGATTCTCTTTCAATATTTCCTTTTCTGTTTGAAAGAATCTATCAATATCAATAGTGGAGTCATACATATGACATATAGTCCAAAGCGTGTATAATTAAATACCAATGTCTTTGGACTTGCACTTTGAAGTAGATCACCATCATCAAATATTTGGTGTTCTTTCAAATTCCTTTCTTTAGTAATCTCTTGGTGTAGTAAACATTTTACCTACATCAAATATTCACCCTTATCATGGAATTGTCCATGATCAAGCTACTGTTAGCTTGTAACGATGAATTTATGAGTATAATGTTGCTATCCAAAACCTTTTGGAGGATTAGGACAACAAGTGTCTCCAACCTTTTGCAAATTCTCATCAAATATGAGAACATGACTTTAGCCATATTATACTCTATCATGTTGCAACCAAAACTTCGTTTCAGATATCACAATATCTTCCACACATCATGGTTTCTGAAACAACTCTTTCAGATCCTAGATAACCTTGATATTAAGACAATCCTTTGTATATCAAGAATCATGGAAACAAACATGATACTAACACTTGGAATTGTTACTCTTGATTTAATACTAATTATTAAACTTCATGGAGTAACCGGAACTTACTGAAAGTTTGCAATAGGACTTTTAAACTTTAGATTAACACTTCAAAACAATACGATACCAGTTCGTAAAGTAATTAACTAGAATTCTATAGTTCTATCATCTCAATTATAACTAAGCGCAAGGTGGTAAACGGATGCCAATGACTACAACAACTATGCAATTTCACTTTGATTTAGTTTATGATAAATTGAGTTATAATTAATAATTAAATTAATCTAGGTGAACTCCCACTCAAAACAATATCCCTCACATTGTTTTAGTGATCACACAAACCAAATCCACCACATCAAAACCGATCATCATGAGAGTTGATATAGCTTCAATGGCGAACAATAAACATGTTCATCATATCTACTATATGACTCATGCTCTACCTTTCGGTAATCCGTGTTCCTGAGGCCATGTCTGTACATGCTAGGCTCGTCAATATCAAACCTTAGTTTCAGCATGAGCAAATCTGGCTTGCTCACGTTGTATACACTTGCAGAATCTAACACACCCGATCATCACGTGGTGCTTCGAAACAACAAGCTTTAGCAACGGTGCTAACTAAGGGTGAACACTTTATGACTTGAAATTCATGTGCATGAGGGATCATCTTATAATGCTACCGTCGTCTACTAAGCAATACAAGATGCATAAAGGATTAACATCACATGCAATTCAATAATATGTGATATGATATGGCCTTTCTTCTTTGTGCTTCCGATCTCCATCTTCTAGCACGAACATGATCTCCATCATCACCGGCATTGCATCAAGGTCAATGACGCTTCTCCATGGTTGTCGTCCACCGGCTTCAACTATTACAACTACTTTGAATAGACACGCGGGTCTTAACATAAATAAAAGACAACCATATGGCTCCTGCCGGTTGCCAACTTACAATAAGGAACATTGCATACATCATATATAATCACAATCATGGCCATATCACATCACTGCACACCCCTGCAAAACAAAGTTAGACGCCTCTACTTTCTTTGCATATTTTACGTGGTTTGGGGCTTTCAAAAAGTGTCGTTGTAACTTATGAACAAGAACCACAACATTGATACTAGTATTGTTAATCACCCGTTGTAAATTGGATCTTAACTATGCTAGGAGAAACAGGCACCCGCAAAGCCACTTATGCAATACAAGTTGCATGTCAAGCGTGGAGCAAGTCTCATGAACGATGTCATGTAAGGTTAGCCCGGGCCACTTCATCCCAACATACCGCAAGATGCAAAGTACACAAGAAGCAATCAACAATAAAAGCATCAACGCCCACAATGACCATTGTGTTCTACTCGTGCAACAGATCTACATATAGACACGGCTCTGATACCACTGTAGGGGTTCGTAGCATGGAAAACAAAAAATTTCTATCGCATACAAACAAACAAGCCAAGATCTATCTACTAGATTGCAGCAACGAGTCGATGGAATAACTCACCCTCGAAGATTCCAAAGCGGTTAACGAGTGCAGATTCTCGTGGGTGATGTAGTCGTACTCTTTCCGATCTCAAGATCGTGTAGACGATCCTTCCGGCGCTGCGTTCCGCCAGCGCTTCCGCAGTCGGTCACACGTTCGGTACTCGACGAAGACCTTCCTCTCCCTTGTTCCAGCAGGCAGCGGAGGTTGTAGCACTCTCCTCGCGATTCCGGCAGCACAACGGCGTGGTACCGAAAGTAGAGGGGAGATCCCGCAGGGCTTCGCCTTAAGCCGGAGCGAGTATGGTGGAGTATGAGAGAGGGATATTAGTGGTCTAGGGATTAGACACACCAATTAGAAGGCTCTAAACCGAAGGCTAGGGCAATTAGAAGCTCTAAACCAAAACGGCTCTAAACCGGAGATTAGAGGATAGGAACTTGTGTGTCTAGGAGGGGAGCCCTGCCCCTCCTTTTATAGGTGGAGGGAGGCGCGCCTGGGGAGGGGAGTCCCTCCCCAACTCGGCCAATCCGACGGCCAGGAGAGCAGATGGCCTCTAAAAGCTCCCTTTGGGGGCTAGAATATTTCTTCCTGATACTAGTAACGGGCTTGGGTTGTAGTTTTAGAGGTAGTAGTTAGGGTTTTGGTCGGCCTTGTGCTGCGGTCTCTAGTGCCGGCGAGCTGGTCCTTGGAGGTGATCTTCCTTAACCTGTGTGTGACGGTAGCCGTAGGAGGGGAGGAGAAAAGATCATGTGTTAATATGCTCGATTGTCCACCAGATCTGGTGGTTTATAGCAGGACGAAGGGTGGCCCAGCTACTCATAGTTTGTTGTTCTTGCTCGTAGTGGATGCGAGAACAGGAAAGGATCCGGCAACGGCGGCCGCTTGTCGTCGATTTAGCAATAGGAGAAAAGTAAGCTTCTCTCAGAGCATCTTTAGTGGATCCCGTATTTCTCAATCCGTAAAATGCTAGTACAGGGCACCAAAAGTTTAGATTCAGTCTCGTTTCGAGCTCGTGCAGATTAGATCCGGTAAATACGAACCGAAAAACTGGAAATCAAATTTCATGGGAAAATTGAACATTGAGTTCATACCAAGATCAAGTTCATCAGTACATTTCAACTATACATTGCAAAAGCAACACGATTATACCTAAATCTAGGAGACCGCTAAGCCTAATTTACCAAAAATGGCCCCCGGGATACCTCGTCGGGGCTTGTAGGCGCGGCGGTGGACATAACGCGGTGATGGTGGCATCCTAGTCAAGTTTGATGAGCCCGGTCTCAACATGGAGGGAGGAGGGCCTCCTGCTGGAAAGCCTCGTATGCGCGGACTAACTAGTGGACGGCCCAAAGCTCGTCTTCCTCCTCACGCTTCTTCGCCTCCACCGCTTCCAGCATCGAGACGCGGCTAAGCTTCATGAGGGCCGCCGCCTCGGCTTCATAAGTGTCAATGAAGTCAGCATCCTCGGAGACCTTAGCCGAGGGCGCATGCCCCTCTTCGTCGCCTAAATCATCCTCAGAGGGAGTAGGGGAGCGATGGCATTAGCGGGAGGAGGAATACGAGCATGCCTTCCCGTCATATGCGTATGCAGCGAGCGATGGCGACAGTGTCAAGTCCTAGTTCGTCCATTTCTGCATGACACATTTCTTCGCCCTCCGGAGCGGACCGACACGGTGTGCTCCTCCGCGCAACAAGCGTGGGAGGTTCCGCTGGGACGCGGAGTGCGATGGCGGTGATGTAAATCCCCAGTTCATCCACTTCGGCACATCGCGCTTCTTCGCCCCCTCGGAGAGGACCCATGCAGCATGCTCCTCCGTGGAACAGGCGCAGGAGCTTCCGTTGGGACGCGGCGAGGAGCTCCTGGAGCCAATCTGGATGCCCCCTACCACATCCGCCGCGACGAGACATCTGCTTTAGTGGATCGGTAAATGCGTAGTGGCTATGGAGTAATTCGCCGTTGGAGATAGGCTACCAGTGGTAGCAGATCCGTCGATGCGACAGTGCGTAGATAGAGTTTCAACCTGCATCCGCCGCATCGACCGGTATATATAGCGGTCGAATTCATGACCCTCGGTTTTTCATTTACGTGCTAGACCAGGGATACAGACTCTGGTCGACGGCCTAAACCAAGCCGAAACCTGAATTTTTACAGTTTTGGCCCGGTTTACGAGATCTACTAGAGATGCTCTTAGGAGTTTCTTCACGTTGGCGATAGGCTCGTCAACATATGCTATGGCCGAACGACGACCTCTTCCTCCTCTAGCATCGACAACGGTTGCTTCCGGTCATCTTCTAAAGGCCCTCTTCAACCTCTAGGCCATGATGCCGTTATGGAGGCTCTGCAACTACGACGTAGCGGGCTCTCTATAAACCACCCCAAGTGGTTTGTAGTCTGCTTCTGTGGTGAAGCCTAGTAAGCAAGACATTGGACATCTCTCAAATTATCATAAACACGCTCAACCAGAAACATCCAATCCTTTGGTGTATCTGGAAAGCTAGAAACGACCAGCTTTTTTGCAGAAAGAAGAACACCCCTCAATAGGTGCCAATACACACTGCAGCTCTGCTAAAGGACCTGGAGACTGAAGAACTGATACAATCCAAGCAAACTTCAAAGAGCAACATGGGAATATCAGTGCCTACATATTTTCATTTTGCAGGTCCAAAGATTTATGTTGATGCGACCTGAAGGAAACAACCTGGATCTCCTACTGCTACGGCTGGAGTGGGCATTTATTATGCTCAATCTTTACAGGATGGAGGAAGAACAAATGTCTTCATCATGGCGTCAAAAAAGATGTGTCAAATCCTCTGCAGGCCGAAGCAAATGTCCTGGTCCTAGCTGCAAACTTTGCTGATGCAATGAAACCAGTAAGACCAACATTCTTCACCGATAACTTAAGCTTGGCAAAGGCGGCGGTGGCACAAGGGGCTTCTGACAACAATATGACTTGGGAGATTAGAAGGCAAGCAATCGAATACCAGAATCTTGTACATCCCCTGTTAGGCTCCATTTTCCACATTTCTAGAGAAATTAACGGGGTATCCCACAACTGTGCACAACAGGCAAGAAGATCATCAGGATCTGAGCCTATCTGTTCATGTTGGAACTCAGCTCATAACAGCCTCTATTGCCCAGTGATCGCTAGAATCGAGAAGATTCGGCATCTAGGGTTTGTAATTTACGATGTACAATGTTTCTGAGCTGCAATATACTAGGGTGCGTCAGCACCCTGTCTCTGTTCAAAAAAAAGGACATGCATGCTTCCACTGGTAGAAAAGGGCCCATGCGTCCCGGTTGGTAAGGGCCATTAGTCCCGGTTGCCCAACCGGGACGGGGCAATCGGGACTAAAGCTCTAACCATTAGTCCCGGTTGCCCCACCAACCGGGACAAATGGGGCACACGTGGCGGCATCAGAGCGCGAGGGGGGGGTGGAGTATTAGTCCCGGTTCGTAACACGAACCGGGACTAATAACCTGCTGCCGCGGCAGAGATTTGGCCCATTTCTCTGCCGCGGCAGAGAATTCATTTTGGCATATTTTGTTGCCGCGACAACATGTTCGCCACTTTTTGTGCCGCGGCAGAGAATTCATTTAGGTTGTTTTATTGTTTATTTAGTATTTTGCACTTATCAATGAAGGAACCTTATATTACACAAGATCATCATGACAATATTACATTCAATACACGGATCGAGTTCATGCACTACATACAAAAGTTGCTATTCGATGCTACCGGCCAATTCCTTCAAAGTTGCTATTTTTTCAATCCCTATTGTCTATACACAGCAGAATAGTATTCCCCTTTCGGGTCTAGGACTTCTGCATCCAAGAATCCCGCCAATTTCTCCTGAATTGCTCGAACGCGATCCTTTGGCAGAAGACCGTCCCGTAGACGTTCGATCTGATTTAAAAAAGGAGTCAGCCTATATGAATGAAACTAAACACAATTTGTTTGAAGTTAAAAACTATAGAAATTGTTTACGTACGTGGAGTTGCTCTAAATTTCTGCCCTTCTCATCGCACGTCTGCCGGATGAACTCGCATACATAGTATCCACATAGATTGTTACCTGGTCCCTGCGTCAAGCACTTTACGAGAACATAGTTCAATCAAAATAATAATCAAGCATGATAATACTGTATCAAAACTAGAATCAAAGAGATGCGCGGATATAGCTAGTGGTGCTTACATCTAGTGGTTGAAATGTAAGCTCCTCTTTCCAAACACCCCTAGCCTTGTTGGTGAACCGTTTCCAAGCGCTGCCCGGAGAAGAAAACGAATAAAAGAAGTTATTAAGTACTTGATATCATAAAATTCACGAATGTTGCCGATATAGTGTCGTAATGATTAGAATTACCGCTGGAGAAGTATCTGCATGTCCTTCCACGTCTCAAGGGGTTTATGTTTCGAGTCCATGACTAGTACACGCCCTTTGTCAAGTTGAATGATTAACAGAATATAGTGGAAGCTGCAAATGCATAACTAATCAATTATATACTTAACATCGAGTAAGCGAAATAGAAAATGTATACAAGACAATAACACTCACTCGAAGTTGTAAGGAAATAGTATTTCCCTTTTGGTTTCTTGAAACCTTAACGCGTGAACTATATTATCCTCCGTATCCTGGGGGCTTCTTTTGAGATTAGCTTCATGAACCCAATATGGGTCAATGAAGCCAATGTCATAGATTTGTCCTCTGCTGCATTCGAGAATCTTCATTCTGCATATTACAGTATGATTATATACATGCAATAAACAAAATAATATAGCTGGAGACTAAATTAATTACAGAATTAGTACTTACAGACAATAGGCACTGATGATCGATTTGTCTAAGGCGTCTTGATTGAATAATTGAAATAGTTCATCAAATTCAATGGATATCATGTCATCCCTTTCTTTCCCATGATGCTTTTTTGTAACCCTCAGCACTATCCAGTTAGCCCCGGCCTTTGTGGCATGCAAGTACCAGTTATGCAATCTTCGCATTTTTGTTGGAAGATTGTCTACCTCCTTAGGTTTGACGAGAGGTTTGCCGTACTGGTATTTGTATGCTACTTCACTCAAGGGGAAGAACTCTAACTGGGATAAGTACTGGGCAATACTCATACCTTGAGCCGCGGCAGCTTCTCCGTATTGTGCAACTACCTCTGGATCATACTGCTCTTCGGCCCCATATTTGCTCGACCCCACATTGGTTTGAGAAATCACCTTGAGAGGGGCGCAAGTCTGTTTTGCTTGTTCTCCGAGCTGGGCAACAGATTTCCCGCTTGCATTAGTACTGCTCTTCGATGCTTTTTGTGTCGCATGTGACTTGAGAATAGAACGGTCATAGTCTGATGACAGCTTTGGCTCGGGTTGATGAAGATTCTTTAGCATTTTCAACACTTTGGCTTTTTCTTCTTTGGTGCTGGGGAACTCTGGCTCTTTCGGCCGCCTCAGCTTAGCGAAAAACGCTGTCGTTTCCGCATCAACGATCGCCGCAGTCTCCTCTTCAGTACAGTCATAAGCTCTCTTGGGAGGAACCGTTGGTACTTTTGGAAGAGGCTCTTGTTTACGTTTCGGCGATCGCTTACGACGCACAGTAGCGGTACGCTTACGCTTTTTATCCTGAGGCGCCAGCGATGGCTCCCGCGGCGATGGCTGCACCGGAGATTGGTGAGGCGACGGAGCCGGGTGAGGCGACGAAGACAGCTGCCGCGGCGGCGACGACCTCGCTGGAGACGGGTGAGGCGGCGGCGAAGATGGCCTTGGCGTGTGATTTCGAAGCACGATACAATCCTTCGGTGTGGCATCCCGCAAAAACCACTACTAGAAAATCGCGTTGTTTTTGTGCATTGCATCATCATGACCGCATGCTCATGTCATCATGCCACATTGCATTTGAGCATCGTCATCATCTTGCATTTGCTTGCATAAAACTATTTTCGAAAAGCCTGGTTTTGTTTTCTAAACGCCCCGTCTTTTATTCAAACGCCAAACCCGGGTCTCCGGATTATTTTGTTTTGTCTGCTATCGGTTTGCAGACGGCCCGTTTAAAACAAATAAAATGTTTAAGTATTTTTAGTGGGGGCAGTCGAACGGGCCGACCCGACCCGAACGACCACCCCCAGGAATTATAATCGGTCCACCTAATCAGCCCCCCCAAATCCTACAGCTACCCACCTATCTACCCACACACACCCTCCACCTCACCCCAACCAGTAGCAGCTCGCCACCTCAGCTCCCCTCTCTCCCTAACCAATCCTAGCCCTCCAACTGGCCTCTCTCTCTCTCACCCCCACTCCCCACTCAGCACAGCCCCACACACCTCGGGCCCCACACCCAGCACACAACGCACACCACGCACCCACCTGACCGCCCCTGCCCCGATCCCCACGCTGCCTGGACCCGCCCCTGGGCCCCACCTCTCTCCTCCCACGCGTTCTCTCCTCTCCCCCACCTCCCTCCTCCAACCTCTCCAACCCCGCAGCGACCTCCCTCTCCCCGCCGGCTCTTACCTCCCCCTCTCCCCTCCGGCGTACAGCTCCTCTCAGCGCGGCCCCCTCCCCACCCCGTCACCCTCGCCCCGCCGCCGCCCCGCAGGAGCTCTGCCACCGCCGCCTCCTTCCGCGGACCCGCTCCTCCCCGAGCCACCCCTCTGCCTCGCCGCCGCGAGCCCCGCCGGCCTCGCCCCGCCGCCGGGCCAAGCTCCGCGCCCGCCGGCCCCCTCGCCCTGCAGCCGCGCCGCCGCCTGCAGGGGCTTCCCCGAGCTCCGCCCCCGACCCGTCCGTCTCCGTCGCCGCGCTCGCCGGTGGGCCCGCGCGCTCCGGCCGCCCCGCAAGCCCGCGCCCCCTCGCCGAGCCCCGTCCGTCGCCAGGAGCCCGCCTCCCCAAGCTCTGATCGCCTCCTCCGCTTCTTCCGGTGCCGCCGCCGCCAAACGCCACCCTTCCCCGAGCCCGCGACCCCGCCTCGGCCGCCAGCAGCCGCCGGCCCTGGCCATGGCGCCCGCCGCGTGACCGCCACCTCCCGGCTTCTGCAACCCCAGACGCCCATCGGTGACCTGCCCGCCGCTGCAAGGCCACGCCCGCCTCCGCTGCACTCGTGCGTCCTCGCCGGCGCGCGTTCCGTCAGCACCCGCCTCACGCACGCCATCGCCTTCTTCGGTCACGTGGTGCCGTTCAAGATGCCAGGATGAGAACCAAAGTCCACACAAGACCGTTCCCGTTGAGGACAGGAACCCTTCAAGATATTTGTGACAACAAGCTCGGCACCGGCAATCGATTGAGGTCCCGGGTACTTCGTCGTGGGAACTAGGGGCGAAGGAGCCGAGTTGACAAGATCTACCTCACGGAGCGGCGAACCCCGGACCCGGAGCTTCCCTGGACACCAAGAACTACCGGCGAACCCTGAGGCCCTCGACGCGACGATGCCTGCTTCCAAGATCTCCGGCATGGATCGAAAAGTTCCCCGAAGACCGATCCCGATGTACCGGAGACCGGACCCTCGACACGCCAAGATCTACCCTCGGACGCCAAGACCCGAACCGGGAGGACGCAAAGATCGCCACGAGAACGACAAGCACTTCACCCCGAAGCCAAGACCGACCCGACTTGAGGACCCGACGAGATCTGCACGACGACAAGAGCGACAGCAACCAGGGCGAGTCCGAAGCCCCGACGCCAGACCAAGCACTTCGTCCCTAACGCCATAACCGTCAACATGGACCGACCACCACGGATGCGACAAGATCTACCTCAGTTATCCGAGACCGACCCCGTCGAACCTTGTCGAACCCTGAGACCAACCCCGAACCCCGGGACCCCAAGATCGTCGAGACCCTCTAATGTGTGAACCCCTTCCCGAAAACCCTATTTCATAATATAATAAACTTGTTGCATATTGAATTGTCATGCTCGCATCATATCATTGGTTTGGGGGCCTTATGCCGATTCACCATATAATTAAATATGGGGCCCATATGCGGGCAAATCTAGTCTCATATCGGCCTCATTTAAACTTGTGTAGCGAACCGGTGATATATTCTGCCTTGTTAAACAACATTTAAATTGCGGGGGTTCTAAATAACTTAAACCTAATAATAAATTGTCGGGACCCCGGTTCCACTTAATATTGACCTAATTGCATCGCACCTTTGCCATGTCATACATCATACATGCACCATGCCGATCTTCTGCCGTTGTATTAAATAGTGCATCCGGTGTTTCTTCTAGTGTTTTGCTTCTTCGCGGATAAGGCCGTTGAGTTGATGTGAGCTTCGCCCCGATCTTCGGTTGAACCTTCGTCAATGTTTCCAGGCGAGCATCTCCCCCTTTCTACCTATCTTACTTTTATAGTATTTATTCCCTCCTGTTGATCTATTGCTATCTGTGTTGCGATGCTGTAGTTTCCGTACCTGGATATACCGTGCAGCCCTATATTGCCTGACACATCCTATTACCTGTTGTTTGGTAGATAGATGGACTTGCGCGTCATAGTCGCTTGCTAAAGTGCTGTTGCGTGTCGTCCAGTGCCACAGTTGTTGATGTATTGCCGCATGTTGATGTTGGATATGATCATGGTTTTACTTATCGTTCACTTTAATTCCTGTTTAACAACTAAAATTGAAGTAAGCAGAGGCATCGGTGGGTGATAGAAAATATTTGGTTTCCGAACGCCCACTTGTGTCCCGTAGGACCCCGAGTACTTGATACCTGTTCCTTGATTTATCGCGCTATCCACATCCGGGAGGTATATGGGACCCCCCTGAGCCAGAGCTTGATTCAGTCTTATTTCTTGGGGCCACAAACTAGTTTGAGGTTTTATTTACGATCCTGTACTTATGCCATGCTTTACTGCTTTATTTAAATTGTGCGAGGAGCACACTGTACTGTTTAGGTAAGCGGAGTGTTTTCGCGGTATCGACAGTCCCCGTTTGGGGATTTGCTGTCGTTTACAGCCACTGACGCAAACCTTGAGTCCGTCTCGGAGTCAGCTAGCTTCGTTGCGGGTGTACTCAATGGGGTGGCCCCCTGAAATATTTCTGAATCCTGTGATTGCTTTGTCGTGAAGGCCTCGTTGGGTTTTGATTTGGTTTTTCCGAGGTTGATCGAGTGTGTGTTGCTATTGGTGCACCCCGGCCGGGTTAAAACTTTCTGAAAGCCGTGTCCGCGGTTATGGACGACTTGGAGCACAGTATCTCGACCATAGACAAGCATAACTAAAGTTTATTGCTATAAATTTGACTTTATAATGACTAGTAATCAGCTTCACTATAATGGAATGGCTAATTAATACTGCCCACAATTGCTTGTTCGGAGTGTCGCTTGCGACCATTGTACCTGACTAGTAAGTATGACAACTACAACGGAATGGCTAAATAAAAGTGCCAACAACTGCTGGGTTTTGGGTTATCTCATGCTAATTGTATCTGACTAGTAAGTGTCGCAACTACAACGGAATGGTTAACTAAAACGGCCCACTGCTTATTTTATCAGGATGATTATCTATACCTGACTAGTAATTGCTGCAACGATAACTGAATAAATAAAACTGCCAACGGTGTGAGTTCCTCGGTTGACTTCCTCGTTTGGTCTCGAGGGGGAAACACCAGGATGGGTTTGTTTGATGGTAGTATCCGGTTGGTTCCGAATAGGTTTTTCTTATCCCTCTCTGATTGCCGCTAGTTGTATCGAGTCTCTATAGGTTGTTCAGTGCATGCTGCCGCTGCCGCTTAGTCCACCATACCTATGTAGGCGGGGACCGCCGAATTCTAGTCTCGCCGTGTACTGGCCTCAGTACTGACGCTCCTCTTTTTCCTTTGCCCTTTGTCGGCACCCCTTTTGTTTAAGCAGGTTTGAGATCGACGTCGTTAGCAGGGTTACCCTTCTGGCTTGGCCTGGGCAGGGTTATGGACGCCATTGGTTATTCTTCAGGGCTCTTAGCCCCATTTGCATCTTGTCCGTAGCTGGACGCTCTATCGTTTTCAAAGTGATTTGGATCTTTGTACTGTATATCTGTATTCTTGACTCATTGAGTCGCTGTTATATATATCTGTTCTATGGGTCCCATCGAGGACTGTTGTGTAATGTTATTACTTCGTTTTCCACCCGCACGAAAGTGCCTGGTGGGCACCTTTGAATCGTTTCTATGCGGGTTTTTGCGGGTTTCGCTAAAACTTGCATAGGGCCGATTCTGAGGGTGTTACAGAGTGGTATCAGAGCTCAGCAGTTGCGATACCCCACAAGTCCAGCCTGTAGGATAACCTAGCTAACGGCCGAAGTAGAGTGTCAAAACTATTTTTGAAAAATCGGTTGGATAGTTCTGATTAGGTCTGATTTTACTCCTTACCCCTCTGCTGCTCTCCTCTCACCTCTGCGTGTTTTGAATCTGCTCTCTTATCTTTTCTTCGAGTCCAGGAATTCTCGTGGTTGGGTTCCGTCGTACCTCAGGGTTTCGCTTCCTCCTTTGGTAACGGTGTTGCTACATCTGGTCTTCATGCTATCCGAGGAATCCTTCGTCTGGTGGACTTCTCTTTGTTCCTTCTCGTGCCTTCCGGTGTTTTCCGACGCGACGACATCATCTACGCTAGATCCGATGCAGAGTCTGCATCACTCCTTTGTTTCCGAACCTCGATTGTCGAGATCTTCAGTCTAATTCCGAGAATGGTTGCACGCTTTCCACTGATTGTGCAGAGTAATAGTTTGGGTGCGTGATGGATTGGCCCCCATGCCGACTACCCCTTCTATTCGATTTTGTACATTGAAGTGGATGAGAATGCATCGGTTCCCTCTTTCCATCGGAGCTAGAGGTGGCTTGATTTGTTGATACCTCTACCTTTGACCTTCTGTTCCCGGAGTGTTCTCTCGACGATCACGGACAACGACCTCTTGTTAGTGGTGTCGCGAGGATCTATACGAAGCGAGAAGATGCAGATCGCCGACCTTCCTTCCGGAACCATGAGGCGGATCTCGAGGGCGAGATCCCTTGTTAGTGGTGTCGAATTGTGGCATCCCGCAAAAACCACTACTAGAAAATCGCGTTGTTTTTGTGCATTGCATCATCATGACCGCATGCTCATGTCATCATGCCACATTGCATTTGAGCATCGCCATCATCTTGCATTTGCTTGCATAAAACTATTTTCGAAAAGCCTGGTTTTGTTTTCTAAACGCCCCGTCTTTTATTCAAACGCCAAACCTGGGTCTCCGGATTATTTTGTTTTGTCTGCTATCGGTTTGCAGACGGCCCATTTAAAACAAATAAAATGTTTAAGTATTTTTAGTGGGGGCAGTCGAACGGGCCGACCCGACCCGAACGACCACCCCCAGGAATTATAATCGGTCCACCTAATCAGCCCCCCCCCAAATCCTACAGCTACCCACCTATCTACCCACACACACCCTCCACCTCACCCCAACCAGTAGCAGCTCGCCACCTCAGCTCCCCTCTCTCCCTAACCAATCCTAGCCCTCCACCTGGCCTCTCTCTCTCTCACCCCCACTCCCCACTCAGCACAGCCCCACACACCTCGGGCCCCACACCCAGCACACAACGCACACCACGCACCCACCTGACCGCCCCTGCCCTGATCCCCACGCTGCCTGGACCCGCCCCTGGGCCCCACCTCTCTCCTCCCACGCGTTCTCTCCTCTCCCCCACCTCCCTCCTCCAACCTCTCCAACCCCGCAGCGACCTCCCTCTCCCCGCCGGCTCTTACCTCCCCCTCTCCCCTCCGGCGTCCAGCTCCTCTCAGCGCGGCCCCCTCCCCACCCCGTCACCCTCGCCCCGCCGCCGCCCCGCAGGAGCTCTGCCACCGCCGCCTCCTTCCGCGGACCCGCTCCTCCCCGAGCCACCCCTCTGCCTCGCCGCCGCGAGCCCCGCCGGCCTCGCCCCGCCGCCGGGCCAAGCTCCGCGCCCGCCGGCGCCCTCGCCCTGCAGCCGCGCCGCCGCCTGCAGGGGCTTCCCCGAGCTCCGCCCCCGACCCGTCCGTCTCTGTCGCCGCGCTCGCCGGCGGGCCCACGCGCTCCGGCCGCCCCGCAAGCCTGCGCCCCCTCGCCGAGCCCCGTCCGTCGCCAGGAGCCCGCCTCCCCAAGCTCTGCTCGCCTCCTCCGCTTCTTCCGGTGCCGCCGCCGCCAAACGCCACCCTTCCCCGAGCCCGCGACCCCGCCTCGGCCGCCAGCAGCCGCCGGCCCTGGCCATGGCGCCCGCCGCGTGACCGCCACCTCCCGGCTTCTGCAACCCCAGACGCCCATCGGTGACCTGCCCGCCGCTGCAAGGCCACGCCCGCCTCCGCTGCACTCGTGCGTCCTCGCCGGTGCGCGTTCCGTCAGCACCCGCCTCACGCACGCCATCGCCTTCTTCGGTCACGTGGTGTCGTTCAAGATGCCAGGATGAGAACCAAAGTCCACACAAGACCGTTCCCGTTGAGGACAGGAACCCTTCAAGATATTTGTGACAACAAGCTCGGCACCGGCAATCGATTGAGGTCCCGGGTACTTCGTCGTGGGAACTAGGGGCGAAGGAGCCGAGTTGACAAGATCTACCTCACGGAGCGGCGAACCCCGGACCCGGAGCTTCCCTGGACACCAAGAACTACCGGCGAACCCTGAGGCCCTCGACGCGACGATGCCTGCTTCCAAGATCTCCGGCATGGATCGAAAAGTTCCCCGAAGACCGATCCTGATGTACCGGAGACCGGACCCTCGACACGCCAAGATCTACCCTCGGACGCCAAGACCCGAACCGGGAGGACGCAAAGATCGCCACGAGAACGACAAGCACTTCACCCCGAAGCCAAGACCGACCCGACTTGAGGACCCGACGAGATCTGCACGACGACAAGAGCGACAGCAACCAGGGCAAGTCCGAAGCCCCGACGCCAGACCAAGCACTTCGTCCCGAACGCCATAACCGTCAACATGGACCGACCACCACGGATGCGACAAGATCTACCTCAGTTATCCGAGACCGACCCCGTCGAACCTTGTCGAACCCTGAGACCAACCCCGAACCCCGGGACCCCAAGATCGTCGAGACCCTCTAATGTGTGAACCCCTTCCCGAAAACCCTATTTCATAATATAATAAACTTGTTGCATATTGAATTGTCATGCTCGCATCATATCATTGGTTTGGGGGCCTTATGCCGATTCACCATATAATTAAATATGGGGCCCATATGCGGGCAAATCTAGTCTCATATCGGCCTCATTTAAACTTGTGTAGCGAACCGGTGATATATTCTGCCTTGTTAAACAACATTTAAATTGCGGGGGTTCTAAATAACTTAAACCTAATAATAAATTGTCGGGACCCCGGTTCCACTTAATATTGACCTAATTGCATCGCACCTTTGCCATGTCATACATCATACATGCACCATGCCGATCTTCTGCCGTTGTATTAAATAGTGCATCCGGTGTTTCTTCTAGTGTTTTGCTTCTTCGCGGATAAGGCCGTTGAGTTGATGTGAGCTTCGCCCCGATCTTCGGTTGAACCTTCGTCAATGTTTCCAGGCGAGCATCTCCCCCTTTCTACCTATCTTACTTTTATAGTATTTATTCCCTCCTGTTGATCTATTGCTATCTGTGTTGCGATGCTGTAGTTTCCGTACCTGGATATACCGTGCAGCCCTATATTGCCTTGGACACATCCTATTACCTGTTGTTTGGTAGATAGATGGACTTGCGCGTCGTAGTCGCTTGCTCAAGTGATGTTGCGTGTCGTCCAGTGCCACAGTTGTTGATGTATTGCCGCATGTTGATGTTGGATATGATCATGGTTTTACTTATCGTTCACTTTAATTCCTGTTTAACAACTAAAATTGAAGTAAGCAGAGGCATCGGTGGGTGATAGAAAATATTTGGTTTCCGAACGCCCACTTGTGTCCCGTAGGACCCCGAGTACTTGATACCTGTTCCTTGATTTATCGCGCTATCCACATCCGGGAGGTATATGGGACCCCCCTGAGCCAGAGCTTGATTCAGTCTTATTTCTTGGGGCCACAAACTAGTTTGAGGTTTTATTTACGATCCTGTACTTATGCCATGCTTTACTGCTTTATTTAAATTGTGCGAGGAGCACACTGTACTGTTTAGGTAAGCGGAGTGTTTTCGCGGTATCGACAGTCCCCGTTTGGGGATTTGCTGTCGTTTACAGCCACTGACACAAACCTTGAGTCCGTCTCGGAGTCAGCTAGCTTCGTTGCGGGTGTACTCAATGGGGTGGCCCCCTGAAATATTTCTGAATCCTGTGATTGCTTTGTCGTGAAGGCCTCGTTGGGTTTTGATTTGGTTTTTCCGAGGTTGATCGAGTGTGTGTTGCTATTGGTGCACCCCGGCCGGGTTAAAACTTTCTGAAAGCCGTGTCCGCGGTTATGGACGACTTGGAGCACAGTATCTCGACCATAGACAAGCATAACTAAAGTTTATTGCTATAAATTTGACTTTATAATGACTAGTAATCAGCTTCACTATAATGGAATGGCTAATTAATACTGCCCACAATTGCTTGTTTGGAGTGTCGCTTGCGACCATTGTACCTGACTAGTAAGTATGACAACTACAACGGAATGGCTAAATAAAAGTGCCAACAACTGCTGGGTTTTGTGTTATCTCATGCTAATTGTATCTGACTAGTAAGTGTCGCAACTACAACGGAATGGTTAACTAAAACGGCCCACTGCTTATTTTATCAGGATGATTATCTATACCTGACTAGTAATTGCTGCAACGATAACTGAATAAATAAAACTGCCAACGGTGTGAGTTCCTCGGTTGACTTCCTCGTTTGGTCTCGAGGGGGAAACACCAGGATGGGTTTGTTTGATGGTAGTATCCGGTTGGTTCCGAATAGGTTTTTCTTATCCCTCTCTGATTGCCGCTAGTTGTATCGAGTCTCTATAGGTTGTTCAGTGCATGCTGCCGCTGCCGCTTAGTCCACCATACCTATGTAGGCGGGGACCGCCGAATTCTAGTCTCGCCGTGTACTGGCCTCAGTACTGACGCTCCTCTTTTTCCTTTGCCCTTTGTCGGCACCCCTTTTGTTTAAGCAGGTTTGAGATCGACGTCGTTAGCAGGGTTACCCTTCCGGCTTGGCCTGGGCAGGGTTATGGACGCCATTGGTTATTCTTCAGGGCTCTTAGCCCCATTTGCATCTTGTCCGTAGCTGGACGCTCTATCGTTTTCAAAGTGATTTGGATCTTTGTACTGTATATCTGTATTCTTGACTCATTGAGTCGCTGTTATATATATCTGTTCTGTGGGTCCCATCGAGGACTGTTGTGTAACGTTATTACTTCGTTTTCCACCCACACGAAAGTGCCTGGTGGGCACCTTTGAATCGTTTCTATGCGGGTTTTGGCGGGTTTCGCTAAAACTTGCATAGGGCCGATTCTGAGGGTGTTACATTCGGCCATAGAATGGTGACGTTTTTTGCGTCACCCAGCACAGTCACATCCCCTTCACCAGCAGGGTGGTGAAGATACAAAACCTCAAAGGTGGGCATGATTTCATCCACGCCGACAACAGCGTAGCCCTCTGGAACCGGACGACAGTGGTAAGTTGGTGTGGGTCCAATTGGTAAGGCATGGCCGACCGCCACCTTCATTGATATGTTCACAACTTTGACATGTAGCTTGCAGTGTGTCATCTCTGTGATATCATCCACTAGGTAGCCAATAGGATCCATCGTCGGTGCATCATCGGCATCGCCATTGTCATCACCCGGGACCTCGGTGGAAGCCACACTGCTTTTTCGATTATTCGATAGGCCGGTAGCATCGAATGCAGTGTGCTGCTGAGATGGGCCGGTAGTACTTTGCTCTTTAAGTGTGTTAATTTCATATTGTTGTTGCTTTAATCGTTCTTCAATTAAACGCATTCGCTCTTTCTGACTTTCTGCTTCAACTGCCGCCCTGTCCTTACTCCTCTGACGGCTTCTATCAGGATATTTCTTCCTCTCTTCGGGAAACCCAGTCCTCCATGATTGGGAGCCTATTGTGCCTCGTGTTCGTCCATCATGTTCCTTATTTCCAAGGGCGAGTGTGAGCTCATCATTCTCTCTATCGGGAATGAAGTCCCCATCTTTAATAGCCTTTACTGCTTTTCTCATCCTCTCGATTGGCAAGGGGTCTTCTTTATGTCGTATGTTATATATACACCTCCCTTCCGAGTCCAACGTGCCCCCATGCCCGTAAAACCAATTCCTTGCACGTTCTACCCAATCGTCTGTCTCTGGGGTGATCTTTTTATCACACAGTTCCTGCTCAAGTTTCTCCCACTTAGGAATGCCAACCCTGTAGCCACCTTGCCCCATAGTATGGTGATATTTCTTCTTAGCAGCATTCAGCTTATTCGTTTCAGACATTTTCTTAGCTTTTTCTGATTTCTTGTATTCCACAAACTCATCCCAGAATGGTTTTATCTTCTCAAACTGAATATTCTTGAAATCGGGAGTCTTCTTTTTCACGACATAGTCAAGGTGCAATCTTTTCTTCCAGTTGGTGAAACACTGGGCCATCTTCTTCAAAGCCCACTCCCTGACCTTAGCCTCCATGGCTCTCCCATGTTGTAAGGCGTCCTTAACTGGATCCTCCGCATTTGGATCCAGCTCTATCTTCGGTAGTTTGAAATTAACCATGAGTCTCTTCCACAGTAAATCTTTGGCGTGGTTAGGGACAAATAAACATGTTCCCTCTTCATCCGCATTAGCAGGCCTATTCCAATTTCTAATGGTGATCGGGATTAAGTCCCTAACGATTACTCCGCATTGTGCCACAAATTTGGTTGCGACAACTTCGGGAGCTGTCGGTCTGCCGTCTTCAGCGACATCTTCGATCCTGAACCTCTCATGGTCTTGCAACTTTTTGGTTGGGCCTCGTCTGCTCTTTTCAGTAGATTCCTTCGATCCGGAGGGCTAAAAGAAGAAATGTCGTTGCCCGGTTGCTTCGGGCCTTGGATGAGCACTGGCATCATAATGAACTTACGCTTCATGCACAACCAAGGAGGCAGGTTGTAGATACATAGAGTCACGGGCCAGGTGCTGTGACTGCAACTCTGCTCCCCAAAAGGATTCATGCCATCCGTACTTAGACCAAACCATAAGTTCCTTGCGTCACCTGCAAAGTCTGGGAAGTCTCTCTTGATTTTTCTCCACTGTGACCCATCAGCAGGGTGTCTCAACTCCCCGTCTTTCTTACGGTCTTCTTTGTGCCATCGCAACAACCTGGCATGCTCTTTGTTTCTGAACATGCGTTTCAACCTTGGTATTATAGGATCATACCACATAACCTTAGCAGGAACCCTCTTCCGGAGGGGCTCTCCCTCAACATCACCAGGGTCATCTCGTCTGATCTTATACCGCAACGCGTTGCATACCGGGCATTTATCTAAATTCTCATACTCCTTACCGCGGTAGAGGATGCAGTCATTAATGCATGCATGTATCTTTTGCACATCTAATCCCAGAGGACAGAGAGTCTTCTTTGCTTCGTAGGTACTCTCGGGAAGTTCGTTATGTTTTGGAAACTTCGGCTTCATTATTTTCAGCATCTTTTCAAATGAGGAGTCAGTTAGACAACACTCTGCCTTCCATCGCAACAATTCCAGTGTGGTACCGAGCTTTGTGCTGCCATCTTCACAATTTGGGTACAACAATTTCTTGTGATCTTCTAACATGCCCTCTAACTTCAACTTCTCATTTTCTGTTTCACAGTCTCGCTTTGCATCAGAAATGACCCTACCAAGTTCATCAGCCGGCTCATCTGATGCCCGTTCTTCACCTTTTTCCTCTCCATTGTCTTCCATTGCAGTATCACTGTATTCAGGAAACATATGATGATAGTTGTTATCATCATCTTCTTCTTCACCATCTTCCATCATAACCCCTCTTTCCCCGTGCTTGGTCCAGCAATTATAGTTGGGCATGAAACCTTTCATAATCAGGTGGCCGCGAATGATTTTCGAGGAAGAGTACTCCTTGTTGTTCCGACATTGAACACATGGACAACGTATAAATCCATTCTCTTTGTTTGCCGTAGCCACATCGATAAATTTATCCACGCCTTTGATATACCCGGCTACCCGCCGGTCACCGTACATCCATTCCCGACCGTTCATCTGCATCATATAAGTAAGTTTATCAAAAAACAGGACATCATAAATAGTGAAATAACCAATTCACACCGACACATGAATTGTATCAATGACCTAGAAAAGATAAGATTGCTAACCTCGATCGAGGGAAATAAAGAGGAGAAAGCTCAAGTGCGTCTCGGACACCTTCTATATTTTTGTTCTATGAGAAATTCAACGGGATTTTTCACTCAAACATTTCAACAAACACCTTCAATGCATGCATGAGAAAAAACTAGCACACACCCTCACACCTTACACCTTTCGAAAAAATAGAGTGGAGGCAGAGGGGGCTGGGGCGTTGCATTTATAGAGGGCAAGGGGTCTTTAGTCCCGGTTGGAGCCAGCAACCGGGACCAAAGGTGCGTGCCACGCCACGTGGCTGTGGCCAAACCTTTAGTCCCGGTTGGTGGCTCCAACCGGGACGTATTCCCCCTTACCAACCGGGACGCATGCCCCCTGGCCCCGTGCCCGCTCCAACCGGGACGCGTGCCAGCATTAGTCCCGGTTGGTGGCGCAACCGGGACTAATGCTCCGAGGGGTCGCGAACGGATGGCCCTTTTTCCACTAGTGTTCGGTTACTTTTTCAGATTTATTGTTGACGTCCTTAGCATAAAATGTAGGAGCTTGTTTATAATTCTTTTCTTCTTGAAGTCCCCCCTTTTTTTTATAAAATGTACAACCACCATTGTTATTTAATGGAAGCTTTCGGTCCTTCTCGGTCGACTCCTATTAAAAAACTAAAATTCCTTATTTGACACTAGTTTTTAATATGATTTATTTTTTGATATCGGATCTTTTTCATTTTTTTATTTGACACCTAGTGTAAATTGTTTTGACTTATATGACACTCTAGTATATTTCGAGAGTCAAATTGTTAATTTAGAACCTAGAAAGACGCTTTTGCCCGTGTACATATTGTGACAAAAACAAGTTACATGACAGCGTGGATTTGCTAGAAAGGGGCGTAGCTACCCCCATCCACTAGGACATAATGCATCATCACATTGCATAACTTTGATATGTTCGGTTAAACACTCAAATGATTTCACTGAAGCTTATTTCTGTTTTGCTAAATTCTCCTATTGTTTTCTAAAGCCCTCCTCCCTCTTCTCGTTTAAAGTCAAAACCAAATCATAATGTTTTCTTGATATTTGAAAATTGATGTAAACCTTTCAAAAAAAACCAAATTTTTTGGCCATTTTTATTTTACCAAACCTTCTTTTCTTTTCTTTTTCTAAAATAGAAAATGTTCTGCAACATTAAAAATAGGTTTTAAAAAACGTGGCCGGCTGTCCTATATAGCCTAGCGTTTTGGCCCAGCAAGGCCCAGCCGGCTGCTACCCTAACGCGACGATCGCGCACGCTGTCCTCCCCTGTCCCCTGTCCCTCACCCCGCCGCCGCACGCGCCTCTGCTCGCTCGCGAAACCGCCCCGCCGTCTCCTCTCCTATCGCTCAACCACGGCCATCTCGCCTCTTGTCGCCTCCTGCCGTCCACCGCTTGCTCCGCCGCCTGCTTGAACTGTACCACGCCGCCGGTTGAAGTTCCGGCTGACGCCGACATCCTCCACTTCCTCAAGACCGACTGCCGCCCCCGGCCACGTCCAGCGTGCCGCCCCGTCGTCCAGTACCTCGCCTCCCTCCAGCCGCGTCCATCCGAGCGTCTAGCCAGGCCAGTACCCAGTAGCCACCACCACTGACTTTGCGGTGAGATGGGAACTCCGCGGAGCCACAAGCGCCCGCGCCAGTCCGAACCCACTACCCTCATGTCGCTCGGCGATGACATGCTCGCTGAGATCCTCCGTCGCCTCCCGTCGCTGCCCTCGCTCGCCAGGGCCGCCTTTGCCTGTCCGCGGTTGCGCAACGTCGCCTTCTCCTCTGTTTCCAACCGCATCATCTCGCCGGCTCCACTTCTGGGCTACTTCATCTCGGTCGTCGACGGTGACATCCCTTCCTTCCATCGGGCGCTCCTCCGTGCCAACAGCGATGTTGCTGCCATCGTCCGTTGCGGTGATTTCCATCTTGCAGGTTTGGAGGACTATGAGTGGCGGCTTATGGACTGCCGACACGGCCTCCTACTCCTCACCAGTGACCGTTCCATGGCTGTGTTCGACCCCGTCTCCAGCTCAAGACTGCACATACCCTACTGCATGAACATGGGCAACGCCGGCGGCAAGTCGTCATTCCATTGCTTCCTCCCGGCTTGCGGCGATGCGACCTCATTCCGCGTGCTCTGCCTGCAGAGCACGGGCGGCGGAAGGGTGCGCCCACACGTGTACAACTCGTGTACGGGCGAGTGGTTCTCCCACTCGCTGGCATCCAAAGGCTTCAGGCCACCGCGGAGAGGTGACCAGCACATGTTCCAACACTACATGCCCATGCTCGCCGGCGAGCGCATCTATTGGAGGACTACCAATGCAGAAATGTTCACCTCGCTCGATGTTGGCTCCATGGAGTTCTCCCATGTACCTATCCCAGATAAACTTGGCCGCTATTCCTCGTACGCCCTAGGAGACACGGATGATGGCACAACCTGCATCGTCGACGTCTCAACCAGAACCTCCTATCGCCTCTACATACGGGTTTGGTTCCTCGTGGGGTCGTCATGGGGGCAAGAATGGAGGGTGGATGCTTCTCATCTGTTGGCTGATGATTGCATCAGCGTGGCGAAGGTCTGCAATGTGACTGCCGGCATTGTACTGCTCTCCACTGGCTACAAGCATAAAGCCCTCCGGTACATTGCCTTTAGCCTCAAGGATGCCCTCCGGGAAGGCATCACCAAGCTGGCTGACTTCTTCACCTCTTCTGGATGGGTGCAGCCCTATTTCATGGCATGGCCACGCCCTAGGCTAAAGGTGCCCTTTATTTTCTTACCGTGCATGCATCTTAATTCTTAATTCTTAATTCTTAATTCTTGGTTGTACTACTGCATGTACATGTATTTCTTACTAATCATATATCTTTTGTACTGCTTAATTATTTGAATTATCCTTAACCCGTTTGTTGATTGGGTACCTTTTCTTGTTCTGATACTCCATTTTTCACAAGCTGCTATCCTAGTGACTATAGTGAGTAAGAAAAGTAAAATCTAGCTAGCTGGTATCTACTAGATTTTTCACAAGCTGCTATCCTAGTGACTATAGTGAGTAAGAAAAGTAAAATCTAGCTAGCTGGTATCTACTAGATCTCAAAACAATAGCTGCAGTCTGCAACACTTTTTCAACTTGAAAGGTTACTTACAATTATTGGAAAATCCCCCCCACTGATGAACTAAGTTTTCTTTAATTTGTATTTGGTGTTCCATCTTCCAACACGAGACAAGTACTCCCTCCGTCTCAGTTTATAAAACCTACGCGTATTTCTAGGTTGATAAATTAACCAACTTAGCATGAGATACATAAGATAAAAACTATACTATTAGAAACTTCAAATGTTTTATTTTTTAATGATATAATTTTTATATTATATAATTCATATTATATGGCTCATGCGGACGACCTAGGTATACGCGTAAGTCTTATAAACTGGGATAGAGGTAGTAATCAGAAAAGACCATGTATGCCTTCATATATTGGTCAGTGTGCCAACAAACGACCACAAGGCCTCAACGAAACGATTGGCATTTCTGAATCGGGGGCACGCTACGTAGAACAGTGCATTTGAGCCATCTTCATATTTTTGACATTTTCCATTTTCAGGCTGCAGGTAGCACTGAGAATGCCTCCATATGCGAAAGTGAGCAAGAGACTGCTGCTGGTTCGAACAGTAAAAAACAAGTCTGACGTACGAAGAAGCTGGTGTCTGTTAGAAGAATAAACCAAGTCTAGCACTAAGAAGCAACTTCTCTGAGTGTTTGATATATTCAAGTCTTCAGTCAGCCTGTGTTCTTTTTGTTCTGTACTTTACATCTCTGAGTGTTTGATGTTGTCTTCTGTTAGCCTGTTGTGCTCTTTTGGTCTGTGTTTGTACACTTCTGTGGGTCTTCAGTTAGCTAGTGCTCTTTTGGTTCTGTGCTAAGCTTGTCATTGCTACATGTATCCAACTGACATGCATGAACAAAGAACTTGTGATCATGTTAGTCAAGCTCAACTTATGTCATGGTTTCTTGTGGTTCCAAGCTGTGAACTTCTGCCAAGATTTTGAAGAAAACCTGTGCCAAACGATGCTCTTGTTGTTTCATATACTCATGTTTCCCAAGTTTGAAGTGGTATTCTAGACAGCCCATGGAGGAGATATATATTTGCAAGGATCCTTCTATGTACATAACAAACAGTTTTTTCATCAGAAATTGGATCTACATGGGAGCTTACATGAAAAAGTTGTTTAATTGGAGAGAGTTTTTACAGTACCCTGTACTCCGCGATAATAGATTGGAGTACCAATTAAATCTGACCACTCATTTTCTAAGGGTATTGTAGACTTTCCTAGCGTTTAGAAGACTCCTTCTGTCTAATCTAATAGTACAATTTCCACCTCTGCCGCCATGAAAGCTATTACGCCAACTAAGCAAATCTGGAAGGGAAATATCAATCTGGTGTACAGTTCCCAATCCTTCATGGTTCAATCAACATAACGGTGAAACTAGAGGCAGGATTATATAAATCAAATACTCTCACTGAACTCATCACAACGTGGATTGGGGACTCGAATCCGTAGTTTTTTGGCCGTTAATTTCAGCTGAAACAAAACATGGGTGATTTCGCCATTGCAATGGAGTCACCGGAATCAAGTGGATCTATCCAGCTGCGATCCAATTGAAGGAGTAAAGTAGAGCTGAATCTCGTTTACATTTTGATCGTGAATTAATTATCGTAGATTACATTTTTTCCCGTGGAATCAGGGTACTCCCTAGTCCTCGGTGTCCGTTCGGTGAAGGTACTCCCGTACTAGCAACATCTGTTTTCCAATTGTTGGTCCATTAAGAATGACGAAGGATGACTTCCAGGCCGAACAGACAACTGTCACGGCTGGTACAGGAGCTCAATTGGTGGTGTCAGGAATCAGCGGAAACAAAACCTGATGGAAATATGGTGCACTGTAATCAGGTGGTACAGGAGCTCAATTGGTGGTGTCAGGGGGAGACATTTGTCACTAACATGAAAGTGTTAGAGTTGGGTGCGTATGATGCTATTCTCGGCATGGATTGGTTACAGCAGCATAGCCCCATGGTTGCTGATTGGCAGAACCATTGCTTGGCTTTCCAACATAAAGCAAAGTTTATCAAGCTACAGGGCATTCAGGCTCATGTTAGGGAGGTGCCTATAGAACAGCTTCTCAAGTGGTATAAAGGAAACTACGTTTGGGCAGTAGCAGTGGTTAAATCTGATACAGACTCTCACAATACTGATGTTCCGGCCGAAATTCAGACTGTTTTAGAATCGTTCTCGGATGTGTTTGCTGCACCAACGACTCTACCTCCTCCACGGCCTTATGATCATTCAGTGCCACTTAAGCCTGAGGCAGCAGCATTTAATGCGAGGCCTTATCGATACTCTCCGGCGCATAAAGATGAGATCGAGAAACAGGTCAAGTTGATGTTGGAGGCTGGCATCATAGTTCAGAGCATGTCACCCTATGCTTCTCCTGTGCTGTTAGTTCAGAAGAAGGATGGCTCGTGGAGATTCTGTGTGGATTACAGACGCTTAAACGAGCTTACTATCAAAAATACATTTCCTATGCCGGTGATTGACGAGCTTTTAGATGAACTGGCTGGCGCTCAGTTATTTTCTAAGCTCGATTTGCGAGCAGGGTACCATCAGATTCGCATGTTGCCTGCAGATGAGCACAAGACAGCTTTTAAGACACACCAAGGGCACTATCAGTTCCGCGTCATGCCTTTTGGTCTCTGCAATGCTCCAGCCACATTTCAATGCGTAATGAACCAAGTGCTTGCACCTTGTCTGCGTAAATCTGTTCTGGTGTTCATGGACGACATTCTGGTTTACAGTCCCTCATTAGCCACTCATGTGAAACATCTGACAGAAGTGTTGCGTCTGTTGCGTGATAATCAGCTGTACGTCAAAGAGAGCAAGTGCTCGTTCGCTTGTGCTAGTCTGGAGTATCTGGGGCATATCATATCTGCAGATGGTGTTTCGACAGACCCAAAGAAGACAGAGGCTATGCTCAAGTGGCCGCAGCCGACAACCGTGACAGAGCTGCGGGGTTTTCTGGGTCTCATCGGTTACTACCGCAAATTTGTTCGTAATTACGCGATCATAGCCAGACCGCTCACTAATCTGCTCAAGAAGAAAGGATTCATTTGGACTGAGCAAGCTACTGCAGCTTTTCTTGCTTTGCAACAGGCTATGGTCAATACTCCTGTTCTTCAGTTGCCCGATTTTCACAAGCGGTTCATTGTGGAAACAGACGCATGTGACTCGGGTATTGGCGCAGTGTTGATGCAAGACAACCATCCGTTGGCGTTTTTGAGCAAACCACTGAGCCCCACTCATGCTCAACTTTCAATTTACGAGAAGGAATTTTTGGCCCTACTCATGGCAGTGGAACGTTGGCGTCCGTATCTGCAGCGGGGTGAGTTTGAAATTCGCACAGATCACCACAGTCTATGTTATTTGGACGAGCAGCACCTGCAATAACCTCTGCAACGCAAAGCGATGGCTCGTCTGATGGGACTCCAATTCAAGATTGTCTATCGGAAAGGGGCGGAAAATCATGCGGCTGATTCCTTGTCCAGGGTTGGTCATTTGATGACAATTCAAGCGTGTTCGACGGTGCAGCCTCTGTGGCTCCAAGAGGTTCTAAATTCTTACGTCACTGATCCGGTGGCGCAGAAGAGACTCACTGAGTTGGCGCTCGTCAGCCCCGATGACCAAGGATATGCATTAGAGCAGGGGCTTATTCGGTACAAAGGCAGAGTCTGGTTGGGTGAAAACTCTGCCATTCAAACTAAACTGATAGCTGCGTTTCATGCTAGCACTTTTGGAGGCCATTTAGGGGTGGAGGCAACGTATCACCGCATCAAGAGATTGTTTGCTTGGGTAGGAATGAAGGCTGCGGTCACTGACTTTATCAAACAGTGCAATATCTATCAGCATGCCAAACACTCAAATCAACATCCGCAAGGGCTTCTTCAACCGCTGCCAATTCCAGCCGGCGCTTGGCAAGATATCACTATGGATTTCGTCGAAGGGCTACCGCTGTCAGAAGGAGCTAATGCCATTTTAGTGGTGGTCGATCGTTTTACAAAATTTGCCCATTTTCTTCCACTGAAGCACCCATTCTCAGCTCCGCAGGTGGCACGTCTGTTTGTGGATTCAGTTGTCAAGCTCCATGGTATGCCCAAGTCTATTATCTCTGATCGCGGTGCTATCTTCACTAGCAAGTTTTGGCGCGAACTGTTCGATCGTCTGGCCGTCAAACTCAAGTTTTCCACCGCCTATCATCCTCAAACTGATGGTCAAATGGAACGTGTGAATCAAAGCCTGGAAATGTACCTCCGCTGCAGCATTCAGGATCATCCTAAACGGTGGCGTAGTTGGATTGCGCTCGCTGAGTTCTGGTATAATTCCTCTGTGCACAGTTCGACGGGTATGTCCCCTTTCAGAGCTCTCTATGGACATGAGCCCAATTTTGGTGCTATGCCTCCAGTAGTGACTAGTGCAGAGCATGATCCATCGGTCACAGATTTCTTGGCCCTCAGAGAAGCTCAGTTAGAACAGCTCAAAACAAATCTAGCAGCTGCTCAAAATCGTATGAAGCTTAAAGCAGACCGCAACAGGACAGAACGTGAGTTTCAGGTGGGTGACAAGGTACTTCTGAAGCTACAGCCTTATGTTCAGAAATCCATTGCATCGCGACCTTATCCAAAGCTCGCTTTCAAATATTTTGGCCCTTTTGAAATTCTGGAGCGCATCGGGAAGGTGGCCTACAGGCTGCAGTTACCAGATGACAGTCTCGTACACCCCGTGTTCCATGTGTCACAACTCAAAGAGCATCGGCTGGATTATACCCCGGTTTTCTCTGAACTTCCTACCATTCCAGCTCTAGATCTGCGAGACATTGAACCTGAACGCGCGCTGGATCGCCGTATGGTGAAGAAAGGGAATCAAGCTATTGTGCAAGCACTGATCAAGTGGAAGCATCTACCTGATGAGGCGGCGACGTGGGAAGATTGGGAGGTCCTCAAAACTCGTTTTCCTGTCATACTTGCTTGGGGACAAGCAGATTCTCTACAGGGGGGAAATGTCACGGCTGGGTCTACGTAGCAGGTTGTGTGTGCCCCACGAGTCGGTTGTGACGTGGTGGCAGTGTGGCATGTAACGCGTGTGACAGTTGTCAGGGTCGTGTGCGGTGTATAAGGCCACGAGCCGAGCGGGTATTGAAAACCATGACTGAAATGAGAAGGGAATAGAACTCTGTCCTCTCTCTCTCTCTCTCCCGTGTTCTTTCTTCCTGCTCACGAAGGTCATCCCACCTCGAATCCTAGCAATCATACTAGATCGGAGTGGTACAACAACACTGTCACATGCTATTCAAGCTGCTGATCAGCTAGGGTGTTGGACGCGTTATTTTTGAAATAGACTGCGCCGTGACGACAAGCGACTATGATTTTGCTCCGACGGGTGCTCTGATTAGAGATTGAAAATATCATCTACTTGTGTGTTTTATTGAGGCCAATGTGGTGTATGCACCTCGACCTTGTAATAAGCATGCTCATGAGTTAGCGGCTTTGGGTGTAGGCATAGCTCATAAAGACCTTATTACGTGGACAGCGAGCTATCGTACTAATGTAATCCGTCCGATGACCGGTGATTCTACCGCCGTGTTTTAATGGAATACCAATGTTCCATGTAAAAAAAAAGCAGAGTAATTTCATTAGTATTTGTATAATAGGATGTGCTTCAGTTTAAATACTAAAGCAAGTTATTCATACACTTAACAGCTACGGCAGCTCCACCTTTCAAGATAAGTGCTACTGTATTTATAGAGATTTTAAAGTGAACTAGTCAGTCAACAAACAATTATGTAGTTATTAGGAATTAGTGAACCGGGGTGACAAACACTCCAGGAAGATGTCGGTATAGGTAAAGCATATATTCCCACATAAACTGGACTGGGCATATGTGATGAATCGGTAGTTACTAGTAGTACTTGCATCGGTGATTGACCTGAACCTCAGTGTAGCTGTGCAAGATCTAAACTTTATTGCTGAATAGATGGAACAATTAATATTCCGACTACATGGCTCAACGGAAAACTTAGAAGTGCGAATGTATAAGCATAGAACCAAAAGAGCACAGGCTAACCAAAACACTTGAGTAACATAAAACATTCAGAAGTGTTGCTTCTTATTGCTATAGATTTGGTTTATTCTTCTCGCAGACACCATTTTCTTGATTCATTAGACTTGTTTCTTGTTAGAATCACCAGCAGCTTCTTGATTGCTTTCACATGTGGAGGCATTCTCAATGCTACCCGGCGCCTGAAATTGCAAGTGTCAAGAAATTAAAATTGTTCAAAATGGGCTTATAGCTCCTATGCGACGTCTTTACATGGAATTGGAAGGAACACGACATCGTTGAAAAGAATAGCTCGCACGCGACACTTCTGAAGCGGCAAATAGCTCCCGTGCGACACTTCCACTTAACCCCACGAGACCGTCAACGAATTCGAATCAGCTGAGCACAGTAGGACCCACAGCCTCTCCACGTCACGGCGGAACTCACCTGATGTCCACCTCATATCGTGGGACCCACCCTGTGGTTGAAGAGAGCCGTTGGCCCCGATCCGTCCCCGCACCCGAGCACTCCCGCCACCGTTCCAGCATCTCATCCCCTTCTGTTTTCTTCTCCGGCGAGCAAGTGCGGCAACGCCGGCGAGGGATGTCGAGCTCTGCTTCCTCCCACCGCTCATGGCCTCGGTATGGTGCGGTGCGGATAAGGACGTGCCCCGATTGCCCCCATACCGCGCCCCTGAAGCGGCTTGTCACATCCACCGACAAGAACGGCAACATTGGTCGGAAATTTGTGAAGTGTGAGAGCAAGACCGAGCCGGGAAATGTGAGATCTGAGTGTTCCGAGCGCCAATTTCTCGCTTTTCTTTCGAAATTTCATGCATTTCATCGAATTTGGGATTTAGGGTTCATCTCTGCGATTTCAGGAACTGCCAAAATGTGGGCATTTTGAGTGGCTTGATGAGTACATCGAGCGAATTGGGGTGGAGGTAGCATCCCGGGAGCTCGAAAACCCGTCCGTGGTGGAGCAATTGGGATGTGGCAACCCCATTTCCGCTGGTACTACGGTGGATGCGGAAGTGAAGGCCGAGCTAAAGAAGATGAACAAGCAGCTAAGGCAAATCATCGAATTGAAGAAGCAGGACAATCTGATGGCCGTTTTTTTTTATTTTTGTGTAATTTCTCTCGGATTAGTTTATCTCCTCATCGTTAGTCATTAGACAGCGCAGTCAGTGTTCGAGTGATGCTTTGTAATGGATGTAATGGTCTATGTCTTTGGCTTGAATAAAATGCAACACAAATTCGGGCTAATTTTGAGCTGCTCTGTTTTCGAAATCAGTGTTTCTTCAGTTTTGTCAGTTTCGTCAGTGTTCCTTTTATCAGTGTGCAGGGGCGCCCGTGTGCAGGGGAGGGGGAGGGGTTGAAAAGTAAAAAAACAATTGACGAGGATTGAAAAAGGCCAGGCCCAAATATAACTTAGCCATGCCAAAATGGACGTATCCAGCCCAATAGTAACTATATGTTGATTGGGCAAAAAAAATGGTACTCACGTTACAATCTAAATAGGAACGTGTGGATCTGCAGATACTCGTGCTCAGGTTGCAATCTTTTTTTTGCAAAAATAAATATATAAATGAAGTCCAAGGACATCCATTTAACTAACATAACTTGGGCGCTCCTTTAACTTATGTAAATATGTAAATGTCTTATTTGAAAATGAACCATGTGTTGTATGAACTTGTTTTTGTGTCTTTTGTTTTATACACTTGTAAATATATAAATATTGCACGAGTATTATATGAACTTGTTTTTGTGTCTTTTGTTTTATACACTTGTAAATATATAAATATTGCACGAGTATTATATGAACTTGTTTTTGTGTCTTTTGTTTTATACACTTGTTGTTTTGGGTGTTTTGACAAATGACAATACAATAAACACAGATTACAATGAAACAAGGGATGGAATAGGCGCAATAATATTACAATAAAACACAGATAACATTACTTATATTAGATAGGGGGGATCGATAACATTACAATAAAAATAAAAAGGTACAATAATATAGAAGGGGCGGAATAGGCGCCCCGCCTAAACCCTGGGCTAGCCCCTAAACCCTAACCCCCTACTCCATCGACGGTGGAGGCGGTGCCGGTGCAGCCGCATTCCGGGCCGCTTTCCACGCCGCCAGCCTCTCCCGCTGGTCCCGCTTCCGTTGCTCCTCCCAGAAGGCCCGGCCATTGGCCTCCCGTTGCTCCTCCTCCCGCTGTCTGCGCCTTTTCTTCAAGGCGCGCTGGGCCGCCTTCTCCTCCCACTTGGCCATGCGAGCCTCCTCCCTTGCCTCCTCCTTCGCCGCCTTAGCCCAGTAGGCTTCGGAGGGGAGGTCGCCGCCGCCGGGGAGGTTGGGGACGGGGTTGTGGACGATGGGGCCCTGGTCTCCCCAGGGGCAGGGCGGGGACTTCTCCTTCTTGCCACGCTTGGGGCGGGGGCGGACCGTGGGCTGCTCCCACCACTGCTGGTGGTCCGGGTGGTTGTCCTCGTCGCTGAGTTCTTCGTCGGAAGGGAGGCGGAAGGGGGAGGTCGCCATGGTCGGAGTGTTTGGGGGGCGGCTGGGAGGAGGCAAAGGGACGGGCTCGAGGTTGAAGAGATGAGGGGCAAGATGAGATGAGGAGGCAAAGGCGTTTTGCCTATTTATTGAGGGCGGAGCGTGAAGGGCGGCGTGGGAATCCAGCGTCGCGTTGGCGCAGACGCCGAGACGAGACGCGTGCGCCCGCGTTGCCCCTGCATGCATGATCAATGCGAAAGAGACGGGAAGCGGGGCAGCGGGCGTGATCAATGCGAAAGAGAGAAAAAAATAGCTAGGATGCGACGCCCCCGCCCCTGCATGCATGCATGTGCATTAATGCGAAAGAGAGAAAAAAACGTTCAAGGTAGTTGTTCATTGGCAGTGAAAAATAAAATATTGACTTTTTGTATGGCGCATGAACCAGATGGAAGTAAATTTGACTGAAGAAAGTTGTTCTACGTACACTTATTTAATGGGGCAGCGCTGTTGCACGCAAAATAGCTAGACTGCAACGCTAGGGGCAGCTGCTGCATGCATGGTGCAGCCCGCCCAGACGCCGAGACGAGACGCGTGCGCTGCGTTGCGTGTGGGAAGCGGGCGTGATCAATGCGAAAGAGAGAAAAAAAATAGCTAGGATGCGACGTACTGTAACCCCTGCACCGCCGCCCCAGACCCTGCATGCTGCATGCGGGCATGGTGCAGCCCGCCCCGCCCAGCGTCCTCGCATGCCACGCTCGGTCCAACGGTCTCGAGTGTGCCAACGCTGTACGTTATATTTATTACATATTTTAGATTTTGATATTTTTTCTGCTGGTCATAGTGACATGCATACTCCCTCTGTCCACAAATAAGTGTACGTTTGGCTTCAAAATTTGTCCACAAAAGATGTACTTCTACCTTTCCAATGCACTTGGGCATCCACTATGTAGTCCATAAGGCTATCCACAAGCCAACTTAGGTAGTAACATGCATGTACATGCAATGCCAATTAGGCAAATTGGTGACATGGCATGACAATTAATGAAGAACGAGAGAGAGGTAGTAACTTAGCTAGTTACCATAACATCACACATACCAAGATCATATGAGTCTACAACCTAATTAATTAGCTCTTGCATGACACCATACATATGTTATCACCCACTATGAAGGTAGTAACATCAACTAGTAACATGTGCAAGTTACTAGTCTTAGTTACTTAGCACTATGACTAGCCTAAGGCTATCCACAAGCCAAAATAACATAGATGTGGTATCATGCAAAGTCTCGTTTATTACAATGAACCTGAGGGGAGTAAGTTTGATTGGAGAAAGTTGTTACGCGTAAACTTATTTAATGCGACGGAGGGAGTAAATACGCTGCAGCGCTGTTGGACGTAAAATAGCTAGACTGCGACGCTAGGGGCAGCTGCATGCCCGCATGGTGCAGCCCGCCCCGCCCAGCGCCCTCGCATGCCACGCTGTTGCACGTAAAAACGATGAAGCCAATCAGATTCCAGAATCATCCATCCCACGGATCGCCAAGAGCTAGCCACGAAATCCTTCTAAGAGACGCCAACCAATCAGGTTGCAGAACAAGCCCTTCCACGGATCGCCCAGAGCCACCCGCGGAATCCTTCTAGAAGACGCGATCGGACGGCCACAGTGTCGCGCTAGGGTTAGATCTACGGTCCTCATTCGGCCTTAGGGTTAGCGGGGTTTAGGATGCAGTCAACGGGGTTTCACAAGTTTGACCAAACATTCAAATGTGCATAACTAATTCAAAAAAAATCAAAAAAATACAAAACCTTCGCATGGTGTCATGTTATGTCACATAGTTGTGAGGAAAAATATAAAACTTGGTCTATTGATCATATTTCAAAAAACCCTTCACAAAATGACCTATCTCCTCCGAGGTTTTCTGGCTTTCGGGTCAAATGACCAATGATATGGCTAGAATCAAGGCATAGTTTGTGATAATGTGCCCATATTTGGCATGCATGTCTATAATGGGATGACTAACAATGTTGTAGCACAAAGTTTTCCTTTTCGACGCACAGAAAAATCATTTTCTATTTTCTGAGTGCCGAAAGAGGGGGGGATTTGTGAAGCAACCACCAAATTGAAGTTTCAAAATGGTAACATCCTATTTTTCAAAAATACTAGACCACCTAGAATGTACAATTTCCCAACCTGAGTATCTCAAACCTTTTATTCCATCCCTGGTGAAAAAGACAAATCCTGCCGAATCGGCTGGAAGTGGGTAAGATATGAACTACAAGTACATGATTCCATGCTGATGATTTTTCGTAAAAATAATTTTTAGGTTCACAACATGCTATTTCATCAGAGATCCAATGGTAGTTTTGCGATCCTCAGCCCCTAGCTAAGAATATTTATGAAAACCCTTCAAGTTTGACTAGACATTCAAATGTGCATAACTAATTCAAAAAAAATCAAAAAAATACAAAACCTTCGCATGGTGTCATGTTATGTGACATAGTTCTGAGGAAAAATATCTAACTTGGTTTTAGAAATGGTCGAAAAAAAACTTGCTTAGAAATGGGGTGGTTTACCCTACCTTTGGAGCCCATTTCTACCCCATTTTGGGTGAGGGTGAGTTGTACTTCACAAAAGGGATCAGGGTGAGGATGAGTTGTATTGTACATATGAGAAAAACGTTGGAAGCTCATACAAACATAGAAAAGTGACATAGCTACATATGTTGAAATTCAAATTTACCATCATATTTGAATTTTGTCCAAATTATCAACAAGTGACAAATTATTATAATAACAAATGTTTACAACAACAAGTGCCAAATTATTACAACAACAAGTGTCAAATGTTTACAACAATAACAAATGTTTACAACAATAACAAATGTTTACAATAACAAATGTCTATTTCTTTTGGCTCTTCTTACCCCTCGTTTTATTCTCCTTCACAAGTTTCACACCACACAATAGGTTTATGCTCTTCTTTTTCTTACCATTACCATCTGGCCTCCCCACAGCACGTCCAAGAGTCTCCTTCACCTCCTGCACCTCCTCAACAACCTCATGATCATGATGCAGAGCCTCAACAACTTGGTCAGTTTGCACCAGAGCCTCAACAACAGGCTCATTTTGCACCAGAGCCTCAACAACAGGCTCATTTTGCACCAGAGCCTCAACAACAGGCTCATTTTGCACCAGAGCCTCAACAACAGGCTCATTTTGCACCAGAGCCTCAACAACAGGCTCATTTTGCACTAGAGCCTCAACAACAGGCTCATTTTGCCCCTCATTTTGCACCAGAGCTTCCAAATCAGAAACGGTGTGCCCTAAAGCCTCAACAGTTTGCACATCATCCTCCAAAACAAGTTCAGATTGCACCTCAGCAGCACCAAACATGATCTGGTTAGTTCTCTTCTTTCTTTGGCCATTGATTCTTGCCCTTTTCACTGGCCAGCATTCGTCAACAACAAGAGGTGGGCCTTTTTCTCCACGCTTCCTCCTGAAAACAAGCAAGTTAGCTGGGGGAGAAAAATCATCAACAAGAAATGGGATAGATTTTGGATGAACATACTTTGGCTTTTCAGCAGTGTATCTGCACTTGGTAGAGCCAGCTCGGTGTCCAAGTTCTTCACAGAGTTTGCATCTATTCTTGTTACCTTTTTGGGCCCTTTTTGGCTTGGCATCTTTCTTTTCATCTTTCTTCCCCTTCTTGCTGCTCCCACCTTTCTCAAACCAAGCCTTGAATCTACTCTGCTTGGGCCTGCCAGCCTTTCTTTTCATCAAAGGAGGACACAAGGAGAACTGAATGTCCACTTCAGGCCACTGAGACTGATCTGTAAGTGCTGGAATTGGTGTTCCATATGCAGCCTTGAATTTTGCTACAGAATAATACTCATGCAAATATGGGTGCATATTTAGCTTGTGTTTGGAGGCCAAGAAAAGTATGGCATGCTCACAAGGCTTCCCAGTGTGTTGCCACTCAAGGCATGTGCATTCATGCAATTGAGTGTCAACAACATGCCTCCTGCCAGTCTTTGTATCTCTGACTTCAGCACCCCACAATGAGGATTTCTCAACACGCAAATGTGCAAGATTTCTGCTCCTGTTGACCACCTGCTGCACAACATCAGGAAGCTTATCTCCTTGAAGAACATCACCAAGCCTTCTTCTCAATTCCCACAACCTCATGATCATGATCCTGATCTGGTCAACCATGTCATGGACAGGCAAGTCTTTTAACTCCTTCACTTTGTTGTTGAAACTTTCTGCCAAATTATTGTTGATATGATCACATTTGATGGTAGTGTTAAAACCAGACCTGTACCATAAAAGAGAATGGTAGGTTTCCAACCATGTACAAAACTTGACCCTATCCTCCTCAGAGCATGCCGCCTTAATCTTCTCAAGGTGATATGAATGTGTCTGCCTGGTGTAAGATCTTGCTGCTGGCCACATGCGTCCAAAATCATCTCCTCTGAATTTTTTGATCAAATTCATCCACATATGGCCGAAGCACTCCCTCTGCTCAGCATGAGGGAAAACAATCTTCACTGCATTTTCTAAACCTTTACATGCATCTGTGTGCACTGCCAATGGAGAGACTGGCCCTATGCATCTTTTCAACTGCATCATGAACCATGTCCATGATGCCTCTGTCTCAGACTGAAACATGCCAATAGCTACAGGGAACATCCAATTGTGTCCATCTAAAGCATTGCATGCTGCTAGTTGACCATTCCACTTTCCAGTCAAGAAAGATGAGTCTATACTCAAATATGGACGGCAACCTGCTTTGAAGCCATCGATGCAAGGCTTTAAAGCCATGAAGAATTTAGAGAAGAATACTTTCCCATCAGCTGTTACCTCAGTATCTATCTCCACAACACTGCCAGGTGACCTCTTCTCTACTTCTGCTTTGAAGTTATAAAGCATTCGAAAGGTATTTGCCCAATCACCATATAGCTCTTTCATTTCCCTTTGCTTTGCCTTCCACACTGTAGTATAATTCAGCTTAATGGGGTACTGCTTTTCCAAGTCTATTTTCAGTCTCTTTGCAGTGCTGTTTGGTGTTGTGGCTAAAATGGGCTTGATCTTTTCTGCAACCCATAATTGTGATGTCATCTTTGTAACTGTTTGAGAACTTGTAATGCAAGTATGAGGTTTTGGAATTTGATTCACTCTTATTGTCCTTCCATCAGGTTGGCGTCTAGCAGATATATACCACTTGCAAGGCTTGGCACCACCATCATAACCTATGCATTTTGCATAGAACTTCTTTTTATCAGTCCACATAGTCTTGGTAGCAAACTCACGTTTGACTGCATATGTCCTGAAACACATCCTGAATTCATCCATGCTTGGAAACAATCTCCCAACTTCAATAACTGGGTCCTCTTTGTCATAAACTGTTACTAGCTCATCATCATGTGCATCATCTACATGAACTGCAGCATTTTCCAACAACTCTAGATCTATATCTGCCTCTTCATCTCTTAAATGGTTGTCACCATCATTTGCAGCTTCATCCCTCTTCTTCTCCTTGTCTCTGTCATCTATAGGAATGCCAAAAAGCTTTGCCATTTCAATGTCATCTATTGGTGCAATGACCAAATCAGTGCGGTCATGTATCTCAACTGAATTCCAATCAACAGTTACAATCCTTTGTGCATTACCATCTGCAGCCTCCCCTTGTGCATTAGCATCATCATCCTCCACTGTTAACACTTCCAACTCAGTAAGTATAGGCATTACTTGCCTTTGTGCAGCCCAATCATCCTCGACCATCTGAGCAGCCAGCTTCGAGGCCACATATCCAACCCTCGAATCAGGTTTTAGATCAATGAGCTCTGCTAAAAACAGAACAGTTTTGCTTGTCCAACCGTTTCTCTCATCGATTTCATCAACTATATGTTCCCCTGTCTCAACCCTAACATAGTCACATTTGCAATCATCAAATCGTAACAAAGAAACTTCTTGCTCTGGCCCCCAAACCACACTATCCCCAATTTTTTCCACCATTTTCCTTACTGCCTCCTCTCCCATGTTTATTAGCTCTTGGGGATCAACATGTTCTAATTCCACCTCCCATTTAACAACCGTGTCTCTCTCAATGATCTGCGTGCTGCCATCAACTAAAACAGCCCTAGAGGGAAAGAAATTGATGCGAAATTCGAAGGTTTGGCGCGCAACATCGTCTCCCCTGTTTTTGGCGGGCACTGTGAGCTAGCGGAAGCGAACAGAGAGCTCAACCTTAGAGAAATTAAGTGCAGAGATACGGGATATACCGATTAGAAGTCCCCTCTCCATGCTCCATATCGTTCCCCCTCGCCCCGTTCAGCACACCCTCGCCTCCACAATCTAGCATCAATGGGCACGCTCAGATCTCGAATTGAGAAGAATGGGAGAGGAATTAGCTTTCAAATGGCACTCACCACCTTCGTCGTCGAACGAAAGCGCTGCCGCCTAAATTAATTGCCGTGCCGCCGCCACCGGCGCCGAGAACGATGGGTGAGGTCCGCCGCCACCGTCGGGGAAGCTACAGTCAGTGTTACGCGCGCTCTCGGTCGGAAGCGGTTGGTTTGACTGGCTGTCCCAACCAACCGGTTTGGCTTAACCCTAATATTGGAACAAAGTTAAATGTGTCCTTACGACCGATTTAAGGCCCGTGTGGCCCTGGGATATTAGTTGCCTCACATCCGTCGCATGCGAGCTATTCTTTTCAACGATGTCGCTTTCCTTCCAATTCCACGTAAAGACGTCGCATAGGAGCTATAAGCCCGTTCAAAATGCATGGTTCTAGGTGCAAGAAATATATGTACGTCCAGTACAACCAAGACTTAATTAAGATGCATGATATATAAAAATTAGGGCACCTTTAGGCTAGGGCGTGGCCATGCCATGAAACAGGGGAACAACCATCCAGTGGAGGTGCAGAAGTCTGCCAATATTGGTGATAGCCGTTTGGTGGTGCTTTCCCGTTCGCAGAGTGTGTCCTTGAGGCGAAAGGCAAGGTATCGGATGCCGTTATTCTTGGAGCCCATGGAGAGCAGCACGACGCCATTGGTCACATTGTAGACCTTCAGCATTTTGCTAGGAGCCACGGGACCAGCCAAGATATCCAACTCCGAAGCATCCACCCTCCATTGCCGCTCCCATGACGATGACCCTTTTTCCTCCTTGAGGAACCAAACCCGCAGGTCGAGCTTCTGGTGATACTTGGTTGAGACGGATACGATGGAGGTTGTGCCATCCTCGGTGTCCCCTACGGCATACGACGACGGGTCATGTACGTCATTCGGGAGGGCTACATGGGAGAACTCCATGGATCCAACATCGAGCGTGGTGAGCGTTCCCAGAGCCGCATGGGTCCTCCAATAGATGCGCCCGCCGGCGTACATGGGAAGGTTGTGGTTCGAGTGCGGGTCGACTCTACGCGGCGACTTAATGCATCTAGGCGCCAGCGAGTGGGAGCACCACTCGCCCGTGCACGAGCTGTACAGGTGCGGGCGCACCCGGTAGCTGCTCGTGCTCTCCAGGCAGAGCACACGGAACGAGGTCGCATCAGCGCAAGATAGGAGGAAGCAATGGAACGACGACTTGCCGCCGACATTGCTCGTGAAGTGTGGTATGCGTAATCGTGAGCTGGTGACAGGGTCGAACACGGCCATGGAACGGCTGCTGGTGAGGAGTAGGAGGCCGTGGCGGCAGTCCATAAGGCGCCAGTTGTAGTCCTCGAAATCCGCGAGGTGGAAATCGCCACGACGGACTATGGCAGCGACGTCGCGGTCGGAGAGGAGGAGCGCGCGGTGGAAGGACGGCATGTCGCCGCCAATGACCGAGATGAAATAGCCAAGCAGCGGAGCCGGTGAGATGAAACGGTTGACGACAGAAGAGGCGACGATGCGTAACCGCGGACAGGCAAAGGCAGCCCTGGCGAGCGAGGGCAGTGACGGGAGGCGGCAGAGGATCTCGGCGAGCATGTCATCGCCGAGCGACATGAGGGTAGTGGGTTCATGCTAGCGCTTGTGGCTGCGTGGGGTTGCCATCTCACCGCCGTGGTACAGGTCAAGGAGGCGGCGGAGCACTCGGTGGTCGGCGGCGGGACTAGCAGCGCCGTGGGCCGGGGAGAGGTGGGAGGCGAGATGGCCGGGGATGAGCGCGCTGGAGCTGGAGAAGAGAGGAGGCAGGGATGTGAGGAGGGGAGCGGGGTTGTGTCGTGGGCGTGCTAGGACGAGGAGGTGTGGCGGCGAGGGTTGAGCGAACAGAGACCCGCTCGGTCTTGCTCTTGCCGGGGGGAGACCTGCCGGGACGCGCAAGGATTGCAGCCGGATGGGCCAAAAGGCTAGGCTGGGCCACACCAAGGAGGATTGTCTGCACCGGACAGGCCAGTCCCATTCTCCATGATCTATTCCGAGGGTCGATGTAGCCGCTCGCCACACTGCAGTGCAGATTACAAGCTGCTCAGATGCTAGCTACACACAAACTAGAAATACTCCAAAGCCGTGCACTTTGTCAAGTGTGCGATTACCGATTACACTTCCTAAAATAATAAAGGAAAAGAGCTACTAAATACAAGCATCAATATATGTACTATGTGCCTATCTCACAATCCCAGAAGTTCTTGGACAGCCCGTTTACCTCTCTTGTATTTCTGAATTTAATCCCCGCCCATCCCGAAAATTCCACCCGCAGACAGCTCCCAGGTCGTGTATTCTCATACATGATCCCTACCTCGTGTATTGTCGGGGAACGAAGTCAGATTGTGCGTGTCGAGGGCAGAGGTGGCGGCAGGAAACAAGACGACGACGACACGGATGCCGACCTGGGGACGCCGCCAACGACACCTCCTCTGGCTAGGCCGTGGACCTCTTCGGTGAGTTACCCTGCCATCTCATTCCCCTCCCTAGGTTTTCTCCTCCCTTCAATCCCGTCGTCTGCTTAGTACTCGATCTGGTTCTTTGGACGCCGGGTAGAGCAATAGAGAGAGAGGAGAGGGGTACCGCTAGGGATCGGCGTCCGATCTTAGCTTCCCGTCGGACTACTCCTGCACCGTGAGATCAGTTCTCTTTAGAGCGTGAGATATTACGGAGTAAAACATGGGCGGGCCGTGTGGAGGTAGTTATTACTCCGCGTAAATCACGCCACGTAACGAAACTGATCCCCAATTTGTAGGAAAAAAATCTCATAAATTACGTTTTCTTTCAAGGTAATAAATCTCCAAACTATTTCCGGATTATTTCATGCAACGGAAACAAGGGAGGTAGACTTATGAAACTTCTGTAATATGCCTTGGAAACACCGGCCAGTTCTCATGTGATGGATGCTGACCTTTTTCCCGACTTAGAAGTAATATGCCTGGGAGTAGTATAATCATTTTTTGCTTCATTCATAAATTGATAAAGCTTCGTAGCTTATTATTCGATGCTTCGATACCTAAAAGTAAATGGTTGCTTCATTCTGCTTACCGGAAAACAATTTGGTTGCTTCATTCATAATTTGACTAAACTTCATGTGTGATCAATTGATGCTTCGGTACCAAAACAAACAAACAAACCCATGCTTCCTCACGATCCATTTTTTGCTTCAGCGGTAGATCAACATGAATGGATTACATAAATCTTACGTTAATTAGTTTCTTCCGCCTGTATACACATTTCTTCCAAACTCAACGCTTGGTGCTTAGATCAACTGGACGGTGAGGTTTTCATGGAGCTAACAGTCTGTGTGCAGTGAGGCATCCGCTTTTTGGAGAGGAAGAAGGTAGAGTCGGAGAACAAAACCAGAGGTGTGAAGAGCAAGTCGGATGGGGAGGGCGATAGGAAGGCATGACACGCCATGATTTCCTGAAGCGTCCGACAAGGGTACGACGACCAAGACCACGCAGTGGAGGCCTTTGGCGACCAGGCTGATGAGGCGGGCGCTGAGTGCACGGGGTCATGCGGCATGGCGGGACGTCCTCAATGACACTCAAGATGGTGACATGCAGGGTGCAGCATCATTGCCAGAGGACGTGATTAGGAACGGGATGCGGGTTGCTGAGGTGCTTCCTGTTGTGTGGCCTCCTCAGATCGGCGTCGGAGACGATGCGCTGCCCGTGGTGGGTCAGATTGGATCAGCAGACCCATGCAGCATCAAGGAGCACCACTAGAAACTCTCAGTGGTGTCGCGGGGAGGGAGGGGGGAGGCCAAACACGACGGCAACGGCGAGCGGCGGCGAGAGGAGACCGAGAGGATCGATGGTACTGACGGCGGCGATGTTAGGGCTTGTTGGGGGTGACAGATGGTGTGGTGCGTGTCAATATAGCGTAACCAACCGTCGTTGGATCCATCGCTCTGGATGAACGCCCAGATGCTAGTCCGGCAATTATTTTCCTATCGGACTAGGATAGATAGTATTTACCTACTTTATTTCAGTTGTCTTATAGAATCATCATGATCAAATACACTAGACTTGGTTATTCATCATCTTGGTGGGGCCAGACACTCCTGGACTGTACCTGTTATTTTACTCAGATGTGCTGACTGGAATGCCCATTTGCCTGAAATCTTGCCTCCTCCTGAAGATCCAGAACCAAAAGATGGTAACCCCCATCCCATGAATGGTGAGGGCCTAACTGCTGAACAGCTCTACCAACAGCAACTTGACAACTGGAATCAACAAAACCAGATGCCTGGAGGTGGAAATGCTCAAGGTGGGCACATTGGAGGTCAAAACAATGCTGCCCTGTTTCACCAGCAAGGACAGTTTGTCCCTGCTCAAGTGATTCCTGCACTTTTTGATAATAATGTTGCACAAGATGAAAATATTGTTGCACCACTAGAAGATGATGTTGCAGTAGCTCCAAACCCTCCTCTGATCAATTTTCAGCAAATCTTAGCTGCACAAGGGGTTTCTTTTCAGGATGGTGTGCCACCCCCAAACACCAATGTTTAGGATAGTCCTATGCAAGCTTGGCATGATAGCTTATCTGATGTATTTGATGGAAATTCTTCTGGATCAGACTTGATGCAAGTTGACACTACCTTGTCCATTAGTTATGCTCTGGTTAATGACAATATAATGAATATTAATTCTAAAATCTGGATGGCAAGGAACTTTGCTCATTCCGCCTTTAAGGAATATTGTTTCCCCAACTTTGCTCTGGATAATGCCAAGCTCCTGTCTATCTCTATTCCTATGCCAAAGTTTATGTAGTCTGAAATGGTTGATGAATGGGAGTTGCTGCTCCAATCAAGGAAGAGGAAGGTGATGAATTCTGATCAAACTATGGTGATCTCTGGTATGCTACCCTTCTCACAAGTTGGCACCAAAAGAAAGATTCCGGTGCTTGATGATTCAGAAGACTTTCCCTTTGGGACACTTATTTCCACCAACCAAGTCAAAAGGAGCTCAAGGACTACTAGATACAGGGGATTTAAGCCTAAAATCATTTGTGATTCCAAGCACATTAAATCAAAAGTGAAACCAAGGAAGGTTCCAGAAGTGAAAGCTGTGGAAGTCACAGAGGAGGCTAATTTGACTCAGATAACTTTTGTCCATGATGACCTGATTTCTGACAGGACTCTTCTTGCAACCCCAATCCCAGTGCTCCAGTCTATTGGAATTTCTCTTTGTGGTGTTCCTCAGGATGAACTCACTCCTAGGAAGCTCATGGAAGGCTTGTAGGAGAAGGAGAATGTTGACAGTGCTTAGTGCCTGTTTGGTGGTGTGCCTGTCTATTTCTATTTTGGTTTCTATACTTTTGAGTTGTAATAATGTCACTGTTTAAACAATGGGTTATTTTGTGCTGGAACATCAGGGGGCTTAATGCAAGAGAGAAACAATTAGCCTTAATGAATGCTATTAATGTAAGTGGATGTTCAGTTATTTGCTTGCAAGAGACAAAAAATGAAGCTTTGGATCTGAAGTTTATTAAAGCTTGTTGTCCAACAAGATTTGATGAGTTTGTTTTTGTGCCTTCTGTGGGGGCTTCTAGAGGCCTCATTATTATATGGAATAGTTCAATTTTTTCTGGAATGGTTATGCATTGTGAACAATTTGCTCTCTCTGTTCATTTCACTTCTACCCATTCTGACCATTCTTGGACTTTAATTAACATCTATGGCCCCTGTAATGGTGAACTGAGGGAGAAATTTGTTGAATGGATGTTTGAGGTGAATATTCCTGATGATGAAGACTGGATCCTAATGGGAGACTTTAATTTCATTAGGTCTCCTACAAACAGGAATAAGCTTGGGGGGAATGTTAATGACATGCTAATTTTCAATGATTTCATTAGAGAGCAATATCTCACTGAATTGTCAATTAAAGGAAGAAAATACACCTGGAGCAACATGCAACAAGATCCTCTTTTGGAGCAACTTGATTGGTTTTTTACTTCCATGCACTGGACAACTAGCTTTCCCAACACAGTTGTTTCAACACAAGGCAAACCAACCTTTGATCACACTCCTTGTGTTGTCTCTATACAGACTAAGATCCCTGGCAGTAAGATTTTTAGATTTGAAAACTTTTGGGTAGCACATCCTGGTTTTCTGGAAGCTGTAACAAAGAGTTGGGGTAAACCAACTCACAAATCCAATAGTGCTGCAAATCTAAATGCAAAGCTTAAAAAGTTGAGATATGATTTGAAATTTTGGAGCAAATCAATTTCAAAGTTGTCTACTTGTATTGAAAATACCAACAGGGTTCTCTCTGAGCTTGACAATCTGGAAGATAGAAGGCCTTTGTTCTGTCAAGAAGTAAATTTTAGGAAAATTCTAAAAGCTCATTTAGCAAGGTTGTTACAGTACCAAAATGCATATTGGAAGAAAAGGTGCACAGTTAGATGGACAAAGTTTGGAGATGAGAACACAAAATTCTTTCATAATTTCGCTACTGAAAGATATAGAAGGAACAATATTGCCTCCCTCAAACTATCTGATGGTTCTTTAGTCACTGAGCATGCTGACAAAGAGAAAGCTATTTTTCAAGTCTACAAGGAAAGATTGGGTACTTCTACTCAGCCTGAGATGCTTTTTGACTTACAACATCTGAATACTCCAACTGAGGGCCTTGAAGCTTTATCCATACCATTCACCAGAGAGGAAATTGACAAAGTGGTTAAGGAAATGTGAAATGATAAAGCCCCAGGTCCAGATGGTTTTAATGGCCTCTTCCTAAAAATTTTTTGGCACATCATCAAGGAAGATATTTACTCCTTATGCTTTCAATTTTATGAAGGAGACTTGAATCTAGAAAGTATAAATATGGGGCACATAACACTCATTCCAAAGATGGGTTCACCTGAAACTGTCAATGATTTCAGGCCAATCACCCTGCTAAATTGTGTACTAAAATTGATCACCGAAGTTTTGGCTAACAGGCTCCAGAAGGTAATACTGAAAATTATTCATAAAAATCAGTATGGTTTCTTAAAAGGCAGAAACATTCAGGATTGCCTTGCCTGGGCCTTTGAATTTCTCTATCAATGTGAAGCCTCTAAGAAAGAGATTATCCTGCTTAAGCTGGATTTTGCCAAAGCCTTTGATACCATTGATCATCTGGCTATGATGAAAATTATGAAACAGATGGGTTTTGACGATAAGTGGCTAAAATGGATTGAAATTATTTTTGGCACTGGAAAGTCTGTTGTTCTGCTTAATGGAATACTTGGGAGGCAATTTCACTGCAAAAGAGGTGTTAGGCAAGGAGATCCTTTGTCTCCCCTCATTTTTGTTCTAGCTGCTGATTTACTACATTCTGCAATCAATAATGCATTCAGAGAAAACATCCTCAAAGCTCCATTATCCCCTGATTTTGGTCAGGATTTTCCAGTTGTCCAATATGCAGATGACACTTTGATCATAATGCAAGCAGTTAAAGAACAAGTTGTAGTAATGAAAGGGATTCTTCACAATTATGCTGTTTCTACTGGCTTACAGATCAACTTTCACAAGTCTCACCTAATACCAATAAATCTGGCAGACAACATCACTAAGGAAATTGCAGATATGTTGGGCTGTTTAATTGCCAAAATTTCTTTCACTTATTTGGGGCTCCCTCTTGGCACCACTAAGCCCACAGTGTATGATCTTATGCCACTGATTGACAGAGTTGAGATAAAGGTGTCTGCATCATTCATGATGATGTCTTATAGTGGGAGAGTGACTGTGATTAACTTCGTACTGGCTTCAGTTGCAACCTTCACAATGTGTGCAATCAAATTACCAGATAAGATTGTGGGGCACATAGAGAAAATTCAGAGACATTGTTTGTGGAATAAAAAAACTGAAGAAGGTGAAAAATGCAACTCTCTTGCTGCTTGGGACATGATTTGCAGACCAAATAATAAAGGAGGTATTGGCATTCTCAACCTTAAAATTCAAAATGAAGGCCTGCTGCTTAAGTTCCTTCATAAGTTTTACAATAAGGATGACACCCCTTGGGTCTCCCTGGTTTGGAATGCTTATTACAATAATAATATTCCATATGCCACTAGGCCTTGTGGCTCTTTCTAGTGGAGAGATGTCTCTAGGCTCTCACATTTATTTAGAGGGGTAGCCAAAAGTACAATTGGTAATGGGGCCAATACACTGTTTTGGAAGGATCAATGGTCTGACACTATTTTAGGAGAGAGTCACCCAGTTATATACTCTTATGTGAGGAATGAAGATATCTCTACCCAAGAGTTTCTAGCAATAGACAGTTTGACACATCTCTTCTATCTTCCTCTGTCGCCTGAAGCTTTAGCTGAACTAAGAACAATTCAAAATAATTGCAGAGAGATACAACTCAGTGAGCACTTACAAGACACTTGGAGTTATGTTTGGGGGGCCAAAGATTTCACATCCAGCAAATATGATCAGTATAATTTTAGAAACCTGAACCCACACATATCTTTCAAATGGATGTGGAAATCAAAGTGCACTGCAAAAGTGAAGTACTTTTGGATGTCTGGTTCTGTCTGACAGGCTGAATACAAGAAACATGCTTAGAAGAAGGCATTATGCACTTGGAACTGGATATGACTGTTTAATGTGTAGTCATAATGCTGAAGAAACAATTGAACATTTGCTCTTTCATTGCCCTTTCAGTCAATCTTGCTGGGATTCAATTAATATCTCCTGGTCTATGGCTAACTCTAGACTTCAGATCATTGAACAAGGAAAACAAAGCTAGAATAAAAAGCTATTTATGGAAATTACTCTGCTCGAATTCTGAAACATCTGGAAGGAGAGAAACAACCTCTGGTTTAATAACATACAACCCTCGGTTCAGGTCTGTAAGTCAAGATTGACTGTTGATCTGTCACTACTGATTCATAGGACAAAGGAGGATTTACACCCATTCATCAAGAGCATTATCCATAGTTTGTAAATCTTGTGAGGTCTCAGGTTGTTTTAACCTTTCTTTTAGGAGATTTTTTATCCCCTTGTATTTTGTAAATATGTAACACTTCATACTTTGACCTTTTATTAATGAAATGAGGCAGTAGGAACCTTTCCTACTGTTAATACCCTCAAAAAAATACACTAGACTTCTTTTTTGGTATCATCATACCTTCTGGATCAGATCAAGTTCTTTGAATGTTTTTTCATGTTAGTGCAATTTAGAGGGTGTTGTTTTATTTTATCCTCGTTGCTTGTTGTTGGCTTAATCCCTTTAGATACATAGGACCTCCTAGTTAAACAGTGTTTGAGATATACAATGGCCTCTATCTTGCTCTCCCATGATTTGTGAAAGAGCTAATAACACCCGATTTGTCGCACATGTCGATGCCGGCGGCACCGGTGGTTGTAGAGGACTGGTGGTCGTCGACAGCAAGCCGTGCGCGAGGTAGACGGCGTGTGTCTCTTGGAACCTAAAGGAGACGTCCACGGTGAGCGAATTAGCAGTTATTCTCTGATGATTTGTTGCTATGTGATATTTGTGTCAAGAAGTTTGTTAATCAAACTTGGTGTAGTTCCAAGCGAGATAATACTATGGACATCTATTGTACGACAATAGTATAAACATGTTTTAACCCCAAGGAACTAAGCTCTCACCCAAATTTATACAATGTCATCGCATTTGAGAGTGATGTGTAGAGACGCGAAGATATGCAAATACACATGGACTTGGAAGCATCAAATCTAGAGATCATGTTTACCACAAGCAATGAACAACACCGAAATGCCATAGGTGTTTAAAATGCGCAAGTACCAAACTAGATTATTGACTCTAGTGCAAGTGAGAGACTGAAGGAAATATGCTCGAGAGGAAATAATAAAATGGTTATTATCTTATTCCATGTTTATGATAAATGTTCATTTCTCATGCTATAATTGTGTTAACTGGAAACGTTAATACATGTGTGTTTAATAAACAAAGAAAAGGTTCCTAGTAATGTCTCTCATTACACTAGCTTGTCGATTAACAGGTGATCAAGGTTTCCTGATCATGAATATTGGATGTTGTTAATAACAAGATCATGTCATTAGAGAATGATATGATGAACATTCACCCACAGTAGGTTTAGCAATACGATCATGTCATCAAAGTTTATATAACTATATCAATCTCACACGAAGTAACTCTAATCCTTAGACCATGAGATCATGTCAATCACCAACACTGGAAGAGTATTTTGATTCCATCAAATGTCATACTATAACATGATGATTATAAAGATGCCATTGGGTACTTGAAAAGTGTTAGTTATTCTTTTTCCACTTCAAATAAACACACTATAGCCCATGCAATGTTTGCATCAGTCCACATTTGCCACAAAGTGTCTAATCATTTCTTGGCATAGCAGTGTTATACTAAGATATATCAACTGGGAAGGATCATGCTATCCAAGTGATGACTCATACAACCACAACTTCATGAAAGTGCTTCTAGATAGCTCTGATAGGTCGAGATCCCATGCAATGTTGGCATGAGCCCACATCCGCCACAACACTATGTTATTTCTTTTAAGACGTAACAGCTTAAAACATGAGCTTTCATAAGAGTTACATGATATCAATCAACTTTAACCATATGTTGTTATTGTACTTTACCTTTATATCTTGTATGTGAAGTCTTAAATTCTCTGAAGATATACTTGCTCATGAAGTAAACTAGAAGATAAACCAAATCTTAAAGAAACCACCTAAGTTCAACTCACTTACAATATTGGGAATTGCTTCATGAGTTTTATAAAATGCATATCATTACTTATGCATAATAGCGTCTTGCTTCTTTAATCATTAGCCTTTACCAGACCAATGATAGTGTTTTTAAATATTGGAGCTTATATTATCTCGAAGACCGTGATTGTATAATCTTGTAATCACAAAGGCAAGTTCATACTTGCTCATATCCTTTGGTTATTTTCTATCAAGTATTTGCAATCTACTATTGTTATCACCTGCATTTTGAAAAGGATGACAGAAACACTATTTGCATAATTGACTTAAACTAGTGGTTACTGATCCAGGGTGATCAGCTAATCTATTATGACTGGCAATGGAACCACCATTGTATGGGAAAGTATCATCTAGGACGTAATAACAGATGTCGCCAGTGATTCTTGCGCCGTATACTACGTGTTAACCATGAGATTTGGAATAGGACAAAGAAGTTAGCTAGATCTTCTTCCTTTTGTATGTCAGCGGACGATCTTAATGTGACGCTGGTATTCCTTGCATGGATCCAATATATGGGTGGGCTCCCTTAGAGCCCCACAATTTTGGTGTCTAGATTATCTGTGAGAGGATGGTAGGTCATTTTTATGGAACCTACCAGGGGCATAACCGGCGCACAGAGTCTTTAAGGGCCTGTCCGAGTCGTAGCTAGCCTGAAAGGGGGCTTAACAGAGATGTGGCTGGCCTGAAGGATCGTGTTGGCATATGGGGTCGCGAAGAAGGGCAGTGATCGGCTTGGATTCTTATATTGGGCCTCACACCAAAGGAAGTGTAGACGGTAAAGATCGCTCGGTTGTGCACATGGATAAGGATCTCTTATGGATAAAGAAACACACCTCTATAGAGTGTAAAAAAAGTATGACATGTTACTCCCTGTTTCGGGAAGGAGCTATGAACGCGGTAGGAAAGGAACTCCACAAAGTTTTGGTAAACCTGTGAATGCTAACGGACATAGTTTTTCAAAATTAAAGCAATCTTTGAAGAAATATTTACGAAAACCTACATAACCTACGACCTTTGGTCTATGGTTGTAGATAGTGCATAAAATAATCTTTTTAGTAAACTTTCTAAGTACGCTCGTACTCAACCGTACCTTATTAAACCTTGATAGATTTTCGAACCATTGAGGACATCATCAACATCACGTGGGGTTAAAGAGGATAGGACAAAAGTCTGAAGCTAACCAGTGAAGTCAATGGAGTTAACATCAACATCAACTGAAGAGAAGGCGAATTTCTTGGTTAGATAAGAATATAATCTCTAGCCATAGAACCTATTTCTGTAGAGCATTTCAGTAGCCGCAATCGCAAGCCAATTAGTATGAGAAGTCGACTTACTCGTATTAGTTGTTATTTTTTGATCTTCTTTGTAAGACTTTTCTTCCTCTATATCTTAAGTTGTTCTCTGGATCTTTTGTAAAGAGTTGAGTTGTAATCTATAGTCATCTCTTGGACCCGCAATGTTTCTGTTGTATCACTCTAAGGAATGTAATACTAGTGGAACGGTAATTCATTAGTGTTATGCCAATGAATATAGTATACTACATCATGCAGTGGTATGCTGGGTCACCGCAGAAGCCACAAGAGACGCATAACTGCATGTGTAGGATTTGTGGACTTTGTAGTATATATCTTGAGCTGGGGAGATGTGGAAAACATGGTACCTTAAACCACTTAATCTGGCTTAGTAATGGGTTCACTAAAATAAAAGAGGCATCTGTGAGCAATAGCTAAGATTTGGTTTTTATCCGCTCACTTATGTCCCATAGGACCCCAAGTACTTGATTCTTATTCCTTTACTATCGCACTAACCACTCCCGAGAGACTTTCTAGGATCCCCCTTGGAATGACCTTGATTTGAAGTTTGTTTGGGGGCCCCAATTAGTTCGGGCTTTATTACTATCATATACTTATGTCATGCTTTACTACTATTGATTTATTACTGATGCTCGAGGAGCATTTATTATTCTGTATTGTTATGTGTGTAACGTTTATGATGTCTGGACACAACCAGTCACACTTTTGGGCCTATGAGTTTTTCCAGCCGTTTGTGCAAACCACTGGGTCCGTTGTAGAGCTCGACTAACTATGTCCTGGCTAGCTTAGTTGGGTGTCCCTCTAAACACTCTTTAGATTTTGGGTTTCCTCTGTCCTGAATCCTTGTTGCGTTTTGTCTTCCTTTCATTTTTCTAAGGCGATCATGCGTGTATGGGTAATTTGGTGCATCCCTGTGATGACCCACAAGTGTAGGGGATCGCAACGGTCTTCGCGGGTAGTATTACCCAATTTATTGATTCGACACAAGGGGAGACAAAGAATACTTGCAAGCCTTAACAACTGAGTTGTCAGTTCAGCTGCACCTGGAAATAGTTCTTGCTCACAGAAGTTTATCAGTAGCAACAATTTGTAGTAGCAACAGCAAAGCAACAACAATAGTAACAGTGAACAGTAGCAATAGTAACAGTAACGGTAACAGTAGGATTCGAGTGCGGTAGGCATAGGGATGGATGGACGGGCGTTGCATGGACGAGTCTAAACATGTAACTTCAAGATCTAGGGCATTGCAGATAAATAATAACAAGCATCCAAGTACTAAACAATCCTAGGCATGTGCTCCAAATATAGTCATACACGCTCGTAATGAGAACTTGCACAACATCTTGTGTCCAGCCAGCCCGTGGCAGCAGGGCCTCTAGGGAACTACTGGAAATTAAGGTGCTCCTTTTAATAGAGCACCAGAGCAAAGCATTAACACTCCGTGAACACATGTGATCCTCACACCATAGCCATCCCCTCCGGTTGTCCCAATTATTGTCACTTTGGGGCCTTTGGATCCGGACAATGATATGTGTACACAACTTGCAGATAAGACCACAAACAATACTATCATAATGATTCAATAATAAGTTTAGATTTGAGATCATGGCACTCGGGCCCTAGTGAAAAGCATTAAGCACAACAAGTTGCAACGAAGTCAAATAGCACTAATAGAGATACTAGGCACTATGCCCTAACAATCATATTCGATTACATGATAGAACTCATCCAATCCCTACCATCCCCAAGCCTACAGCGGGGGATTACTCACTCATGGATGAGGTAAACATCGGTGGTTGATGGAGATGCGTTGGTGATGTCGATGGCGAAGATCCTCTCCAAATTCCCCATCTCGGCAGGGTGCCAGAACGGAGTTTCTGGATCCGAATCTTGGTTTCTGGTGGCGGCGGTGGAGCGGAACTCTCTGGAAAACTATAGAACCCCCCTGAGTTTTTAGGTCAGAAGTCAACTTATAGGCGCGGAGGGAGGCCGAGGAGTTGCCTGGGGTGGCCAGACCTCCCCTAGGCGCGGCTAGTGATGGGCCCGCGCTTGGGGTGGGTCTAGCCCCCCCAGGCCTCCTCTCTGTCTCCCCTTCCGGCTCCGTGGATTTTCTGGTGAGAAATAGTTTTTGGCATATTTTCTGGGATTTTTCCTGATAGTTCATTTTCTGCACAAAAACAAGACACCAAAGTAATTCTACTGAAAACAGCGTCAGTCCGTGTTAGTTGCATCCAAATCACACAAATTTAGAGGAAAAACAATAGCAAAGTGTTCGAAAAAGTAGATACGTTTTGGACGTATCAACTCCCCCAAGCTTAGCTTATTGCTTGTCCTCAAGCAATTCAGTTGAAAACTGAGTGCGATAAAAGAACTTTCATGAACACATTGCTTCATATGATGTATATATTCTCAGCACAGGAGTAGATGCTTAGACAATTCATAATAAAGAGTATGGAACTAAGTCTACTCAATAGTCATTGCAAGATATGAAGAGAAACCAACTCAAATAATAATAAGTAGCATGAAACATAAACATAAGCAACATTGCAATGCTCATAATAAGGTATGATAGAGTGGTATCTCGCTTGCCTTTGTTTGAAGAGCACAATATAAATGTTGAGGCACCTCTGAAGTTCAAGTGAAGACTAGAGATAAAGATATCAGAGATATAAGCATCAAAGTAATGACATAATTAACCAAGTTTTGAGACAAACACAAGAATGACAACTATGCTCTCAAGAAGGTGCTCATAAAATAAGTGGTGACTCAACAAGATTGTGAAAACGGTTTTGGAAAGTTTGAAAGGCTTCCAAATGCTGAAAGGAAGGTACTCATTAGCTCTGAGCTCTCATTGCCCCTATCATAAGCATCTTTATGTGGTTAAGGTGAAAGTGAGGTCCACTCTGAATTATATGCTGGACAGACCATATACTAGAAATCCCAAGTCCCTTGAGTGCGAGGGACACTCCGCATACTACTCAACTTTGGGTCCAGGCAAGTTCTTGTCATTGTAAGTATTTGAATATCATCGAGAACCGCCAACGGGGTACCCCTTGCACATGGTACAAGAGCTTTCCCATAACCAAAATGACAAGGCAAGCAGACAATGAGCATCTCAGCAATCTTTTTATTTACTATATGCATAGTTTTTTTATTGAGCATGCTTCATAGATTGCTCACTAAGGTGATGTTGCAAGTTTCCACCATGATTAGGCATGGCTTAGGCTAGCGGCCCAAGCATTTCTCTAACATAGAATACAAACTCCATGGACTCACAGGTCCCCCTTTCATTTCGCATCATTGACATCCGCAAACAAAAGAGCAAGGTATCAACTAGATATAAATGTACCTAAAAGGTGTTGAAAATGTTCCCCGTGACAGTACGGTTCTGCTAACTCCCAGCATATAACTTTCATGGACTAGTCACAATGGTTCAGGATTATTAAGTGCACAGAATAAAGTGTGCCATCAAGTGAGAGATTTACTAACTAACTTTATCAACACAGACAAACATTTTATTTTGGAAGAAAATACGGCATATAGAATATGCACTGAAGTAGCAAATGATGCTAATAGGTAGGTATGGTGGACACAGCTGACAATATTGGTTTGGGGAGTTGGAAGCACAGGTAGAGCAAATACTCAGTGCAAGTGAAGGCTAGCAACAGAGAGGGAGCGACAAACGAGAGAGAGCAGTAGCTGTCATAATCATGCTTGCAACAAAACAGGACTAATTATGGCATGAAAGTGATACAAGAACTCTGAGGCAAAATAAATCATCGAGGCTTATTGACTGTTGATTAGTCATGTGCATGCGTGAGCATGTGCCAAGTCGATTCACATGAACAGTCAGAGGAGGATACCACAATATCATACCAAGGTATGAATAAAACAATGCAAGCAAACATTCATATGACATGCTACAAACTATTAGCAAGCTGGATCTAATCATGGACAAGCAAGAACTACTAAGCATCCATAATGACATACACCCTACACAAACAGGCTAAGCATGCTCACAATGATGAGTATATGTATAAAAATGAAAAAAATAGAGTTCGTTACCAGCCTCTTACCACTCCTCGAGTTGTCTTAATCTTCATTATTGCTCTTCACTTGTGTGACTTGAATGATAATATGAAAACAAAATCCACTGAGAACGGCTAAACCCTGCAAAGAACTCATAAAACCAAAGAAGAACAACAAATATTTTTGGTGTTTTCGATTTTTTAGAGAAGGCAACCAACGCAAAACCAAACGAAGCAAAAGCAAACCAAAAACAAAAACTAAGACGCTCCAAGAACAACACAACTATGCATGAAACAATAAAAACAAAGTGTCTAGGAAGACCTGAGATTTTTATTGATGAAGAAGGGGATGCCTTGGGCACCCCCAAGCTTTGACGCTTGTACCTCTTGAGTAATTATTGGGGTGACACGGAGTGGATCCCCCCAAGCTTGAGCTTTTGTCTATTCTTCATCTCATTACATCATCCTCTCTCTACACCTAGAATTTTTCTTTCATACAAAACTTCACACAATCTTCATTAGCAATATTAGTTTATTCAAAAGATATTAGACCTCTGGCAAAGCTTTGGAACAGCAAGACTTTTCATTAAAAACGCAATCTACTGTAACAACTCCTTCAAAAAGCTCAATTTTCCAAAAAGAACCCGAAAAGGAATCAATAAGAAGCAAATGCAAATAATGGCAGAAATCTGTCAAAACAGAACATCAGGTAGAAATATATTTTTTCGAAGACCTTATGTTACTCAAATCAAAAAGTGTTGAACTAACGAAAGTTAGCTAACATACTGGGGGATTTATTCGTAAATTTTCAGCTCAATACAACTTACAGAGACTCCTTACGAATTTTTATGGTGGAGGACAGAAATCTGTTTCGGGCAGCAACTCCCCAGATCTTACTTCCCTCTCATTAAAGGTCATTCTTGGCACAAAAAGGATAAGGAGAGGTCATTACTGAAGTAATAACTTCCAAGGCTCAAGGAAACTCTTGGGTTATCTTCCAACAAGTACTTTTCTTTAACGCCTTTAAGTTAGGCACGACGAAGAGCAAAGATTAGAAAAGAGAAAAAAATGAAAGGGAGCAAGTATAACCACAGTGAAAGCATTATTTTGTTCATTAAAATCCTTTTGTTAACAAGGTTGATCAAGTCTTGTTACCAAAATAGTCTTATATGAAGCAAAACTTTGCAATCCATAAGGTGCTTATGTTACCTTATACTTGATAGCAATGGTCTCAATCATAATAGTTTCAAAATTTTCTTGTGGAATGGGACAATATATTTCTCCAACCTTCATGCTCTCAATATTTTCAATGGAGTTTAGGCAATAGCTTTTGGCAACCTTCCTGGGGAAATAGACAGTGTGCTCTTTGTCATTAATATTGAATGTTACTTTTCCTTGATTACAATTGATGACAGCACCTGCAGTATTAAGAAAAGGTCTCCCAAGAATAATGGACATAATATCATCTTCAGGCATTTCAAGCACAACAAAATCAGTTAAGACCATGCAATTATGAGCAACTTGAACAGGAACATCCTCACATATACCAACAGGAATTGTAGTTGACTTATCAGCCATTTGCAAAGATATATCAGTTGGTATCAACTTTTCTAGCTGGAGCCTCTTGTAGAGAGAAAAAGGCATAACACTAACTCCAGCTCCCAAATCACATAAAGCAGTTCTAACATAATTATTCTTAATGGAGCAAGAAATAGTTGGTATACCTGGATCACCAAGTTGCTTTGGAACCTTACCATTGAAGGAGTATTTAGCAAGCAAAGTAGAAATCTCCCCATTAGGAATCTTCCTTTTATTAGAAACAATATCCTTCATATACTTTGAATAAGGAGGCAACTTAATAGCATCAGTCAAAGGAATTTGTAGAAATAAAGGCTTCATCCACTCACAAAACTTGTTGTACTGTTCTTCCTCCTTTGACTTGTGTTTCTTACCTGGAAAAGGCACAGGTTTCTGCACCCAAGGTTCTCTCTCTTTACCATGTTTATTAGCAATAAAATCTTCCTTTGTGTACCTAGTGTTTTTAGTGTGTTTCTCACGTTCTTCCTCAACTTCCTCCTTATCAGGAGACTCATCAATATTACCACTCTCAGTTTCAGCATCAGAGACAGATATACTATTAGGATCTACAGCAGGTTCAGGTAGTTCCTCAACTTTCTTATGTTTCTTTTTCTTCCTCTTACGAGGACTACCACTATCCTCACCTTGTTGGGAATCCTTCTCTATTCTTTTAGGGTGACCTTCAGGATATAAAGGATCTTGAGTAGCTGCATCGCTCCTAGTTCTAATTCCATAAGCATGTTTATTTCCTGAAGCATTAACTAGCATATCCTTTTACACCTTAGCAAGCTGATCAAGTTGGGTTTGAACCATTTGAAAGTGTTTACAAAGCATTTTAATATCATTAGAAGTTCTTTCCACAATATCTTTCAACTCATTGATAACTCTAGAGTTTTCCAATAAATGATCCTGAATCTGATTATTAAAATGACCTTGTTTAACAATAAAAATGTCAAGTTCCTCTAAGCATTGATCAGGAGGCTTACCATAAGGAATATCACCTTGATCAGAGTGTTGGAGAGAGTGTACCTCAATGGTAGATGAGTGGGGAATTGGCTTACATAATTCTTCTATAGGAGGTAGATTCTTCACATCTTCAGCTCTAATACCTTTCTCTTTTAGACACTTTTTAGCTTCCTTCTGAAGGGGTTCGTAGCATGGAAAACAAAAATTTTCTATCGCATACAAACAAACAAGCCAAGATCTATCTACTAGATTGTAGCAACGAGTCGATGGAATAACTCACCCTCGAAGATTCCAAAGTGTTTAACGAGAGCAGATTCTCGTGGGTGATGTAGTCGTACTCTTTCCGATCTCAAGATCGCGTAGACGATCCTTCCGGCGCCACGTTCCAGCAGCGCCCCCGCAGTCGGTCACACGTTCGGTACTCGACGAAGACCTTCCTCTCCCTTGTTCCAGCAGACAGCGGAGGTTGTAGCATTCTCCTCGCGATTCCGGCAGCACAACGGCGTGGTACCGGAGGTAGAGGGGAAATCCCGCAGGGCTTCGCCTTAAGCCGGTGCGAGTATGGTGGAGCTTATGAGAGGCTATTAGTGGTCTAGTAATTAGACACACCAATTAGAGGGCTCTAAACCAATTAGAAGGCTCTAAACCAAAATAGCTCTAAACCGGGGTTTAGATCTAGGGTTTAGTTTAGAGGATAGGAACTTGTGTTGTTGTGTCTAGAGGAGGAGGCCCTGCCCCTCCTCTTATAGGTGGGAGGGCCGGCGGCAAGGGGAGGGAGTGGAGTCCCTCCCCAACTCGGCCTTGAGGTGGGGCGCCGGCTTGGGGAGGAGGAATCCCTCCCCAACTCGGCCTCCTTTTCTCCTCCTCTTTCCACCTTCCAAAACTGGCAGTTTGACTTTCAAACTTGCTGTTTGACTTTCCAAATTGGGATTTGATTTAATCCTTTATTTAGAACAGCGATGACACTAAGTACATGATGCAACCATTCCAACATGTAATGACACATTCATGTACCCCTTCCCCCTCCGGAGTGCCGGACATTCCGGGACCTTCTAGAATGTTCCCGATGAAAACACCGGAACCATTCCCCAACTCCGAAACGGGACTTTCCTTATATGAATCTTATTCTCCGGACCATTCCGGATCACCTCGTGATATCCCGGATCCCATCCGAGACTCCGAACAACATTCGGTCTCTTTCTCATAATACCATAACTACTCAAACAACGTCGAATCCTTAAGTGTGTCTCCCTACGGTTCGTGAATTATGCGGACATGATCGAGACACTTCTCCGAACAATAACCAATAGAGGAATCTGGAAATTCATATGGCTCCCACATATTTCTACGATTACTTTGCGATCGAATGAACCACTTACATACGATACCAATTTCCCTTTGTCTCACGATATGTTACTTATCCGAGGTTATGATCGTCGGTATCTCTGCATACCTAGTTCAACCTCGTTACTGATAAGTACTCTTTTCTCGTTCCCGTGATATGTGATCCCTTGTGAGCCAGTCACATGCTTGCAAGCTAATTGGATGACATTTCACCGAGAGGGCCCAGAGAATATCTATCCGTCATATGGATGGACAAATCCCACTCTTGATCCATGTGTTTCAACCAATACTTTCCGAACACTCAATACCACCTTTATAGCCACCCTGTTACGGTGTGGTGTTTGATGACATCAAAGCATCCATCCGGTAAAGGTGATATGCATGATCTCATGGTCGAAGGAATTAGGTTACTATGTATCAGAAAGCATATAGCAATTGAACTATTGAAATGACTTGATCTTTATGCTACGCTTATCTATAGGAGTATGTCCACCATATCATTCTCCTAACGATATGATCTTGTTGTTAATAACATCTTCAATGTTCATGATAGGGAAACCACAATCATCTATTAACCAACAAGCTAGTTTAACAAGAGGCTTTACTAGGGACTCTTATTTTAAGTTTACAATTCACACAAGTATTAATGTTTCCTTGTTAATACTATTATAGCATGAATATAAACATTTATCATAAACACAAAGATATAATAATAACTATATTTATTATTGCCTCTAGGGCATATCTCCAACAGTCTCCCACTTGCACTAGAGTCAAAAATCTAGTTTCAAACCTTTGTGTATTCAACACCTATGGCTTTCCGGTGTTGCATGTACACGATTGCTAGTGGTCAACTGATCTCCGGATCTGACACTTCCAGGTCCGTGTGTAATTGCATGTCTTTGCGTCTCTACGCATCACTCATTCTCTAATGAGATGGCTTTGTATAATTTGGTCTTTCGGTGTGACCTTTAGTTCTTTGGGGTTAAAACATGTTGATAATATTGTCGCACAATATATCTTCATAGTATTATCCCGCTGTGAACTACACCTAGTTTGATAACAAACTACTTGACACAAATGCCCTCTTTTGCTGCTATAATAGCAGTCATATACTTAGCCTTTTGTTGAAGTATCTGTCACAATGTCTTAACTTTGGAACTCATCCAAATCCATTTATGGAACTCACTTTCCATTATATTGTGCCACCCTTAATTTAGATTGAGATAAACTTAATTTGTACTCTGTGACAAAACTAGTATCAATGTAGTACTTTTACAATGAACTAACCATCTATTTGTCACTTCTACAAATAATATACTCTTAGTTCTTCCAAAAGATCATAAGAATATCCTTACTATCGTCCAATGATCATCTTATGAATCATTCTGGTGTATGCTCATAACTTTTAGAGCATAGGACATATCTGGATTTGTACATACCACAGTATGATTGATATAAACACTCTTTGTGATTTCATACATCAAGTATCAATCTATACTTGAATCTTTGTTTCACTTACCAAATGTCAATACACTTGAATATATCATCAACATTGAACTCTTTCAATCCTTTCTGTGCGACAAGAACCTTTCTTGTAGTTTCTATATTGAACTCATTCAATATCTTTGTCTATGTACTTCTGGCACAACCATATTAGCATCTATTGATGCCAAATATTTGGGTTTTGCCTAAGTCTTTCATCAGGATGAAATTCTTAATATGTGTTAATAAAAGATACATCATTTCTAATCAACAATATGTCCTCCACATAATGTATTAGAAATATGTCTTAGCGCTCCCACTTAATTTCTTGCAAATGCAAGTATCTTCATTGTCTTTGATGAAATTAAACTCTTTTAACAGTTTCATCATAGTGAAGATTCCAACTCCGCTATGCTTACTTCATCCATTGAAGTTTGCATATGCTTTTAGCATCCTTTGAATTAACAAAACCCTTTGGACCGTGTCATGCACACGTCCTAGGTAACAATTCTATTAGAAGAACTTGTTTTGTTTATTCAACTACCACATAACAAAATTATATGTAGTGGTTGCTACATTAATCCGTCTAGACTAAATATCGCTATGAAAGATCAAATCTTGTCATAGTCAATCTTTGAACATTGTTGTGAACTCTTTCCCAACATGTCGACTTATAGATGTGAAACATCCATGTCTATTTCTTTATAGATCCAAACACAACTGTAAGGTCTTACACCTTTCTCGAGGGTCCTTCAAGTTCAAACCTTGATTTCTCGTGTATGGAATTATCACGGATTTTATGGCTTCAAGCCATTTGACGGAGTCAGGGCCCATCATTGCTTCTTTGCATGTAGTCCGTTCATTATTCTCAAATAATGATTCAACCCTCAAATCTTAGTATTTGATTGTTTACTTGACCTACTTGTTTCAATAGAAACTTAGACCTCCGTGACCACAACTTTTGAGGCACGTGAGCCATGAGCATTATTGCTGCCTCCGGAACACTTTTCGGTGCTGCGCAACTCTGCACATATAGCTAAGGTTCTTTTAACCTTATCAAAGTTCTATTGTCCTCCCACTTTAACTTATCACGAAAAATTCCTTCTCAAAGAAACTTGACGTTCTAAGCGACAAACACTTTTGTCTCCGGTGTTATGGAGGAATACTTAACAGTAATACAAAGACAGGTTTATCCGACTTTGGTTGCAAACATCTTTCTTATGCATAGCATACCAATGTTTAAGAAAGGACTACTTGGGTTTTATCCCAAACCATAACTTTATATGGTGTCATTTCAGCGGATTATGATGGAGCTCTTTTTAGTGGAAAAGCGGTAGTCTCTAAAGCTTTTAATCTTTAAAATATAATGGCAGTTCTATATTTTACACCTTTGATCTTACCATGTCAAACAAGGTTTTAATTACATATCTCGAACGCTCCATACTCTTATGGTGTTTCGGGAAATGCAAATCCACGGAACGATTCCTTAAATCTTAGGTATTATGCTAAACTTGTAACTCAAATATCTTCCTTTATGATCTTATCATAAACCATTTATATTCTTGTTACAATGATTTTGCACTTCATCTTGAAAGACTTTGAACTTTTCAAATGTTTCATACTTCATCCTTATTAAGTAAATATTCATATATTCACTCAAATTTTCGGAGAAAGCATATGAAGTTGAAATCCATCGCTCTTGACTACATATAATGGATCTCATACAACAATATGTACAAGTTCCAATAAGCCAGCCATTCGTTCCCTTTTGGCCTATGAACGAAGTTTTAATTATCTCTAGGAAAGTTTCACAAGCATCATTTGATCAAAATCAAAAGACTCCAAAATTCCATCTACATGGAGTTTCTTCATGTTTTCTTTCCAATATAATTTAAACGGCGATGTCACTTCCTAAGTGATCTTTCAATCAATTTGTCTTTCGACATTTTTAGCACTATTTTTATGGATGTGATTTCTCCAACGAGATTTGTAAATTATCCATCTTTTATGGATTACGGTAATTATTTGAGCAACCCTTTTGTTCTCATAACACCTGATAAAACAAATCTTGAAGGCAAGCTTTGATGTTTTAACGAGCAACACAATAACCCTTTATTTGTTCTCGATGAACATCATCACATATTCTTTTGCTAGTTACTTAGGCCATTGTAGTTCATGAATTCTGTTGTTTCGTATGACGATTCACACCAACAAATCCAGTATCAAATACTTAAGAACCACATTGTTTAAGAAGCAAAGAACATAGCCATAACATGTATATCATCTATATACTTAAGCTGAACAATTCTAGTCTTTTCTTTTCTGCCATATATTTATGAGATTCTCTTTCAGTATTTTCCTTTTCTGTTTGAAAGAATCTATCAACATCAATAGTGGAGTCATACATATGACACATAGTCCAAAGCGTGTATAATTAAATACCAATGTCTTTGGATTTGCACTTTGAAGTAGATCACCATCATCAAATGTTTGGTGTTCTTTCAAATTCCTTTCTTTAGTAATCTATTGGTGTAGTAAACATTTTACCTACATCAAATATTCACCTTCATCATGGAATCGTCCATGACCAAGCTACTTTTAGCTTATAACGGTGAATCGCGAGTATAATGTTGCTCTCCAAAACCTTTTGGAAGATTAGGACAACTAGTGTCTCCAACCTTTTGCAAATTCTCATCAAATATGAGAACATGACTTTTGCCATATTATACTCTATCATGTTGTAACCAAAACTTTGTTTCAGATATCACAATATCTTCCACATATCATGGTTTCTGAAACAACTCTTTCAGATCCTAGATAACCTTGATATTAAGACAATCCTTTGAATATCAAGAATCATGGAGACAAACATGATACTTTATATACTAACACTTGGAATTGTTACTCTTGATTTAATACCAATTATTAAACTTCATGGAGTAACCGGAACTTACTGAAAGTTTGCAATAGGACTTTTAAACTTTAGATTAACACTTCAAAACAATACGATACCAGTTCGTAAAGTAACTAACCAGAATTCTATAGTTCTATCATCTCAATTATAACTAAGCGCAAGGTGGTAAACGGATGCCAATGACTACAACAACTATGCAAATTCACTTTGATTTAGTTTATGATAAATTGAGTTCTAATTAATAATTAAATTAATCTAGGTGAACTCCCACTCAAAACAACATCCCTCACATTGTTTTAGTGATCACACGAACCAAATCCACCACATCAAAACCGATCATCACGAGAGTTGATATGGCTTCAACGGCGAACAATCAACATGTTCATCATATCTACTATATGACTCATGCTCTACCTTTCGGTAATCCGTGTTCCTGAGGCCATGTCTGTACATGCTAGGCTCGTCAAGATCAAACCTTAGCTACCGCATAAGCAAATCTGGCTTGCTTACGTTGTATTCACCCGCGGAATCAAAGACACCCGATCATCACGTGGTGCTTCGAAGCAACAAGCTTTGGCAACGGTGCATACTAAGGGTGAACACTTTAGAACTTGAAATTTATGTGCATGAGGGATCATCTTATAATGCTACCGTCGTCTACTAAGCAATACAAGATGCATAAAGGATTAACATCACATGCAATTCATAATATGTGATATGATATGGCCTTTCTTCTTTGTGCTTCCGATCTCCATCTTCAAGCACGAACATGATCTCCATCATCACCGGCATAGCATCAAGGTCAATGACGCTTCTTCATGGTTGTCGTCCACCAGCTTCAACTATTACAACTATTTTGAATAGACACGCAGGTCTTAACAGAATTTAAAGACAACCATATGGCTCCTGCCGGTTGCCAACTTACAATAAGGAACATTGCATACATCAAATATAATCACAGTCATGGCCATATCACATCACTGCACACCCCTGCAAAACAAAGTTAGACGCTTCTACTTTCTTTGCATATTTTACGTGGTTTGGGGCTTTCCATAAGTGTCGTTCTAACCTACGAACAAGAACCACAACATTGATACTAGCATTTTTGATTACCCGTTGTAAATCGGATCTTTACTATGCTAGGAGAAACAGGCACCCGCAAAGCCACTTATGCAATACGAGTTGCATGTCAAGCGTGGAGCAAGTCTCATGAACGATGTCATGTAAGGTTAGCCCGGGCCGCTTCATCCCAACATACCGCAAGATGCAAAGTACACAAAAGGCAATCTACAATAAAAGCATCAACGCCCACAATGACCATTGTGTTCTACTCGTGCAACAGATCTACATATAGACACGGCTCTGATACCACTGAAGGGGTTCGTAGCATGGAAAACAAAAATTTTCTATCGCATACAAACAAACAAGCCAAGATCTATCTACTAGATTGTAGCAACGAGTCGATGGAATAACTCACCCTCGAAGATTCCAAAGTGTTTAACGAGAGCAGATTCTCGTGGGTGATGTAGTCGTACTCTTTCCGATCTCAAGATCGCGTAGACGATCCTTCCGGCGCCACGTTCCAGCAGCGCCCCCGCAGTCGGTCACACGTTCGGTACTCGACGAAGACCTTCCTCTCCCTTGTTCCAGCAGACAGCGGAGGTTGTAGCATTCTCCTCGCGATTCCGGCAGCACAACGGCGTGGTACCGGAGGTAGAGGGGAAATCCCGCAGGGCTTCGCCTTAAGCCGGTGCGAGTATGGTGGAGCTTATGAGAGGCTATTAGTGGTCTAGTAATTAGACACACCAATTAGAGGGCTCTAAACCAATTAGAAGGCTCTAAACCAAAATAGCTCTAAACCGGGGTTTAGATCTAGGGTTTAGTTTAGAGGATAGGAACTTGTGTTGTTGTGTCTAGAGGAGGAGGCCCTGCCCCTCCTCTTATAGGTGGGAGGGCCGGCGGCAAGGGGAGGGAGTGGAGTCCCTCCCCAACTCGGCCTTGAGGTGGGGCGCCGGCTTGGGGAGGAGGAATCCCTCCCCAACTCGGCCTCCTTTTCTCCTCCTCTTTCCACCTTCCAAAACTGGCAGTTTGACTTTCAAACTTGCTGTTTGACTTTCCAAATTGGGATTTGATTTAATCCTTTATTTAGAACAGCGATGACACTAAGTACATGATGCAACCATTCCAACATGTAATGACACATTCATGTACCCCTTCCCCCTCCGGAGTGCCGGACATTCCAGGACCTTCTAGAATGTTCCCGATGAAAACACCGGAACCATTCCCCAACTCCGAAACGGGACTTTCCTTATATGAATCTTATTCTCCGGACCATTCCGGATCACCTCGTGATATCCCGGATCCCATCCGAGACTCCGAACAACATTCGGTCTCTTTCTCATAATACCATAACTACTCAAACAACGTCGAATCCTTAAGTGTGTCTCCCTACGGTTCGTGAATTATGCGGACATGATCGAGACACTTCTCCGAACAATAACCAATAGAGGAATCTGGAAATTCATATGGCTCCCACATATTTCTACGATTACTTTGCGATCGAATGAACCACTTACATACGATACCAATTTCCCTTTGTCTCACGATATGTTACTTATCCGAGGTTATGATCGTCGGTATCTCTGCATACCTAGTTCAACCTCGTTACTGATAAGTACTCTTTTCTCGTTCCCGTGATATGTGATCCCTTGTGAGCCAGTCACATGCTTGCAAGCTAATTGGATGACATTTCACCGAGAGGGCCCAGAGAATATCTATCCGTCATATGGATGGACAAATCCCACTCTTGATCCATGTGTTTCAACCAATACTTTCCGAACACTCAATACCACCTTTATAGCCACCCTGTTACGGTGTGGTGTTTGATGACATCAAAGCATCCATCCGGTAAAGGTGATATGCATGATCTCATGGTCGAAGGAATTAGGTTACTATGTATCAGAAAGCATATAGCAATTGAACTATTGAAATGACTTGATCTTTATGCTACGCTTATCTATAGGAGTATGTCCACCATATCATTCTCCTAACGATATGATCTTGTTGTTAATAACATCTTCAATGTTCATGATAGGGAAACCACAATCATCTATTAACCAACAAGCTAGTTTAACAAGAGGCTTTACTAGGGACTCTTATTTTAAGTTTACAATTCACACAAGTATTAATGTTTCCTTGTTAATACTATTATAGCATGAATATAAACATTTATCATAAACACAAAGATATAATAATAACTATATTTATTATTGCCTCTAGGGCATATCTCCAACACCTTCATCACTTCATCATTTAATATAATAACTCCCCTCTTCTTTGTTGTTGGTGTTGGAACTGGTTCAGGAACAATTGGTTCAGGAGTAATAGGCTCAGGTGTATTCAGCTCAGTTGAAGTCCAATCATCATAATTCTTGCTTATCTTGTTCATTAATTCTTCAACATCTGTAGGAGCTCTTTTCCTGAAAACACAATCAGCAAAGCTATCTAGGTAGGTCCTAGAATCATCATTTAGTCCATTATAATAAATATCAAGCAACTCATTCTTAGGTAATGGACATCCAGGATATGCATGAATCAAGGAACATAATCTTTTCCATGACTCAGGCAATTTCTCTTCTTCTTCCTGTTTAAAATCAAAAAGTCTCTGCAAAGCAGCATGTCTAGCACTGGGAGGAAAATATTCATGGAAGAAAGAAGCAATCAGGGCTATCAATGGAACCATGAGGTAATCTATTAAACCAAGCCCTAGCTTCTCCTTTTAGTGAAAAATGGAAGATCTTAGCAACAAAGTACTTGTGCATCTTAAAATCATTAGATAATAAAGCACTCATAGTAGAAAGCTCATTCATATGAGCCACAACACTCTCATTTTCAGTACCACAAAAAGGTTCTTTCTCAACAATATCTAAATAAGATAAATCAAGAGAGAAATCATAATATTTATCTTTAATATCTATGGGAGAGGTGGCAAACTTAGGATCATAGGACTTCTTAGGTATAATTGTATGTCTAACAAGGAGACTCTTAATAGCACTAGCACCATGTGTGTTTTGGCACTCTTCAACAAATTCATCAGTGAGCTCTATGTAACCATCATTAATATCAAAACTCTCACTAGACTCAGGTGAGCAAACAGGTGTAATAGTGTATTCACTAGTAGTTTTGGTATTTCCTAGACTAGCCATAGTAGCATCTAGAAAAGGACCTAATGAACCACTCGCATCAAGCACAATAGAAGTAACATCATGAGTATCAAAAGTAGTTTCAGATTCAGCAATAGTAGCAGTGTGTGTAGCATAAGCATGTGGTGGTGGTGTGACAAGCTTACTTATAACAGACGGTGAATCAAGAGCAGCAGAGGTGTTTATGATAGTACCTCTTCTTGTAGTGGATGGTAAAATAGAAAACTTTCCATCACGAGTCTTCCCCATGATGAAAGGAGTAGCAGTGAACAATAATAGATCCAAGTGAACTTACAAATAAAGCTATGCTCCCCGGCAACGGCGCTAGAAAATAGTCTTGATGAACCACAAGTGTAGGGGATCGCAACAGTCTTCACGGGTAGTATTACCCAATTTATTGATTCGACACAAGGGGAGACAAAGAATACTTGCAAGCCTTAACAACTGAGTTGTTAGTTCAGCTGCACCTAGAAATAGTTCTTGCTCACAGAAGTTTATCAGTAGCAACAGCAAAGCAACAACAATAGTAACAATGAACAGTAGCAATAGTAACAGTAACGGTAACACTAGGATTCAAGTGTGGTAGGCATAGGGATGGATGGACGAGCATTGCATGGACGAGTCTAAACATGTAACTTCAAGATCTAGGGCATTGCAGATAAATAATAACAAGCATCCAAGTACTAAACAATCCTAGACATGTGCTCCAAATATAGTCATACGCGCTCGCAATGAGAACTTGCATAACATCTTTTGTCCATCCAGCCCGTGGCAGCAGGGCCACTAGGGAACTACTGGCAATTAAGGTGCTCCTTTTAATAGAGCACCGGAGCAAAGCATTAACACTCAATGAACACATGTGATCCTCACACCACAGCCATCTCCTCCAGTTTCCCCAATTATTGTCACTTTGGGACCTTTGGATCCGGACAATGATATGTGTACACAACTTACAGATAAGAACACAAACAATACTATCATAATGATTCAATAACAAGTTCAGATCTGAGATCATGGCACTCGGGCCCTAGTGACAAGCATTAAGCATAACAAGTTGCAACAAAGTCAAATAGCACTAATAGAGATACTAGGCACTATGCCCTAACAATCATATTCGATTACATGATAGAACTCATCCAATCCCTACCATCCCCAAGCCTACAGCGGAGGATTACTCACTCACGGATGAGGGAAACATCGGTGGTTGATGGAGATGCGTTGGTGATGTCGATGGCGATGGTCCTCTCCAAATTCCCTGTCCCGACAGGGTGCCAGAATGGAGTTTCTGGATCCGAATCTTGGTTTCTGGTGGCGACGGCGGACCGAAACTCTTTCTGGAAAACTATCGAACCCTCCTGAGTTTTTAGGTCAGAAGGAAACTTATAGGCGCGGAGGGAGGCCGAGGAGTTGCCTGGGGTGGCCAGACCTCCCCCAGGCGCGGCCAGTGGTAGGCCCGCGCCTGGGGTCGGTCTGGGCCCCCCAGGCCTCCTCTCTGTCTCCCCTTCTGGCTCCGTGGATCTTCTGGGGAGAAATAGTTTTTGGCATATTTTTCGGGATTTTTCCTGATAGTTCATTTTCTGCACAAATTCAAGACACCAAAGTAATTCTGCTGAAAACAACGTCAGTCCGTGTTAGTTGCATCCAAATCACACAAGTTTAGAGGAAAAACAATAGCAAAGTGTTTGAGAAAGTAGATACGTTTTGGACGTATCACCCTGCGGGGTAAATCTTTTCGAAAGTCCGTGTCCACGCTTATGGACTACTTGGAGCAAAGTTTCTCGACCATAGACAACTTGAACTAAACTAGCACTATAAACTTGACTCAACTTGACTAGTAAATAGTGCAATTACAACAGAATGGTCGACTAAAATTGCCAATAGTTGGTTACCCTAGTTGCTTTCTCGTTTGGTAAGTGAGTTGGTAATAATGGGTTTCTTTTCTATTTATGTTATATATATATATATATATGTTGGTTACTGTCTTATGCACTTTCTCGTTTATATCTGTTTAGACGGAAGTTGTAGCGTGTCTCTTAGAACTGTTATAGTTGTCATCTCTTTTTCCGCTATCACGTCAAACCCCAAGTTACCCCTTTAGTTGTATAAATACTTGTTGAATATCTTAGGGTCCCACACTCGGATTTGTCAGACTATCAGGCCTTTCTTTTTGGTGGCTACTACGTGGATGAAGGTGATGATGATAACGACCCACTCGCTTATTGTTTCCGGGGGCAGAGATCTTGATATCTAATGGGGGGATTTTTTGCTTTGTCCCATTGTCCCGTTAAAAACAAATAATTCATTTCTTACATGCCATACAGCCCATAATAGAGCGCCAACACCCGCTCCTATTTTATTCATGGCCTCCTGGTTACATTGACTCGTTTCTAATGTCGCAGTTAATGCTTGACGATCCTTGTAGCATAGCGATAACCTTTGTCATTGGAGGCCTCTTGGTGCCGTCAGGATTCACGCAGGTTGGACCTGCCTAGATGCATCTCTTTATTTGTTCGCAATCCATTTCTTTAGATCCACCCCTAGGTGATCTTTGTAACGTAATTCTTCATTTCTCAACATATATGGAATCAAGAAGTACATATCGAGAATGTTAGTTTGTAAAACGTAAAATGCATCATCTTTTATGTGAAAAAAGAACCTCCATTTGGAAATATCAGAAAAAATCCTTATAGGTTCAGTAAAGTTATTCGAAGGTGTTATACTCCCTCCATCCTAAATATAAATAGGATATCATGATTTTTTCTAAATTTGAATGTATCTATGTATATAAAATAGTGTCTAAATAAATTATAATTTAGACAAGTCTACTGTAAAACGACGGAGGGGGTAGTAACGTTCGAGTAGTCCATGTGTCTTGTTACAACTTACTACTTCTATGATTATGTCTGACTTTGGTATAATTCTATCTCCATGTAAAAATTCTGGTGCCATGTAACCACTGAATCGCAGCATGAGTGTAAATCTACTCAATTAATTTGATCGAAAGGAGTAACTAAAAGGTAGTGGATAAAAAAGGGGCATTATCTCACAATGTTTTCTCACGTCGGCATCACACCAGCAACAAGGAGTGCCTAGATCCTTTAGTTCTGATTTCTTCCTACAACGATGGCATATCAGACGAGAGCGATTGCACATGTTCCCCATACTATAGCTGCTGCATTTACTAGTCGGCCCAAGGAACAAGCATAATTGGTATATTTCATTCATCAATATGATTGATGGACCATCTGATTCTTTGGAGTATGTAACTGAGAAAAATATTACAGAAACACGGTGACAGGATTGCAGATAGGCAGCATGTTCACTGAACAATTCACATCACATATAAGAAGGATAAATCTCTTGAAAAAACATAACCTATTATAAAATGGTACAGTGGTGTTTTCTCTTAGATAATGAAGAAATACTGATATTGTCACAGCTAAAGAGAACAGATTTCAAGAGGCATCCGGGCAACCTTACAACACCAGTTTAATAGCATCAAACAGATCCGAAGAAAACAAATGGCAACCAAATAAAACAATACGAATGGGCAATCTTAAGATACAGGATGCAATAAACCAAGGTCTGTTTAAAGATGGAGATCTTGATACTTTCAGATGAATTTGTGTTCACCAACTTTTCATAAGATAATATGCTCGACGACAGTTCTAGTTGTCAGCCATGATATTCTCTGACAGTAAGTGTATACTGCTTGACATGCTTTCCCGACGAACTTTCCTTGAGATTTTCTAGTATCATCTTTGTAGATTCATCTGGTTTGTCATCAACTGTTATTACCACGTCATGCAGGCTTTCAACTTTCTCAATGCCACGGAGACCTTCAAACCTTTTGAAACGGAGTTCAACCTTTTCCAGCAATGGTGTACCATTCATTGAAAAGTTGAGTGCTGGAAGAAGAGGTACAACTATGCAGAGCAGCTTGAGCTTGCTGAATCCTTTAGATGGGAGAAAGATCTCTCCTCCAGAGTCAGCTTTGTTTTCCTCAAGGATACCTGGAATATCAGGATCCTGGTTTGCTGCACTGATCGAAAACGTCAGTGAGAACAATGATTGTAGTTGGCTAAGGAGCACCAGATTATTTGTCCGGAGAGCTGTGACTGAAAGAGTTAATTTGATAAGCTCATTCAGACTTGGAAGCCACATCGGGATTTTAAGCAACTTGCCAGACAGCTCAAGAGTTCTCAGATCCACTGGATGTGATGTCATGGAGTCCAACATCTCAAAGAATTCAGATGATTCGTCTTCGATGGCAAGAGATTGGAGAGAATAGCCACTGAGGTACACGATAGAGGAGCGTAGATCTTCAAACATCTGATTCTGATCACCCTTGTTGAGTTTGTAAATCGCCAACTTTCTTAACCTGGTGAAATCACGAAGGTCTAATGCAGCAGTTGATCCCTTCACGATTTCAATCCCCGACAGTATCCGTAGGCCTTTCATTGTTCCCTTGACATCTTTAGGAAGTTTCAGGGTTTTCCGTGTTCTCTTATCTCCTCCAAGTATGTTACTTATTCTTTCCAGCTGAACAATAGATTTTGGGAGCTCTTCAATATCCGTTTGCCTTATGTCCAGAGTTTCCAAATACTTGAGGTTTCCTATTTTTGAGGGTAATTTGCTAATATTTGTTCCTCGGAGGCTGAGGTACTTGAGTAGAGTCATTTCACAAATGTCCGTGACACTGAAATGATTCGCCTTAAAACCTCTGCAACCTTCAAGATCTAGCACTTGCAGTATTCCTGTCTTGAATGACTTGAAATGAAGTTGGTCAAGGCTTCCAAACACTGTCAGCGATCGAACATGAGACAAGTTCATGCTGTCTGCTTTTTTTGCATGTTTATAGTCAGTGCTGTGGAGGGAAAGCCTGCGAACTTTGTTGCTTCGTGTTGTCATGGACCAATAGCCACCAACCACAGTCGCGAAATCCTCTTCGGCTGCCTTGGATATGATGTACTCAAGGACCATGTCATGGACTTGACAGCTCTTCACCCTTCCATTGCTGCTGTGCTCTACAGGACGTACTATCTTCCTTTCTATTAGCTGGTTAAAGCACGTCTCTGCAACATCCTCAACACTCAGACCCTGCTTTTCAGCGACAAAACCTTCGGCGATCCATCGCCTGATCAACTTCTTGCTGCTAATTTTCCGCCCCTTGGGAAAGATGCTTAAATACAGAGTGCAAGTCTTGAGATCACCAGGCAAATCATTGTAGCAAAAGTTGATTATCCTCATAAAATCCTCTGGTTTGCGGCAATTTCAGGCTCTGGAAACAAAGAATTACAAACTGCAGTCCATTCTTTGTCGGTCCTTAGCGTGTTGGATGCCACAAGACCAGCCATTGTGACGATGGCCAATGGTAGACCACCACACATTCCCCAAACTCTTTCTGGAATTTTGCTCCAACTTTGTCTACTTTCTGCAGTATGCTTGCACTCTAAGAGGCTCTTCTGAAATAAATCTCTGGGTTCATCATTGGAAAGAACCTTAACTGGATGGATATGATCATTGTCCTGGTGAGCAAAACATGTCGTGGCCACAGCTTGAAATCTTGTAGTCACTATTATTCTGCTGCCATTATCATTTTCAGGAAAATATTTCTTGATACTCTGCCATGTAGACGATGACCACACATCATCAATTAACAGTAAGTACCTGCAAAGGAATAAGAGAAGAAAATATATGAGAAGATTATTATGATATTGCTCATCGAACTTTTTCCTACCAGCATGGTACTTCGTTAAATTCGTATATTACATATTACTTTATTTTGGCTGCCATCAGTTCAATTGGAAAACTAGTGCATGTGAAATTGTCCTTACGCAGTTCCGCTGGCTTATTTCTTAATGAAACAAACATCATGTTTAATGTAAGGGGGTAAATTTCGCATGCACAACTTTTGGGGCATGGTAAGGTAAAATAAGTTTTAAGTTATGGGTTTAATATGTGACACTTTACCCTAACCGGGCATTGTTCCCCCTAACAATTAATCTGATTTCTCAAGGGTCCACATAACCGCCAGCATGCTGTCAAGAGAGGGAGGACAGGTCAGAGTGCAGTGTGAAATAGTACCCCAGAAAACTGTGGTTATGTGAGAAGATTTACAAATAATGACCATGTTCAACCCAAAAAAAATTGGTTCTGTAAAACTTACATTAAGTCAACTACCTGTGTTGCATCAAATTTAAAATAAATCAATATATCATAACAAACCAGGAAGCAATAGTTCATACTACCCTATCTCCTTAGCCTTCACTCTGATTCTGGTTGTATTAGAAATATGTTGAGTTTCACCCAGTTTTAGTCCTTTTTGAACTGATGGAAAGGGCTAGGCAATCCACATATACTGCAACAAACATATGTATTAATTTTTCTTTGCACAAAACCATTTTCGAAATCTTCCCTACATTTGATGTTCAGGAGAAACCTCGCCACTCATCTGTGGATAAAAAATAGTGAACATGAATTAATTAATCAGCACGTGGAAAACTTTCCAAATACATACACTCCTGAGTTTCAAGAACTAAGACAATGTTGGATCATGGAAGGACTAATCCAAGTTCTAGTGGGCATTTCTGTATCCTGGCAGGTTTTGTGACTTACAGCTATTGGTCACATTTTGTGACCTACAGCAACTTGCCTCACTTTCAAATGCAACCAATCGTTATTTTGCTTGTGCAGCTCTAGCCTTCGCATTCAACCAATAATCATTTTGCTGCTACCAGAGATTTACGAGGAAAGGTTGCCACTAAGGAAACGCAAAAAGAAAATGAGTGCGGTGTAGTTTACTAACACTGTTCACTCTCTATATCATGCTCCTACGGCGTGTCTGGCAGTAGAAATAGGAATAGGAAGACTACTGTACACAATCTCACTGCCAAAACAATATTCTATTATTGTGATAGGTCCCACATGTAAAAGTAAGTAGTGCAAGTGAACTCACCACCAACACCTATCTTAGAAAAAACATAACGCTAGTAACATAAGTTTTATAATAGTGGACTAGAAGTTATTTTCTAACAGGCTCCGTATTCTGAAGGGAAAAGTGCCCAAAAAAATATTACACTACAAATCTGTACAAAGTACCCATACAACTTATTTAACAACCCCCAGCTTCCTTCCATACAGAAACTCAATTACATGGTTCCTCTAAATATTAGCTCACTATTTAATTGCCAGCTTGAAGCTATCAAGTGTTCATGTATCTTTTCGGACTGCTGAGTCCTGACTTCCCTGATTATAACTAATCCCTTTTCCAGATTGCGTAAGAACTGAACTACATATTCCTCTATGACAACTTTTGGTACATTCGCCACGATTATAGCCAGTGTGTTTTACCATAAGCATCCCACCCCCAGCCCCGAAAGTGCATCCAGTTTTCACAGAGAAATGAGTAATGCGAAAACAAAAGAATTATTAAGTCCATTTCTTCAAATTGTAATCTTAGCGTGGAGGCACAAAGAGTGGTGTCAACTCAAATGTTGTCAAGATGTGATTAGCAACAAGAAGGCAATGATACAACTCACGAGAGTGGACCAAGAGGTCAATAGCAATGACAGCGGCTCAAAAGTCCAAATATATATAACTAGGCAAACCGAGGGGAAAACTCCAAAAAGAATAATGGAGGATTTACGATAGATCAGGCAAATTGCGATGGTTTGGGCGAACTAGATGTAAGACGTCCACTCCTCTATATGTGCGACTATGGCGGACAGCAGAATGTAGTCTGATTCATATTTGGACACTCTAGCAAGACTTTTTTTTTTGCCTAAACTGATCTGAGGCCCATTTTCACTCTATTTTCATCTTTATAAGAATGATGTTTCCTAGTATTTAATTACGTAACTGAAAATGGGTTGCCTGATGGGCACAATTGATGATAAAGCAAGAAAGAACAGGTTGGTCGTACCTATTGTTGAGGTAACTCTTCAGTTCCTCTTGCAGGCCTTTGTTCTTTTCTTCATCCTCTTCTTGCTTTCCAGCCGGTGATATAATTCGGCTCCATATGCTTCCAAGAAGTGATGTGCCAGCGGCAGCGCTATACCCGGCTTGCAGTTCCTCACTGTTGGCCTGCGGCTTCACTTGGTTGAGTACATTCCTGAGAATTGCCTCAGGGTCAGAGTTCTGAGACACGGTGACCACTGCCCGGTGCTGAAACTGATCTCCATATTTGCGGTACAACGCCATAGCAATGGTGGTTTTCCCAACGCCACCGAATCCAACGATGGATAGAACTCCCAGCTTGGACTTGTTATCCTCAAAACTGATCCACTTCTCGAGCTTCTCGATGTCCTTCACTCCCACGGGCTTCTTGACGCTGACGAGCCGCCGGGTTGTCTCCTGGTTCTCAGCAGCGAGATACCCAGTGGAGCCAGCCAAGATGCTCTTTTTCTTGCCGTTCTCCGGGTCGCGGACACCATACCTGCCGCGGCGCTCGCCCACATTCTTGGCCCGTTCTTTGAGATCAGTGATCTGGACGGCGACGCTGCGGCGGAGAGACCACGTCTGGATCTCGTACACGCTCCTGCGGATGATGGACCACAGGCCGTTGCCGCGGGGATCCGGGCGAATCCCGTGGGCGAAGTCGTCGACGCAATCCTCGATGTCGTAGGAGACATCGCGGACTTGCTTCATCCAGTCCTTGGTCTGGTCGTCGTGGTCGTCGCCGCTGTTGCTGAGATTGCTGAGGAACGCCTGCATGCTGGCCAGCTCGTCGTTGATGAACTGGATGTCGCCGCGGACGCCGCGGATCAGGGCATACTCCTCGGCGAGAAGGCTGCCTAGCTTAGTCAGCAGCGACTTGATGGTGGCTTCCGACGCGCCGACGGCCTCCATTGTGAGGACGCCACAGGTCGCAGCTCTGGGAGTGTCGCCGGAGAAGCTTCGCGTGGGGACTGGGCGGTGAGGTGAATGAGGTGGATGGGGAATTGGGAGAAGTGGTTTGGTCGGGTCAATGGCTCCAGCCTAAACACAGGGAAATCTTCTACTGCCTCCATTTCACGGCTTAAGGTGCACACATTTTTCAAAGTAAAATTTAACCAAAAAAATTGAACAACAAAATCTTAATTATATTGTACATAATTAGTACCGTTGGAGTCGTATTGAAAAATACTTTCCAGTGATACTATTTTTATACCAAAACTCTTTATATATTTAGAGTAATTTTTGGTTAAAGAAAAACACGTAAAACAAGGACGCCTTAAGCCCTGAGACGAATGGAGTATATTTATATCTAAATAGCAATCCCCACTACTATATTTCCTGCAATTCTATGCATCCACGTCACCCCAAATAACAATCTTAGTTCGGCACCTATGCTATGCGGTCTTCCACACGTTCAGTCTATTTCTCAATTGTAACCGATTACTCTAGGCCATTATTTCCTTTAGTATTGTATAATGTATTGCAATAAATCAGCCAATTACTCTAGACCAGTCGCTGCTAAGCCGAATTTACTTCGCCCATATCTGTTCGATTCACCTTCGCATCTCTGCACTCCACGCTAGAACTGAACCATCGATCCCCCCCTTCATCTTCATCTTCCTAGCTATAAAAATCACCCCATCCCACACTGCAGTTGAAATTAGGAGGTACACCTGATGGCTGTGTAACCCTACTGAGCTCCACGCCGAGGCGATCAACGATGGCATGGACTGGTTTCTCAGATTGGATTGGAATGGACTAGAACCCATCACCATGTCCCATCGATACCCATGGCAGGACCTTCTCCGCCTCCTATGTTGTCATGAAAAAAGTGTGGATGTGTTTCTTTGCAGATGGCGTGAGTACGCGGAAGGATGTGGAGGTGTCCCAGACGCACCTGCTGTTCAACCAGAGCAGCATCAAGGGCCATGATACTACTGACTTGGTTGTTTTCATCCCTTCTTTGGTCACAACCCCAAGTTAATTATGCAATTTCTTATGCCAATAGTATTCGATGGTTTTTTCCCTTTTTTTTCTTATTCATGCAGATTTGTTGGGGTAATATATCTTACTTATCCCTCTTTTGCGAATATTATCATATTCTGTTCAATTTAGATTCCTGCAGCCATACTCAGTCTAATAACCTCCGTATATGTCCAATTATAATACTTCTTCAGCTGAAGCATTGGTTATGTCAAGCCACGTAATAGCAACAAGATAATAATGTTTGCCGTTTGCCTGCTTATTTCTAGCAGATATAAGGAGGATCCTTCAGTAGAAGTATGGAAATACAAGTCAGCCCGAAGCTTTGGTTTTCAGTATTGATCCTTCTATTCTCAAACCATCTGCTAATATCCTTTTGGCAGTTCGTTCATGTATGAAACTCAAATAGCTTTTTTATAATATTTTTTGCACTACTAAAATTGTATTGGATGTATGGAGAGAAGGCTCATATGCTCAGTAGCTATTCCGTTGGTTTGCTCTTGAGTCTGTACATGGTTGTAATGAGTCCAGATTACCAATGTTAGGTCTCTGTTACACACATCATTCTTCTTACTACCTTCATAGTCCACAACTGCGTCTCGAATTATTTATATATGCATGACCATATACTTTTATAGCATGCATAAATTCCCGCAGCGATCGCGCGGGAAATTCTCTAGTTGATTATAAAGAGCATCTCCCCTACCCTAGCATTCCCAACACTCGTCTTCAAATTAGGTTCGGACGTCCAAATTCGATGCAGTCGTATTTCCAGAAACCTTTTTTTTCTGAATTTGAACCAACTTTTGTCCGGACTTTTTAGGTCATTCCCAGGATCTCGGGAACGCCCTAAAAAAGTCGCACGAAACGAATTCGCTGATGGACCAATCCTGTCAGCGACCAAAGCCGAGTCGTCGTCGTCCTTCCCGCCGTTTCCCCTTTCACGCCCTCGCCGCCGGCCTTGGCCTATAAAATCCGTAGAGCTCGCCCTCTCCCTTCACACTCTCTCACACCGCTCCCAACTCTGGTGAACTCTGGGCGCTCGCACTTTTCCACCTCCAGAACTCCGCTGAATCCCCATGGCCGACAGATTCCCCGGTGATATTGCGGCGGGGAATGGCCGCCGCACGCTGCAGACGTGGGAGGCCCGGCTGCTCCACAACGCGGGCTATACGGCACCGACGGACTTCCGTCTCCTAGTCGGCTGGAGTCTCAGTGCCGGCGGGATCCCTATTCCACCGGTGCCGAGGAACGAGGACATGGCCGACGAGATCCAGGCGGCTATCCTTAAGTGTGTCTCCCTACGGTTCGTGAATTATGCGGACATGACCGAGACACTTCTCTAATCAATAACCAATAGAGGAATATGGAAATTCATATGGATCCCACATATTTCTACGATTACTTTATGATCGAATGAACCACTTACATACGATACCAATTTCCCTTTATCTCGTGATAGTTTACTTATCCGAGGTCTGATCATCGATATCTCTGCATACCTAGTTCAGCCTCGTTACTAATAAGTATTCTTTTCTCGTTCTCGTGATATGTGATCCCTTGTGAGCTAGTCACATGCTTGCAAGCCAATTGGATGATATTCCACCGAGAGGGCCCAGAATATATCTATCCTTCATATGGATGGACAAATCCCACTCTTAATCCATGTGCCTCACACTACTAGGAAAATGCTTATCAGTGGCGCACCATTTTTCAACTTTTGTGGCGCATATGGGATGTGCCACTGTTATCACGCCACTAAAGTGTAGTTCTGTGGTGCATATTGAAATGCGCCACAGAAGTCTCAAAAACTTATGTGGCGCATATTGCCAATATGCGCCACAGAAGTCCCCGGCCAGATCTCAAACTTCAGCGGCCACGTGGATCTCCTTTTGTCCTGGTTCGTAGCACAACCAAGTCTAAAGGGGGGAGGGCTTTAGTTCCGATTGCCCCGTCCCGGTTGCGCAACCGAGACTAAATCCCCTCACGAACCGGGACGATAGTCCCGTTCTCCACTAGTGAGAGGATGAGGCGCCCTCCTCAGGTCGAGTCCTCCCGCCTGGTCTAGTGAACTTCGCAAATCCTACCGATCGCCAGCTCCACCGCTTCCCGGTCATGTCTCCTAGTCACTGGGCTCCACACCTGTAAAAACATCATCAGTTTGTAGAGGCCATCAGCGGGCTATGGTGAAAAATTCCATGTATGGAGAATCTGACAATGTCCAAAGTAAGGCGATGCAACAAATCCAAAGGACTCTCTTGGTTTGGCCCGTTTGAGATTGCATAAACCTATAGTCATCAAAAAAAATAGCGGGGTTCCAAGTAGAAGATGTCAGCTCCCTACCTGCGCTCCACATAAACTTGGCGAGGGTGCATGAGAAAAATATGTGATCGTTATCCTCAAAATCACCACACAGGGCACACAAACCCATGGAGGGACCCTTCCGGAGCTGAATGTTGACGTTAGTCGGCAAGCGTTTGCGGATATGCTGCCACAGGAACAAGGGGAACCGAGATGTTCTAGATCTTACTATAGTTCTTCCTCGGTTTCCCTTGGCAAAGCTTGTTGTATAGGGATTTCATTGTGAACCTCACCAAAGGTTCAAGGGCCCATGAGATACTGTCCAGCTCCAGGGATAGTTGTGTCCTCTCAATCTCCATAAGCATATTGGTACATTCAATGCGATCAGCTAACCCCAACGTGTGCCCAAATGATGCCCTCCACCTGTTTCCTAACCATAGATGGGCCACCACTAGTGGAAACGAGGCCTTTTGTTGATCCTGGAAAAGGGCTTTAATACCGGTTTTTCTACGTATCTATAACCTTTCTCCTCCGGGGTTCTTCACAGCACCTGGACTGTGACTCTATGTATCTATAACCTTCCTCCTTGGTTGTGTAGAAGAGGAAGTTCATTATGATGCCAGTGCTCATCCAAGGCCCGAGGCAACCCGGCAACGACATTAATGTGTACCTAAGGCCATTAGTTGAAGAACTTTTACAGTTGTGGGCCAAACCAGGTGTACGTATGTGGGATGAGCACAAAGGGGAGCCATTTGACCTACGAGCATTGCTTTTCGTAACCATCAATGATTGGCCTGCTCTTAGTAACATTTCAGGGCAGACAAACAAGGGATACAATGCATGCACACACTGCTTAGATGAGACTGAAAGTGTATATTTGGATAAATGTAAGAAGGTTGTGTACCTAGGGTATCACCGATTTCTTCCGAACCTGCATCCAGTAAGAAAGAAAGGCAAGCATTTCAAACGTCTGGCAAAACCCCGGAGGAAGCTTGTCCTCCGTACCGGTGAGGAGGTATTTGGTATGGTCAAGAACCTAGAAGTAATCTTTGGAAAAGGTCCTGGCAGTCTATCTGTTCCGAATGACGATGCCGGACACGCGCCCATGTGGAAAAAGCAATCTATATTTTGGGACCTACCCTATTGGAAAGTCTTAGAGGTCCGCTCTTCAATCGATGTGATGCACGTGATGAAGAATGTTTGCGTGAACCTGCTAGGCTTCCTAGGAGTGTATGGGAAGACAAAAGATACACCGGAAGCACGGCATGACCAGCAACGTCTAAAAGATCCTGAAGATCCTATGCATCCTGAGAATGCGAAGGGTAAACGATGCCACTTAACTCCTGCCAGCTACGCTCTTACCAAAGCAGAGAAGGAAATCTTTTTTAAATGTCTGAGCAGTATCAAGGTCCCGTCTGGCTTCTCGTCGAATATAAAGGGAATAATAAATATGGCAGAGAAAAAATTCCAAAACCTGAAGTCTCATGACCGCCACGTGATTATGACACAATTGCTTCCGATAGCATTGAGGGGGCTTCTACCTGAAAATGTTTGAGTACCCATTGTGAAGCTATGTGCATTCCTCAATGCAATATCTCAGAAGGTAATTGATCCAGAAAGCCTACCAGGGTTACAGACAGATGTGGCCCAATGTCTTGTCAGCTTTGAGTTGGTGTTCCCACCATCCTTCTTCAATATTATGACGCATCTCCTGGTTCACCTAGTAGAAGAGATTGCCATTTTCGGTCCTGTATTTCTACACAATATGTTCCCCTTTGAGAGATACATGGGAGTCTTAAAGAAATATGTTCATAACCGTGCTAGGCCAGAAGGAAGCATCTCCGAGGGCTATGTAACAGAGGAGGTCATTGAGTTCTGTGTTGATTTTATTCCTGACCTTAAGGCGATTGGTGTTCCAGAATCACGACATGAGGGGAGACTGCGTGGAAAAGGCATCCTAGGATGTAAAGCAATGATATGTAGGGACGGGCATTCTCTTAATCAAGCACACTACACGGTTTTACAAAGATCTATCTTGGTTGCCCTGTATATCAATGAACACAAGAATTTAATACGCCTCAAACACCCGGGACAGTCTGATGAATGGATTATAAGTGAACACATGGCGAGTTTTGGCGGCTGGCTGCAAAGACTTCTCACGAATAACACCACTGTTGGGGATCAGCTGTACTTGTTGGCCAGGACACCATCTTCGACTGTATGTACTTTCCAAGGGTACGAGATAAATGGGAATACATTTTACACGATAGGCCAAGATAAAAAGAGCACCAACCAAAATAGTGGTGTCCGCTTCGATGCAGCAGAAGACAATGGGCAAAAGACCACGTATTATGGGTTCATAGAGGAGATATGGGAACTTGACTATGGACCTAATTTTAAGGTCCCCTTGTTTCGATGCAAATGGGTCAAGCTAATAGGAGGAGGGGTTGAGGTAGACAAGAAGTACGGAATGACAACGGTGGATCTCAACAATCTTATGAAGGTAGACAAAAACTTAGACGAACCATTCGTCCTAGCCAATGATGTGGCTCAGGTTTTCTATGTGAAGGACATGTCCTCCAGACCAAAAAAAAGAAAAAATATGCAAACGAATACATCATATGATGAGCCAAAGCGTCACATAGTTCTTTCAGGGAAAAGAAACATCGTGGGAGTCGAGGACAAGACAGACATGTCAGAAGATTATAATAAGTTTGATGAAATTCCGCCCTTGAAAGTGAAAACTGACCCCAAGCATTCTGTTAAGTAAAGAAGATGCTCCATGGTTACGTCTGAAGCGATCATAAGGAAGGACATATGCCAAGAAGTTCATGCTCATATTATGTAACTCTAGTTCATGTCTTTCGCGGTTTCTGGCTTGACCGAAGGATATCTTTCGCGGTTTGTGGATTGACCGAGACTATATATAGGGGGGACCGGTTTTGTAGTCTCAGTTTTTAATATTAATAAATGCCTTGAGTGTTAGTCTTGTTTTGTGGCTGGACCGGGACTATGAGAAGAAGTTGTGATTCGTACTTACCATTAAGATCTGATCTCCAAACGCGCGCGGTCACATATTAGGGAGTGCCTCTATGACCAGTTTCTTGGAGATGCCGGAGGACTGGGCTCCGTCGGCATCTCCCTGAAACTGGCCGTAGTGGTGTCCCTGCTCTCGAAAACCATCTTGCAGCTTGTAACTTCTCCAACTAGATCAATACACCTGGGAGCTAACTAATTTCACATATTAGGGAGTGCCTCTATGACCAGTTTCTTGGAGATGCCGAAGGACTGGGCTCCGTCGGCATCTCCCTGAAACTGGCTGTAGTGGTGTCCCTGCTCTCGAAAACCATCTTGCAGCTTGTAACTTCTCTAACTAGATCAATACACCTGGGAGCTAACTAATTTCACATATTAGGGAGTGCCTCTATGACCAGTTTCTCGGAGATGCCGGAGGACTGGGCTCCGTCGGCATCTCCCTGAAACTGGCCGTAGTGGTGTCCCTGCTCTCGAAAACCATCTTGGAGATGCCTCAAACTGGCTGGAGGACTGGACTCATAAGGATGCCTATTTATAGTACAAGCAGCTCGGCATAGTGTCGACACTTACGAAATAATGTCGACACTCACCCCTATTATTAGTGCTGACTCGTCTTTAGTCCCGGTTGGTGCCTCCAACCGGGACTAAAGGTTCATCTTTAGTCCCGGTTGGTGACACCATCCGGGACAAGGTACACGCTGCACGACATAATGTCGACACTCACCCCTATCATTAGTGCTGCCTGGCCCAGCCTGAAATCCATTTTTCTTCCCTCCATTTTTCTTCCCTCCATTTTTCTTCCCGTCATTTTTTCCCGCCATTTTTCTTCCCGCCATTTTTCTTCCCGCCATTTTTTCCCGCCAGTTCTTCACTATATATATATGTAGGGTTGGCCTCCATTTTCATTGCACATCTCTAGACTCATATCTGCAACCTCATCACTCTTTCCCATGGCTTCCACCGTAGCACTAACCTCCAGGGAGGCGGAGGCGCTTTGCGCCTCGAACTACCCCTGCCCGCCAGGCTACTGTGTCCCCGTCGGCTGGATGCTGAGCGCCGGAGGCGTGCCGGTTCCTCCTGTCCCTCTAGGTGTGGCGCGCCGGATGGCCATCACGAACCACTACTACTTCGAGCTCACGCCGGAGCAGCGGAGGAATCCCAGATGGCATCCCGACTATTTCCCTACCTAGGAAGCCTTCTTCGTGGATCGGCATGAGAGGGCGCTCGCCAGGCACGAGGAGGATGGCCCACCTCCTCCGAACTTCAACGAGGCCGGCCGTCGGCTATGGTGGCGTGGTCGGACTCTCCAGAGCGTCATGGCCTATGACACTGCCACCGACTCTAACCCCCGTCTGCACTACCCTCAAGTCCAGCCCACGCGTACTCAGCCTTCAAGGTTCAATTACGGCGACCCTGACGACGACAGCAATGACGGCGGCGGCGAGTACGATGACTACAGTGGCGAGTATTACAGGTGTAGGCAGGAGCATGACTGAATCACTCCAACATTCCGAAACAAGTTCGGCCGATTGTTACTTAATCTGGCCATGTATCTTAATTTTCAGTCTTTTATGTATCTTAATTTTCAGTCGTGCTTTATGTAGCTTACTATTAGTTGCATTCTGTATTTTAATTCCAGTTCTATCTCCTTCACAAAATGACCTATCTCATTCGAGGTTTCTTGGCTTTCGCGTCAAATGACCAATGTTATGGCTAGCATCAAGGCATAGTTTGTGATAATATGGCCATATTGTGCATACATATGCATCATGGCATGGAAAACAATGTTGCAAGAGGAAGTTTTCCTTTTTATCGCACCAAAAAGGCATTTTCCAATTTCCAAGCATAAGATGCGGCATTTAAATATCCAATCAATTCAAAAATGTTAATACAAAATAAAATATGATTTGCTCTAATAAAATAGGGTTAGATTCCTTTTTAGATGCTTAATATTTCTTATGTTCAAAGTTTTAGGATTTGGCAATTTATTTTTGTTTGAATTGAATAATCAAAATTTATATGTAAGAGTTTTAATCATTTTGAAAATTTTCATCTAAAGTAAATATAAAATGTTTTTACATGAATGGATAGATATTATTTTTCTAAAAATTATGATATATTATTCATATTTTTCTGAGTTGAAATGAATAATATATGAATTTTTTAAATTCATATCCTATTTTTTGAATTATAAATGCCCCCACCCCTTTAATGCATGAAATAAATGGCCCCTGAAAGGATACGGATGTAGCCTAGAGGGGGAGGTGAATAGGCGATTAAAACTTTTCCTAGAGTGGCTCAACAAAGGCGGAATAAAACTAGTGTTTACTTTGTAAAGCACAACCTAGAAACAATTAAGGTTTACCTATGTGCACCAACAACTTATGCTAAGCAATACAAACAACAAAGCGATAGCAAGATATATATTACTTCAAACACGAAGGCTATCACAATGTAAAAGTGCATAAGTAAAGAGCTCGGGTATAGAGATAACCGAGGCACGCGGGGACACCGATATTTTACCGAGTTCCTCCCAACATGGAGTACGTCTCGTTTGGAGAGGGGGTGGTATCAAACCACCAACGCCACAAAAAGCCTCCCTTATTCTCCGGTGAATCTCACCCCAATGGGATCGATCCACGCTTCCACTATCGGTGCACTTTTCGGTGGCAACCGGAACCTCTCACAAGGTTGGGGCACAACTCCACAACTTAATTGGAGGCTCCCAACAAACGCCACAAAAGGCCTCAACAAATGCCACCAAGGCCACAAAACCGTCTAGGGTTCCAAGAACCCAAGAGGGACAAGCTCCAATGAGCAATTCAAACCAAATCCTCCGAGGAGAACTCAAACCGATGCAATAAATGCAAATGACAAGAACACCACAAAGATGCCCAAATCCCTCACTCTCAAGTTCCAACAAAGCTACTAAAGCTATTGGGGGAACAAGAGAGGAGGAATCAAAGAGAGACACAAAATCCCCCCAAAATCTAGATCCCCAAAGATGCACTCACAAAGAGATGAATCGGTTAGGTCAAAACGTGGGGCTAGATCTCCTCCAACAACCCCTCAAATATTTGCAAGAATCAATGGAGGGGTGTGTAGAAATCAAGCTTAAGAGTAGAGCAAATGGGGGCAAAGCTTGGACAAGAAAAGAAGGAAGAAGTAACCCTAAATGAAAATGGACAAAAGACTTATATAGAGCTAGCCAAAATATGGCCGTTAGGACAATTTTCTGGGACAAATCCGGTACTACCGGATACAAACAACATATCGCCAGAAAAGAGCCAAAGGCCAGGCGAGCGAGCGAGCAGAGAAGAGAGAGAGAGCAGCAGCAGCGCAGTGGCAGGGTGGGGCCGGAGCCGCGCGCAGCAGAGCGAGACCCAGCAGAGCATGCGCGCGAGCTGCGGCACAGCGCGGGAGCCCAGCCCTGCAGGGGACACGCGCGCGCGCGAGCGGCAGAGCAGGCAGGGGCCAGCGCGGCGGCGGGCCCAACGCAGCAGCAGCAGCAGCGATGCATGCGCCAGGCAGCAGTAGTGCAGCAGCTCAGCGGTACAGCCACGCGCGCACGGCAGCAACACTGCATGCGGCGGGGCCCGGCAGCGCATGCGGCCAAGCGCGGCCCCTCCTCGCATGCAGCACCGCAGCAGCAGCACAGCGTGCAGCGCGCATGCAGAGCAGCGGCGGCAGCGGCTGGGCCCGGCAGGGAACACGCGCGAGCACGCGGAGCGAGGCGGCGGCGTGCGGGGTCAACGCGGGACGCAGATGGGTGCGGGGCTGGGCAAAACGAGATCTGGATCAGAGAAAAAAATCTGGGCAAATAGACGGGCCGTCCGGTACTACCGGCCCATCCGGGCGGTACTACCGCAAAAAGATACCTAACGAGGCAGAAGGAAAACAAACCGTTTTTAGGCCCGGGCGGTAGTACCGGCCCGTCCGGGCGGTACTACCGCTCGGCCCAGAAAACAGACAAACACACAAATATTTAAACGGCAATAACTTTTGATTGGAAGCTCCGATTGACCCGATTCAAATTGCGTTGGATAGAGGGCGACAAGGGCTTCCCAATAAAAAGTGGAAATATTGATTATCACCAAGTGAGAAAGTATCAAGTAGAATAATGTGATATACCTCACTTGGTGAGAAATTGAAAAGTCGCATAAATCAAAATTGCAACAAGATACAAATGGGAGATCCGATTTTGATGAACAAGAGCTTGTTATGGAGATTACCACAAGATCTATATCCTCACATGGATAAGACCAAATAACAACCAAATACGATGATGCAAGTATGCAAAGGTTTGAGCTCTCTCCAAACGATATGACCGAATTACTCATACGAGAGCCCCTCTTGATAGTACGGTTATCTATCCTAAACCCGGTCTCACACACACAATGTGAGACCGGCAAAAGGGAAACCTATCAAGATTATACCTTTGCCTTGAGCATTCCACTTGAGCACGATGTAGACGGTCTTGCCCTTCTCAAGATGGAACGCCCTTCTTAATTCCTCATCATCGACCTCGCATATTGAGCTTGCCCAACAAATCTTCTTTGCATTTTATCGACCTTGAATCCAACACAAGCTCCAAGCGATGCTAATGGACAAATCCTACAAATATAACTTAGTACACATATTAGTCCATAAAGATTGCCATTAATTACCAAAACCACACATGGGGGCCCAACATGTTCTTTCACCCCCCCTTTAACACCGGTTCCAGCCACGAACCGGTGTTAAAGGGGGGGTGCGCGCGCGAAACGAATTCCCCCCTTTAACACCGGTTCCAGCCCCGAACTGGTGTTAAAGGGGGGTATTAAATGCGCGCCTTCCCCTTCCTTCTTCCCCCAGAGCCAGATCGAAAGCCGCGCAGAGAAAAACAGAGAGGGAGAGCCGCCGGCACCGTCCAGCCCTCGCCGTCGCCACCCTCGCCCTCGCCGTGGCCGCCCTCGCCCTCGCCGTGGCCGCCCTCGACGAGGCCGCCCCCAGTCGACGCAATCAACTGCCCCTTCCCGAGCTCCGGTCGTCGCTGTCGCCTTTGATTCCGGCCGTCGTTCGCTTTGCCGACCCCCTTAATCGCCTCCTGGTGAGCAAATGGTGCTCAGGCGTCATCCCTCTCTCCCTCTCTCGCTCTAGTCCGCTTCCCCCATGTCCATCTATGAGCGCCGCCGCCGCCGCTCGCCGGAGTCGCTGTTCCGATGACCTTAAACTAGCAGCGCCGCCAATTTTAGGATCCCCACATCGCGCCCGTTCGAACGAGCTCAGTTATGCGTGCTGGCGTGGCCTCTGTCGTCGTCGGCGACCCCCGCCTGAGGTGGCAGTGACATGGCCAGCAGGGCCCGCTTAGGTGGCAGTGACATCGCCCCTGGCCCACAGTCAGCCACAATGGCTAGGACCAGTAGCGGTGTAAATAGGTTAAACTGCCCAGTTGACATCACAGTGATGTAATGATTCAATTTAAATTGATTAAACAATTTCAGAAAATGAATAAAGCTTGTCAATTTAATATCTAATGATTTATAAGTCATAAAAATATGTATAATATATCAAAATGTTCAGAAAAATGAGATCTAACTATTTAAGCTATAATCATGCATTGTTGAACAACTTTCAAGACAACTTTAATTAGAGAACATAGTAACCCCTCTCATATACATCCGGAGTTTCCCCGAATTAGGGTTTTCACCCCTCGGAACCCCGATTAAGTTGTCGAGCATGCTTTAGGGTTTTCATGTATATATTTTTTGTATGTGTATGTGTATGCTTTAGGTTTTTTTGCTCGAGCATTTCAATAGATGTATTACTGATATTTGTGTGATAATATTATTGTTTCAGAAACTATGGATCCACTCAGTAGAAACCTTGAAGAGGAAGAAATAATGGAGAACATGATCCACGAGGACACCTCACAATATCTGAACTTGGAGGGACATGATGACAGCTCAAGTAGTCATGGAGAAGATGACGACTCCGGTGAACACACTTTAGTGATTGCAAAGTCCGTCGAGGTATATGCATGGATTAAGCCTCTGCTGACTTACACCGATTGATTTGTATATATATGTATATGTATTAATTAACACTTCTTTCTTCTTTTACCCCTCTGGATCGACCAGCCAGCAACAATCTTCTTCTACAAAAAGAGCAAGCGAGGCGCGAGCCATCGGTTGAAAGATCGTGCAAAGTTCACGATCGAAGTAGTCCGTGTTGATGGTAGGCCGATGGAGCCCAAGAAGGCCGCAGACAAATTTGTACGTCAGGCTGGAGTTCTTGTTAGGGACCAAATCCCAATCATAATTGAATATTGGAATAAGCCAAAGAAGGGCGACGGTACCTTTGTCGATGAAAGATCCAAAGAAACGCTTTGGAATTCGTTGTTGGTAAATTTCACCCTTCCGCCAGAGGAGGATGAAAATAAACCAGTTATAAAGGAAAATATCAAAGAGTGGACTCTAAAGAAGATGGCTGACGCTTTCCGCAACTGGAAGACAAAATTGAACAAATTTGTCAAAGCTCGCGAGACTCTAGATTTCGAAGACACATATTATGCGAAGATAAGACCTCACTGGCACGAATTTGTGGCATATAAGGAAGGTGCTATAGCTAAAAAGAGGTCAGAAACCAATACGCTAAATGCCCAGAAGAAGGAATATCACCAGAGGACGGGGTCAGGTGGCTACATATCTCAGAGGCCTAAGTGGGAGGAAGTTGAGAAGGCCCTGCGCGCTAGAGGGATCACACCCCAGACAGATGGGTGGGACCTACGTGCAAAGACTTGGTTCTATGCAATCGGGGCAAGGTTGGACCCAGAAACAGGATTGTGTATCTTCCCAACACTCCTTGCCAAACCCGTCACTGAACTCATCACGGCATACGAGGAAACAGCCGCCAGGACCTTCCATCCCGACAGAGAGAATGACCAGCTCACACGCGCCATCGGTAAAAAAGAACACCCTGGACATGCACGAGGCACAGGGGGTATGACGTGGAAGGATGGGTTTGCCGAGTGGAGCGACTCTTACAGATGGCGCGGCAGAAAAGAAAAAGAGCGTACATAGCGGATGACATAGATAGAACATGCACTTGTGGCGCTGCAGGCGCAAGTGAATGCACAACAGAGCCATCAAGCTACCGGCCCATCTCAGCGGCATGAAGAGCCTGCATTGGAAGCTGACGGCGGCCCAAACTCTACGCGGAAAAGCAGCGTGGCTTACACGGAGAACGTGCAACCCACGCTTGAAATGGCGGGTCCTCGATACCCCGTGGATGAGATCACGGAGAGCGAACACGCTGAGCTGCATGTGAGATTAATGGGCTTATCCATTAAGGTGGCTGTCGGCTATGCCTTACCTCTGTAGCTGGTGGAACTTATCACTGCCGACCGATTCCAGATGGCTATGCTATTGTCGGGGTGGATGAGGTTGTGAAGGAATATGAGGAAGCACATCTTGACCATGCTACAGGTGAAGGGGAAACTCAACTCAAATTTGCAGTGAAAACAACCATTCTTTGGAAGAAGGAACACATCGTGCTTCCAAATTGGAGGCCACTGGCACCCCCGCCGTCTCCGCAGCGTCATCATTCTGAGCCGCTTCAGTCATCTCCTGCGCGGCAGCCATCTCCGGTGCTTCAGCCATCTCCTGCGCGGCAGCCATCTCCGGCGCGCCAGCCATCTCCTGCCCGTCAGCCATCTCCGACGCTTCAACCATCTCCTCAGCATAAGCGGAAGAGCACTGCCACGAAGAGCATCACTAGCACTGCCACAAAGAAATCCGCAGGAAACCGTACGCCAAAGAGTTCAAAAAACTACGTCCCGCAGCCTTCCGCCAAGCCATTGCTGGTTTTACCGTGGAATCGCAGCGACGAGGAGACCAATAGGATCTCAGAAGAAGAGGTCAAGAAATTCTTTGCACCTAGACGGGCCGAGCCAAAGGAGAAAATAGATCCGGTGGTGGTGGAGAAGTTTTACAATAATCTTTTGAAACCTGAAACCCCACTTGTGCTGGACTACGAGCGCCAGATTTTGAAGGGGGATGCAAGGCGCCGTAGGGAGACTGAAAGAAGTAGTCGTGCGACACCCCAGAAAACAGTTCCCATGCTCGGAGAGCAGGAAAACCAATCATGAGCCCCGCTCCAAGTGTTCGACACACGGGACGCTCCTCCCGTAAATGATTACGAGGCAGAGCTACAGAGAAAGGCCAATGAGATGGGGATGACTTACATTGCATACTTGAACATTATGGGAGAAAACTTGCCCAAATGCGATGCCAACCCCATACAGCCATGGAAGTATGGGAAGAATCTCGTCAAGAAAGAGGAGTTCAAGAATCTACCAACAAAGATGCGAAGATTGCACAAGTGGTACCTTGATTTCTGCAAGACGAGAAAGGAAGAATGGATCACGGTGCATATAAGATATGAGATTTTCTTGTGCGGATACCACGAGATCGACTTCAACATTCAAGACTTGCATTTTCTATCCAATCAGAAGGAACTCGACAAAGCTGCCATCAGCCTTTATTGTGTGTAAGTACTATTTCTGTAATTTCTATCTCATCTCATTCACTTTATTAATTGCATGTATATATATATGCTCACCATATATGTATATACTATTATGCAGGAAAAAGGTTATGGAATGCATGAAAGGAAGCCCTTTTGACATTGGGTTCGTTGACCCAAATAGAGTTCACGAAGAAGTGGTAAGAACCAAACCCGGGCAAACAAAAGATTACTTGCTAAGGTCTTTACTGAGACAACAAACCAAAAGGGAAATAGTATTGCCTTACAACTTCTCGTGAGTACTGTTACCCTCTCTTGTACACATTCTGTTTCGGCTTACTCGATGTTAAGTGTAACTGATGATGAGTTATGCGTGCGTAGGTTCCACTTTATTCTGCTAGTCATTCAACCCGACTCAGGAAAAGTACTTGTCATGGACTCGTTACGAAAAGAAAAAGAGATATGGGTAGACTTTAGAGAGATGCTCCAGAGGTAATTTCAATCATATTATCGCACTAGATCGGCAACTTTCGTGACAACAAGTAATTAATTATTTCTTTATCCATTTTCTTTGCCGGACAGGGTTTGGAAAAGGTTCACGGGCAGGGCCGTGGGTGAATGGTCAGAAGAACTAAAATTTGTAGACCAAAATGTAAGTAATACTAGCTAGCTAGGTCTGCGTATCTGTTTGATTCTGCTTCCAATTCCATTATATCATGCTTTATTGATTATTATTTTGATTGAACTCTCTATTCTCGTAAAGTGCGCGCATCAGGAACACGGCAATAACTTATGTGGGTACTATGTTTGCGAGTTCATTCGCAACACGATATGTGCGACGGGCCAAGCCGCACTAGAACAACTTAGAGTAAGTAAACAAAGTACACAACATTATTTTATTACCATCAATTGTGTTGATTTTTATTCTTATATATATATTGACCCCATTCTTCATATATATTCAGATCGAACGGGATGCGGGACCAACTCCTACCATTTGAACGCATACGAGCCATTCAAAAGGAATTGGCGGGGTTCATACTTGATGAGATCGTCACGCCTGGCGGAGAGCTCTTTAGATATCCACCAAAATAAATGTTGTATATATGCTTAAACGTGTTTGTCTTGTACTTGATGCTTCAACATTTACGGAGAATACCACACAATGACGATGTTGTGTATAATAATAGTTGCTTAATTATTCATGTACTCGTATGTACCGATGATGATGTATGTGTATACCGCTCCCGATCGATTCCCCTCCCCCCTCCTCGTCCCCGCCGCGCCGCAGAAATACGCCCAGAACGGGGCAGGGGCAGAACTCTGCCGCGACAAAGATTTAGGCCGTTTTCCTGCCGCGGCAGAAAACCTTTAACACCGGTTCGTGTTACGAACCGGTGTTAAAGGGGGGGTCCCTGAGTGCTGCGCTAGCCCCACGTGCACCACCCTTTAACATCGGTTTGTATAAGAACCGGTGTTAAAGGGGGCCCCTCTAACACCGAACCCTCAACAGCGGTTCTACAACCGCTGTTAGAGGGCCCTCCAAACCGGTGTTAGAGGGGGTGGTGTGCACTAGTGCACTGAAGCCTCCTGATCAACCGCTAAGGCAAAGAGAGAGGGAAATCTGTCTCTTAGGGCCCCGACCCTTGCCACCAGTCCAACCAAAATCTAGGGGATCTGCTGTTATTGACCACATGTCTAGCCCCCAAGTTGAACACGCTCTTCACTTTCCGGATCGCATTCCAGAACTGGGAACCCGGCCTTGTAAATGATATCTGCCCAAAGACCTTGCTCCTCAGCATAGATCTTCCAGATCCATTAGTCATGATGAAGATGTTCATAATCTTAGTGTCAATAATACCTAGGCCCCCCAAGGCTTTTGGTTTACAAAGCGCTGACCACCTCACTAGCCACCACACCTAGTGGTACTATTAGCCTCCCAAAGAAGCGAGAGTGAGGGATGTCCATGCCGCGGTGTACATCGTCGCCCAAAAGGCTCACCCCCATAGCATGGAGTGGAAGGCTCGACAGGATTGCGTTGATGAGCATGAGCCTAGCAGCCGAGGACATGAGCTTACACCCAGCCACGGGTCTTCCCTCTTGGCCACTTTAGACATAAGCGAACCCTAGTTTGCCACCGTCAGGGCACGGTCGCTGACCGGGAGACCAAGGTAGGTGAAAGGGAAAGACCCTAGTTTGCAGTTAAGTATGTTAGCGATCCTCTATGCCACGGTGTTGGAGGTACAAATCACCATCGCCTAACTTTTGTGGAAGTTGATCTTTAGGCCCGACATGCACTCAAAGCTCAGGAGGAGGAATTTTAGGTTGGCAATGGCCAAGTCCTCGGGTTGGATCATGATGATCGTATCATCCGCATCCTGGGGATGGGACACCCCTTCTGGAATCAAATGGGGAACCACCCCCTCAATGTGACCTGCCCTTCTGGCCGAATCCAGGATCACCGCCCCAGCTGAGATTTCCACCGTTCTCCCTCCCCCTAGCCCCAAGCTGGCACCAACCCTAAAATATTGTGTGCCCGATCTCTCCCCTATTGCGAGCCCCTTGCTGACTTCTATCTTGGCCTAGGTTAGGTCCTTCTCTGGCATCGTACCTTCATAGTGGCACTCTCGCAATGCAGCTGCCCAAATATGGAAGCTACCTGGCAGGTTCACCGTGCGCTTGACGACTAGTAGTGTGGTCGCCTGCTCAAATATGGAAGCCACCTTGCCGTTTCCCAAATACTCCCTCCGTCCGTAAAAGAGTGGACGTTTATGTGTTTCTAGACAAATTAGAGATTTTGCAAAAGGCTCCCTACTCCCTCATTTAAGCTACGAGCCAGCCGCTTCGATTCCCGTACGCATGTACCGTGGCCAATTCCAGCGGCCGAGCTGGCCTTTGGTCGTTGTGCTAGGGTGAAATCGAGGCGTCCATCATGACCTAAACATAAAATAACAGCAGGCTAAAACACAAACATACACTCTTTTTCAGAAAAATGGTGAAACCTATACATACAGTCTTTTATGGACAGAGGAAGTAATGACTAAAACACACATAGTAGTATACTCTTGCTCCACCACCCAAGCACCACGATGGAGCTACACGTCACTCCTGGGACACGACAGGTGTCCCTCCAGGATTGTTTCACGCGAGCGGCAAGGGCCTATGATACTCATTACGCTGTGCCACAGCTATGTACGACCATACGTGCAGCGCCGTCAATGGACAAATCTGCAAAAAAATTTAAGATGCCTAAAAATTTAAAGGAAAAAAGGTTAAGAAAGATAAAAGTCTCCTCTGAAGAGAGATAGCAGTCATTACACCTCAGATGTCAGACTCGCATGCTGAAACAGTCAATTGGATAACTGGAGAATAAGAATTCATGGATGAAATTTGTTTTTCTAGGTTTTCCCTTCAAGAAATTACGGAAATAAGAAAAAGGTAAGCGTCACCCAAATGCACAGAAGCTCTCCGTCCTCAACCATGAAAAGAAAAGCTAGTAAATAATACAGTCATACAGAGGATGCTCCGGTGGTCATCCATGGACTCAACTGGTTGCCACGTGGCTCCGTCTCTTCTGAATCCATCGCACTCACAACCCCAGAAAATTAACCAACGATTCGCCTCCTCAACTTCGACTGGGTACTGGGGCAACATTTGGCTTCACCTCAGCCTTGGACGTCAGGCTAAAATAGATTAATTAGGTTGTTAGTAGAAAAAATCTACACACAAATGGTGACATGAGTCACAAATACAGAAGGAATAATTACATGTTGATTGATGGAAAGGTTTGACTAAGTTTACAGAAAAAATATCAAACATTGTTATGTTTGACTAAGTCTATAAATTTTTTATTGTATATGTATCACATAAACATATATGTCATGATGTTTCTAATGATATTGAATTGGTATTGTAAATGTTAATTATTATTTCTACAAACATGGTGAAATTTCACATGATTCAACTTCAGAAACTAATAATAGGCCAATCTTTTCAGGAACAGATGTAGTACATAACACGTGGGCACTGCGACATTCCAAAGTAGAGTACATTCTAGTCCATGTTTTTTTTGTTCCGAATTAGTCTATGTTCTAAAATTGTGGCATTAATCTCACTCCTAAGTCAGCAAGGACATACGGAGAGTATCGGGCCAGCAAGAATGTAACTTGAGGTCTAATGTTTGCATGGATGAGTAGAATGCCCTGCTAATTTGTCTTAAAACATTAAGGAAGTATAGAATATTTTGGCATGGAAGGAGTAAGTTATACCTTGTGGTTTGTCAGCTCGAAATTGGATTGTTTTCATTCTTCATCATAGTAGTACTCGTGATCGTTGTCTTCTTCGTTGTCATCGTAGTAATCGTTGCCATCAACATCGTAGTGGGACCCAAATTGCTGGAGAAAGAAAGAAAGCAAGCAGCATGATCGGTTAGGTGAATTGACAGAAAAAAGGGCTGCTAAAAAGTGTTGTAAAACCGTTAGAACACTGAGCAGAGACGAAGCCAGTACCTCAGAAACAGACGATTTCCAGTTGCAAATATCAAGGATGGGACAGTTCGGATGGGTGTGTACAACATCGCTCAGGGCTGCCTCCACCTCATCCACCTCTGTAAGATGGGCTTCTGTGTAGAAGATTTCAACCCTTACTACCTGAAGCAGAGGGTGGTCCAACAGGCTACGAAATTTAAGGTCAAAGCTGCCATCCTTCAAACCCCACAGTCGGACATTGAAACTGACGGACTCAAGTTCTGGAGCTGCTCCCTTCAGAAACCTGACCATTCCAGATGTGTAGCAGTACTTCAACCTGGGGAATGCGTCACCACCCATAGTGTCAGGCAAGCATACGTGTTCCCCAACTAGGCTGAGATAAAGAAGCTCTGGAAAACTCCCAAGGATGAGTAGATCTTCCTCCTCCACAACGCTTATATCAACTGACAAGTGAGAGAGGTCTGGGAGAAGTAAGGGACTGATCCAAGCCGGCAGTCGGCTAAACTTCATCCCAAGGTAAACATGGCGGAGATGTCGAGAGGGTACATAGCCCTTCCAATAAGATTCATCTATCCATAACCCCCCATCAAGATGTAGGATTTTAATTTCCTGCAGATTGCCAAGAGACTCCACCAAATCTCTCTTCGACCTCTCATCTGATAATCGAATGCAAAGTTTCAGATCCCTCAGCTTCTTCAGCTTGCCAAGCTCTTTCACAGTGTTCTGAGAACTGCTTATTACATCACTCAGCTGTAGCTCTTCTAGTGATGCCAGGTTGCCCATCCCATCTGGCACTGTTATGGATCTGCTGCCAGCACGCAAGCACTTAAGTTCACTCAGGAGAACAACTGCATGTGGCAATTCTTCTATTTTCGTTTGTCTCAGGTCCAGTGTCTGCAAATACTGTAGGTTTCCTATATCTTGTGGGAGCTCACAAATAGGTGTGTTGAATAGGCCGAGGTACCGCAAGTGAACTAATTTCCTAATATGTTCAAGGTGGTAAATGCCACCTATAGATGCACAATCTTCCAAAGCTAGAACACGTAAAAGTTGAAACCTTGTAAGCGATGGCATCATCTGTAATTCACACTTGGTGGCATTAAATGACCTCACATGTGGGTTAGTCGGCATTTCATTCTCCTGTACAACTCTATTTTGGATGGCTAATAGAGGTGCTCGAATCCAGTCAAATGTATCCCTCTCATGGCTGTCTAGTACCATAACAAAGTTTTCTTGCTTTGATAAAAAGCATATCATGTCAAGAACTATAACATTGACACGACAACCAATTATGATTCCACCACTGTGTGGAATCTCTACCGGTTGGACCAAGCTTCTATTTATCAGCTCATAGAAATAAGACTCTCCTATCTCAAACAATCCAACTCCTTCGCTTTTATGGATGAAACCTTCGGCTATCCACTTCCATATTAAAGTATCTTTCCAAATCATATAACCTTCTGGAAATAAGCTCAAATGTAATAGGCAATTTCTTAGACGACTAGGTAGATCATAATAGCTAAATAAAGATATCCTCCTTGTGTTGTTAACCTCTTCGTTGTCTCCATGTCCAAAACCAATAGAGTTGTACAGTGCGTACCATGTCTCCCTCGGTTTACCCACCAACAAAGTTGCCATTGTGATGATAGCCAATGGTATACAACCACATTTCTTTGTAATTAATTTTGATACATCAACCAACTGATCAGGGATATTGACTTTACCACCAAATAACCTATTATAGAATAGTTCTTCAGATTTCTCATGAGAAAGCGGTTTCATCTTGTAAACCTCTCCGGCTTTTCGTCCGACTTGAAAATTCCTTGTAGTTATGATTACCAAGCTTCCACAATCATTATCCAGTAAAACGCACTTGATAGTTTCCCATGTTGATATGTCCCATAAATCATCAACAACGATTAAGTACCTTCCATCATGATAGAGAAATTCCACAAATTAGTACAACTGCCTAGCGTTTATGAGAAAAACAAATAGCATGCATTGCATCTATCAACCATCTATTATAATATTAAAGAAGTGGAATGTCTACAACTGAAATCTTACAAAGTTAGCGCACACTCAAAATTCAAATTGACTTAAGATACCTAAGGATAGAAACCGTCTAAAATAGAAAGAGTATAACAGGAAAGAGAGACATACATAATGTTAAAACAAAGTCGGTGCATAGATGAGCATGAAAGATGATCCTGATGAGTTTGAATCATATTATACATTTTCTTATAATGAATATTGTTGAATTGTATAAGTGGATTTCCTAGCCTGGCAGAATATGTATTTACCCATGTATGTTGTATTTAGTTTAGACTAGATACTAACCCTACTTGTATCAAACTCTTGTAACCCTTTGATGTAAATATATACCGGACGCTCCCATGTTGGGTGTGAGTGCGTTTCACCCAAAACATTGTGTTGCCTTTTGTTTCACATGGTATCAACCTAAGAAACCAATCTAGGGTATGACTTCCACTGCCCTTAACTCCTTCGCCTCCTGTGCGATCTCCTCTGCCCCGAACGCTGCCGACTTTGTGGGTCTCCAACCTCCGGCAACCTCAACCACCAGTCTATTGGTGAGCCTACCCTGTGGCCAATCAACTTTAGCCATCTGATCGTCATCAAGCACGTCGTCGACACCCATTTTCTATGGTGCACACAAATTGTCTCCTTCCTGCGAAGTAACCTTCTCCACGGGTACGTCGAGGGCAACCATTTGTGCCCTTCCTTGACCATCTCCGCCCCAAGGAAGGAGGGTGCCCTTGCCACTAACCCCAACACTGACTTTATTTGCGTCTTGGGTTCAACATGAACATGCTATCTTATCATCCTTCCTCTCGTCATCGACTCCGGCAGGTGGCGCCATGATTATGTTCACTAACACGTCCGTCGAGTCTTGGTACATTGTTGAGCACATGTTTGCTGCACAATTCTCGGCTTGCTCTTTGCATATCCATGCTGAGCTTGGCAAGGCCAAGAAACTCGACTCCCCGATCTCCATCTACTTGAACAAGATCATGAACTTGGCTAGCCTCTGCCGGTCAACCACTCCATCCCGAAAGATTCGACAACTCTGTCCTTGATGGTCTGGCCGATGAGTATGATTCTGTCGTCGAGATGGTGCGTGGCCGTGACACATGTTAGAGTATGTAAACCTGTACGTGTACGGTGTACAGAGTAGTACTCTGAGTGTACATGTACCTCCCTTGTATGGCCACACAGGGGGCTTTTCTCTGCCTATTTAACACGCAACCGATGGCCCTAGAGGGCACGCATCGTTTCAACAAAACCAACATGGTATCAGAGCCACTATCAGAATTGTTCTCTCTATTTCTATCTCTCGTGATTGGAGTCTTCGGCAGCTAGATGTTAAGAACGCGTTTCTTCCTGGTGTTTTGGAAGAGAAAATCTATATGAAACAACCACCTGGTTTTGAACATCCTGATGCTCCTCATTACATTTGCAGGCTTGATAAGGCTCTTTATGGATTAAAATAGGCTCCTCGAGCATGGTATTCTTGGTTGAGTGCAGAACTCCGGGATTTTGGGTTTCTTCCATCCAAAGATGACACTTCTTTGCTCCTCTATGATAAATCTGGTGTTACTATTTTTGTATTGATTTATGTTGATAACATTATTGTAGCCAGTTCTTTGGATCATGCAATCTCAGTTTTGCTCAAGGATTTCAATGCCCATTTTGCCATAAAAGATTTGGGAGATCTTCACTACTTCCTTGGTATTGAAGTGAAAAGGACATCAGGAGGTTTGCTCCTCACACAAGAAAAATATGCATGTGATATTCCTGCCAAAGTTGGCATGCTTGAGTGCAAGGCTACACCCACACCACTATCACCATCCGAGCCCCTCTCTCTCCATGAAGGTACTCCACTCTGCCCTGAGGACAGTTCTCAGTACAGAAGCATTGTTTTTCTAATGTAATATGTGTCTTATTTATATCATAAATGTCATAGTACAAGCAACGTAGATACCGACCTAACAAAACCGAAAAAACAGCAGAACGCAAGCCTTTGCGCAAAAGACAGCCAGCCAAGAAAGAAAAATACAATCCAGACCAAGAAATCCTCTGAGCTTGACGCCAACGCCCGTCACCTGCCTCTGGCACCACAATATAAGCCACCAAAGGAAATAACGGATCACCTCCTCACTCGAGCCCGAAGCGGCTCCATTGCTGATATGTAGCTTTGCAGACCTCCAAGGTGGCTCACACAAGGTGAAACCATTGTCGTTGAACGAATCAGACCAGGGAAGCACCCCGGACACGCCATCGAACTTTAGATCTAGCACCCCCGCACGACTAAGACGTCAAAGGAGGAAACCATACCTGCCATCCACGAACCGCAAACCCAGCACCCGATCCACCATCTTCTAGATGTCGTCGATACAAATCACAATCTGCATCTACTCCTTGACTACCTCCCAGGTTTCACGTCGGCGCTGGAGCAAACACCGCTACAGTGGTGGATCCCGAGGACACACATCCACCACAAGGATGCCGCCACCGTCGTACCATCCTTGCTTGAATAGACTGGTCTTCAAATCCATTGGGGGAAGGATCTGAAGAAAACTTATTCAGCGCCGCCATCACCGTCCCCGAACTAAGACGACGATCAGCCTAAAAACGAAACTACTTTGGCTAAAAACTATCCACATGCGTGGATCCGGTGACCCCCTCACCATCAATGACGTAGGTCGTCGGCGGGGGGAGCCGCCGGAGGACGGCGTTGGAAGGCTTGTGCCCTAGGGCAAGATCTCTTTTTCTCCTGACGGCGGCGCGTGAGGAGAAAAGAACCATCTGTCCGTTTGTGGCGCGTATAGAAGCATTGTTGGTGCTCTTTAGTACCTTACTCTTACTTGCCCAGACATGTCTTTCTCTGCTAATAAGGTCTATCAATACTTCAATGCTTCTACTACTGCTCATTGGACAGCTGCTAAACGCATTCTTCGCTATGTTAAAGATACATCACAACTTGGTATAACCTTCAGAGAGTCGTCATCTACACTTCTTAGTGCTTTTTGAGATACACATTGGGACATCATAGACATGGTGGCAATTTTCTGTGAGAAAAGCAAAACTTGTGTACGCGTAGCCGCTAGCTACCAAGCTAGATGCATCTAAAACTGCCTGAGGATTATGTATGCTTGGAGATGTGGAAGTGTACATGCGAACATCTCATGATTCACTATTTTCAAAAATAAACACCCAATTTTCTTTTCTTTGCTGACCTAAATTCTTCATTCATTTGGCATATGAACCAAGATGACTTGTGTGCTAAAAACGCCTTATGGGGTAAAGTGGTGCGTACCTCTTTTCAGCAAGAAGCTTCTGAAGTGCAACGATAATGTAATCTAGTGTATTGTCCACCAGGTAGCTCTTTCCCCCCAGCTCAAATAGTAGATCCCTCAAAATTGTCGTCACGTCAGGTTTGCACCCCGCTGAAACAAAAGCCCCGCAACTGAATTCTCCTTTAAGCTTGTCATACACTAGTTTGGCAAGAGTTGTCTTGCCAAGTCCCATGGACCCAAAGATGGATAGTATCTTGAGCTGCTTCGGTGAGGAATAATCATCATAACATGAAATCTTCTTGATTAGATCCATGCTTGACTCTTCAATGCCAATAATATATTTTGTATTTTGGTACAGAGCCAACTGGCGAGGGTCGATGGTCGCAGGAGGTAAATTAGCAACAACCTCGTAAACTTTGTACCTTTCAAATCTTTCTTTTATCTTCCTGACTTTGACACAGATGTCTTGAAGCGCAACCGCAAACTCTATCCGTGCCTTACTTTTCTTGAACCTATTGGCCAGTCCCCTGATATAGGCGACCTTCTTCGTCATGCCTCCCTTGAAGTTGTCGAGGTTGGCTGGCTTGGACCCCTGTTGGAAGCTATCAACTACATCATCTATCAAGTAGGATACCTCCTTGGCTTCCGCGGCCCAAATCTTGGTCTGCGGGTCGAACTGATACACCCCAAAGCCCGCAATCTTCAGGAGCGCCGCCTGCATAATCTCTATCTCAGCGCAGAGATCCGCGACCTCTTGCTTCACGCGGTCCGGCAGCATGTGTTCCTCCAAGCAGAGCTCCTTCATCTTGGGTAGCAGGCTGCCCATGGCCCCCGTCGCGACATCCATGCTTGGCTCTCTGCTCTCTCTCTCTCTGCTCTCTATTGTGTTGGTTGTTTTTGCGGAAGTGGAGAAGGGATCTGCCAACGTGCGCGTCTTTGTAGATGGACAGGCTGCTTGTAGGTGGGTAGATCCGTAGATTCGGCCGGCTAGCCACATGGTAGTAGGGTAGGGACCGACCAGCTTTGTGGCCACATTTTCTTTTTTTTTTTGAGGGAGCTTTGTGCCCACTTGTTGTGACCGTTCTGGCCGTAGTAATTATTGGTACGGTCGCATCTACTCCTCTGTTCCTAGTATTTATTACTGCGTGTAAGCCTTGGACCCGCATACCAAGGAGGGCCGCTGCATGCCTGTTTTCTTTTGTTCCTGACACTTTTACCCCTACGTTTGCATTTGGTGTGTGGCTCTGCATTAGTACGGCAATGCATGCAGCCTTAGTGAGAGGGTATTTTTGGAAAGCTGGCTCACCGCGCAGACTAATATGAAAAAAATGACAACAAAGTTTAGGCGCAGTTTAATGTGAAACAGAGAGATTTATTTAAATTTTGATAAATCTAAGACATCTAATTTGGAACGAGAGAGAGTAGTACAAAATATCTTCTTACGACCTTAAGCTAAAAAAAAAAAAAAGCCTCGCTTTCTCCGCTCTCGCCGGCCACAAACAATATTATTAGACCAGCTACTCTGTCCTCCAGAAACTCAGCCATTCCCTTTTGAAACAACTTCTGCAACCTTCGGACAAGCAAAAACTAGATCTAGATGGATCCTGCGACCGGGGCCATCGGCCGCCTACTCCCCAAGCTGGAAGACCTGCTGAAGAACATGGGGGAAGAGGTTGCTTCACTCAGGGAGAGGCTGGCACTTATACAGTCTGTCCTGCGTGATGTGGATGGCATGCCGATGGATCAGGTAAATGCTCCTATGAAGAGATGGAGCAGGGAAGCGAGGGATCTGAGCTTCGACATCGAGCATGTCGTCGACAAGTTCCGTGCTCGTCAGCTGAGGGCTCGTCAGTTGAGGGCTAACGATGCAACTGCCGGAGACACCAATAAAGGCATCATCTCCAAGATCAGCTACAAGATGTCGATCGACAAGGCTTCTCGTCGATTTGCCACAGAGTTCAGAGGCCTCAGCGACAAACTCACGGAGTTGATCAAGGAGCAGGGTAAATGTGCCGACGAGCTCCGCGACAGGGACGATACAGATGTTGGGGAGCCAGAGCCTAGCGTCCGCCGAGCCGGCTCACTCGCCGGCCTGCACAGTCGAGTGGAGAAGCTTGCCAGCATCCTCACGGACGATGGGGGCACATCCAGCCGCCAACTCAAGGTGGCCTCAATTCTTGGAATGCCTGGTGCTGGCAAGACCACTCTTGCCAACCAGGTGTACAAAAGACTTGTGCCACGATTCGAGTGTTCAGCTTGGGTCACCGTGTCTACTATGCCTGACGTCAAAAATGTTTTGAGAAACATGCTCTCTCAGATAACCCCACAAGGCGATGCCAATTTTGGACTGGCCAACATACAAGAGACCATTGACGAGATCAGGAAAGCCCTAAAGGATAAGAGGTATGAATTATGAACATTACCCTATCATAATATTATCGAACCTCGCCGAGGGACTTTCACACTTCAGTTATTTTAAGCATAATTTGTGTTTTTTTTTTGCCATCACAGCTGCCAATATGTTGAGATTGACTTTATATGATATATGTCATGGAAACAACACTATACATATATCACACTAGATTTTTGTAAATCGTAATACCAAACGATTGTGCTCTCAGATCATATATATAATGCGGTTCTTAGATAATGAAAACAAATCTGGTAGATTCATTTGTTTCTTAATTGTGTCAATCCGAAAATGCATCATTTGCTTCGTCAGTGCAACATAGGCATCTCAAATTTACACTGGGAACTTCTATGGTATGTTATCAAGTGCCCAACATCTTTAATATATATATATATATTATTGAGTTAGCATGGTGAGTCGTCTGTTTTTATTTCATTCAAAGTTATTTTAGCTTTATAACTTTTGGATATATTTTTGTGCTAGGTACTTCATTTTGTTTGATGATATTTGTGACAATAAGGCATGGGAAATCATTAAGTATGCTTTAGTTGATGTTAGCAACTTGAGCGCAGTTTTGATGACAAGCCGCAAAGTTTCTGTTGCTCGTTATGCTTGTGGTATCATTTACCGTTTAAAATCTCTATCGGATATTTCGTCCGAAAAATTGTTAACCAGAAGGTTCATTAGTGGCTCTGGAGACAACTGTCCACCTGAACTAGCAAACACACCTAGCAGAGTTATAGCAAAAAACAGGGGCAAGGCACCAGAGGGCGTGGATACAGTTGTAGGCACTAGCACTGGTGTACATGTACCGCCAAGGGTAGGAAGAACACGAGGCCCATACACCCTCCTGCAAGGGCCGTCCGTGTCCACTCTACCTCGCCATCTAAAGCCTTGTTTGATGTATTTAAGTATGTTTCAAAAGGGTCAAGAAATCAGTACAGACCGCTTGGTATGGGGATGGATAGCGGAGGGATTCATCCCCGGAGATGTAGAAATGACTTTGCGGGAACAAGGAGAGAGTTACCTCAGTGACCTTATAAGCAGAGGTTTTCTGGTAGCAATAAAGATTGATGCTGGCGGCAAGGCTCGATCTTGCCGATTGCCCGACGACGAGGTGCATCGTTCGATCACCTCCTTGTCAGCTGAAGAAAATTCTGTTACCATAGTAGATGGGCAGCAAGTCACACCTTTGCCAACATCGGTCCGCCGGCTATCCATCCAGGGAAATAATCCCCTGTCACCACAAGTGCCATTGTCCCGTGTGAGGTCACTTGTTGTATCCGGGGATGCTAACACGTTTCATCAGGAAACGGGTGGTATAAATTTGTTCCCGTCCCTCACAGAGTTTGAGCACTTGAGTGTTTTGGATTTAGGAGGTTGTGCCTCTTTGAAGAATGATCATCTCAAAAGTATCGATAGTATGCTTCTTCTGAAATATCTGGTACTGGGTGGTGATTGCATCACTGACATCCCAAGAAAAATTGGCTCTCTAGTATTTCTGCAGACCCTGGATTTAAGGGCAACTAGAGTGAAAGAATTACCAGAGAGTATTGCTTGGGCTAGGAAATTGGAATGTTTGCTCGTTAATAGGCACACAAAGATACCAGATGTAGTTGGAAAAATGAAATCTCTTCAAGTGCTAGGGGATATCAATATCAGTAGGGGAAAGTTGCTGGATGAGCTAGGTAACCTTCCTGCCTTGAGGGTTCTTAGGATTGTCATATGGTCATGGGATGGAACTTATGACAAAGAACTGTTCAGATATCTAGGCTCGCTGAGCAGCCAAAAGATCCAGAGTCTATCCATTTTTATTTGCTGCTCCCTGGATTTCTTGGAGAAGTTGGATGCTGAACCGACTCCTAATCAACACCTCCAAGAGTTTGAGATCAGGCACAGTACATTTGTACATTTGCCGAAATGGATTAGCTCACTTACGAAGCTCTCCTCTTTATCCATCGAGGTCCACAAGCTGTCACAGCCAATAATTGAAATGCTTGGGGAGTTGGATACTCTTAGATCTCTCTTCCTGACATCAAAATTTGCCCCAGAAGGCAACTTCAGAAATGGATTCAAAAATCTAACAAGTTTCCGCTTCGTGAGTAGTGCTTTGGGCATGATATTTGTACTGGGAGGTATGCTAAATCTCGAAAGGCTCCATCTTTCATTTCAGGCATCACTGACCAAAGATTTGTCTCAAGACTTTGATTTTGGATTGGAGAACCTGTCTTCTCTGAAGCATATACACGTTGAAATAATATGTTTCAATGCCAGTAGTGGGTTGGTGCAAGATATAAAGAAGGCCATTACTAGGGCAATACAGAGGAATCGCAGCGGTGGGGCAGAACTTGTCATAGATGAAGTGCGGACAGAGGACATGGAGAAGAACGAAGATGGGAAGGTACTTCATTTTACTCCTAAAACAACCTACCAGTTCACAAATTCATGTTATCCTTGTTTTCCAAAAAATCTATGTTATCTTCGTTCTGTTTGATGATATTTCTTTTAATACCAGTTCAATTTCTAATCAATGCATGCCATTCTTACATCAGACTATGTACATAGCTTCCTGATTCTTATGTGTGGTTATTCTGAGATTTGTTTTCTTGAATCGAACCTTCGTACATCCTTTTTTGTTATACTTAAGTATCGGATGGTATGGAACTCTTCTTGATAAATTATGCAACTTTACAGGAAACACAGGGTTGTTCTCCGGTTGAATATTTTGACCTTATCAAGAAATTCAGTTCGGATCAGCGACAAGTCATTGAAGAAGTAGGATTTGGATATTTGCTGAAGATGAAAGCTGTCATAATTCGTCATGAGTTGTGCAAGAGGCTTGCTGAAGCATATGACGTTCAGTCAGAAGCGTTCAACATTAGAGGATCTATGCTCCAGATCAGCATAGATGATGTTGGTCTTCTGATGGGCATTCCATCAGAAGGAAAAGAAATTGTTGAAGTTCCTAAGATGAAGAACTTAGTTCTATTGAGTTCTTACAAATATAAAAATGGAACAATCAGTTTGGATACTTTGCATGATTATTTGAGCAACAGTAAAGACAATGACGAGAATTTCATAAGGAGAGTGTTGTTGTACACAATTGGTATGCTTTTATGCCCAACAGCACAAAGAACTGTTAGCACCGATTATCTAAACCTTCTCGAAAATGTTGAACAAATAAAGACAGTAAATTGGGCAAGCCTAACACTGCACCACCTCAAGGATAGTTTAAAGAAGTACAAGACTGGAAAAGCAAGCATTGAGGGGAACTTGGTTTTACTTCAGGTATGTTTAGAAAACATTATTCAGAACTATCCTAAGATTGGATCGTACACTTATCTGTTTATTCCATTCTCGCTTGTAGCTATGGTACTGGGAAAAGATGTATATAAGCAAACCTGAGTAAATAGATTACTCAGGTAGTTAGGCACATTTGCTATAGTACTGGCTGAGGAAAAATGCACCACGAAGAGGTAAATATGCATTTGTAGAGGGAAACGTATTTTGGCTAAATCTTTGTTGACTCTCTTTAACTTATTTTCGTTTTGGGTGCTAACAAATCTTAATTCTTTGTATACATAAATAGATCGCACAGGACATCAAAGGACCTGAAGCATACAGCCAATCATCTACATCAGCATCTCCACTCGACAATCTCATTTTTTTCGAAATGGGTAGCGACCGGCCACTCGACAATCTCATGGATATCAAATGCATCTACACTGCTAGTGTGACTGATGCATCGCCAGAAGAATTGCAAATCAGCATCTTAAGCCATCTAATAATCAATTATATAGTATAAAGAGTGAAATCCATTTTTACCCCTTCTTTATGATTTCGTGATACTAGTGATCCTTCATTTATGACTTCGGGCCTCCCAACCGTTGATCTCGAACCTCGCCAGGTGCAACCTCGGCCTTGGGCATGTTAGAATATGTATACGTGTATGAACTAGAGATAGACTATGACTCTATAACTTGTACTTCAAGTCTCCACCTATTCCTGTGTATGTCTATATATACTCCTCATGAGGGTCAAATCAATAGAAGACAATATTATAGGGTTTAATATTTTCCACATGGTATTAGAGCGATTAGGGCGCCGATTCTAGGTTCTTCCACCACTTCCGCAACGCGCCGTCTCGGGGGAGATTACTTCTCGGGGGCGCGACACCCGGTCTCGATCAAAGATCGGATCGGTTCTTTAGATTAGATCTTAGATCTAAATTTCGAAATTTCCAATTTTTCTCTAGATTAGATCCAGTTAGCCAGATAAATCTACAGATCTCACGGTGCAAAATCACGGAGTTTGAGATTACTGGCGACTTTCTAGCTACCTCTAACACCTCGCTTCTTGGTGCTCCTACGATCTACATGCCCTCCAGCTTAGCGTCTTCCGACGCCGATCTACGGCTTCATGGAGCCCTCTCCACAAACGAGCGGCGCGCGGACGGGTCAATCTCAGATTGGTTCAAGCTAAGCCTCCGGTGCACAAAATCGCCCAGCTGCTACTTCGTCCGTACAAACCCATCTACACAAGCAACGGCCACGCGGACGTGGTCACCTGCAATAGCGCATGGACGCGGTCACGTGCTCGTGTCCTGCCTCGTCTGTGCAAGCACCACGCATCAGGAAATCCACCGAGTGCTTCTTGCATCAGATCCGATCTCAACATGTGTAAGTGCGCGCCGCCAAGACTACAAGAACCTGGTCGGCTAGCAAGAGTCCCCCATTACATCAACGACTATCTACATCGCCCCCTACGATCTGCACTGCACCGAGCCAGACTACAACGATCCAAAGCATGACATCAAGCTGTACGATTTCATCAGGTTACGAGCCAAGATCATCATCGAGCACATCTACGTAGAAGCGACATCAACATCATCCACACGCCATGTCGGTGTGGAACACGACTTCTCCGACATCAAGGATTCGACATCATCGCCGCCACAAGGGACGTCTTCAAGTGACGATCATCGCCGACACGCCTACTCCATCGCCGACACATCAACGCCAAGGTCTACATCAACATGGTCTTCATCAACATCTTTGTTGACACATCGCCGCCGCCGCTATACCCGTCCACATGATGGACATACAACTACGACGCCCTCTGATAGTACACGTACCCTAGGTGCCAGCCATGATCATGTCCACGCAATTGATGATGATAAGAAGGTGAAGACGAAGGAAGCGCAAGACTTTAAATCCAGTCGCAAGCGTCCGCTTCACTCCCGCTCCGACTGAGGGGATGTTAAAATACGTATACGTGTATGAACTAGAGATAGACTAGGACTCTACAACTTGTATTCCAAGTCTCCACATATCCCGTGTACGTCTATAAACACAATATTCCAAGTCTCCACCTATACTCCACACGAGGGTCAAATCAATAAACAGAATATTCTAGGGTTCTATATTTTCCACAGGACACATCATTGTTGTCGCTTATGGCTGCAGTTCACCAACACCATTGATCATGTCAACATCACCCAGGAGGTTGGCATACGTGATCTGGATCGACATGTGTGGTAGGAAGAGAGATGCGCTCGATCGCAGCTGCGCTGTCTTCACCAACGGCCGGTGTGCCACCATCATCGATGGCGATGTAAAAAATCCATTTTTTTTATGGAAAGTGGCAATCTCCATCCACCTTCATCGCGGCGATTACCAAGCTATTTTTTTTTAAATAATTCATTTTTTTTTATTAAATTTCACAAATAATACATAAAACGGGCAAATTGCAAATCTGTTGGTCGGTCGGCCGTTCAACAGACGAAACACTACCTTCTTTCGTTCAACGGACGAAACACTGCCTTCATCCGTTTAACGGATGACACACAGCCTTCGTCCGTTCAACGGACGAAACGAGTCTGTCGTCTGTCGAACGGCCGACCGACCAACAGATTTGCAATTTGTCCGTTTTATATATTATTTGTGCAATTCAATAAAAAATTTATTATTTAAAAAAAATTAGCGATTACCAAGGTGTTGTCGAGGATGGAGGGGTTGAAAATGACAGATAGGCTCTAGAAGTACCATATCTCACAAGTTTGTGTCAAGTCGAGTCGGGTGACAATTCCAGGGAGTACTCGCAACGAATGGGGAGGCAACAGCCACATCAAAATTGCGTACACGGTGTGTGTGTCAGACGATTGGCATTTTGCACCGTTGTTCTCAGCGAGTGGGGCGGCAATAAAGCTCACTTTGTTTTGGAGATGCTCTTTGAGCTACGCGTCTTAGTTTTGAGGTAATCTTTACTATTAAAAATAAGTTGGTGTTGGTAGGTTGTACTTTGACACTTTGACATCAAACATTAGAACAATCAGAACCGTATGATCTACATCTGACGGTAGGTAGTTCATCGCTTAGCTAATTACAGTCATTTGCCACCGATAAGTGGGAATTGCCGGTTACGCCGCTGCCCCTTCGAAAAACCTCGTCGCGCATCGCTCCCACTTCGACCGGACGTTGGTGCCAACAGGTGGGCCAAACTCTCTAGGCCCATTCCTCTATCCTGAGTCCCTGCCTCTCCGGAGAAAATAGGGTTAGCTCGCCGCTGCCATAATACGCGGTCGGGAGCATGTTGAAGACCGCCTAGCTCGTGCCATTGGCTGCAGTGGTGGCGGCAAGACCCCGTCCAAGTCCGCCTCCCGACTGCAGTCCTTTAAGGCCTCCGAGAAATCAGACCAAAAACATTGCCTCGCCTCCCCCGACCACGCCCAATACTTCTGCCAAGGCTTGAACATCGCCTCTGGCAGGGTAAAGTGGTGCATGCTCGCCCCCGCCGCCGTCGGTCCCGCAACGGCGGTTCGTCGTGGTGAAGAAGGGTGCGCCTCGGCGGAGGCACAACAATGGCGCGAGCGGAGGAGGTGTAGCGAGGACTCTGCAAGGTGTGCTAGGCTTGTCCTGCAAGGGGATTTGTGAGGAGACCTAGGCGATGCCCTGGTTGTAGCCGTGGAACGAGGAGGCAAAGCAGTGTTTTCCTTGTCTCATTTCCTATGCCTATAGGGCTGAATTCACTCAGCGGGGCAACGTCAAAAGGTTTGTTCTTCAAGATGAACAGAAGAAATTGTATTTCGGTTGTTGCTAATGCAATATATTGATAGAAGATCTTTACCTTTTTTTAGATTACGCTAGGATAGGACACAATAGCCAGTTGAACGTAAGTCTATTATATTTTATCTGCTTTTTTGCTCTGAAGTCGTATCTGTACTCTCTGATTAATTGGTTGTTTGCTCTGCTGACAGTCATATGGTTCAGTAAGGTGCAGCTGGAATAAAAAACCAATATGGTTTCTAGCAACATCCTTTCAATCTAAGAATAGAGGTGAATAACAAAATCGTTGGCTGTGGTTATGTTCATTAGTTGGCAAGTTGGTTGGTAGTAGATTCAGTACTCAAAATGTTCAACTATATGACTATATATTGGATGATGCGTGAATCATTTAACAGAAACAAATCGCTATATTGGAGGATGCATGAATTGTTTTATAACAGAAAAGAATTGTTGTATTGGATGATGCATGAATCGGTTTATAACAGAAAGAATTGCTATATTGGATGATGCAAGAATTGGTTTATAACAGAAAAGAAGGGCTAAAGAATAAACTACAGGAAATGCTTATTGAGGATGAGAAGATTTTGTTATTTATCGCTCAAGGAATCTTTCGTGGACAACAGATGAGCCCGAGGTTTGTCACTTCGTGTCATCTAATTTTCTCGAACGCAACTATCTGTTAGCAATTTGTTTAATACCATGAAAGAAAGATAAATTTGTTCTACTACCAGACTAAAATGCATGTTCTGATTGTTCTTATTGCAACAGGGTAGTCTTATCATACTTTGAAACGGAAGTTGTACTTAAAGAGTCATTTTTTAGATGTTATGCCCCTGTCCAAAGCCCAGTGCCACCGTGTCGAGATGGGAGGAGGTGAGCAAGTGAAAGACAGTTACTCATCCAAACTTTGCTTGTTGGTTATTGTGTCTCCGCATGAAGATAATTACCTCCTCTCGTGTGCTTTGTTTGAACCCGTGACTGACATCTCTCCCTGTCCGCAGTGGGCAAAGAAATGGATGGAACTAAAGAATCTATTATTTTGGGCTTGCTTCAAGTATTGGTTGTTGCTCTTATTGGAAAATGGAAATGCTTGACATAGACTCAACTCTATCCAGGTATTGTAACTAAAGAGGGATAAACTGACCACATTACATCGGGGATATATAGACGTATTGCTTTTGGCTATCTATTTATATGATAAATACACTTACATTTATGGCGCATAACTTCGTCAGGCGTCTCAAGAGAGACCTTAAGGGAAGCCTCTTTTAATGGTATTGGAGTTCTTCTTGCATACCGTATTGTTGGAGTAGCCAATAGTCATAAATCTGAAGGCTCTTATTATATGAATGAAAGTATGAAAACTTGCTAAAGTCGAGTAAATGTGGTATATTTCTTGGAGAAATTTGTATTGCATATTTTCTATATGAATTTTTCTGTTGGCAACAATCAAATATTATGCTAAGAGGCAGTACCATATTTAGCTTGTTTATCTTGGAACTTTCGAAGGGCCTAAATTAACAATTCTACAACATGGGAGTTTCAGAGCTTCCTTATTATTTTTGGAGGAAAGTTGAGATTCTTATGCTTTGTTTGATATTACTAGCGTATTTGAAACTTGTCAGTTCGATTGTCCCTGTTGTCTCCAATTTACCTTTTTGTTATCAAAGTTAAGTAAATATCTATTGTTGTAGGTCTATAATTAGTAGTGATGCCAGACCTGCATGATTAGCATACAACCTTACCTGCATGATTAGCATACAAAATAAGAACATGAATGGTCTGTTACATTTTACTTCCTGATTTAGAATGATTACTCTACATTTTGGTTTGGGTTCTTTCAGTTCTTATATATATAGAATAAGAAATTTGATCACTCAAGCCGCTTCAAATTCTGATAGCTTATTATTGTTCCACCAAAAAAATTCAAGGGGTACTCCCTGGGTGGTGTGTCGTGATCATAGAAGAAGAGGCCAAAAGGTCGAGATGTTTACAAACTCGTCACGATACAAACATCATGCGGACACCACGCGGATCATGTCCACCAGGGCAGAAAACGGACTACTTGTGCCTAATTAGCCTATCTACCCGCGAGATAAAGGTCATACCATCTACAGAGTTGGCACGGAACATGGTTAACCTCATCTTCAACATAAACATGCTACTCTTAAGTGATAGTTCTGGATCTTAACAATATGAAACAAGGCTGGCGTGCAGTACTTATACATCAAATTTTATTATGCATTTATCGCAATAGATGATCCATCTTCTAAGTTTTTTCAAGACAATCAATGACCTCCATACTTATATTTTAAGCTGTTAATGTTGCTGCACATAATGTGTACTCCTATAGTAGTGTGAATTTCTGGAATTCAACCCTTCGAGTTGTACATGGCTGAAATGTTATATCCTTGTTTCTTTAACTATTCCAGGTGTTTGGGTAATCGTTGATAGGCTGGTCAAGTCATGCCGAGACACTTTGTCAACTGTCCAGGCCAGATGGTATTATTGCTCAACAATTTGAATATTTTGACTTGTTTGCAGGTAATATATCACTCTTGTTCAAATTTCTCTGAGTTCTTAAGTGCACTTACGTTTGTTGAAGTTATGAACATATGAAAGGCTTTCATAAATAGTCTGGTACATTCATATCCTCATAGACGATGGTTTCGATCATGCTGATGGTGGAGCCCGTGGGTAGTAATGACATGTCCTAAAACTGGTTTCCATTGCCGTGTTACCAATTGGTGTCCACAACATCAGGTTCCGCTTTATTCATATATCCATCTATATGTTCGCAACACCCCAATCAAAAACACACGAGCATGCTTGCTGCTCTTCTTATTAATGTAACCACCAAGGCTTCCATTCTATGACCCTGTACTTGGAGCAATTTGTCTCTTCATTTTTCTTTATTTCTTTCAACCACCTATTTTTTATTTTTTATTGGGATGGGTCAGTGCTTCAGCTCATGCATGTACGCCACCCTGTAATTATATGTTTCTTCATTTGTTCGAATGGAATTTTGTGATAAGTTTATGTTCATGGTTTTTGTTTTAAGTTAATCCTTTGACTCCTCGATGAACATGAACATAATTTTGATTTTAGTCAGCAGCTTTAGCACAATTCATTATGATTATAGCATGTGAATAAAGTATGAGCTCCTGAATATAAATAGAAGAATACATTGTGATATATTTCTGAATTTGCAGGTTATGTTTTCCAAACTTAAATTTTCTACTCCCTCTGTTCCAAAACATTCAATATTATGGAACAGAGGATATTATTCTTGACTTACCTTTATTGTGTGTCATATCACAGATGGACATGGAGATGTCTAGGTAAAGAGTTTCAGTTTTGAGATTGTGCCTTGCAGTGTATAGCATGATGATGAGGCCTTGTATAAGCTTAACACACATGAAAAGATTGACCATCTAAGCTGCCCAGTGGAGCTTCGGGAGTCTCGAGTGATAAGGCAACAGGAGATGATCACATATTCACAAGTACTTGTAGTTTTTAATTTGTCAACAGTGACGTCAGGTGGCCATCTAGGTGGCATGCTTATATGAAGATGGAGGCTAGCTCCAAGGCCCACTGGTTCTCTGTAATGAACTCCCTCGTGATCATATTTTTCTTGGCAGGAATTGTTCTCTTTATATTCTCAAGAACCTTCCGTAAGAATGTTAACAGACATGAAGACCTCAACAAGGAAGCAAAGGCAAAAGCTAACCCTTGATGTACATGATTACCCTCTTTTGTGATGCTACAATTGCTTATGTGGGTTATATAGTTCTTTTTTAACCGAGTTCTATAGCTCTATTTTTGCTCGAATCGAATAGCAAAGCTACTTATATCATTTAACGCTCCAAGTTCCTATTGCTCTCAACGTAATATAGACTGAATTATGTATTTCTAACCTTTTGGTCAGTGTATTGTTTATTATACATATTTTACTTGCATCCCATCCTTGATATGGCGGAGGTTTGAGGAGGACAAAATGGACACCACCCTGCCAAATATTTTCATTTTAGTTGTTTCCCTCAGGCTCAAAAGGCAAGCTTAGAATCTATTTGCATTTATGTGAAATAAAATAATATGTTGCTCAGTGTCAGATGACGACACATATTATGAAATGCAGCGAGTACTATACATCTGAATTTTTGCATGCAACATGTTTATATTTGCAGCAATTTTCTTAGGACCGTAGCAACGCACGGGCATTCAACTAATTATCATAGTTCTGATCTTCGGTGGTTGTATCTAAAAATAAAGCCTCCCTAGTCGTATCTTTGTTGACAGATTTTCCGGAGATTGGACCTTCTCCACGGTAAAAATGGATGATATGATCGTGCTTGTTAGACTAGACAACGGTGGTGCATGCGTGCTGTTAGCTTCCTGGAGGCATCGTGTTGGAGAAAATTTTCGGAGTCTAGGTGTCACCACCATTGGTAGGCTCTTGCTGTTGTTAGTCTCTATTTATTTATTTATTTATTTATTTTCGTTGCAAAAACATTTTTTTCTAATGCTAACCGGCTTACAGATATAGGTTCTAGCATCTAGGTAGTGGCGGAGCCGGCACCTGGCGACCCCCGACGACTGTCCGGGCTCAGCCTTGGATGACGTCCCATCTGACTCTATAATAGTTTTCATTTTTTTTCCTCTGTTTGAGGGCGTCGTGTACTTCGGAAAGGGTTAGTTTATCACAGCTCAACAATATTGTATCACGAAAATGTGTATAGGAACTAGGCAACGAGCATAAGAGTAGAAGAGCTAAATCCTCATCATCATATTTTACCTCCATGGACTACAAGTCTGAAACAATCTCTTTAAAAACAGATATGTGATTCATTACCGAACCACCTTTTTGCATCCTACAACTTCATCTTCACGTTTATCTTACTGGTTAGATCCTTTGACACACAGATCGTTTCCAGTTTTTTCCACATGGCAGCAGCAGATTTTATCTCCAGTACTTCCTGCAAAATATTATTGGACAGATGAAGTTGAATCAAAGACAGAGCCGTACGGTCCTTCCGCTTCTCTTCGACGGACCAGGTCTTAGCATCTTTTTCGCTGAATCCATCCAGCGCTTCATCCAGATCAGAAGTTTGGGCGAGAATCGTCCGCATCTTCACCTGCCACAAAGAGAATCTTGTGGTGTAGTCCAGCTGTGGCAGATCGAACTTCAATGACGACATATTGCAAATGCTAGATTGGAACCTGGGGCTCTGATACCACTTGCTATAATTGCGACAAGTAAATAACGAAAAATGAAATCAAAACACAGCAACGGGGACACAAATTTAACGTGGAAAAACCTCTCCAACAAAGAGAAGAAAAAACCACGGGCGCCAGCCAGCGAAACTTCACTATATCTGGGAGTGTTTACAGACGTCGAGGATTTTACAGATGCAACTCATCCCAACCAGCGGCTTAAAAGGGGTTTATATATCGGTGAAAACCTAGGTCTTCGACGATCCGTACCGTACCGTACCGTACCGCGGGGGGCGATTATCGCCCCCGCACCCCCCACAGGCGTCCCTGTTGGGCACGGATTTCTTACATTCGCCCCAAGCCTCCGGCGACGGACCTCGCTCCACTCGTTAGAAGTTGGCATATACTTTGTAGAATTTGGATCAACATATAACACTTACAGGATATAGGTTTTAACATCTAGGGATTGATCTATTTTCTAATATGTATCTTCACTTTGAATCTAATTGATGTAGACGTCAACACCATTTATTCCACTGGATATCTTCAGCTTTATTCCGTTGGAGAGAGAGGTTGAACAGCTCGGTGGAGATGCAGGTGTAGATCCATTGAATGATTTGACCGAGGCACAGAGGCCGGATCAATGTGGTGCCGAAGGTCGCACTGACCAAGACGAATATGAGCGAGGAAGCGCCAGAGGTGGGATCTAAAGAGATCGGTATGAAGGAAGAGACATAAAAAATTGTATCGACGAGAGAGATTGGAGCTGGTTGTATGGGGTATTGGTAGGTGATGGAGCTTGGGGTAGAGGAGGAAGGATGAGGAGCGCCAAATGTTGGTTACATTGCAAGTAACCTTCCTTCGTTTTTCAAAATAAAAAAGGCTAAATCCTCATCGGAGTGCCTACTACCAGTTCGTCTAGAGGAATATTCAGCCGTTGACAATTTCTTTGATTGATCTGAGTTTTTTTGAGGCAAACGTGGCGCGGGGGGGAGGGGGGGGGGGGGGGGGGGAGAGGATCCCCATCTGAATAATTTTACTTCAAAATAAGAGTTTACACATACATTACAGAGAGATAGGTGATCGTGCCAAGCTTGATCTGAGTGTACGTGTAAAACCACCATCCGCTTATTCCTTGCCGGCAGGGGCAGATCCATGCTATACCGGATATTAGTAACAAGACTCCTATAGGTATACACTGTACCAATTAGTCTAGGTATAGCGCTTCTCTGAACCGTAGCCTTGTTGAATGAACCTGTACTCTGTTTTGTATCCGTTGTAACCATCTTATCTAGTGTCAGGTTAGCTCCATAGAAATAGGATCACTCTCCACTACGTGCGGCACCTAAAGCCCACGACCTGTACTTCTCTTATTTGTATCCCTGAGACTGCATGCAATACGATCTGTTCAATTCTCAAAACTATCTTGGTATCAGAGCCACTCTTCTCCTTCCCTCCCTTCCTTCTCGCCATGGCGACTACCACCTCTTCCTCTTCCGCAACCGTGCCACCGCCCGGCGGCGCACAAGATCAACAACCACCTCCTCTCGATCTTGATCCCTCAACACCTATTCAACAACGCCGGCCAATGCCCTATGCGCCTCCCACACCCCAAGATGCAGATCCCCTCAATTTTCGCAGCTTCCCCAACAGCCTCCCTGCCCTACAGCCCGCCGGCGTGCAACCGGCCCTCGTCTTCCCCTCTCAGCTCCCACCCACCCAACTCTCTCACCCTCTCCTTGGCATTCATATTACAGACTACATCAAATTTCAGGTCACCTCAGCCGGCGCAAACTTTTCAAAATGGCGACAAATCTTCACTCTTCTTCTCACCATGTACAACGCCATGGATCATGTGACCGAGGGCACCGCCCCTCGTAATCCCGACGCCACCTGGCGCGCTGTTGACGTGCACATCTCTCTCTGGATCATGGCTACCCTCACCGACGACCTCCACCGCCTCGTCAAGGGCGGCGACAGCCTCGCCGGCACCACCTGGCGCCAGCTCCATCGCTTATTTCTTGACAATGGGTCCAACCGCTACCTCTTCCTCAGCAAACAGTTCCGCAACACTCCTCGCGGCGACCTGGCCGTCACGATCTACGCCAGCAAACTCCAAGCCATCGCCGACGATTTGGCGGCCATCGGCCGTCCCGTCGACGACCGCGACCTCACTCTCCAGTTCCTCGACGGGCTCGGAGACGCGTACAAGCTCCAGTCGGAGATCCTCAAAGGAAACCTGCCCACCTTCCCCGACGCTGTCTCTCGGATTCAGCTGACGGAGATCGATCTCCGCACGACACCGTCCTCCTCGTCCTCCGTGCTCGTCGCGCACGGCGGTGGCCGTGGCGGCGGCCAACCTGCGGCCCCTCGCGTCCCCGGGGTGAGACCCAACTACAGGGGTACTAACCCCATCCCCGGCTTCAACGGCTATCAGCGTCCACCGTTTGGCGGTGGCGGGCACGGCCGTGGGCGCGGCCAGCTTGGCGGCCGTGTCTCCGGCGACTCCCTCGGCGGCCGTGGTGGGTCTACCCAGACCCCCTGGGTAGGGTACTTCGCACCCGTGGGTGCCCCCCTACCGCCGCCCCGCCCTGTCTGGGTTCCGCCCAATGCCATGGGCGTGCTCGGCTCTCGCCCCGGTGCGCCCACTAGCGTGTACCCCGTCTCGCCCCAGCCCCCAGAGTCTCCAACCGCCTCGTACCAGTACCAGTACCAGCCCGCAACTCCGTCGTCATCCTTCGCTCCACCACAGGCTACCCCACCCTCCTACGACCATGCCACCATGCTCCACGCTGCCACCAGCAACTCCGGCTTCGCCCTGCCCCAACCTGGGTGGATCATGGATTCCGGAGCCTCGTCCCACGTCACTGGTTAGTCGGGTAACCTCACCACTTCTCATTCTCCATTAGGGTATCATTCTCGGTATATCACTGTTGGCAATGGGTCTAAAATTCCTATCACTGCCGTAGGTTCTGTCCAGGTTTCCAACCTCCCGTTCCATCTCCAAAATGTTCTTATCTCCCCCTCCATTGTTACCAATCTCATTTCTGTGCGCAAATTTACACGTGACAATTATGTCTCTATCGAGTTTGACCCATTTGGTTTCTCCGTGAAGGATCTAGCCACCAAGACCATGCTCCTTCAATGCAACAGTGATGGCGACCTGTACCCCTTCTTCGGCGCCAAGGACTCCCTACCCACGGCCTTCACCACCTCCACTGGCGACCTCTGGCACCGACGCTTAGGGCACCCCAGCCAGGCCACTTTATCTAGCATTTCCAAAGATTTTCTCTCATGTAATAGCACAACTACTCGTTCTTCCCCCATTTGTGAAGCTTGTCAATTAGGTCGACAACCACGCCTACCATTCGCTACCTCCCTCTCTCACACCACCGCCGCATTTCAAATAATCCATTGTGACCTATGGACCTCTCCGATTGTCAGTTTTTCTGGTTATAAATATTATTTGGTTGTGCTTGATGGTTTCACTCATTACTCTTGGACTTTTCCTTTACGTGCTAAATCGGACACGTGTGCCATTTTGCAAAATTTCTTCACGCTCATTCGCACACACTTTAACACAAGCATCTGCTGCTTACAATGTGACAACGGGGGGAATTCCTTACAAATGAGCTCCACCATTTTTTCGCCAAAACTGGAACCTCCTTCCGCCTCTCCTGTCCTCACACCTCTCCCCAAAATGGTAAAGCCGAGCGCCTTCTCCGCACCACAAACGACATTATTCGCACTCTCCTCCTGCAGGCCCGCCTCCCTCCTGATTTTTGGGCCGAAGCCCTCCATACCGCTACCCATCTTCTCAACCTTCGTCCCTCACGCGCCATTAATTCTGCCACTCCACACTTTCGTTTGTATGGCGTGCACCCCTCCTATGATCATTTGCGGGTCTTCGGGTGCCTATGCTATCCCAACTTGTATGCACAAACTCCGCATAAACTAGCTCCTCGCTCCGTGCGTTGTGTCTTCATCGGGTACCCCCGGGAGCATAAGGGTTATCGTTGTCTCGACCTAGACTCTCGCCGTGTTTTTATCTCTCGACATGTGATCTTCGATGAGGCCACATTTCCTTATTCCCATGTTCCTCCTGCCATAGAAAATCCCAGCCCGGCAGCTCCTGCCACTGGTATCTACACCGAATCCCGTGCCCCTGCCACCTCGTACTGGCCCGCCCCACCCCGGTCCCCACCTGTCCAGACCGGTCCCCGCTTGCCTGCCGCTCCGACCGGCCCGGACCACCCTGGCACGTCCCAGCGCACCCACCTTTCCCCGCCGTACCACCCATCTCCTGCCACGCCACCCACCAGCCCTGCTCCCAATCCCAACAGTCCCACTCCACCGACCAGCCCTGCCTCCAGCCCCACCTCGCCTGACCCACCATATCTCCCATTGCCATCACCTGCCCCACTGCCTCTTCTGCCCACTCCCAGACCGCCACCTCCTCGGCCTCTTCCCGCCAAATCTCGCCCGGTACAGCCACCCAGCAACCTACACCCGATGCTCACCCGAGGCAAACAGGGGTATTCTATTCCTCGTCAACAATTCTCCCTTCTTAGCGACCACACATCAGCCATTTCCCCTCTCCCTTCCACCTACCGAGCTGCACTCAAAGACCCTAACTGGCACGCTGCTATGCTTGATGAATATACTGCCCTAATCCAGAATGACACTTAGTCTTTGCTTACTCGTCCTGCAGGTGTTAACGTGGTGACTGGCAAATGGATCTTCCGTCATAAATTGCATCCTGACGGCACTCTTGCTCGGTATAAGGCACGCTGGGTCGTTCGTGGCTTCACCCAGCAGCATGGAGTTGACTATGCAGAAACATTCAGCCCCGTGGTCAAACCTGCAACAATTCGCACCGTGCTCGGCATTGCTGCTTCCCATGATTGGCCCATTCATCAAATGGACGTCAAGAATGCCTTTCTTCATGGGCATCTTCAGGAGACGGTATATACTGTGAACAACCCTCTGGTTTTATTGATGCTGCTCATCCATCCCATGTTTGTCGCCTTCACAAATCCCTTTATGGCCTCGAGCAAGCACCACGCACTTGGTTCCATCGGTTCACCCAATTTATTACCTCCATTGGTTTTGTCGCCTCCAAGTGTGACTCCTCCTTATTCATCCTCAAACAAAATTCATCCACGGCTTATTTGTTACTTTACGTTGATGACATCATCCTCACTCGCTACTAGGAAAACGACCTTTAGTGGCGCACCAGAAAACATCATCTGTGGCGCACTAGCAGTGCGCCACGTGCCTTGCGCTGCGGCTATCTCTCAGCCGTGGCGCACTGCCTAGTGCGCCACGGTTGTGTAGAGACAGGCGTAGCGCACCTGCTAGTGCGCCACAGATGTTTGGGCAGGTGCGCTACCCCTAGGATCTTCTGTGGCGCACTACCTAGTGCGCCACTAAGCTTCTATAGTGCTCTTTAGGTGTAGTGCGCCATAGAAGGTAGATCATGTGCGCCACAGATGTGTTTTTTATTTTTTTTTAATTTCCGAGCCAGATTATATACAATACAGATTATATACAATATTACAGCAGATATACACACACAGATACAAGATATACAATTATATATATAAATACACAATATGAAAAACAAGATTGAAACAAATACATATAGATAAGTCTCATACATGAATACATAGTATAAGTTACATTGTTTCGATCAAGTTACAAAGTAGTAGTTGGTGACATGCGAATACATGTGTCGATCGAACAAGTTAGAGCTCGGAAGCTCGCCTAGACATCTAAACTAGCTAGACACAAACGCGGGATAAACAACCAAAGAAGATAAGCATGATCACCGCCGCGACGAAGGTGTAGGTCTTCATCCGGTTCCTTGCCCTAACTCCCGCTAGATAGCGCGTGTATCTAGCTTCCGCCTCCGCCATAGTGTTGTACCCTTTGTAGCTATTGCCGCTGAAACGGTGCACCTGTCTCCGGCAGTCTTCCCAATCATCGTAGACTCCGGGAACCCGTCCCTTGTACACGACGTACCACGTTATCTATAAGTTGACAATAATAATTAACCGGTGATTGAAAAAAAACATATATAATTAAAGTCGCATATGAAGATACACTTATAGAAAGTACTCCTAAATCAAAAAGACCAAACTCAAAAAGCATGCCTCATATATAACTAGGTTGCTCGACACAGGAATATGCTACGATGGAACTATTCGCCAAGTAGGATGCACAACACCTGGACCTGTGCATAGCACAAGGCGAACAATCCCATCGCAGCACATTCACATATAGTGTGCCACGACATTTCAATCATCGACATTATTCTCGAAAAAGACCAAAGTAACTCAAAAAGCATGCCTCATATATATACATAGGTCGTTGGACACAGGAATATGCTACGATGGAACCGTACGCCAAGTAGGATGCACAACACCAAGACTTGTGCATAGCACAAGGCGTACAATCCCATCGTAGCACATTCACATATATAGTGTGCCACGATATTTTAATCATCGGCATTATTCTCGAAAAATACCAAAGTAGCTCGAAAAGAATGTCTCATATATAACTAGCTAGGTTGTTGGACACAGGAATATGCTATGATGGAACAGTTAGCCAAGTAGGATGCACAATTCCTGGACTTGTGCATATCACAAGGCTAACTATCCCGTCATAGCACATTCACATATATATTGTGCCACGACATTTCAATCATCGTCATATTCTCGAAAAAGACAAAAATAACTCGAAAAGAATGCCTCATATATATATATATAGGTCGTTGGACGCAGGAATATGCTACGACGGAACAGTCAGCCAAGTAGGATGCACAATTCCTGGACTTGTGCATATCACAAGCCTAACTATCCCTTCGTAGCACATTCACATATATATTGTGCCACGACATTTCAATCATCGGCATTATTCTCGAAAAAGACAAAAATAACTCGAAAAGAATGCCTCATATATATACATAGGTCGTTGGACACAGGAATATGCTACGATGGAACGGTGAGCCAAGTAGGATGCACAAGACCTGGACTTGTGCATATCACAAGGCTCACAATCCCATCGTAGCACATTCACATATATAGTGTTCCACGACATTTCAATTATCGGCATTATTCTCGAAAAAAGAGTAAGGAAAAAAAGAAGGACCAAAGTGAGCAAAGGACCAAAGAGTAAGCAAAAAAACCAAGCATTGATTGATATATAATAATAATAAGCAAAATAATTAAGCGATGATTCATAAACCTAATAAGATAAGTATAGTAGCATGTACACTTGTCCACACACACACAAAGGTCATCTATAGTTTGTAACTACAACTAGGCCAACATCAAGCCTTCTGGCTCGGCTTAGGGAACGGGAGGACGCCTTGTCTCGTCATGAACTTCCTATAGTCACCCTGCATCTCTAGGCGATCTTCTATGTCACGGTTATTCGGGATATTTCCTCCGTAGAAGATCCCTCCCGAAGTCATGACATCACGAAAGATGATTGCCCCAAACTGCTGCTGGATGCGATACATCTCTTGTCTAATATCCGAATCATTGATCTTGGCCTTTGCTTCGGCCCACTGTTTGAGATGATCTGGCAGCGTAGAATTCTGCTGGTCAAGTAGGAACGCCCTCATGTGATGGAGTGCGTAGTAGGCTTCCTTCTTACTGTTTTCCGGCTGCTTCACGCAGGGGAACTCCGTTACGTGGTTGAAGACGTGCCTGCCGAACTTGACCTTCGTACGCATGAAGGTGGTGCCTTCCGTCGAGGCAAAGCCAGTGAGAGAATCATCCAGAACTTCCTTGATCTTGTCGTAGTTTTTCTTCTTTTCTAGACTCCCCGAGTCGAAATACGTGGCGTGGGAATGCTTCGGCGATAAGGAGATGAGCGTGCAGTGTTCATCTCTGCGCAAAAAATTCAAATGGAATGTGTTGGAAAAAGAATGATGATGATCTAATAAAGCCAATCGACGGTGGCGAGTGAATAACGACTTACTCGGGAAAGTAAGGCACGAGAATGTATTCCTTTGTCTTGTTCGCCACGAAGATTCTTTTTAGGTACGAGGCCACGATACGTCGTTCGGCGGGGGAACCCAAGCAGCCGTCACGCATGTAGTAGGGGTCCACTATAGCGATGCCCGGTGTGTTCTCTCTAATGATCTGCATGGCCAGGCTGAGAGAAAAGAGACGGACCATGGTATAGTGCAGCGGGTATAGGTGGAACATATTGAAGATGTCGTCGAACCGCAGGAAGAACAGATCCGCAGGGGCATTGTCGACGAAGCCCAAGCCTGGTGGCACCTTAACCACGAATACCGGGTGCGAGGGATCTTTCTCCGATAGAAGGCGTCTCTCTATCGTCAGCACGCCGTCATGCACACCCTGCAGTTCCGAACTGGCGAGCTTCCGTAAATTCTTAGGTAGCATGGGCTCACCCGCCACATGAATCCTCCACATAATACCCTCGGGTCTTGGTGGCCCGTCCCGAAACCTGATCGGATTCGCAGCTGTTGACGCCACCGGCTGGCTCGAGCTGCTAGATTTTCTTTTCCTGCCCTTTTTTCCTTTTGGAGAGCGGGCAGGCACCGCAATGTGAGCACCGGCCGCCCTATGTAGTGTGTCAGGGCTTAGAATAAATGGCCGGTTGATTGTATCAGCTGGCTCTGTAAGGCGCAAGCTGGAGGCGTCTCCTGAGAACCAAACAGACGCTTGGTGATAGTGGCTTTCTCTGTGGGGCCACCAGCTAGGTCTTCTTCGTTGCCAAACTGAGTGCTGAAGAAGTGATCATTCCAGTCTTCGTCGTCCTCGGCCGGATCCTGCGCCATGTGCATATCATCAACATGATCATCCGACCCACCGCGTGGAGGTGACGGCGAGGGCGGTAAGGGGGCCTTGCCACCGCTTGTCGCTGGCACGACATGCGGTGCTGTTGTCTGTGGCGTGATGGCCCCCGCCGTCCCCAAACTGATCATGCTCTTTGGCCATAGCAAGAATAAGCCGAAGAAAGTTCTGAGGACAGACAGCTCTTCTTCATCCGCTCCTGGGGGTTGAATGGGAGGTTCCAGGTCGTCGCAGCCCCTTAGCACCCGACTAATTTTAACCCTGTGCACGCTATCTGACATCGGACTTGAGTGGAACGTGCGCTGCAAGGGTTGAACGATGGTACCCTTGGCAACATCCCTCAGCTCGTTGTTCACGTAGCATAAGAGAGTGCAAGGAACATCCGTCTGCGGAAAACATGTACGGCGTCGTCAGAGATGCCATAAGAGTAATAGATGGCATGAAAGGCGGTAATTAAAGCAATTTGTTTACCGTGATGGCATCGAGATCGACTAATGTCGACGCACCGCATACGGCGACGGGCGTGCAAGAGACGGAAGGGCTGCTTGATGGCGCGGTGCTGGCCGCCGGTGTATTCTCCCTACCGACGGGTGCTTGGAGCTCCGGTGCCGCCGCGACGATGGCAGGGGGCACCAACATGTACTCCGGCGCCGCGGTGATGGCAGGGGGAGTCACCAACACTTGCGGCGCCGCGGTGCTAGCGGGCGGAGTCACGAACACGTAGTTCGCCTGATTCGTCGGCGCCGCGTTGTTCGAGTGGCTGCTGACCATGCTTGGAATCGGGCACGGCCCTACTCGACCACCCGCACTCCAGTTCGCTATTGACTCCACCAAGGTAGGCAGGAAGGACGTGAGGGTGATTGCCAGGTTGTCTTGGACGATCTGCGGGATCCGCGCCACTTGTGCCTTAAGTTCTTGAACCTCGCGGTTTTCCTCCTCGCTCCTTCCCGATGGCGCCACATGCGTCCTCGGCGGTGGACCAAAATGATCCACCCAATTCTTACCCCCGAGGCCGGCCAGACGGCCAGCCGACGACGGCTTCTTCGTAACCGGCTCTATTTTCTTGGCCCGGTTCATCGCCCTATTAAAAGGGTTATCCCACCGGGTGGCCGCCGTCGACCCCTGGGATGAGGAACCCTGGGATCCATGACTAGCAACAATTTCCTCCTCCTGTAGAAGAAGTAACAGTGAATCGTTTAGATCATCGATTAGATTGCAATCGAGTTGATCCGCGGTAATTAGATTATACTTACCACAATTTCCTCGAATTCCTTCACCGCAGGATCCGCGGTGAGTTGTTTGGTTTTTGGGTCCACATGGTAACGGGCCCTGATGAAGTTTCGAACCTGCCCGGGTTCGAATTTAGCAAAGGGGTTTTCTATCCCCTTGGATCTATACTCTTCGTCCTCCTTATTCCATTTGGCCTCCGCGTTTCTGTATCCACCAGATCCGAGATGGTGATGACCTATATTCATCGCCTGCAGCACCTTTCCCCGATTACTATTGGCCAGGGCTCTTTCGGATTCACACCTCTCCTTGAACTCCCGGAACTGATCTTCGGTGATCTGCGGGTCAATCTTCTGGATCTCCTCGAGACTTTTGCCTTCTTTATAGATCTTCTTCTTTATCCGGGTTCTCCAGCTGGCCAGGGCGGTGCTCATCTTTGTGAGGGCGGATTTGTTTACTTCGTTCCCATGATAATTTGTGTTCTGATACTTAGCGGGGAACTTGTATCTTGCGTGCAGCTTCTCGAAGAGGAGTGTGCGCAAGTGGCCATTATCTTTATGCCGGAGATTCTCGGTGTTGATCGAGATGGTTGTCCGGGTGATCGCCGCCACTTGCCCACCGTACCCTTTGACGACAAGGGCGGGCTCCAAAGGAACCCCTGATGGGCTCACTTCGATAATTTCCTCACTGACCGTGCCGACCGTGTTCGGGCGCCGGTCCTTCGGCTTCTTCTTCTTCTTCTTCTTCTTAGGAGGATTGCTACCACTCCCTGTGCCCTCGCCGCCATCAGTGGTTTCATCGTCCGCCGTTCCTTCGGCTTCTTCCTCCACGTCTTCCATCTCATCATCCTCTCTCTCCGAAGGATGGTATTCTTCATCGTCTTCTAGCCGCTGGGCCGCCTCCCAGAATGTCAATTGTTTATTTGGAGGTCTGAGTTCTCCTTCAGCGCTGATGCGCTTAGAACATCCAGCCTCGTCGTTGTCACACATCTTCGCACTAATAAAAAACAAATAATTGGTTAAATGCACGGAAAAATCCGGCATGACCTTTGCTAATTTTCTTAAACTAGGAGTGCCCGATTTCTGCCGAAACGGAAGTTAATCAACATTCCGGCAAAAATCGGGACTCATTTCATACAAGAACCTGCATACACACATAATAAAGTGCTTCATATACAAGCACAAGCACAATTTCAAGGTGCTGTTGTCCCAAGACAGATAGTAGCAAAACCAGCACTACTCTATTTTTCCTTACAAACCATTTCACAACCACATCCATCCAGTCCCAGCACAGTGCCACAACCATATATACTTTTGTTATCAATTTAAGCATAGCCATATTGCTGTCATTTGTATTATTTCAGTTCGGTGAACAAATGACAACAAATGACCAAGTGACAGCAAGCAAATGAGAATACAACAAATGACCAAGTTCTATACTAGAAGATCATTACAGCAAGTGACAGCAAGCGAATGACCAAGTGATGACAGCAAGTAAATCAACAATATAGACTATTCAAAAAGAACAAGTTCCATTCCTGGTTTTCCATAAGGACCAAACCACAGAAGCAACACCTACTGCCTAAACTGTGTTGGCATTCATATATAACATCTTCAGCAGTTTCATAAACCAATAAAATTAAGTTCAGAACAGAACCTTAATTATGTGCTGGCATAAACTGTGCTAGCATTCATATATAACAAATAAAACTGTGCTGGCATTCAGAACAGAACCTTAAGTTCATAAACCAAGGAAATTAAGTTTCATAAACTGTGCTGGCATTCATATATAACAAAAGAGAAGTGGCACTGACAAAAAAAGGATAGATGGAGGTGCTTGAGTACCACTGCCCAACAGAACCTTAGGTACAGTAATAGATCTCCCTTGCAAAAACTTAATTTCAGCACTAAAACTCTCACCAGCACTCTGGTTCAGCACATGGTTCAACACTAAAATTTCCTTGCAAAAAGGATTTAGAATTATGGGAATAATATTACTACTAGCTAATCCAGAGCACATGGTTCAACACTAAAACTCTCACCAGCACTCTGGTTGCTTGGGAAAGCCATCCAGGAGCACCAGAAGAAGGCCAAGAGCTAGGAGGAGCAGGCTTACCAGAAATGGAGCAGTAGCAAATCCAAGGGATCAAGTTAGGAGGTGAGAGGATGGGGTTGGCACAAGTAGTGATCAATAATATGCACAAAATCAACCACAACTCCAACACAACAGGTTATCCATCCAAGATCATGTCCTTGCATCTGTTCTTACTATTGCATCTTAAAGAAAATAGAGGGGGCAATAGAAAATCCTCAGCTCTGTACTCACATGGAGTACTAGATCATCATTGGATAGTTTCATAAGCAAGCAATAGCTTTTGTATACAAACATCATCAAAGCCTCAGCCTTTGCATCCTAGGCAGAGCTAAGTAATGAAGGGAAATGTTTGTATTAACCTATGCTTCAGACCAGCTTCACAAGCATTCAGGTTTAAGCAATTTTTTTAGCTTTATAAGCAGCAGATTATCCCACTTGAGGTTATATTGTGCACACTCCTGTATGGAGGCACCACAAAAGAAATCAAAGCAAGAGAAGCCACTAAAACAGTGTATCAAGTAGCATATCACCATCACTGTGACCTACTACTGTGAGTTTATTTAATCAAAGGGGACCTAGGAAAACACAAGACAAGCCAAAACTAGCTACTATAGTAGTTAATATTCACTGACATCTCTCAAGCATGATACATATCTACGCAGCCTTGACTATAAACATATCACAACTCATGGCATAAAAAGTTCTTGTAGGCTCTAAGCGAAAGGTTGTGATTAGATTTCAGTTGGTTAGATTTCCTGTCTTGCTCGAGGTTCCAGAATCCTGTCCTAGCAGAGAGCTTTTGCTATTTGACCACTCAAGCAGCATATCACCATCACTGTGACCTACTACTGTGATCAATCAATCAGAATCAGTGGTCACGCATCATCATCTTCTAACCAATTGCTACTACTCGGCCAGCGATCGTACCATGCTGAACACGAGTGCAGGGACAGAGGGAGAGAGATGGAGAGAGAGACAGAGGGAGAGAGAGGGAGAGAGGGAGAGAGGGAGAGACAGGGGAGGGGCGACGCTCACCTCTGACGGGCGGACGACGGGCAGACGACGACGGGCGGACGACGGCGTCCTCCACCTCCTCGAGCGGCGCGAGATCCTCCTCCTCCACAAGCGGCGCGGGCCTCCTCCTCCTCCATGGATCGGCAGGGGCGCGGGCCTCCTCCTCCTCGAGAGCGCAGCGCAGCGGTGGCGGATCGAGAAAGCAGCGGCGGTGGCGGATCGAGAGAAAGCAGCGACGGTGGCAGTGTGGTGTCTGTGAATGGGGATGAGAGAGGCGGACTGGCACGCGCGGTTGACTAGTACAACCCACATAGGTGTAGCGCACCCTGGACAAGTGCGCTACGGATAACCGTAGCGCACTTTGCCAGGGTGCGCTACGCCTATGTGGGTTGGACTATCAGATAAGAGGGCGGCCACCCCACTAGTTAACACTAGTACTGTCTTATCCCACTGGTTCTGCCCACTACTCTATTCTAAACTATGAGCACCCAGGTTCGAATCCTGGTGCTCCACTTTTCTATTTTTATTTTAAAAATACTTTTAAATGTTCCAAAAAATGCCCAAAAGTCGTGATTTATGCCATACAAGTTTTGTTTTGTTTTTAAAATACTTTTAAATATTCCAAAAATGCCCAAAAGTGATAATATATGTCATAAAAGTGTTACAAATATGATTCAAAGTATAACTAAATTTCATAATAATCTGTCCATGAATATTACAATCTTTTTTAACCACGCGTTTTACAATATTTTTTGAGATAGCATTTTACAATCTTTTTTCCCTTCTTTGTCGCGGTTGAATAATTTAGCCCCGGCACTTTAATGTTTCTTCTTTCGAACGGGCTACCTTTTTTGGGTAGGGTTGTCCTTTTTTTCTTGTGATGTATGTTGCTGCATCGTAGTCGTCGTCATCTTCAATCTTTGGATCGCCGTACTGGTCGAAGTCTTGCTCGTTGGCGACTCCATCCATTCCGATGATGTTTCTTTTTCCTCTCCTCATGACAACACGGCTAGGCTTTGTCGGGTCGGTAATGAAAAACATTGGTCCACTTTGGTAGCCAATACCCACGGTTCATTTTTCGCGGCCACGTTTGCACCGGCGGCCTTGGATTTGGCTGCTTCCGGTATAACCATGGTTGTGAAATACCGGTCTTCTCTTAGACACTCTTTGCCCATCTGACACGGAACATCGGCAACTTTTCTCCACAGTAGTCGAGCTCCCAGATCTCCTCGATTCTTCCGTAGAATCTTTCCTTCACGTTGTCATCGGTGTAGAATTCCGACGTTACGCCTGAGTTCTGATAATCACACTTGTTGTCCTTTTCCTCCGTGTAGAATGTGTAGCCGTTGATATCATACGCCTGATAGGTCACCAGGTTTTGCATCGGTCCCTGTGACAAGGTGAATATGATCTTCTCTGTGTCAGAAGAATGCGATCGCGGGGGATTATCAAGGAGCGTCTGCCTAAACCAACGCGTGAAATCTGAGTTGTGCTCTTTGATTATTTCTCCCTGCGTCCTCTGTATGCCCCGGTCACTGTACTTCTTCTCGATTAACCTTTTGTGCTTCTGTACCCAAGGATCGACCAGTTCTAAATGCTGTAGCGCGACGAGGTTTGCTCGATCAAAGTCTGCGCGTCAAAAATCGAAGTCTGCATGCAGTATGCGACGACCCTCTCGGTGACCAGATACGTCGAGCTTGCCAAGGTGCCTGTTGACGGGAAGACCGACAGGGTTCTCGATGTCTAGATAATTCGTGCAGAAAGAGATGCACTCTTCGGCCAGAAAGCCCTTGGCTATGCTTCCATCTGGACGGGACCTGTTGCGAACGTATCCTTTGATGTGTCTGTTCATCCTTTCGAACGCCATCATGCTGCGGAGGAACATCGGCCCGAGTTGTACGATGTCCTCCATGACATGGACCAGCAGATGCACCATAATGTCGAAGAATGTGGGTGGGAAGTAGACCTCAAGCTCACATAGTATCACCACGATCTCCTCCTTTAGCCTCCCGAGCTGATTCATGCCAATCGACTTCCTAGAGATGACGTCGAAAAACTTGCATAGGCCAAATAACGTTTCACGGACGTGCTCGTCCATTATCCCTCTTAGTGTGACCGGAAGTACCTGCGTCGTTAGCACGGCACAGTCGTGAGACTTCATGCCACTGAACTTCTGGGAATTCAAGGTCCAATGCTTTCCACTGGCTAGCATCTGAAGGGTGCGTCAGCAGCTCATCCTTTTCGGGGTCATCATCATCATCTCCTGGCTTCTTCCTTTCCGCATGAGCTTCGCTTCCTTAGGGTCCGTGAAATAGCGCTGCAGACGAGGAGTGATAGGAAAGTACCATACCACTTTTCGAGGTGCTTTCTTCCCTTTCTTGTATCGACTCACGCCGCACACTGGACATGATGTTTTCTCCGCGTCCTCGCCCCGATAAATGATGCAATCGTTGATGCATACGTGATATCTAACGTGCGGTAGATCGAGAGGACAGACGATTTTCTTGGCGTCCTCGATACTAGTTGGACATGTGTTCCCCTCCGGGAGACGATCGTGCCATAATGCCATCATATCGTCGAAGCTTGCGTCGCTCAATTTGTGTTTTGCCTTCATCTCCATAGATTGAGCGTTACATTCAACCGGGTATCATCGGGCCTGCATCCTTCATACAATGGAGTAACCGCGTCTTTCTCAAGTTGCGCAAGCTTGGCTTAATTTCTCTCTAGCGGCAGCCCTAGCGTTACTCGTCTGCTTGAGAAGCAGCTCTTGCACATAAGGGTCTCGCACCCAGCCTGACGTTGTTCCATCGTCGTCTGCTCCTCCGGCATCTAGATCATCATCATCCCGGTCTGCTTCCGCACCTTCACCATCTCCAGGAGACTCTTCATCATCTCGCCCGTTCTCGCCGTGATGATGATCATCGTCATGTTGGCCACCTTCACCGTCTCCATCGTCTACGTCATCGCTTATCCAACGAGTGTATCCATCCATGAAACCATGGCGGAGCAGGTGCGCCTGCAGATTCCCGGAATCTGGGTCGATCACCCAGTTGAGTTTGCATCTTCTGCACGGACATCTTATATCCGTCTTGTTATTTCGTATCATGTCGGCCGTCGCACATTTCAAAAATCTAGCCACAATGTCTTCGCTCATTATGCGGACCATTTTTGCCTGCACGGTGATCCACGGTACAATTAGAAGTCTATTAGAACCACATAATGAATGCATGCATGCAATGGTCGATAGAAAATTTCGGCATGACCTATCCTAAAATTAGGACCTTTGCGAAATGCCAAAGTCTTGCCAAAATGGAAATGAATCAACATTTTGGCAAAACAAATGACAACTTGTTCACATACAAACACAAGAGAGAGAGAGACCGATCCATACACACATGAACATATCATTATCCTCTCCATACACACATGCATGAGCATCATCGATACTCTCCATATACACACACATATGACCATCGATCGATCCTCTCCATACACACATCACGAGCATCGATCATCTACATACATATGAGCATATCATCCATATACACATGAACACATCCTTACATGGACAACTTACCGAGATGAGAGAGCGATCGCGAGAAAGATGGAAAGGAGAGGTGCGCGCGTCGACCGGAGAAGGAGATGAGAGACCGGAGACCTTCCTCTATTACTTATGTAACATCCAAAGCAAGTTCTACATGCTAAAAATGGTGAATGGGTGGAGAAATTGAGGTGGGAAGGAGAAGATCCCGACTAGATCTAAGGAGGAAGAAGAAGGGGAAAGTGAAGTGTGGGGTGGTGGATGTGGTCACACATGTGCACATAAAGTGCTGTAAAAAAAATCGACACATCCGTGGCGCACTCTGCCCTAGTGCGCCACAGGGAGTAGGAACATCCGTGGCGCACTATGCCATGTGCGCCACGGATGTTCCTACTCCCTGTGGCGCACTAGGCAGAGTGCGCCACAGATGTTTCTGGACGTTTCACAGCAGAGGGGGGCATGCGCTTAGGCGTAGCGCACCCTCCCATGTGCGCCACGGTTGACACTAACAACCGTGGCGCACATGACTACAGTGCGCTACAGATGTTTGGCGTGCGGCCAACAGGGCCCTGGCCCACACATATCTGTGGCGCACTTTAGTCATGTGCACCACGGTTGTTCTAGTTACTAGTAGGGCACTGCCCATAGGTGAGCCACGCCTGTTTTAGCCGTGGGGCACTTCAACCATGTGAGCCACGGATATGCTGATTACCTATAGCCATTTTCCTAGTAGTGACTGCCACTACCACCGCCCTTCTCCATCACATCATCTCCTCTCTCAAGCATGAGTTTTCCATGAGTGACTTGGGCGACATTCACCATTTTCTTGGCATTAACGTCCATCGGACACATGAGGGGTTGTTCTTGTCTCAGCAACAGTATGCGTTGGAAATCTTGGAGAGGGACAATATGTCGAATTGCCACCCCATCAGCACTCCCATTGACACCCGGGCCAAGGTCTCTGCTATGGATGGAAAACCGTTTGCTGACCCCCAGTCTCTACCGCAGCTTGCCGGTGCTCTGCAGTATCTCTGTCTCACTCGGCCGGATATCACATACGCTGTTCAGCAGGTTTGTTTGTTCATGCATGCTCCCAGAGATACTCACTATCAATTGATCAAGCGCATCCTGCGGTATCTTCAAGCCACCTCCCACTTTGGTCTGAAACTTCACAAGGGCTCCTCCATGGACATCATCGCATACTCTGATGCTGATTGGGCGGGGTGCCCCGACACTCGTAAATCCACTTCTGGGTTTTGCGTGTACATTGGTGACAATCTGGTCTCTTGGTCATCTCGCCGTCAGCACACAGTCTCCCGCTCCAGTGCGGAGGCCGAGTACCGTGCTGTAGCCAACTGCATAGCCGAGACTTGCTGGCTGCGTCAGTTGCTTCACGAGCTGCATCATCCGCCGTCCCGTGCGACGGTCGTTTACTGTGACAATGTGTCGGCAATGTACATGGCCTCCAACCCGGTGCATCATCAGCGGACCAAACATGTTGAGATTGACCTGCATTTTGTTCGTGATCGCGTGGCACTCGGTGAAGTACGGGTTCTCCATGTTCCAACAACATCCCAATTTGCAGATATTTTTACAAAAGGGCTGCCCACTACTATCTTTGAGGAATTTCGTTTCAGCCTGAACATTGTCCCTACCACTGTTCCGGCTGCGGGAGGGTGTTGAATGAACTTATACTCTGTTTTGTATCCGTTGTAACCATCTTATCTAGTGTCAGGTTAGCTCCATAGAAATAGGATCACTCTCCACTACGTGCGGCGGCACCTAAAGCCCACGACCTGTACTTCTCTTATTTGTATCCCTGAGACTGCATGCAATACGATCTGTTCAATTCTCAAAACTATCTAGCCTATGCTAACAAACGTTATTACATCCCTGTTAGGTGAACGACCATTATCGAATTAGTGTTCCACGTCGTCTATTGCCGGTCCCAAGGTAGCATCTAACAATGTGCAAAGTGCAGTAGCGCTCATGCTGCCTTTTCTTTGGTATCAGTAAACTGCTCGACATCTTGGCTTCTCCCCAAGGGCCCAATACAATATGCTGTGTGATTTTTTTCAATTCGAATGGGCATGGGGGGACGCCAAAGAAGGGCTTGACGGGAGACAGGCCTTACCGAGATCTGCATTTCAGTGTCTTTAGCGGTATATAGAATACCATGTCAGAGTGGAGAGCACCGCCCGCTGGTTGGAAACACCGCACCGATGAATAGTTTTATGTAACGAGTGATGGGGATGGGGCGTAAGATAAGGTAAGTAGTACTATGAACCAACTTGCATACATGCATAATTGGTGCTGCAATCTTTGGCCATTACTTTCTGACCTTCAACAACTTTCCCTGCCGACAGTTGATTGGCATCCGATGTGAAAAGTTCAGACAAAAACATGGCACTTCGCATGCTGCAGACAATAAAATCTTGTGTGGCTGGGTTGAGTAGTCGGCCCCAAAAGACCTTGCATAAGTTCTACATTAAACTATCTATACTAGGCCGTGGGCCGTGCGCGAGAAAGTACGAGAGGTACGTTTAACCTCAACGCCAGATTGGAGTCGTACCCATGCGAGTTTTCCTCGGCCCATGTGTTCGGGCTGACTCTTTGCTTTGACGGATGTCACGACTGTTCCGTTCTTCCAGCCTCCCAGGTACCACCCTCGCACATCACTCAGAAGCTCCGAGGAGGGTGAGAATTCCATGGCAACCGCCTCCAGGGGGTCTGATAAGGCTTAATGTGGATGGGGCAGTGGCAGAAAATGACGACAAAGAAGCTTCGGGGGTCGTTTGTAGAGTTCTTTTTTTTTTTTTGAACGAGGAGCGTCCCCGAAGGGACTGGAAGCATTACATTAATATCAAACGGTGGATGTACAAATTGTTACAAAGGACCCCATGAAATAAGGATAAATTGTATAGGTCCCTGTTAAAAGCAGAAAAGACCTCACTGAAAGATGGAAGACAACAAATCGATCCTTCTCTTTCTCCACCGTCGAGCCAGAAGTCATACTCGCCGCCGTCATGCTCGAAAGCGGGGACGAAACCACTTGCTTCCGCGCAGACGAGGAATGCGGCTGCCAACTTCGAAAGGGGCCTCATCGAGGAAGTTAAACAATTGCGAGACCCTTCGCCGGCTTATAGATAGACCATGTTCTGGCCTTGGATGTCGGACGGCTGTCACCCGCCGCCAAGGTTGTGCTCAAAAAGATTGCTTCCCAACTCCATTGCTGCTTGACACTGCTATTCACCCAATCAACTCCTCCAATTTCCGCAACCGCTGCGTCTACTGGAGGAAGAAGAAGAAGAAATGAATAGTAGAATGGCTCCGCAACACAAGATTCTTTACCGGACCCGGAAGAGATAGTCGGCCCGCCGTCGCCACTCCTGCCACGGGTGGGTGTAGACAGACGAAGAAGAATGGCCCGAAGAAGAGTCCAAAGCCCCAAACGCTCAGCCGAAGCAAGAGCCAGCGCGTCGCTGTTCACCCCTCCCTCGCCTCCACGGCCGGCCAAAGGGGAAACGTCGACCACCACCAGCAGGACATGGCGTCGCTCCTCCTCGCCTCCACGGCCGGCCAGGAGCACCACCACAAGACCATTTTTACATCCTTCAACAGAGCAACAACACTTATTCAAAGGGCTCCCGCTCCAGACCTCCTCCACGTTGAACTCCCACCAGAGAAGCTCGCATGAAGGAAGGCAGAGCGGCCCTCCAACGCCGTGCAGCAACGTAAGAGGGAAGAAGCCTAGCTGGCTGCGCCCTTGAGATAGCCAAACGCCACCCATCTCTCCTCCCCCGCCACCATGGCCGGCCAAGGGAAGGGGTAGCGGCCGCCGACAGAGGCACACCCCAGCAGGAGCCTTATTGAGGGAATTGCTGGCCGCCGGAATCTCCATCACCACCTCAACAACAGCGGCGACGAGGGGGCAGCACAGCCACCGCCATATCTGGCCCAAAGATAGCAGCGGCTTCCACACGGCACAAAGCCGACAACCGGCACGCAGCCAATACCTATAGCTAGTATATACAAGGGGGAAGGGGGCGGCGCCTCTCCTCAGCTTCTCTCTACCGGCAGCGCCGGCGAGATCGGCCTCGGATCGGCCCAGCCCCGACGAGATCTGGTTTGAGAACTGTAGCAGGGGACGGGGGAGGAGACGGTTCGGGAGGGGACTCTCTTCGGGAATTCCAAATGTCAAATCTCAATCAATCCGGGTCGTTTGTAGAGATGAAAAATGGTGTTTGTACATAAGCGAGAAGCAAATGGCGAGGCTCGTAAACTAGCCAGATCGCCTACTTTAGAACTAGCTAGGCAGGCGTGTGTGGTTTATGAACCCTAAAAAAAAGTACCAACGAATGACAAGAAAGAATGGACCTTCAAAAGAAAAACTTTCTCTTGCAAAATTGTTCGCCATTTTTAGATGCACATGGGTGTATAATATGGACACAATATCATAAACTATGCCGCGATTCTACATATAACATTGGTCATTTGGACCGAAAGCCATAAAACCTCGAATATCGTAACTCATTTTGAAAAGGACGTTTCGAGATGCAATCAATATACCAAATTTAATATTTTTTCTTACAACTATGTAACATAATATGACACCGCATGAAGGATTGGGCAAGCCTAACAATGCACCACCTCAAGGATAGTTTTAAAAAAGTAAAAGACTGGAAAAGCAAACATTGAGGGTGTTAGAAATAATGGCTAAATCATTAGACCCATGTGTGATTTCAGGTTTTCCCTAAATTTCAAAGCCTATGTGTGTGGAAGCCCATATGTGATTTAGCCAAGTTGGTGGCAGCTCACATGTGTATGACCAGAGCAGTGAGAGCTAAAATTTAGTCTCACATGGGAAGTTTGAAGGAGAGTTGCACCACCTTATAAGACGGAGTGTTACATCATTTTGTAAGTGAGTGACAATAAAAGAGCTACACATGCACTCGCCATAAAACCTCGAATATCGTAACTTATTTTGAGAAGGACGTTTCGAGATGCAATCAATATACCAAATTTAATATTTTTTCTTGCAACTATGTAACATAATATGACACCGCGTGAAGGATTGGGCAGCCTAACACTGCACCACCTCAAGGATAGTTTTAAAAAGTAAAAGACTGGAAAAGCAAACATTGAGGGTGTTAGAAATAATTGCTAAATCATTAGACCCATGTGTGATTTCAGGTTTTCCCTAAATTTCAAAGCCTATATGTGTGGAAGCCCATATGTGATTTAGCCAAGTTGGTGGCAGCTCACATGTGTATGACTAGAGCAGTGAGAGCTAAAATTTAGTCTCACATGGAAAGTTTGAAGGAGAGTTGCACCACCTTATAAGATGAAGTGTTACATCATTTTGTAAGTGAGTGACAATAAAAGAGCTACACACGCACTCCTCCTCCGACGGTGCCGCTCGCCCGCCCGCCCACTTGTCTCGTCTCGTCATGACGCGCGCGCCGCGGGTTGCGGGAATCTTGACGAGCCGATTCGCTCTATATAAACGCGTGTGCAGCTTGCTTCCACAACGCATACACCGAACCAATATACGGTTTTGCCATCCTCTTTTCTTGCGCCGCCACCATAGTCTACTCCATCCCGCTTGCCGGCGTGCACCGGCGTTCGGGAGAGAAGGTCTCCGGAACCACTCGTCTTTGTGATCCTGTACGGGAGAGGGCGAATAAGGTTTTTTGGAAAGCACTCCGCTTGACTTCTCAAATTCATCATCACAGTGCGTCTTCCCGGTCGTCAATCCGGAGCTAGTGCACGCCGACTTCTTCGGCAGGATACTACAAACGCTGCACCAACAACGCCTTCATCGATGATCTGTTGTTTTACTATGGCTGTTAGTGCGTATACTCTACTATAGTTCATGTTGTTCAATACATCCAGTGTGTTAGAGGTTCACGTTATTGTAGCTGTTGTTGGCATGATTTATATTCTGGAATTAAGTGTGGAAATTATGCCTAATAATCCAACAATCCAAAAACCTTATTATAGGCAATTTCCTGAGTTAAACATGGGGCACTTGGCCTAAATGAAGCCGAAAAAATTTATCGGTATCCATTTTAAGAGGTGGCAGTATAAGACCACTATGTGGATGCAAGCTCTAGTATTCGAGGCTAGTGAGGGTTTACCTGAAGGAACTACATCTACGAGGTTCAGAACAAGTTCAAGAAAACCAATCTTGCCTTTGTGGGATACGTTCCGAGCACGCGGCCGAACTTAGCCATCAGGCGGACGAACTTGATGCGCATGAATTCGCGCTCGACAACTCCTCCGCCACTAGAGCCGCCAAAGGCAAAACCATCGACACCACTCTCCCCAACCCATCCACCTATGAGGTTTTTAATATGCAGCCCGAAAGTTCAGACGCCAAGGCATCGCAGTGTCCGAGTTGTGTGTAATCTCGTGCAAGAGCTGTAGTAGCTTCACCAATTGTCGAGAGGTGCCAAATGGAGGTAAATACAAATCTAACAGACAAACGATCGTTTGAACCAGTCAAAAAACGGTTGAACTCAAATCCCACCATTAGGTCAACTCTTCTTGCCTCGCCCTATTAGTATTTCCTATTATCCTTTGCGGCCATGGACTGGTTTACCCCTGCGAGGACTAGATCCTCTTCTCTGCTTTGCTCTTATCCCCTATTATTCCCCTCTCCATTACCTTGCTTAGCTCCGGCTACTGGTCTCCAGATCGGAGTTTGCCGTTGCTCTCCTTTTGTCCCTTCCATGGCCAGTCAACCTCCCACGCCCTTAATCGAAGCTTGCCGCCGTCGCCCTCGCCTCGTTTTTCCTAGTCGGGGTATCAGAGCTTCGCGTCCCCAGCCTAGCCTCTCGCCGCTACATAGACCTTCTCGCACGGCGGAGCTCGTTCGACCGGGCAATCTGGACCTGCGACCGGCCTCGGGCGGTTGCGTGATGTCGTGCACCCCAGGCATGGTAGCCCTAGCGGAGGAGTTCGACGACAACACTCTCATGACCATCGTTCTGGGAACGTGTCCCGTTGTGTCGCCGGCAGACTTGCTGTCGGCTCTCAGGTCTCATTTTGGGATCAGAAGAAAAGTGGTCAATATTGAGGTATGCGCGCCGTCATTCGATTTCTACGTCCGGTTTGCGCATAGCTCAGACAGCGAGCGCGTTCTGCATTCTTCCCGTTCTTTCGAGTGTTGTGGGGATAAAATGAGCTTCATGCGTTGGCATCGCGCCTGTGGGTGGGACGATCGCTTGGGGCAGCTTCATTTGTTCTCTAAACTCAGCTTTGACAGCCTCCCTTTGCATGCTTGGGAACCAGAGGACATCAAGCAGGTCGTCATTAGCGTTGGCTGCGAGCTGATGGAGATAGTGCCACCGAGGAAATATGGATTATTGAGGTAAAGGCGTGGCTGAAAGATCCAAACACTGTTCCTAAGATGTACGAGGTGGAGATTCCATGCATGGGAAGACGATAGCTTTGCTGGAAGCACCCGGTGATCATCCACCTGCAGGAGGTTCTGTATCCGGTATATGGCATTCAGGACCCCGACGAGGCGGCCAGAAAGCGTCCTCGTCGCCTCTAGTGTTGGCCTGGAAGGATCGATGGCACAAGACCACCACCGTTCCGCGATGGAGTGCACGGTTTTAGTGGGAGGGGGCGTGCATGGTTAAGCTGGTGATTTCTGTGAGGACCGGAACTTAACTTCCAGACCCCCCCCCCCCCCCCCGTGTTTATTCGTCAATCCCAAAATCAACGTTGACGACACAACGAAATATATATCATTGCAGACATAAAAAAGTAATTATTATGAAACATAGTGAAATGTCTTATGACATTTATTACATCGAGAAAACACAGCGGAAATATAAAACGCGTAGCGACTCCATCTTAGCCACAGGCAGTCGATGTAGTCCACGAAGCCTCACTCATCAACGTCATCACAGTAGTCATAGTCATCTCCTTCTCCATAGTACTCTGAAGTATCAACAAAAAGTATTGCCGTGAGTACATGACATACTCAACATACTTCTTATGCAAAACCTATAATATCTACATGTGGCTTCAAGGAAGGTTGTATGGTTCTTTTGCATAAAGCCAATTTTATTTGCAACACGGTAATAGTTTTGATGAAAGCGGTTTTTGATGAAAACATGTGGTATTTCTCAATAGTATGATTGTCCACGACAACTCACACATTTCATAGATTCCAGGTGAGGATAGGGGCAAAGAGGGAAGTAGCAAGATAGGTTCCCGTATGTCAAGAAATATTCATGTGTCGTCCATGACCATGGACACGGCTATTTGAATAGTTTAAACTCTGCAGAGGTTGTACACTTTTTTCACATGACACAATCCCGTCTTGACGCCCACCAGCCATCGCTGGTTTAATACACACCAATTGGTGTACCGACAAATGGATTGTGACGAGGTCTTTTAGCTAGGTCCCCCAAAGATGTGACATGCCCACCAGGTATGGCGCACGAAACTGAGAGTACTTCCACAAACTGGTCCCCCATCTATGTAGAAGGCTCTCCCGCAGGCAGACACCTCATCAGCGGTACGGCAACCTCAACACCTAAGGCTGACTAACTTACTTGACCAAGCCAGTGCCCATTATAGCATGTGGACGATTGGTCACAATCTTCAAATCCAAGACTTATTAGGACCTCATTGGGCACGGACGACGGATTGTCCCCCTTCATCTTGTGAAGGGCAGCCAATCGCTCATTCCTTTGATCCAGCTATCGCCCGCGCCAGTGTTTAGACGGTAAGTTTCACCCTGAGTAAAATAGAGTAGAGGAAGCAACAACGGCTAGCTCAGCAATCTCATCAAGTTTCAAAAGGGGTATATGTGACCCGAGGGTCATCCAATTTCTCCGAAGAGGGTAGATCAAGGATCCTACTTATTATTGAGCATGGCTAAGAAATTCTACTCTAATAAGAGTACTATATAGTATCTACTCAGGGTATTGTATGGCAACAGGTAGATCAAGATATGTGTGTGACAAAATAGCATATATTTTTAAAACAATAAAATAGAATGCACTTTACAAAGCTAGGATAAGACATGGTAAGGGGCGTGCCTTCGTTGATGAATCCTTCTTCTTCAATAAGTTGATTTTGTCCACGTCCAAACTCGTCACTCCCTACTCATATAACGATAGCAATGACAACCAAATAAATACAAAGGCAACAAATACCAAATGAAATACAAATCATAATGAATGGATGAGTAGGTGTAGAACATGATAGGACAACTTGGGTTGGATCAAGGAAGTGAGTTGTGGCAACTCGAATATGAATCAATCGAATGGATAACTAGGATGCTTGGATAGATTATCTCAATAGAATGTTGTGATAAGATACATGGATAGCCTTGCTATATCCAACTGACAACAAACCCAACATATGGTTTATAATATAATTAGCCATACCCATGTAATATAGTACACCCACAAAGCCTAATTTATCATAACTAGATAACTAGAAAACTTGTAAATATGGCATAACAATATACTATTTTTGCAATCATCCAACGGCAACTATCATGCTAGTGATATAAATAGTAACATGGACTATCAAGCATGCTAACACAAGAAATATAAAATATAATCCAAACATCCATCATAAAAGAGCAAGGAGAGCAAACTAGAGTTGATATTATGAAAACATGCCTTACACTAGCGAACCATACATGTACACAACATCACATAATAAGGTAAACACCGACAATAAACAATTACTACCGCAAGTATACTTAGATGATCATAAGGCAATAGCTAAACATGCTCTAACAGGATATCGAACATTCAGAGCATTTCATAGAAGGGATCAAACTAAGATATGGTATTTATAAATAAGCAACAACTTATAGATTCTTCCTTAAACAAGCCTACACATGTATAAAGTGGTAAAGCATGATATATGCTAAACATGGTCGTAGCAAGACACTAATTAGTCGCAAAGGATAAACAAGCATATATATTTCGAACATGCTATAACATGATACAAAATAAATGTCAAGCTAAACATTACCAGCATGAGATAACAAGGCATACAAGCATATACCGCAAAGGTAACACTCAATTCAAACTATTATATACTTAACAAGAAGACATGTACTCACAAGAATATACTATCATGCACTTCTAACATGAAAACAAACTAGCCTAATCATGTCCTGGTCTACTATGCAATGTAAAAACATATCATAAGCTACCATACATGTATGCTACATCATGTGCATCTATAATCAAGCAACCATTGAAGTCATAATATTCTCTAGTCAACGAGTAAATGTATGTCGCCATACACAAAGACACATCAATAGAAAGCATGCAATAGTAACATGATAATAATAAGCTATAATCGATGCATATAACACAAAGAACTAGGCGATGAAATATGATCATATACAACCACGTCATGGAAACAATTTATATTTAGCAACGCTACTATAATAAATTAGAGCAAACAATCTAACTAAGAATGGACCGAAACATGGTCACTAGATAGGCTAAGCATGCAAAACAAATAATAAAAACTAGAAGTGAACATGGATGGGCCTAGTATAGCAAGAGATCACATTGACAGAAATAAACATAGATAACCATATATACAAACTAATATGCTATCAGACCACAAGTACAAAATAAGAAAAGACATCTAGGCAATAATTCAATAGTTAGTATTAACAAAATATTATTCTAGCAACAACACCAACTCTAGTTCTACTTAAATATAACCAACAGATCTGAACTAAAATAAAAAGAATAATAAACAGTAGCATGATCATACACATGACAAGTTTTAATCATGCAAATAATTCAAAATGTTTATAGATAGGTAAATTAAACGACATGTATCCTGTCTAGTACATGATCTGAACAACAAATACTCAACGTTACAGACTAGTGTACGTTCATCGAAAAAGACACTCAACCATATATCCATACATTTATAATTTTCAAAATCTATCCATCGATTATGAAAACTAATATCACTAGTAGGTTTCTAAGCTATAGCAAATGTGATTATCTGTGACGCTCATTCTATGACGATATAGTAAAAAAAACGTCATATTTTGTGAAAAAATGTCATAGTTTAGATGAATCCTTGACGTTTTTTTACTGCAGCGTCATAGAATGTGCGTCATAGAATTTCACCTGGCATGTTTTTGGTGTTAGGATCGGCTGGATATGGGGAATGTATGATAGGATAATATGTCAATGCCATAGGTGGCATTCGGTTCACCGGCCGCGTGACAAACTACGGAACTACGGCTAGAGATTATGTCTAGGAGATATGCATGGATGAAATTAGACTACTATTCAAATAAATTGCTCTGATTCTCACCGTGTGCAGCGAATTCGTCCGACGAACTTGTAAATCGAACCAAAGTAGATAAAGAAATTGACGAGGATTGATAGTAAACCCATACCAACAAGTTGCAACTTCTTTTCCGGAAGCTCATACTAAAAGAACTCTAAGGTTAAGCGTGCTTAGCCTAGAGCAATTATAGGATGGATGACCGACCGGAAAGTGGGTACATGGTGCGCATGAGTGAGGACAAAGTGCACAGAAAAGACTAGTGTTGGTCTATGGGGTTAGTTTAGAGATCCTATTGAGCTGCCAGAAGTGATAGCCGTCGGTTCGGAGTGATCGGGGGTGTTACAAGTGGTATCAGAGACGATCCTCGCGGTTACACGGGTGTTTGTGGGTCAGTGGCAGACATGTGGCGCATGGCGCGTGCGGCCCGGAGTGGACACGACATGGCACATGTGCTGGCACTGGACGCACAGACATGTGCCAAGAGAGGACGTTCCTGGCTTGTGGTTGATCGACGAGGACGTCCATCTTCTAAGGGTGGTGTATGTGAGACCTTGGCGCATGGCTCAATAGGATTGATAGGAAACCCATACCAACAAGTTGCAACTTCTTTTCTGGAAGCTCATTCAAAAAGAATTGTAAGGTTAAGCGTTCTTAGCCTAGAGTAATTCTAGATGGGTGGCCGACCGGAAAGTGGGTATCGGGTGCGCACGAGTGAGGACAAAGTGCGCAGAAAAGACTAGTGTTGGTCTGTGGGGTCAGTATAGAGATCCTATTGAGCTGCCAGAAGTGACAGCCGTCGGTCCGGAGTGAAATACAAAAGATTTTAAAAGATATATTCTATGAGCCTTAGTCATATAATATTTTTTGGCACAAACAGTTAAATTTTAGAACTAAAGTATTAAAGATGGAAAATGACAGTACGATGGGTGGACAACGACACTTATTTCCCTCAAGTGAAGACAGAGGTTTAGTAAATCTGAAAGATTGCTGACTTGAGATTCGAGCACTTAATACACCTTATGTAATAGTTTGAACTGCTGTAGTATGTGTGGCTACTGAATTCGTAGTATGTGTGGATAATGATTTGTAGTTTGTGTGGCTACTGAATTCATAGTATGTGTGGCTAATGATTTGTAGTTTGTGTGACTAATGAATTTGTATTATGTGTGGCTAATAAATTTATGTGAATAACCAATGTTAGCCTCCTTAAAAGAGGGTGGGATAGCAATGATCAATGTCACAATTGCCGAGAAAATGCTGCTGGTGAGCGATCCGATATGTAAGAAATGTTGATGGTTTGTATGCCTCTAATAGTTTTTACTTAGATTTGTTCAAGCTGGTGTGTGTGATTCTGTATGGAACTTGCATGAATAAACCACCCAAGATCAGTTCATAAGTTGTTGTCTGAATCTTGTCTGCCTCGGATAAGTATGACAGTAAACTGAATTCAACCGCAGATAGAAATTGAATAAATAGATACATCTTGATAGTATTTGGTTACTTCCAAACTAATTCCATACTACAGTATGGGATAGCTGCGCAAAAGGGGGCTATTGCTTCTACAAAAGGCATTTTACAGAGTTAGTCTGAACTTAACTGTTCTACACCGAAGAAACTACAGATCTCCAGCATAAAAGTTGGCTAGCCAATTGACTAGAGAGGACATAAGTTTACGGATCGTTCAACCACAACTGATCTTTTTTCTTCCCACCAAACTTTAAGAGATCTGCAATGTTCATGCACTAGTTGATGCGCTTGAACCAGTCCTGGTTCAGTACGAACAGCCGTGCCGCCACAATGATTTCTTCAAATGTGAACTCCAGCTTCTCGTGGCAGGGATCGTAGGTCCCTGTAAATCTGAACCTGCATTCCGGCGCTGATATGTTGCCCATCGTCGCCTCTAGCTGTTGAACACTCCAAAAAGCTGAGTGTAGATGGATGCACGCCATCGCGGTGTGGTCACTGACCGTGCGTATGATGGATCATCTTTGCCGCTAACGGCGTGCGCCCAGATTTCCCCACTGCGGTAAGGTTGCCCGCGATGAGGCATGGAGGCGAGAGTTTGTTGACCTTGGAGCCGTCCTATTAGGGGGTGATACGTCGTAAACGTATCGATAATTTTTGATGCTCGATGATTGTTTTGTATCTACTTTGCTTTGCTTTTTCTTTACTTTGAGGTGTTTTTATATGTTTTTCTGGACTAACCTATTAACAAGTTGCCACAGTGCTAGTTGCCTATTTTTTCTGTTTTTGGTTCCAGAAAAGGCAGAAAATCAATATTCTCGGAATTGGACGGGACGAAAGCCAAAGTTAATATTTTACCGTGGGGAACACGAAGCCTGAATACGAGACGTATGGGAGGCACCAGGGGGGCATACCCCCTGGCGGCACGGGTTGGGCCTAGTCACGCCTGGGGGGTGCATCCACCCCGGGTGCCCCCTGCCTCGCCTCTTCTACTATAAAGACCCCCCCGATACCAAAACCCTAAGTATCCAATCAATCTTCCACGAAACAGTCTGTAGCCGCCACCATCATCTCTAGATCGGGGGAATCTGAAGCTCTTCCCGGCACCCTGCCGGAGGGGAGATCATCTCGAAGGCCTTCTTCATTATAATGCCAGCCTCCGGTTTGAAGCGTGATTAGTTCCACCTTGAACTACGGGTCCTTGTAGTAGCTAGATGGTTGTATCTCCTCCTTTCTGCTTCCATGTTTAGATCTTGTGAACTCCGTTCATGATCAAGATCATCTATATTTGTAATCATGCATGTTGTGTTTGTGGGGATCCGATGGATATTGAGATTACTATGTCATATTGTCACAACCCAAAATTTTCCAAATTTTGCAATGTGGAAAATAAATAAACAAAATAAACAATTGTTGAAAATTTAGGGTGAAAAAAAACTTTTGTTTCTAAATGGAAACTTAAAAACCCATCTTGAACAAACTTTGAATAAAATTAGAATCCAACTAAATTCAAATCAGGTGAAATGCATTCTTCATAAATGCATCTTGAAATTTATACACTTGGAAAATAAACCAAATCCCTAAGAACCTAATGGAAGAAAAACATTTCCAAGTTATCTCAAAGAATATGGATTTGATCCATATACAAATTTTTCAACAAACATTTATAAATGATCAAGAATAACAAATGGAAATATTATAAAACCATAGAAATTGATTTCATTCAATTTGGAGCCATAGATAAAATCTTATGAAATTAATAGGATAAAGAAATTAAATTTCCAAAGCTAATAAAGCTCCTATCTAAAATCCATACCAAATGGTGAGCAAAAATAATCCTAAAGAGATTTAAAGGGATAAATAAATATTAAATAAAAATTATACAAATTGGAATCACCAATTTTGGCACTTTAAATAAAAAGATATGGATTTTATAAGATGAGGAAAGAAATAATAAATAAGGAGTATTTAAAAGCCAAATTAAATCATGGGAAAATAATAAATGGAGTCAAAGAAATCATCTAAATAAAAATTTATGGAATTAAAACCATATTTGATTTCATTTGAATAAAGACATTTGCCCAAATTAAATTATTAATAAATCATATTAAAAATATTTCAAATAATGTGAATTATTCAACACCCTTTTGAATAAATAAAACCTACTAGAAAAGGTTTTGATAAAAATTAGAATTTAAGTAAGAATGAAATTTATATTTAAAATCTTATTTGAATAAGGGCAAGAGCCTATTTTAAATAAAATATAAACTGTCGTGGTATTGCACGGCAGATGCTACTCGGGGTAGCTTACGTAGAGGGAGCAAGACGACGTAGGAGAATCCGGGAGCGAGATTGGCACACGATGTAGCCAGGTTCATGTCCCCTCGATGGAGGATCGCTACGTCCTGCTGTCAATCCAGTATATGATCATAGATTGGTTTACAAGGGAGCCGCCGTAGGAGGAGGAGAGTCTAGATCTAATGAGAGATGTGGAAGAAGATGTCCTGTGAGGGTGCCCCTGGTGGCTTTATATATGTAGCCAGCTAGGGTTTACAATATTTTGGTGGGCTTTCTATTGGATTCACTATCTTGGGCCTCCAGTCGGCACCAGTCGCTTGGGTCCAGCATGCGCCAGTCGCCGTACTTGGCGAGTCGACCCGCTCTGGCATTAGCGATCTAGCTGGCAAAACCGCTTTGTGGGTATACCCCGATTGGTATTCCCCCATCAGTAGTCCCCGAGCGCGTTGTCGATTCGAAGCGGGCTTGAGGCAGGACGCGGAGAGTCTTGACGATGGGTCGTGGCGAATCGGCGACGAGCTCCTGAACAGAGAAAAGAACCATGAAGCGGGAGGCGGTCGGCGTGAGCCAGTCGATGTTGGCCAGTTGGCGAAAGACGCAGGGTGTCGGTGAAGCCGCCAGTTGCGGCGAGTCCCAGAACATGGCGCGTGCCGAGTCCCCGAGCGTGCCGAGTGACGAGGTTGAGCGACCGGCGAGTCCCTGAGCACGCCGAGTGACGAGGTTGGGCGACCGGCGAGTGGCGCTGTCTGTAGCGCGCCGAGTCCATGAGCGCGTTGAGTAAGCGAGGGCAAATCCGCGGTGGCGAGTCCCTGAGCGCGTTGAGTACGCGAGGGAGAGTCCGCGGTGGCGAGTTCCTCATGAGACCTCTTATATAAGTTAATATAGGAGTTGTACTTATGGTTCCTTTGTATCCGAAGTTCGACCTTTTACTTGATGTTTGCTTTCTCGAACATCAAGGAGAACATTTAAAGCAGTGTTGCTAAATGTCTCTCGTTCGATCCTCCAGACCCTTTTATGTTGGCAATCATTTTGTTGTGCCAAGTAATTGAAGTCTGAGAATGAAGTTTCTTTCTTCTCGTGTCATCAGGAATCTTTCTACTTAATCATCCTGGTGGTGTAAAGTGATATCGTGATCTTTGGCGAAGATTTTGATATACCTGGATGAATAAAGAGTTTCCTTCGTTTTCTTTTCCATGTTTTAAGAGTGACCATGATTTTTGTAATCAATAGTTTCTCTTGCTATATGTTCTTTGCGACTCTTATGAGTCCTCGCCACAAAACTATTGGAGATATGCCCAAGAGGCAATAATAAAGTGGTTATTATCATATCTTCATACTAATGATAAATGTTTACATACCATGCTATAATTGTATTAACCGGAAACATTAATACTTGTGTGATTTGTAAACATAAAAGAGTCCCTAGTAAAGCCTCTTGTTAAACTAGCTTGTTGGTTAATATATGATCATGGTTTCCTGATCATGAACATAGAAATGTTATTAACAACAGGGTCATATCATTAGGAGAATGATGTGATGGACATACTCCTATAGTTAAGCGTAGCATAAAGATCAAGTCATTTAATATAGTTCATTTGCTATAAGCTTTCTGATACATAGTAACCTAATTCCTTCGACCATGAGATCATGTTAATCACCATCACCGGAAGGATGCTTTGATGACATCAAACACCACACCGTAACTGTGTGGCTATAAAGGTGGCATTGAGTGTTCGGAAAGTATGGGTTGAGGCACATGGATCAAGAGTGGGATTTGTCCATCCATATGACGGATAGATATACTCTGGGCCCTCTCGGTGGAATGTCATCCAATTAGCTTGCAATCATGTGACTGGCTCACAAGGGATCACATACCACGGGAACGAGAAAAGAGTACTTATCGGTAACGAGGTTGAACTAGGTATGCAGAGATACCGACGATCAAAACCTCGGATAAGTAAACTATCGTGAGACAAAGGGAAATTGGTATCGTATGTAAGTGGTTCATTCGATCACAAAGTAATCGTAGAAATATGTGGGAGCCATATGAATTTCCAGATTCCTCTATTGGTTATTGATCGGAGAAGTGTCTCGGTCATGTCCGCATAATTCATGAACCGTAGGGAGACACACTTAAGGATTCGATGTTGTTGAGTAGTTATGGAATGATGAGTAAGAGAAAGAATTTTGTTCGGAGTCTCGGATGGGATCCGGGATATCACGAGGAGATCCGGAATGGTCCGGAGAATAAGATTCATATAAGGAAAGTCCTGTTTCGGAGTTCGGGAATGATTCCGGTGTTTTCATCGGGAATGTTCTAGAAGGTTTCGGAAGGTCCGGCACTCCGAAGGGGAAGGGTACATGAATGTTTCATGACAATGTGGAATGGTTTCATCATGTACTAGATGTCATTGTTGAGCAAAATAAAGGGATAAATCAAATCCTAGTTTGAAAAGTCAAACGCCAATTTGAAAAGTCAAACGGCAAGTTTGCTTGGTGGAGGGAGAGTAGGAAACCTACTTAGGGAGGAAGTCCTACTCCCTCCACCCGCCGGCCAAGGAGGAGGAGTTGGAGGAGGACTCCCTCCTCCCAATCGCGCCTCCCTCCCACCTATAAAAGGAGGGGCAGGGGTGCCCCTCTTCCCCACTCAAGGGTTTCGCGGCATAGTAAATCAAAATTTTCTACGGATGCGAACAGAGGGAAGCCGAGATCTAATCTAGGAGATGCAAACAACGAGAGAGATTGGATTAGATCTTCATACCCTTGAAGATTCGCACAGCGGAACGTTCGTCGGAACGTGGGTGATGTGATGTAGTCGTACTCGCTTCTCCTCCTCGCGATCCGATCCGATCTAGCACCGCAAGTGGCGATGCCTCCGGGAGATGCACACGTGCAGCACCTCGACGTCTCCTCCTTCCTCGGTCTAGCAAGTATGGTGGAGAGACAGATTGGATCTACAACGCGACGGCGCGGTGCAAGTGGTGGAGAGTTTCTGCAGCAGGGCTTCGCCTACACGCAGTCGGGAGGGAGAGAGAGAGGAGGGCAGCAGGGCGACTAGGCTTGAGGGGAAGGTGTGGGGGGAGTGGTGCGCCCCAGCCCTATATATATAGAGGGGTGGGCGCCAGCCCTAGCCCCTCCCCCAAGCCTAGGCCGGTGGCCAAAGGAGGGAGGAGTGGGGGGCAAGGAAACCCCCCCTTTCTAGAAGCTCCAAACTAGGGTTTCCCCTTGTTTGGACGGCTGGGCCCTATGGGGCCTTCTGCCCCTGGCCCAATGCGGCTAGGGAACTCCCTCATAGGCCCATGCCCCCTCCCGACAGGTGGTACCACTTTTTCCCCCTTCCAGAAGGTTCTAGAAGCTTCCGGTACAATACCGATTAACCCGGAACAATTCCGAACTCGAAAAACTGCACTGCCTTATATGAATCTTATTCTCCGGACCATTCCGGAACTTCTCGTGATGTCCCGGATCCCATCCGAGACTCCGAACAAAAACTCATAAACCAATTATCCAATCTATCCTAGCATCGAGACACGTTAAGTGTGTGACCCTTCGGGTTCGAGAATATGCAGACATGATCTTCTATCAATAATCAACAACGGGGTCTGGAAACCCATATTGACTCCCACACGTTCATCGATGATCATATCGGATGAACCATGATGCCAGGATTCAATTAATCCCATACATATATTCCCTTCGTCTCGCGATATTTTACTTGCCCGAGATTTGATCGTCGGTACCATCATACCTAGTTCAATCTCGTTCATAGCAAGTACTTTACTCGTTCCGTAATCCGATATCACTTTGTGATTAACTCCTTAACCACATGCTTGCAAGCGTTGTTGATATCGATTACCGAGTGGGCCCGAAGTATATCTCTCTGACTTGGGAGATACAAATCCCATCTCGATACATACAACCCAACAGATACTTTCCGATCACCTGAGAGACACCTTTATGATCACCCTCTCATAGGATGACGTTTGATGACCTCAAAGCTTTCTTCCGATACCAGGGAGTTGTATTATCTCATGGTCTAAGGAATACAATATTTGACATAAGAAAAGCTTCGCAAAGATGAACACAATGACACGATCTAATTGCTCCGCTTAGTTTGGGTCTATCCATCATATCATTCTCCCAATGATATAATCTCATTATTAATCGACAACTCATGTCTATGGTTAGGAAACCTTAACCATCATTAATCAATGAGCTAGTCCATAGAGGCGTACTAGGGACACGGTGTTGTTCACAAACCACACAAGTATTAAAGTTTCCGCTTAATACAATTATAGCATGGAATATAAACATTATCATGAACAAGAATTATAATAATAACATCTTTATTATTGCCTCTAGGGCATAATTCCAACAGTCTCCCACTTGCACTAGAGTCAATAATCTAGTTTACATTTGGCAACAATCTCACACCCATGGCACTGAGGTGCTGATCATGTTTTACACGTGGAAGAGGTTTAGTCAATGGATCTACGACATTCAGATCTGTATGTACTTTGCTATTCTTCAGATCTCCATCTGCTATATAATCTCGGATTATATGAAACTTGCGGTTGATATGCTTGGTCTTTGGATGATATCTTGGTTCCTTAGCGAGTGCTATGGCGCCAGTGTTGTCACACAATATCTCCAGTGGGTCCAATGCACTTGGAACCACGCCAAGCTCAGTGATAAAGTTCCTGATCCAAACTCCTTCACTTGACGCTTCTGCAGCAGCCATGTATTCCGCTTCTACTATAGATCCCGCGATCACGCTTTGCTTGCAGCTTCTCCAGCTCACAGCTCCTCCATTCAAAATATGCACGTATCTTGTCTGAGATTTATAATCATCCTTGTCGGTGTCGAAACTAGCGTCGACGTAACCTTTTACGACGAGCTGTTCGTCACCCCCATAGACTAAAAACATTTCTTTAGTCCTATTTAGGTACTTTAGGATGTTCTTCACGGCTGTCCAGTGTTCCACTCCTGGATCACTTTGATATCTGCTCGTCAAACTAAGAGCATTGGACACATCCGGTCTAGTACACAACATGGCATATATGATAGAACCTATGGCCGAGGCATAAGGCACTTTGCTCATAGCTTCCCTATCATTTACCATAGCTGGACACTGAGCCTTGCGCAATATCTTACCTGACAACATAGGCACTGAACCTTTCTTTGCCTTATCCATTCTGAACCTTTTCGGAACTTTGTCTAGGTATGTACTCTGGCTTAAAGCTATCAGGCGTCTTTGTCTATCTCTATAGATTTTGATGCCCAATATATAAGCAGCTTCACCTAGGTCTTTCATTGAAAAACACTTGTTCAAATAACTCTTCACATCGTTAAGCATGTTAATGTCATTTCCAATAATCAATATGTCATCCACATATAGTACCAGAAATGTCACCGAGCTCCCACTCACTTTCTTGTAGATACAAGCTTCGTAGCAATTTGGAACAAATCCAAAGCTCTTGATCACTTGATCAAAACGAAGGTTCCAACTCCGAGATGCTTGCTTCAGTCCATAAATGGAACGCTAAAGTTTGCATACTTTATCAGCATCCTTAGGATCGACAAAACCTTCGGGTTGCATCATATACAACTCTTCATCAATGTTGCCATTGAGGAACGCAGTCTTGACATCCATCTGCCATATTTCATAATCATGAAAAGCAGCAATTGCTAATAAAATCCGAATGGACTTAAACATCGCTACGGGAGAGAAAGTCTCATCGTAGTCAACACCTTGAACTTGTCGAAAACCTTTCGTGACAAGCCGTGCTTTATAGACGGTAACATTACCATCCGCGTCTGTTTTCTTCTTGAAGATCCATTTGCACTGAACGGCCTTTCGGTCGCTAGGAGGGTCCACCAAAGTCCATACTTGATTTTTGCTCATGGATCCCAATTCGGATTTCATGGCTTCTAGCCATTTCTCAGAGTCTGGGCTCATCATCGCTTCCTCATAGTTCGTAGGTTCACTGTCTTCTACCAACAAGACAGTCAAGACAGGGTTGCCGTACCACTCAGGAGGGGCACGCGACCTTGTCGACCTGCAACGTTCAGTAGCAGCATCGTCCGAAGCTTCATGATCCTTGTCATTAGCTTCCTCTATTGTTGGTGCAGGCGGCACTAGAACAATTTCAGGTGCTGTACTACTCTCCAATTCAAGAGAAGGTTCAATAACCTCGTCTAGCTCTACTTTCCTCCCACTCACTTCTTTCGAGAGAAACTCCTTCTCAAGAAAGGAACCGTTCTTTGCGACAAACACTTCTCAATCGAATTCACAACACTAGCCTTTCACAAGTGTTACAATACGATGCTTTTCGTGGATTGGATTGGTTTTAGCAAGGATAGGATTTCTGATTGCCTTCGGTTCTGTGATAGAAGGTATACCCAATAGTTTCCTTAGGGTATCCTATGAAGACGCATTTCTCCGCTTTGGGTTCGAGCTTGTCCGGCATCAACTTCTTGACGTAAGCTTCGCATCCCCAAACTTTAAGAAACGACAACTTAGGTTTAGTACCAAACCACAGTTCATACGGTGTCGTCTCAACGGATTTAGATGGTGCCCTATTTAAAGTGAATGCAGCGGTTTCTAATGCATAACCCCAAAATGATAACGGAAAATCAGTAAGAGACATCATTGATCGGACCATATCTAATAGGGTTCGATTCCGGCGTTCAGACACACCATTGCGCTGTGGTGTTCCGGGTGGCGTGAGTTGCGAAACGATTCCGCTTGCTTTAAGATGCGTGAGAAAATCATAACTCAAATATTCACCTCCACGATCGGATCGTAGAAACTTAATCTTTCTGTTACGATGGTTCTCCACTTCATTCTGAAATTCCTTGAACTTTTCAAATGATTCAGATTTATGTTTCATTCAATAGATATACCCATATCTACTTAAGTCATCGGTAAAAGTGAGAAAATAGCGATATCCACGGCGCGTCGAAATACTCATCGGTCCGCATACATCGGTATGTATGATTTCCAACAAGTCAGTTGCTCGCTCCATCATATCGGAGAACGGGGTTTTGATCATCTTGCCCATGAGGCATGGTTCGCATGTGTCAAATGATTCAAAATCAAGAGACTCCAAAAGTCCATCAGAATGGAGTTTCTTCATACGCTTTACACCAATATGACCTAGACGACAGTGCCACAAATAAGTAGTATTATCACTATCTACTTTGCATCTCTTAGCCTCAATGTTATGGATGTGTGTTTCATCCCTTTCGAGATTTAGAAGAAATAAACCATTCACAATAGGTCCATGACCATAAAAGATGTTACTCATATAAATAGAACAACCATTATTCTCCGATTTAAATGAATAACCATCTTGCAATAAACAAGATCCAGAAATAATGTTCATGCTCAACGCAGGCACATAATAACATTTATTGAGGTTTAAAACTAATCCCGAAGGTAAAACTAAGGAGAGCGTGCCGACGGCCATCACATCAACTCTTGATCCGTTGCCAACGCGCATCGTCACCTCATCCCTCGCAAGCCGCCGTCTATTCCGTAGCTCCTGTTTCGAGTTACAAATATTAGCAACTGAACCAGTATCAAATACCCAGGCACTACAACGAGGGCTAGTAAGGAAAACATCAATAACATGTATATCAAATATACCTTTGATGGTGCCAGCCTTCTTGTCCGCTAAGTACTTTGGATAGTTGCGCTTCCAATGACCCTTGTCCTTGCAATAGAAGCACTCAGTGTCCGGCTTAGGACCAGACCTGAGCTTCTTCTCAGCAGGGGCAACGTGCTTGCCGCCGCCTTTCTTGAAGGGCTTCTTTGCACCCTTACCTTTCTTGAAGGTGGGGGGCTTGTTGACCATCAACACATGATTATCCTTTTTGATGTCCACTTTCGCAGCCTTCAGCTTTGCGAAGAGCTCGGTGATCATATCAGTGGAACCAATCTGATTATGAGTTACTACAAAACTTTTGTAGCTGGGAGGGAGTGATTGCAGAACCCTGTCAATCTTGAGCTCCTCTGGAATCTTGCAGTCCAGTTGCTCAAGGCGTTGAGTGTAGCCCGACATCTTAATGGTGTGCTCACTAACGGAACTCCCTTCCTCCATCTTGCAGTTAAAGAACTTCTCAGAGATCTCATATCTCTCAGAACGGGCCTGAGTCTGAAACATGGTTTTCAGCTCCTCGAGAATCTCAAAGGGCCCAGGATATTCTTCAAAACGATTTTGAAGGTCCGATTCCATAGCAAACAACATGGTGCTCTTAATCACACCATAATCATCTTTGCGCGATTGATAGACAGCTTTCTTATCAGCCGGCGCAGTAGCAGCAGGGCGTCACCTAACGCATTCTCAAGGACACAGTCCTTTTGACCGCCAGAGAGAATGATTCTCAGATTGCGGAACCAGTTGGTGAAGTTAGACCCATTGTTTTTAAGCTTTTCCTTCTCAGCAAAAACGTTGAAGTTGAAGTTGGACTTAGCCATTTGATCTACAATGTTTGCAAGTGAAAATTAGACTATGTTCATGATAACTAGTTCAACTTTTAATCAAATTACTAGATGAACTCCCACTAAATTCAACATCCCTCAAGTTGTTTAGTGAACACGATCCAAATTCACCATGCCTAATCCGATCTTCACGAGAAGAGATGTGGTTTCAATGGTGGACAACGAAGTGTCGATCATATCATTCATATGACTCATGCTTAACCTTTCGGTTCATGTGTTCCGAGGCCATGTCTGTACATGCTAGGCTCGTCAAGTTAGACCCAAGTATTTCCGCGTGTGCAAAACTGGCTTGCGCCCGTTGTATGTGAACGTAGAGTCTATAGCACCCGATCATCACGTGATGCTTGGACACGACGAACTTTCGCAACGGTGCATACATTGGGAGAACACAGTTTTATCTTGATCTTTAAGTGAGGAATCATCTTATAATGCTACCGTCGCGATCTAAGCATAATAAGATACATAAAAGGATAAACATCACATGCATATAACTTTATGTGACATGGTATAGCCAATCTTCGCGCAATGATCTCCATCTTGTGCGTGCCGGCATGATCTCCATCACTCCACCATGATTGCCTCCACCACGAATAGCAACTACAACTATTGCTAACTACTTAGCGATAAAGTGAAACTATTACATGGCGTATAAGAAGTTGACACACAGGTCATACACAATTATAAAGACAACCATATGGCTCCTGCCGGTTGTGTACTCATCGACATGCAAGTCGTGAAACATTACAAAACATGATCATCGCATACATTATACACATCACATCTTGGGCCATACCATATCATAGAAAACACTCCCTGCAAAAACAAGTTAGACGCCTCTACTTTGTTGTTGCATGTTTTACGTGGTTTATGGGAGTAGCATGCTAAGAACGATTCTTACCTACGAAAAGTCACAACGGTGATATTATGGTTACCAAACTCCGGTGTAAATCCCATGACAACTATAGTGAGAGAAACTGGCATCCACCAGCCGCATGTGTGGAACAAGCCACACGTCAAGTGCGGAGCCAGTCTCGCAAACGACGTCGCGTAAGGTTGGCCTGGACCGCTTCAATCTCACTATCCCGCGTCATAAGAAGAACACAAACAAGAGGCTTGCAACAGAAAACATCAACGCCCGCAACAACCATGTTGCGTTCTACTCGTGAAACACATGTACGCATAGATCTAGCTCTGATACCACTGAAGGGTTTCGCGGCATAGTAAATCAAAATTTTCTACGGATGCGAACAGAGGGAAGCCGAGATCTGATCTAGGAGATGCGAACAACGAGAGAGATTGGATTAGATCTTCATACCCTTTAAGATTCGCACAGCGGAACATTCGTCGGAACATGGGTGATGTAGTCGTACTCGCTTCTCCTCCTCGCGATCCGATCCGATCTAGCACCGCAAGTGGCGATGCCTCCGGGAGATGCACACGTGCAGCACCTCGACGTCTCCTCCTTCCTCGGTCCATCAAGTATGGTGGAGAGACGGATTGGATCTACAACGCGACGGCGCGGTGCAAGTGGTGGAGAGTTTCTGCAGCAGGGCTTCGCCTACACGCAGTCGGGAGGGAGAGAGAGGAGGGAAGCAGGACGACTAGGCTTGAGGGGAAGGTGTGGGGGGGGGGGTGAGCCCCAGCCCTCTATATATAGAGGGGTGGGCGCCAGCCCTAGCCCCTCCCCCAAGCCTAGGCCGGCGGCCAAAGGAGGGAGGAGTGGGGGGCAAGGAAACCCCCCCCTTTCTAGAAGCTCCAAACTAGGGTTTCCCCTTGTTTGGCCGGCTGGGCCCTATGGGGCCTTGTGCCCCTGGCCCAATGCGGCCAGGGAACTCCCTCATAGGCCCATGCCCCTTCTCGACAGGTGGGACCACGTTGGCCCCCTTCCGGAAGGTTCTAGAAGCTTCCGGTACAATACCGATTAACCCGGAACAATTCCAAACTCCAAAAACTGCACTGCCTTATATGAATCTTATTCTCCGGACCATTTCGGAACCTCTCGTGATGTCCCGGATCCCATCCGAGACTCCGAAAAAAAACTCATAAACCAATTATCCAATCTATCCTAGCGTCGAGACACGTTAAGTGTGTGACCCTTCGGGTTCGAGAATATGCAGACATGATCTGTTGGAGATATGCCCTAGAGGAAATAATAAATGTAGTTATTATTATATCTTTGTGTTTATGATAAATGTTTACATTCATGCTATAATAGTATTAACAGGGAAACATTAATACTTGTGTGATTTGTAAACTTAGTTTGAAGTCCCTAGTATAGCCTCTATACTTCACTAGCTTGTTGGTTGATAAATGATTGTGGTTTCCCTATCATGAACATTGAGATGTTATCAACAACAAGATCATATCGTTAGGAGAATGATATGGTGGACATACTCCTATAGATAAGCGTAGCATAAAGATCAAGTCATTTCAATAGTTCAATTGCTATATGCTTTCTGATACATAGTAACCTAATTCCTTCGACCATGAGATCATGCATATCACCTTTACCGGATGGATGCTTTGATGACATCAAACACCACACCGTAACTGGGTGGCTATAAAAGTGGCATTGAGTGTTCGGAAAGTATTGGTTGAGACACATGGATCAAGAGTGGGATTTGTCCATCCATATGACGGATAGATATTCTCTGGGCCCTCTCGGTGAAATGTCATCCAATTAGCTTGCAAGCATGTGACTGGCGCACAAGGGATCACATATCACGGGAACGAGAAAAGAGTACTTATCAGTAACGAGGTTGAACTAGGTATGCAGAGATACCGACGATCATAACCTCGGATAAGTAACATATCGTGAGACAAAGGGAAATTGGTATCGTATGTAAGTGGTTCATTCGATCGCAAAGTAATCGTAGAAATATGTGGGAGCCATATGAATTTCCAGATTCCTCTATTGGTTATTGTTCGGAGAAGTGTCTCGATCATGTCCGCATAATTCACGAACCGTAGGGAGACACACTTAAGGATTCGACGTTGTTTTAAGTAGTTATGGTATTATGAGAAAGAGACCAAATGTTGTTCGGAGTCTCGGATGGGATCCGGGATATCACGAGGTGATCCAGAATGGTCCAGAAAATAAGATTCATATAAAGAAAGTCCCGTTTCGGAGTTCGGATATGATTCCGGTGAATGTTCTAGAAGGTTCCGGAATGTCCGGCACTCCGGGAGGGGGGAGGGGTACATGAATGTGTCATTACATATTGGAATGATTGCATCATGTACTAAGTGTTCTTGCTGTCCCAAATAAAGGATTAAATTGAATCCTAAAACAGAAAAGTCAAATGTCCAGTTTGAAAGTCAAACGGCTAAAACAAGAAACTGTGGGAAACAAGCAAGAGGAGTTGGGAACCGACTTGAGGGAGGAGTCTCCTCCCCAAGCCGGCGCGCCACCCAAGGCCGAATTGGGGAGGGACTCCCCTCCCCTGGCCGCGCCTCCCCACCTATAAAAGGAGGGGCAGGGCCCCCTCCTCTAGACACACAAGTTTCTACCTCTAATCTCCGGTTTAGAGCCGTTTTGGTTTAGAGCTTCTAATTGCTTTAGCCTGCGGTTTAGAGCCTTCTAATTGGTGTGTCTAATCTCTAGACCACTAATAGCCCTCTCTCATAATCCACCATACTCGCTCCGGCTTAAGGCGAAGCCCTGCGGGATCTCCCCTCTACTTCCGGTACCACGCCGTTGTGCTGCCGGAATCGCGAGGAGAGTGCTACAACCTCCGCTGCCTGCTGGAACAAGGGAGAGGAAGGTCTTCGTCGAGTACCGAACGTGTGACCGACTGCAGGAGCGCTGCCGGAACGCAGCGCCGGAAGGATCGTCTACACGATCTTGAGATCGGGAAGAGTACGACTACATCACCCACGAGAATCCGCTCTCGTTAAACGCTTTGGAATCTTCGAGGGTAAGTTATTCCATCGACTCGTTGCTACAATCTAGTAGATAGATCTTGGCTTGTTTGTTTGTATGCGATAGAAATTTTTTGTTTTCCATGCTACGAACCCCTACATGATCTTCTATCAATAATCAACAGCGGGGTCTGGAAACCCATATTGACTCCGACACATTCATCGATGATCATATCGGATGAACCACGATGCCAGGATTCAATTAATCCCATATATATTCCCTTCGTCTCGCGATATTTTACTTGCCCGAGATTTGATCGTCGGTACCGTCATACCTAGTTCAATCTCGTTCATAGCAAGTACTTTACTCGTTCCGTAATCCGATATCACTTTGTGATTAACTCCTTAACCACATGCTTGCAAGCGTTGTTGATATCGATTACCGAGTGGGCCCGAAGTATATCTCTCCGACTTGGGAGGGACAAATCCCATCTCGATACATACAACCCAACAGATACTTTCCGATCACCTGAGAGACACCTTTATGATCACCCTCTCATAGGATGACGTTTGATGACCTCAAAGCTTTCTTCCGATACCAGGGAGTTGTATTATCTCATGGTCTAAGGAATACAATATTTGACATAAGAAAAGCTTCGCAAAGATGAACACAATGACACGATCTAATTGCTCTGCTTAGTTTGGGTTTATCCATCATATCATTCTCCCAATGATATAATCTCATTATTAATCGACAACTCATGTCTATGGTTAGGAAACCTTAACCATCATTAATCAATGAGCTAGTCCATAGAGGCGTACTAGGGACACGGTGTTGTTCACAAACCACACAAGTATTAAAGTTTCCGCTTAATACAATTCTATCATGGAATATAAACATTATCATGAACAAGAATTATAATAATAACATCTTTATTATTGCCTCTAGGGCATAATTCCAACACCTACACCCAAACCCTAGCTCCTGGCGTGTCCACACAAGTGCTGCCGCCGCCTAGGGTTTCCTCCCAACTCGCCGAGTCAGGGCTTCCCCAAGCCCTAGCCGCCGGCTACACCTCTCCCCTTGGTGCCTCTAAACCCTAGACCACCAAGGCCTCTCTCATAGTCCACCATACTCGCTCCGTCTTAAGGCGAAGCCCTGCGAGATCTCCCCTCTACTTCCGGTACAACGCCGTCGTGCTGCCGGAATCGCGAGGAGAGTGCTACAACCTCCGATGCCTGCTGGAACAAGGGAGAGAAAGGTCTTCATCGTGTACCGAACGTGTGATCGACTGCGGAAGCGCTGCCAGAACGCAACGCCGGGAGGATCGTCTACACGATCTTGAGATCGGAAGTGTACGACTACATCACCCACGAGAATCTGCTCTCGTTAACCGCTTTGGATCTTCGAGGGTTAGTATTATATCGACTCATTGCTAGAATCTAGTAGATAGATCTTGGCTTGATCATAGATTAGATCTTGATTGTGTGTTCATGCGGTAGAAATTTTTTGTTTTCCATGCTACGAACCCCTACAGTGGTATTAGAGCCGTGTCTATATGTAGATATGTTGCACGAGTAGAACACAATGGTCATTGTGGGCGTTGATGCTTTTGTTGTCGATTGCTTCTTGTGTACTTTTCATCTTGCGGGATGGTGGGATGAAGCGGCCTGGGCTAACCTTACATGACATCGTTCATGATACTTGCTCCACGCTTGACATGCAACTTGTATTGCATAAGTGGCTTTGCGGGTGCCTGTTTCTCCCAAAATAGTTAAGATTCAATTTACAACGGGTGATTGACAATACTAGTATCAATGTTGTGGTTCTTGTTCGTAAGTTAGAACGACACTTATTGAAAGCCCCAAACCACGTAAAACATGCAAAGAAAATTAGAGGCGTCTAACTTTGTTTTGCAGGGGTGTGCTGTGATGTGATATGGCCATGATTGTGATTATATTTGATGTATGCAATGTTCCTTATTGTAAGTTGACAACCGGCAGGAGCCATATGGTTGTCTTTTAAATTCCGTTAAGACCCGCGTGTCTATTATTCAAAGTAGTTGTAATAGTTGATGCTAGTGGATGACAACCATGAAGCGGCGCCATTGACCTTGACGCCACACCGATGATGATGGAGATCATGTTCGTGCTTGAAGATGGAGATCGGAAGCACAAGGAGAAAGGCCATATCATATCACATATTTTGAATTGCATGTGATGTTAATCCTTTTATGCATCTTGTATTGCTTAGTTCATGACGGTAGCATTATAAGATGATCCCTCAAACACACAATTTCAAGTTTTAAAGTGTTCATCCTTAGTAAGCACCATTGATAAAGCTCGTTGTTTCGAAGCATCACGTGATGATCGGGTGTGTTAGACTCTGCGAGTGTATACAACGTGAGCAAGCCAGATTTGCTCATGCGGAAGCTAAGGTTTGATCTTGACGAGCCTAGCATGTACATACATGGTCTCGAAACACGGATCACCGAAAGGTAAAGCATGAATCATATAGTAGATATGATGAACATGTTGATTGTTCGCCATTGAAGCTACATCAACTCTCGTGATGATTGGTTTTGATGTGGTGGATTTGGTTCGTGTGATCACTAAAACAATGTGAGGGATATTGTTTTGAGTGGGAGTTCAACAGCAATATGATTAAAAGTTGAACACTATTTATCATAAATTAAATCAAAGTGAATTTGCATAGTTGTTGTAGTCATTGGCATCCGTTTACCACCTTGCGCTTAGTTATAATTGAGATGATAGAACTATAGAATTCTGGTTAGTTACTTTACAAACTGGTATCGTATTGTTTTGAAGTGTTAATCTAAAGTTTAAAAGTCCCATTGCAAACTTTCAGTAAGTTTCGATTACTCCGTGAAGTTTAATAGTTGGTATTAAATCAAGAGTAACAATTCCAGTGTTAGTATGTAAGCATCATGTTTATCTCCATGATTCTTAATATTCGAAAGATAGTTTCAATATCAAGGTAATCTAGGAGTTGAAAGAGTTGTTTCAGAAACCATCATGTATGGAAGATATTGCGATATCTGAAATGATGTTTTGGTTACAACATGATAGAGTATAATATGGCAAAGTTTACGTTCTCATATTTGATGAGAATTTACAAAATGTTGGAGACATTAGTTGTCCTAATCCTCCAAAAGGATTTGGAGAGCAACATTATACTCGTGATTCACCATTATAAGCTAAAAAGTAGCTTGATCATGGATAATCCCATGATAAGGGTGAATATTTGATGTAGGTAAAATGTTTACTACACCAAGAGATTACTAAAGAAAGGAATTTGAAAGAACACCAAACATTTGATGATGGTGATCTACTTCAAAGTGCAAGTCCAAAGATATTGGTATTTTACTATACATGCTTTGGACTATGTGTCATGTATATGGCTCCACTATTGATGTTGATAGATTCTTTCAAACAGAAAAGGAAATACTGAAAGAGAATCTCATAAATATATGGCAGAAAAGAAAAGACTAGAATTGTTCATCTTAAGTATATAGATGATATACATGTTATGGCTATATTCTTTGCTTATTAAACAATATGGTTCTTAAGTATTTGATACTGAATTTGTTGGTGTGAATCGTCATACGAAACAACACAATTCATGAACTACAATGGCCTAAGCAACTAGCAAAAGAATATGTGATGATGTTCATCGAGAACAAATAAAGGGTTATTGTGTTGCTCGTTAAACATCAAAGCTTGCCTTCAAGATTTGTTTTATCAGGTATTATGAGAACAAAAGGGTTGTTCAAATAATTGTCGTAATCCATCAAAGATGGATGATTCACAAATCTCGTTGGCGAAATCACATCCATAAAACTAGTGCTAAAAATGTCGAAAGACAAATTGATTAAAAGATCACTTAGGAAGTGACATCGCCGTTTAAAATTATATTGGAAAGAAAACATGAAGAAACTCCATGTGGATGGAATTTTGGAGTCTTTTTGATTTTTGATCAAATGACGCTTGTGAAACTTTCCTAGAGATAATTAAAACTTCATTCTTAGGCCAAAAGGGAATGAATGACTAGCTTATTGGAACTTGTACATATTGTTGTATGAAGTCCATTGTGTGTAGTCAAGAGCGATGGATTTCAACTTCATATGCTTTCTCCAAAAATTTGAGTGAATATATGAATATTTACTTAATAAGGATGAAGTATGAAACATTTGAAAAGTTCAAAGATTTTCAAGATGAAGTGAAAAAATCATTGTAACAAGAATATAAATAGTTTATGATAAGATCATAAAGGAAGATATTTGAGTTACAAGTTTAGCATAATACCTAAGATTTAAGGAATCGTTCCATGGATTTGCATTTCCCGAAACACCATAAGAGTATGGAGCGTTCGAGATATGTAATTAAACCTTGTTTGACATGGTAAGATCGAAGGTGTAATTCATAAAACTGCCATTATATTTGAAAGATTAAAAGCTTTAGAGACTACCGTTTTTCCACTGAAAAGAGCTCCATCATAATCCGTTGAATTGACACCATATAAAGTTATGGTTTGGGATAACATTGGTATGCTATACATAATAAAGATGATTGCAACCAAAGTCGGATGAACCTATCTTTGTATGTTATTTCGAATAACTGTTCCTCCATAACATCGGAGACAAAAGTGTTTGTCGCTTAGAACGTCAAGTTTCTTTGAGAAGGAATTTTTGTGAAAAGTTAAGTGGGAGGAAAATAGAACTTTGATAAGGTTAAAAGAACCTTAGCTATATGTGCAGAGTTGCGCAGCGCCGAAAAGTGTTCCGGAGGCAGCAACAATGCTCATGGCTCACGTACCTCAAAGGTTGTGGTTACGGAGGTCAAAGTTTCTATTGAAACAAGTAGATCGGGTAAACAATCAAATACCAAGATTTGAGAGTTAAATAATTATTTGACAATAATGATCCGACTACATGCAAAGAAGCGATGATGGTCCCTGACTCCGTCATATGGCTTGAAGCCATAAAATCCGTGATAGTTCCATACACGAGAAATCAAGCTTTAAACTTGAAGGACCCTCGAGAAAGGTGTAAGACCTTACAGTTGTGTTTGGATCTATAAAGAAATAGACATGGATGTTTCACATCTATGAAATAGTCGACATGTTGGGAAAGAGTTCACAACAATGTTCAAAGGTTGACTATGACAAGATTTGATCTTTCATAGTGATATTTAGTCTAGACGGATTAATGTAGCAACCACTACATATAATTTTGTTATGTGGTAGTTGAATAAACAAAACAAGTTCTTCTAATAGAATTTTTACCCAGGACATGTGCATAAAACGGTCCATAGGGTTTTGTTAATTCAAAGGATGCTAAAAGCATATGCAAACTTCAATGGTTGAAGTAAGCATTGCGGAGTTGGAATCTTCACTATGATGAAACTGTTAAAGGAGTTTAAATTCGTCGGAGACGAAGAAGATGCTTGCACTTGCAAGAAATTACGTGGGAGCGCTAAGACATATTTCTAGTACATTATGTGGAAGACATATTGTTGATTGGAAGTGATGTATATTTTTATTAACACGGGATAAGAATTTCATCTCGATGAAAGGCTTAGGCAGAACCCGAATATTTGGCATCAATGTCTATATGGATAAATTGTGACGCCAATATGGTTGTGCCAGAAGTACAGAGAGGAGATATTGAATGAGTTTAATATAGAAACTACAAGAAAGGTTCTTGTTGCACAGAAAGGATTGAATGAGTTCAATATTGATGATATATTCAAGTGTATTGACACTTGGTAAGTGAAACAAAGATTCAAGTATATATTGATACTTGATGTATGAAATCACAAAGAGTATTTATATCAATCATACTGTGATATGTACAAATCCAGATATGGCCTATGCTCTAAATTTTATGAGCATATACCGGAATGATTCATAAGATGATCATTGGACGATAGTAAGGATATTCTTATGATCTTTTGGAAGAACTAATAGTATATTATTTTGTAGAAGTGACAAATAGATGGTTAGTTCATTGTAAAAGTTCTACATTGATACTAGTTTTGTCACAAAGTACAAATTAAGTTTATCTCAATCTAAACTAAGGGTGGCACAATATGATGGAAAGCAAGTTCCATAATGGATTTGGATGAGTTCCAAAGTTAAGATATTGTGACAGATACTACAACAAAAGGGCTAAGTATATAATTGCTATTATAGCAGCAAAAGAGGGCATTTGTGTCAAGTAGTTTGTTACCAAACTAGGTGTAGTTCACAGCGGGATAATACTATGAAGATATATTGTACGACAATATTATCAACATGTTTTAACCCCAAAGAACTAAAGGTCTCACCAAAGGACCAAATTTATACAAAGCCATCTCATTAGAGAATGAGTGATGCGTAGTGACGCAAAGACATGCAATTACACACGGACCTGGAAGTGTCAGATCCGGAGATCAGTTGACCACTAGCAATCGTGTACATACAACACCAGAAAGCCATAGGTGTTGAATACACAAAGGTTTAAAACTAGATTATTGACTCTAGTGCAAGTGGGAGACTGTTGGAGATATGCCCAAGAGGCAATAATAAAGTGGTTATTATCATATCTTCATACTAATGATAAATGTTTACATACCATGCTATAATTGTATTAACCGGAAACATTAATACTTGTGTGATTTGTAAACATAAAAGAGTCCCTAGTAAAGCCTCTTGTTAAACTAGCTTGTTGGTTAATATATGATCATGGTTTCCTGATCATGAACATAGAGATGTTATTAACAACAGGGTCATATCATTAGGAGAATGATGTGATGGACATACTCCTATAGTTAAGCATAGCATAAAGATCAAGTCATTTAATATAGTTCATTTGCTATAAGCTTTCTGATACATAGTAACCTAATTCCTTCGACCATGAGATCATGTTAATCACCATCACCGGAAGGATGCTTTGATGACATCAAACACCACACCATAACTGGGTGGCTATAAAGGTGGCATTGAGTGTGCGGAAAGTATGGGTTGAGGCACATGGATCAAGAGTGGGATTTGTCCATCCATATGACGGATAGATATACTCTGGGCCCTCTCGGTGGAATGTCATTCAATTAGCTTGCAAGCATGTGACTGGCTCACAAGGGATCACATACCACGGGAACGAGAAAAGAGTACTTATCGGTAACGAGGTTGAACTAGGTATGCAGAGATACCGACGATCAAAACCTCGGATAAGTAAACTATCGTGAGACAAAGGGAAATTGGTATCGTATGTAAGTGGTTCATTCGATCGCAAAGTAATCGTAGAAATATGTGGGAGCCATATGAATTTCCATATTCCTCTATTGGTTATTGATCGGAGAAGTGTCTCGGTCATGTCCGCATAATTCACGAACCGTAGGGAGACACACTTAAGGATTCGATGTTGTTGAGTAGTTATGGAATGATGAGTAAGAGACTGAATGTTGTTCGGAGTCTCGGATGGGATCCGGGATATCACGAGGAGATCCGGAATGGTCCGGAGAATAAGATTCATATAAGGAAAGTCCTGTTTCGGAGTTCGGGAATGATTCCGGTGTTTTCATCGGGAATGTTGTAGAAGGTTCCGGAAGGTCCGGCACTCCGGAGGGGAAGGGTACATGAATGTGTCATGACAATGTGGAATGGTTGCATCATGTACTATATGTCATCGCTGAGCAAAATAAAGGGATAAATCAAATCCTAGTTTGAAAAGTCAAACGCCAATTTGAAAAGTCAAACGGCAAGTTTGCTTGGTGGAGGGAGAGTAGGAAACCTACTTAGGGAGGAAGTCCTACTCCCTCCACCCGTCGGCCAAGGAGGAGGAGTTGGAGTAGGACTCCCTCCTCCCAACCACGCCTCCCTCCCACCTATAAAAGGAGGGGCAGGGGTGCCCCTCTTCCCTACACCCAAACCCTAGCTCCTGGCGCCTCCACACAAGGCGAAGCCCTGCGAGATCTCCCCTCTACTTCCGGTACCACGCCGTCGTGCTGCCGGAATCGCGAGGAGAGTGCTACAACCTCCGCTGCCTGCTGGAACAAGGGAGAGGAAGGTCTTCATCATGTACCGAACGTGTGACCGACTGCGGAAGCGCTGCCGGAACACAGCGCCGGGAGGATCATCTACGCGATCTTGAGATCGGAAGTGTACGACTACATCACCCACGAGAATCTGCTCTCGTTAACCGCTTTGGATCTTCGAGGGTTAGTATTCTATCGACTCGTTGCTACAATCTAGTAGATAGATCTTGGCTTGATCATAGATTAGATCTTGATTGTGTGTTCATGCGGTAGAAATTTTTTGTTTTCCATGCTACGAACCCCTACAAAAACAACTTTCTGTCTGGGCCTTCTGTTGGATGAAAGAGTGACCCTTCTGTTTCCAAAGTAGTTCAACAGCTTGGTTTTGTTGATCCATATCTCTGCAACCTGAAATCTCTACTTAAGACATTCAGTAGAGGTTATCTATCGAAGTATGTGGTCATGTTCTTTCTATTGGAAGCTTTCTTCTTCAGAAGCTTCAAAACCTTCTGTAAGTTCCATGGTCTCAATCCTTATGAAGACCAGCTATCTAACAACTTGAAACCTTCTCCTCTTGTTTCTTCTGTTACCTTGATGTGTTTCATGTTCGTCATCTCAGAGTTGTTTCTAAACACTCCATCCATGAGTTGACCATGAGATACTCTATGTGTTGTTTAGTGTGTTTCCCTCTTGTCTTTAGAGTAGCCCTGTTCCTTTTCTCTTTGTCTCTCTTCCTACCTTTGGAATCTCGGGTCGAGATTCTCGTAAGGGGGATAGAGCTGTAACACCTCAGTTTTAGCTAATTATATATTAGGGTTTGTTTTGTGCATCATAAGCATCATACCTTAAAAATGCATGCATTAAGAATTAAGGCAAAACCCTAAACCCTAATCCTTTCCTCTCTATTTGAAATCAATTCAAATGGTTTTGATTTTGAAAAACTACCAAAATTATTGGAACCCAAATGGTTATTAAGGGTCTCCTTGTTATTTTAAATATTTACAAAGCCTCTTGTATTTTGAAAATGTTCAAAACAGATTACAAAATGAAAATTCAAAAGAAGAAATGAAAACAGAAATAGAAAAGTGTTTAGAATGAAAAACTGGAGCCAGCTAACCTATCTGGGCCGGCCCACTTCTCCCTTTCCTTCCCTGTCGCCAGCCAGCAGCCTCCTGCGGCCCACCTCGGCCCTGTCGCAGCCCAACTGGACCGATACCCCTTCGACGTCATCTTCCTCTCGATGAAGCGAAGAAGCTCGGTGGCTCGCCGCCGGCCACCTGATGCCGCCACGCGCTAAGATCAACGTCGCCGCCCACCAGCACCTACAAGTATCCTGCCTCTCCACCGAGAAGCCCTAGCACACCACTCCTTCCTCTGCCTCGCTTCCTCCCTACAGAGCGCGCAAACCCTAACCCAGGGCTTGCAGGTTCCGTGCTTCCCCACCGTTTCCGAGCTCACCGTGACCAGCAGAGGACACTGTTGGACTGCCTCTCCCTACTGAGCATCCTTGTAGAAGGAATCGACCCCGCGCACCGCGAATCCTCGCCGTCGACCTCATCTCCTCCGATGCCGGCCAGCGTCGATTCTGCGCCGTCCGGCCTCCCCGAGCCTCGCTGACCCCTCCATCGTGCTCCTGGTGAGCTGCTGGTCCTCATGGACCCTCTCTCTCGCCTCTTCTCGCTCTGGTTCCTCCTCCCTGTCGACCACATGCCACTACTGCCGCTCGCCGTCGTCGTGCTCCCCTCTCCGGTGACCCTTTCGAGGCGGCGCCGCTAATCTTTGGCTCGCCTCAACCTACTCTCTCTAACGCGTGCATGCACGCTCCCTAGATCGCCCTCCACCTCCGTCCCCTTGCCGTTCTGTGGCTCAGCGGCGTCGATGACGTCACGGTGACATCACCCTGGCGTCAACACGCAGTCAGACCCGGTCAAACCTGGCCTAGGTCCCACCCTGCCCACGTGGAGGATGAGTTGGCCCAGGGCCCATCTGTCTGTCTTTGCGGCTAGTTGTTGCTGTGGTGTAAAAGGTTTAATCATTTGATTTAATAATTTCAGAATTTGAATAAAACTTGTAAATTCAATAACTAATTATTTATACGTCAGAAAAATACAAGTAATATATCAAAATGTTCAGAAAAATGAGCTCTATCTAGTTAAGCTATAATAATGCATTGATCAACAACTTACATGACAAGTTTAATTAGGAGAACATAGTAACCCCTTATAGGTAAATCCGGAGTTTCCCCGAGTTAGGGTTTTCAGCCCTCGGAACCCCGATTTAATGATCGATCATGTTTTAGGGTTTCAATTCAATACAATTTAACTTGTCATATCATCATACTTGCTTGAGCATTGCATCAATGCCATGTGTTGATTGTTTCCCCCTTTCTTTCCGGTGTTTGGTTCTTCCCGATAGAATATGATATCGAGATCAAGATCGAAGACCGAGATCAATACCGTCGAAGATCGAAGACCGACAAACAATACTTGACCAACTGTAACCAAGTCAAGTAAAAGGCTCCCGAAGATCTTCTTATCTGCTATCAACTGGCAAAGGCAAGCAAAGCCCCACCATGATATAATCCTATGATTTCAAAAGCATTTCTATTCCTGCCATGTTGCATTCGATTCTATTGTGGTCTTTTATCGATAGATAAAGTATCCTATCTATTGCATTACTTCCTTTGAGCTTATATTACCTGATCCATTGCTCCTAGCATAACTAGGTTTGGCTTGTGTGCACTGCTAGAGCTTTTATATGTGTCTTTCTTAGCCATGCATAGCTGTCAGTACTGGTTCATCCAGATGATGTATCAGATGCAGATAATCTAGTATGACAGGAGATCGTGATGAGATTATATCAAAGGTGATATGAGTTAAACATGCTAAGGCTTGTATGGGAGGCCACAGTGGGATGTGGTTTTTCTAGTCCCATGCTCGCCACCACTAGGACCTGAGTTCTTGCCTTTGGAACCGAGACGAGCGTACAGCCACACGGGGCTTGGGGACCCCTCGCCTGTTAACTTGCCTAGTAGATTACATGAGTCACATAGTTCGGGCGTTCCATTCGACATACGCATTGAAAATGTTTTCGAAAGAAGGAGGTGAAGGAGGTGCATTCATACAGGTAGGGAAGCGTGGACCGGGTTGCTTGGGGTTGATGGCTCCCCTGGTAAACCAACCTCGCCTCACATCTTTAAGTACCGACTTCGGGATTTGACCCGTTACGGCGGAACAATACTTATTGCGTGACTCATGGTCTCGGCGAAAGCAAGGTAAAGGTCGTGGCCAACCACCCTCTGCCGGCCTTCCAAGAAAGAGGGATAATAACGTTGGCATTAAGAGTCGTTTGGTACGTGTGGGTAAAGTTGTACACCCCTGCAGGGTTAAATCTTTTCGAAAAGCCGTGTTCACGGTTATGAACGCTTGGTGACCAGATTCTAAGATCATAGAGAACTTTAACCTAATCGTAAAACTTGGCAGATCAATGTGTGCTTAAGGATGCTTCCTCATGGGTCCGAGGGGGTGATCCTAGTTGAGAGTTGATGATGATTCGGTGGATATCAAAAGATAATGATCAATATTTCGGAGATGTCGCTCTCTTATTCTCTTTTAAAATACTCTGATTAGACGTGATTCTTCTCTCTCTTGTTTTACAAACAAAGATGGTTTTACGCAAAACAAATCCACCAGCCATAGGTCTTGCGGAGTACAGCCTGTACTCACCCTTGCTTTGTTGATACTTTTGGCAGAGTAAGTGTCCCTTGAAGACAAGTTTCGTACTACATCGACATCGATGAGTAGCTTGGAGTTCCCGGCCGGCAGCCTGGAATCTATGGGCCGGGACGTCATCGTTATGCTTCAGACCTCTTAAGCCATTTGTTAAGTTTGCTATACTTAAAAGCATAATTTGACTTCTGTTGTTTGATGTTTGTGGTCAGTGACCTCTGCTTGTATTAATTTGGTTCTCTGCTCAGTTATGAGCTTGCTGTAATAAATTTTGTGTCGTAGGATCACTGCCGTGTTACCGATTCTTCACTAGATATTCTCGAGCTCAAGGTTCAGCTTATTCCAGACGGAGGTCTGAAATTTGTTTAGCCCTGATCCCGGGGGTGTCACATACGGGAACGGAGCGGAGTAAAAAAAAAATACAACATAAATGATTGACGCGGTCGATTGAGCAGTTGAGACACACACGCACATCAGTTGTTCGGCCAAATGCCCCATACCGATAGAGTATAGCAAATTTTTAAAATATGTAGGGACCCATTGAAAATTGGAGAAAAAGAAGCCTGAAGAACGTACTCTGGGATCTGCGTGGACTTGCCGCTACAGGTCTCGCCGCCGTCTATGGTTGTGGCATTTTTCACGACCAGGAGAATATGGCCTTGCAGTACTTGTGCATCGACAGCCGCTGCCTCAGCCTGAGCTCTCAAGGGAGAGAGAAGAAAATGGGGCGTCGAAGAGATGGTGCAGGACGGCCACGAGGAGAGGCTTTCTGCAGGTCAGAGGACCTGCGGCAGGCGACGCGCACTCTACCTTTGGACCGGCACGGCGGCAAATCCAGCCATGATTAGGGTTTACGGTAAGGGCGCGTGTCAAGTGGTGGAAGGTCGAGGCATCAGTGGGCATGGGAATTAGCGGCACCTACAGTCCAGGCGGCAGCGGCGATTTACACGAGACAGAGAGAGAGGGAGGAGAACGAACACACAACTCTAGATTTTCCTCTCTTCCCCGATACTTCCAGCCCACACGCACAACCAACCAACATTAAGCCCCGACCGATGGGCCTAGATGACGGTGCGGACCAGATCAAAAGCGACACTCGGAGCACTCTGGAATCGTTGTTTCCAGGGATATTTTCTAAGATAGCGTCGTTTTGACCATCTTCCTTGACGGTGGCCGGCCAGGGTGCGCTCTTACACGGGCTTGCAAAACAATGCCTAGCCCTGTGCAGAGATCAGACCACGGCACAAGTCAGGGCGTCGGCTTCAGGTGCGTCCAAGCCCTACTATTTTTAGGATCTTTTTAACACCGAATAGTTATATTATTGATGAGTATACATTTGCCATTTTTTTGCCAATAGTACACATGGCCTAGAAATAGTACACATCCCCAAGCCCTACTATTTAATTTAGGCTCTTTTTTAACAGTAAATAGTTATATTGATGAGTATACATTTGTTCTGCAAACCAGTTTATTTTGGCACTTAATTACTTAAGCATAGGCCCCTAGTTAGAGTTTCGTACATGACCCAGAAATTTCTGAGATAGCCATGCTTTCTATCTCTTCACAGTCAAATACCAGACCAGACGGCTCATGCCTTTCTGTATAGCCTAAGATCAGTTTATTGTTTTGGTGCTTTCCATACGCCTTTGCGTTACTTGATATAGTTTTTAATACTATGTGAAATAGCACATAGTATTAAACATATATTTAAGTGAAAATGTTCTCTATTTATATTAGTACTACTCCCTTCGTCATGGTTTGGAGGGTGTTTTACAAAAATCATGTATTTCCAAAACTCCTTTCCTCCTAGACGCGTTAGACTTAATCACAGAATTAATGCCCCTTTTTTTCTTCCCACTTCCTACTCCATGCAGCCAAGGAATTAATTCTTGCATGCAACTCTACCAATGTATGCGCCTAAACTCCTCGTTTTGATTGAGTAATTAGATTTAATAGGGAGCCGGATAATTAATTAGCCTATTTTCTCCCAACGAATTTGTATGTTTTTGGCACAAATCTGGACCCAATCAGCATCCACCTAGGTCTCAACAATCTCTTTAAAACACCCTCCAAACCGCGACGGAGGGAGTATGTTTCCTTAAAAAATTTAGGGTCCCATTTCGTACTTCGCAACGGGGGTCCAAATTTCTGGAGATAGCCTTGACCCACGCTGTCGCCCGCCACCGAGCCAACGCCGCCTCCCAGGGTCACCGCCTCGACGTGTAAGCTCCCCTGCAATTGTGTAGAGAGCCACAAGGATGACCCAAGGCAGGAGACGCCGCGAGACTTTCCGCCGCAACTGTCCCCGTGCGGCCTAAGCCGGTGCCATTCTCCTGCGGCGGCGAGGGTGGGAGAAGGGGAAAGGGGAGCTTTTTTTGGAGGGGCTAGGTGTGTGTGTGTGTGGGTGGGGGGGGGGGGTGCGAGGGGGATAACAGGCTTAAATCTTTCAAATGCACACTTATACAACATGTTCTTTTTCTGTTATGTACATTCTTAAGACAGGGGCGGTACATGTAGGCTGGATTCATTCAGTCGCCAGGGAGATGAGAGGTCAGGAAGGGGGCAGTTTCTTTCCTTTCTAATGAAACATCCTTTCATTGAAGCTGCCAACTAAATTTAATTTTCAAATGAAAAATACAGTTTGTTGATATATGGAAGGATCCTTGCAAATATCTCATTCCTGCAAGTTTGTCGAGAATACTAATTTAAACTAGGGAAACCTGAGTATGTGAGACAATCTGAGCATCAATTGGCACTCGTTTTCTTTAGAATGTTCGCAGAAGTTCACCGCTTGAAACCACTAGAAACCATGACACATGATTTGACATAAGTAGAGCTAGACTAATATGAACACAAGTTGTTGGATCATGTCAGTTCGATACATATGGATCAGCGACAAATTTAGCAGTGCGAAAGAATAATCATAGAACCAAAAGAGCGCAGACAACTAACTGAAGACTTGAGTACATAAACCATTCAGAGAGATCGAGGTGTTCCTTCTTAGTGCTTTAGACTTGTTTATTCTTCTCACTGACCAGCTGCTTGATCCGTCAGACTTGCTTCGTCTTCTTGTTAGAACCAGCTGCAGCTTCTTGCTCACTTTCACTTGTGGAGGCATTCACAGTGCTACCCACACCGCCCTGGAAATGGAAAATGCCCAAAAAAATTAAGATTCTCTTGTGAATAACGGAGTATTAGAAGAAGAAGAAAAAGAGTGGCATGCCCTATCAACACACATGTTAAAAATGGTTCAAATAATTTAGCAGTAGAAAATATATACTTGTTGTATGATTTGCAAGAAAATTATGTGCATGTAGCAGTACAACAAAGAATAGAGATACATGATAGAAAAACAAGGGCATACCTTTAGGCTAGGGTGTGGCGGCCATGCCATGAAATAGGGGTTCACCCACCCACTGGAGGTGCAGAAGTCTGCCAAGATTGGTGACGACTGCCGCTTGGTGTCAGTCTTGGTAGTGCCTTTCCAGAGTGTGTCCTTGAGGCAAAAGGCAAGATAACGGATGCCGTTATTCTTGTAGCCCGCTGAAAGGAGCACGACGCCGGCAGTCACATCGTAGACCTTCACCACATTTTTGTGATTCATATTAATCTTATAGGCCAACTTATCTATTTCCCAAGCATCCAGCCTCCATTGCTCCCATGGAGACCCGTCTTCCTCCTTGAGGAACCAAACCTGCACATCGAACTTTTTGGAATTGGTTGAGACGTATACCATGCAGGTTTTGCCATCCTCCGTGTCCCCGACAGCGTAAGACGAGAATTTGTTGTGTAGATTATCCGGGAGAGGTACATCGGAGAACTTCATGGAACCGACATCGAGCGAGTTGAGCACTTTCGCATTGGTAGTCCTCCAGTAGATGCGCCCGCCGGCGTGCATGGGCAGACAGTAGTTCGAGCGCGGGTCACCTCTCCGGAGTGCCTTGATGCCTTTAGGCGCCAGCGAGTGGGAGCACCACTCGCCCGTGCGAGAGCTGTACACATGCGGGCGCACCTTGCCTCCCCAGGTGCTCTCCAGGCAGAGCACGCGGACCGAGGTCACATCGCCCGAAGAAGGGAGGAAGCAGCAATGGAACAACGACGAGTTGCCGTCGCCATTGCCCATGTTCACGCAGTGGGGAACACGAAGTCGTGTGCTGGAGACGGGGTCGAACGCCGCCATGCCACTGTCGCTGGTGAGGAGAAGAAGGCCTTGCCGGGAGTCCATGAGGCGCCAGTCGTAGTCCTCGAAATCCTCGAGATTGAAATCGCCGCGACGGACGATGCCAGCGACATCACGGTGGGAGAGGCGGAGCGCGCGGTGGAAGGACGGCCTGTCGCCGCCTGCGACCGAAACGAAGTAGCCCAGCAGCAGAGCCGGCGAGATGAAGCGGTTCTTGACCACCGAAGAGGAGGAGGCGACGTTGCGCAACCGCGGACAGGCCAGGGCGGCCCTGGCAAGCGAGGGCAGGGACGGGAGGCGGCGGAGGATCTCGGCGAGCATGTCGTCGCCGAGCGACATGAGAGTAGTGGGTTCACGCTGGCGCTGGCGCTTGTGGCTAAGCGGAGTTGCCATCTCACCGACGAGGGACGAGTTCGGTAGGGGCGGTGTCTACTGGACTCGAGGGTGAAGCTGCCGATTCGCCGTGCGTCATTATATTGACCTAATTTCCGCTCCGCTCTAGGGGCCGCCGCTTAGTCAATGGATCAATTAATGCTCAATGGAGATTGGGAAATTGTAAAGCAATTAATTACTGTTCGCAAGTGAGAAGACGCATGCAAGCTGAAAACCAAGCGCTTGATAACGAACCAGCAGTACTCAGCCTCGTCATGGTGGAAGTCGACAACGGCACACGGCAAAGAAAATACACTTGAAAAAGTCGACAACGGCACACGGCATAGGTGTTGTCATGGCAACGAGGTACACCCATGACCCCACAGGTCTATTTGACGGGAGGAGCTAACGGCACAGACGGTGGTCTTTTTGCCGTGTGCCCTCGCTGGTCATTTGCCGTGTGTATTCTGCAGTATACACGGCAAGGGGCCTTTGCCGTGCCGTGTGTATTCCACAGTACACACGGCAAAGTCATTTTTTTTCTTTTTTCCCTTTTATCACACTACTCTTAGGAAAATCATAAAAAATCATTCTAATTCAGAAAAATACAAATAATATATCAAAATTTGCAGAAAAATAAGATCTATCTATCTACACTCAATAGTAGATATTTATATTGAATAAGAATCTTCATGCTCGCCGTTTTAACCCTAGTTTAAAACATTCATTAAAAATTCAAAAACGATCGAAACAATGTGAAACCTTCGCGTGGTGTCATATTATATGACATAGTTGAAAGGAAAAATATCAAACTTTTTATATTGAATATGTCTCAAAAAAACCTTCACAAAATGACCTATATCATTCGAGGTTTCCTAGCTTTCGGGTCAAATGACAAATGTTATGACTAGAATTAAGGCATAGTTTGTGATAGTGTGCCCATATTGAGCATGCATGTACATCATGGAATGGTGAACAATATTACAGAAGCAAGTTTTCCTTTTCGTCGCACCAAAAAGCCATTTTCCATTTTCCGAGCATAAAAAGGGGGGATTTTATGAAGGAACCACCAAATGGCTAATTCAAAATGCTACCACCCTATTTTTCAAAAATACTAGACCACATTAAATGGACAAATGTCCCAACGGGGGGATATCAAACTTTTTCGTCCACTCCAGGTGAAAAAGACAAATTCCTGTCGAATCGGTAGGAAGTGGGTCAGATATGAACTATAGGTACATGATCTGATGGGCATGATTTTTAACAAAAATCATTTTTAGGTTTACAATATGCTATTTCATCAGAGATCAATAAAAGTTTAAAGAGGCTAACTCTGAGCTAAGAATCTTCATACCCGTCGTTCGACAAAGTTTGTCGCTAGTTTAAAACATGCATTAAAAATTCAAAAATGATCGAAACAATGCGAAACCTTCGCGTGGTGTCATATTATGTGACATAGTTGGAATATCAAACTTTGTATATTGATTATGTCTCAAAAATACCTTCATAAAATGACCTATCTCATTCGAGGTTTCCTGGCTTTCGGATCAAATGACCAATGGTATGGCTAGAATCAAGGCATAGTTTGTGATAATGTGCCCACATTGTGCATGCATGTGCATCATGGAATGGCGAACAATGTTGCAGGAGGAAGTTTTCTTTTTCGTTCCACCAAAAAGCCATTTTCCATTTCCGAGTGTAAAAAAGGGGGATTTTATGAAGGAACCACCAAATGGCTAATTCAAAATGTTACCACCCCATTTTTTAAAAATACTAGACCGCCTTAAATAGACAATTTCCCAACGAGGGGATCTCAAACCTTTCCGTCCACTCCAGGTGAAAAAGACAAATTCCTGCCGAATCGGTAGGAAGTGGGTTAGATATGAACTATAGCTACATGATCTGATGGGCATGATTTTTTACAAACCTAATTTTTAGGTTCACAATATGCTATTTTATCATAGATCTACTGATAGTTTAGATAGGATCAGCTCCGAGCTAAGATCTTCATACCCGTCGTTCGACAAAGTTTGTCGATAGTTTAAAAGAGTCATAAAAAAATAAAAAAACGATCGAAACAATGTGAAACCTTCGCGTGGTGTCATATTATGTGACATAGTTGGAAGGCAAATTTTCAAACTTGTTATATTGAATATGTCTCAAAAAACCTTCACAAAATGATCTATCTCATTCGAGGTTTCCTGGCTTTCAGGTCAAATGACCAATGTTATGGCTAGAATCAAGGCATAGTTTGTGATAATGTGCCCATATTGTGCATGCATATGCATCATGGAATGACAAACAATGTTACAGGAGGAAGTTTTCCTTTTCGTGGCACCAAAAAGCCATTTTCCTATTTTCGAGCGTAAAAACGGGGGATTTTATGAAGCAACCACCAAATGGCTAATTCAAAATGCTACGACCCCATTTTTCAAAAATACTAGACCATATTAAATAGACAATGTCCCAACAGGGGGATCTCAAACCTTTCTGTACACTCCAGGTGAAAAAGACAAATTCCTGCCGAATTGGTATGAAGTGAGTCAGATATGAACTATAGGTACATAATCTGATGGGCATGATTTTTGACAAAAATCATTTTTAGGTTCACAATATGCTATTTCATCAGAGATCAAATGAAATTTTAGAGAGGCTCAGCTCCGATCTAAGAATCTTCATACCCGTCGTTCGACAAAGTTTGTCGATAGTTTAAAACATGTATTAAAAAATTCAAAAATGATCGAAACAATATGAAACCTTTGCGTGGTGTCATATTATGTGACATAGTTGGTAGGAAAATATCAAACTTGGTATATTGATTATGTCTCAAAAATACCTTCATAAAATGACCTATATCATTCGAGGTTTCGTGGTTTTCGGGTCAAATGACCAATGTTATGGATAGAATCAAGACATAGTTTGTGATAATGTGCCCATATTGTGCATGAATTTGGATCATGGAATGGCGAACAATGTTGCAGGAGGAAGTTTTCCTTTTCGTCACACCAAAAAGCCATTTTCCGAGCGTAAAAAACGGAGGATTTTATGAAGGAACCACCAAATGGATAATTCAAAATGCTACCACCCTATTTTTTAAAAATACTAGACCACCTTAAATGGATAATGTCCTAACAGGGGGATCGCAAACCTTTCTGTCCATTCCAGGTGAAAAAGACAAATTCCTGCCGAATCGGTAGGAAGTGGGTCAGATGTGAACTACATGTACATGATGTGATGGGCATGATTTTTTACAAAAATCATTTTTAGTTCACAATATGCTATTTTATTAGAGATCCAATAAAAGTTTAGAGAGGATCAGCTCCGAGCTAAGAATCTTCATACCCGTCGTTTGACAAAGTTTGTCGATAGTTTGAAAGAGTCATAAAAAAATTCAAAAACGATCAAAATAATGTGAAACCTTTGCATGGTGTCATATTATGTAACATAGTTGGAAGGAAAAATATTAAACTTGTTATATTGAATATGTCTCAAAAAAACCTTCATAAAATGGCCTATCTCATTCGAGGTTTCCTCGCTTTCGGGTCAAATAACCAATGTTATGGCTAGAATCAAGGCATTGTTTATGATAATGTGTCCATATTGTGCATGTATGTGCTGTAGGGGTTCGTAGCATGGAAAACAAAAATTTTCTATCGCATACAAACAAACAAGCCAAGATCTATCTACTAGATTGTAGCAACGAGTCGATGGAATAACTCACCCTCGAAGATTCCAAAGTGTTTAACGAGAGCAGATTCTCGTGGGTGATGTAGTCGTACTCTTTCCGATCTCAAGATCGCGTAGACGATCCTTCCAGCGCCGCGTTCCCGCAGCGCTCCCGCAGTCGGTCACACGTTCGGTACTCGACGAAGACCTTCCTCTCCCTTGTTCCAGCAGGCAGCGGAGGTTGTAGCACTCTCCTCGCGATTCCGGCAGCACAACGGCGTGGTACCGGAGGTAGAGGGGAAATCCCGCAGGGCTTCGCCTTAAGCCGGTGCGAGTATGGTGGAGCTTATGAGAGAGGCTATTAGTGGTCTAGTAATTAGACACACCAATTAGAGGGCTCTAAACCAATTAGAAGGCTCTAAACCGAATAGCTCTAAACCGGGGTCTAGATCTAGGGTTTAGTTTAGAGGATAGGAAACTTGTGTGTCTAGGAGGGGAGCCCTGCCCCTCCTTATATAGGTGGGAGGGTGTGGGCGCGCCAGGGGAGGGAGGGAGTCCCTCCCCAACTCGGCCTTGGGCTGGGCGCCGGCCTGGAGGAGTCCAACTCCTCCTCCAGGTTGGTTCCAACTCCTCTTGCTTGTTTCCCACAGTTTCTTGTTTTTGGCAGTTTGACTTTCAAACTGGACATTTGACTTTTCTGTTTTAGGATTCAATTTAATCCTATATTTGGGACAGCAAGAACACTTAGTACATGATGCAATCATTCCAATATGTAATGACACATTCATGTACCCCTTCCCCCCCGGAGTGCCGGACAATCCGGAACCTTCTAGAATATCCCCGATGAAAACACCGGAATCATTCCCGAACTCCGAAACGGGACTTTCCTTATATGAATCTTATTCTCCGGACCATTCCGGATCACCTCGTGATATCCCGGATCCCATCCGAGACTCCGAACAACATTCGGTCTCTTTCTCATAATACCATAACTACTCAAACAACGTCGAATCCTTAAGTGTGTCTCCCTACGGTTCGTGAATTATGCGGACATGATCGAGACACTTCTTCGAACAATAACCAATAGAGGAATCTGGAAATTCATATGGCTCCCACATATTTCTACGATTACTTTGCGATCGAATGAACCACTTACATACGATACCAATTTCCCTTTGTCTCACGATATGTTACTTATCCGAGGTTATGATCGTCGGTATCTCTGCATACCTAGTTCATCCTCGTTACTGATAAGTACTCTTTTCTCGTTCCCGTGATATGTGATCCCTTGTGACCAAGTCACATGCTTGCAAGCTAATTGGATGACATTTCACCGAGAGGGCCCAGAGAATATCTATCCGTCATGTGGATGGACAAATCCCACTCTTGATCCATGTGTTTCAACCAATACTTTCCGAACACTCAATGCCACCTTTATAGCCACCCTGTTACGGTGTGGTGTTTGATGACATCAAAGCATCCATCCAGTAAAGGTGATATGCATGATCTCATGGTCGAAGGAATTAGGTTACTATGTATCAGAAAGCATATAGCAATTGAACTATTGAAATGACTTGATCTTTATGCTACGCTTGTCTATAGGAGTATGTCCACCATATCATTCTCCTAACGATATGATCTTGTTGTTGATAACATCTCAATGTTCATGACAAAGAAACCACATCATCAATCAACCAACAAGCTAGTGAAGTATAGAGGCTATACTAGGGACTTCAAATTAAGTTTACAAATCACACAAGTATTAATGGTTTCCTTGTTAATACTATTATAGCATGAATGCAAACATTTATCATAAACACAAAGATATATAATAATAACTATATTTATTATTGCCTCTAGGGCATATCTCCAACAGTCTCCCACTTGCACTAGAGTCATCTAATCTAGATTACATGGTAATATACCGAACACCCATGGCAGTTTGGTGTTGGTCATGTTTTGCCCTCGGGAGAGGTTTAGTCAACGGATCCGCCACATTCAGATCTGTGTGTACTTTGCAAATCTTTATATCCCCATCCTGGATATGTTCTCGAATAGCGTGAAAACGTAGCTTGATATGCTTCAGCTTCTTGTGTGACCTTGGTTCTTGCGCATTGGCTATGGCGCCCATGTTATCACAGTAGATAGACATTGGGTCCAGCGCACTAGGAACCACACCCAGCTCTGCAATGAACTCTTTCATCCATATCGCTTCTTGTGAAGCCTCCGAAGCAGCCATGTATTCCGATTCAGTTGAAGATCTCGCCACAACGCTTTGCTTTGCACTCCTCCAGCTAACTGCTGCACCATTCAAAATAAATACGTATCCAGATTGTGATTTAGAATCATCTGGATCGGTGTTCCAACTAGCATCGGTGTAACCATTAACAACGAGCTGTTCATCACCTCCATAAGAAAGAACCATATCCTTAGTTCTTCTCAAGTACTTAAGGATGTTTTTGACCGCTGTCCAATGATCCACTCCTGGATCACTTTGATATCTGCTAGTTAAACTAACAGCATATGCAATGTCGGGTCTAGTACATAGCATGGCATACATTAGAGATCCTATGGCTGAGGCATAGGGAGTCTTACTCATTCTTTCTCTATCTTCTGCCGATGTCGGACTTTGAGTTTTACTCAAGGTCGTATTGGGCAACATGGGCAAGAACCCTTTCTTGCTATCTTCCATTCCAAACCTCTTTAGAACTTTGTCCAAATATGTACTTTGTGACAATGATATTTGGCGTTTCGATCTATCTCTATAAATCTTTATGCCTAATATGTAAGCTGCTTCGCCAAGATCCTTCATTGAAAAACTATTATTCAAATACTCTTTGACACTATTAAGAAGGTCTACATCATTCCCAATCAACAATATGTCATCCACATACAGTATTAAGAATGCTACAGAGCTCCCACTCACTTTCTTGTAAATACAAGCTTCTCCATAAGTTTGTATAAAACCAAAACTTTTGATTACCTTATCAAAACGTTGATTCCAACTTCGGGATGCTTGCTTCAATCCATAGATGGACCGTTGAAGCTTGCATACCTTGTTAGCATCTTTAGGATCGACAAAACCTTTGGGTTGTATCATATACAACTCTTCATCAATGTCTCCATTGAGGAATGCTGTTTTGACATCCATCTGCCATATCTCATAATCATAATATGCAGCGATTGCTAACATAATCCTCACAGACTTTAGCTTCGCTACCGGTGAGAAAGTCTCATCGTAGTCAACTCCTTGAATTTGTCGAAACCCTTTTGCGACAAGTCGAGCTTTATAGACAGTAACATTACCATCAGCATCTGTTTTCTTCTTGAAAATCCATTTGTTCTCGACAGCCTTCCGGCCATCCGGTAAGTCCACCAAAGTCCATACTTGGTTTTCGTACATGGATCCAATCTCAGATTTCATGGCTTCTTGCCATTTATTGGAATCTGGGCTCATCATCGCTTCCTCATATGTCTCGGGGTCATCGGTGTTGTCCACCAACATGACATTCATAACGGAATCATACCAATCTGGAGTGGTACGAGTTCTCGTTGACCTCCGAGGCTCTGTAGCAACTTCAACCGAAGTTTCATGATCACTATCATTAGCTTCCTCTCTTATTGGTGCAGGCACCACAGGAACTTCTTCCGGTGCTGCGCTACTCGCAATTTCGAGAGAAGGTTCGACAACCTCGTCGAGTTCTACTTTCCTTCCAGTCACTTCTTTCGAGAGAAATTCCTTCTCTAGAAAGGATCCATTCTTGGCAACAAAGATTTTGCCTTCGGATCTATGATAGAAGGTATACCCAATAGTTTCCTTCGGGTATCCTATGAAGACGCATTTTTCCGCTTTGGGTTCAAGCTTGTCCGGCTGTAACTTCTTTACATAGGCTTCGCATCCCCAAACTTTAAGGAACGACAATTTAGGTTTCTTCCCAAACCATAATTCATACGGTGTCGTTTCAACGGATTTAGACGGTGCCCTATTTAAAGTGAATGCGGCTGTTTCTAATGCATAACCCCAAAATGATAGCGGTAAATCTGTAAGTGACATCATAGAACGAACCATATCTAAGAGAGTTCGATTACGACGTTCAGACACACCATTACGCTGTGGTGTTCCCGGCGGTGTCAATTGTGAAAGTATTCCGCATTTCTTTAAATGCTCGCCAAACTCGTAACTTAGATATTCACCTCCACGATCAGAACGTAGAAATTTAATCTTCTTGTCACGTTGATTCTCTACCTCACTTTGAAACTCCTTAAACTTCTCGAAAGTTTCGGACTTATGTTTCATGAAATAGATATACCCATATCTACTCAAATCATCCGTGAAGGTAAGAACATAACGATAACCACCGCGCGATGCTACACTCATTGGACCACACACATCGGTATGTATGATTTCCAATAAGTCCGTAGCTCGCTCCATCATACCAGAAAATGGAGTCTTAGTCATTTTACCCATCAGACATGCCTCGCATCTTTCAAGTGATTCAAAATCAAGTGATTCAAGAAGTCCATCGGAATGGAGTTTCTTCATACGCTTCACTCCAATGTGACCAAGACGACAGTGCCACATATAGGTCAAATTATCGCTTGATTTCAAACGTTTAGCCTCAATGTTATTAATATGTGTATTTCTACTATCGAGATTCAATATGAATAGACCATCTATCAAAGGTGCATGTGCATAAAACACATTACTCATATAAATCGAACAACCATTATTCTCGGATTTAAACAAGTAACTGTCTCGCAATAAACAAGATCCTGATATAATGTTCATGCTTAACGCAGGCACCAAATAACAATTATTTAAGTATAAAACTAATCCCGATGGTAGATGAAGAGGTAGCGTGCCGACCGCGATCACATCAACCTTTGATCCGTTTCCTACGCGCATCGTCACCTCGTTCTTCACTAGCTTCCGTTTATTCTGCAGCTCCTGTTTCGAGTTACAAATATGAGCAACCGAACCAGTATCAAATACCCAGGCACTACTACGAGTACTAGTGAGATACACATCAATAACATGTATATCAGATATACCTTTCTTCTTGATGTTGCCGTTCTTCAAATCCGCCAAGTACCTTGGGCAATTCCGCTTCCAGTGACCTTCTCTCTTGCAGTAAAAGCACTCAGTTTCAGGTTTAGGTCCAGCCTTGGTCTTCTTCGTCGGCGTGGTAACTTTCTTACCACCCTTCTTGAAGTGTCCCTTTTGCTTAGACTTGCCTTTCTTGAATTTGGTGGTCTTATTGACCATCAACACTTGGTGCTCTTTCTTGATCTCCACTTCTGCAGATTTTAACATAGCAAATAGTTCTGGCAACTCTTTGTTCATGTTCTGCATGTTGTAGTTCATCACAAAGTTCTTGTAACTTGGTGGTAGTGATTGGAGGATGCGGTAAACTCCCAAAGTATTAGGAATCACTATACCCAAACTTTGAAGTTTATTTGCGTGCCCAGACATCTTAAGCACATGCTCACTGACGGAGCTACCCTCTTCCATCTTGCAGTTAAAGAACTTTTCAGAAGCCTCATAGCTTTCAATTGCCGCATGAGTCTCAAAAATTAATTTGAGATCCTCGACAATATCATATGGGTCTGAATTCTCAAACCTTTTCTGAAGCTCCGATTCTAAACCATACAAGATAGCACACTGAACTATGGAGTACTGATTCTTCCGAGCGAGGTAAACATTCTTTACTTCATCGGTAGCATCAGCTGCAGGTGGGTCACCCAGCGGTGCATCCAGCACATAGGTCAAATTACCAGCTGTGAGGACAATCCTCAAATTGCGGAACCAATCCGCGAAGTTGCTTCCATTGTTTTTCAACTTTTCTTTCTCTAGGAACGCATTAAAATTGATGGTAGGGGCTGCCATTGATCTACAACATATTTGCAATAGTTTAGACTAAGTTTATGACAAATTGAGTTCAAATTAATTAATGAAATTAAACTAGGTGAACTCCCACTCAAAACAACATCCCTCACATTGTTTTAGTGATCACACGAACCAAATCCACTACATCAACACCGATCATCACGAGAGCTGATATAGTTTTAATGGCGAACAATCATCATGTTCATCATATCTACTATATGATTCATGCTTTTGCCTTTCGGCGATCCGTGTTCCTGAGGCCATGTCTGTACATGCTAGGCTCGTCAAGATCAAACCTTAGCTTCCGCATAAGCAAATCTGGCTTGCTTACGTTGTATTCACCCGCAGAATCAAAGACACCCGATCATCACGTGGTGCTTCGAAGCAGCAAGCTTTGGCAACGGTGCATACTAAGGGTGAACACTTTAGAACTTGAAATTTATGTGCATGAGGGATCATCTTATAATGCTACCGTCGTCTACTAAGCAATACAAGATGCATAAAGGATTAACATCACATGCAATTCATAATATGTGATATGATATGGCCTTTCTTCTTTGTGCTTCCGATCTCCATCTTCAAGCACGAACATGATCTCCATCATCACCGGTATAGCATCAAGGTCAATGACGCTTCTCCATGGTTGTCGTCCACCAGCTTCAACTATTACAACTATTTTGAATAGACACGCAGGTCTTAACAGAAATTAAAGACAACCATATGGCTCCTGCCGGTTGCCAACTTACAATAAGGAACATTGCATACATCAAATATAATCACAATCATGGCCATATCACATCACTGCACACCCCTGCAAAACAAAGTTAGACGCTTCTACTTTCTTTGCATATTTTACGTGGTTTGGGGCTTTCCATAAGTGTCGTTCTAACTTACGAACAAGAACCACAACATCGATACTAGCATTGTTGATTACCCGTTGTAAATTGGATCTTAACTATGCTAGGAGAAACAGGCACCCGCAAAGCCACTTATGCAATACAAGTTGCATGTCAAACGTGGAGCAAGTCTCATGAACGATGTCATGTAAGGTTAGCCCGGGCCGCTTCATCCCAACATACCGCAAGATGCAAAGTACACAAAAAGCAATCTACAATAAAAGCATCAACGCCCACAATGACCATTGTGTTCTACTCGTGCAACAGATCTACATATAGACACGGCTCTGATACCACTGTAGGGGTTCGTAGCATGGAAAACAAAAATTTTCTATCGCATACAAACAAACAAGCCAAGATCTATCTACTAGATTGTAGCAACGAGTCGATGGAATAACTCACCCTCGAAGATTCCAAAGTGTTTAACGAGAGCAGATTCTCGTGGGTGATGTAGTCGTACTCTTTCCGATCTCAAGATCGCGTAGACGATCCTTCCAGCGCCGCGTTCCCGCAGCGCTCCCGCAGTCGGTCACACGTTCGGTACTCGACGAAGACCTTCCTCTCCCTTGTTCCAGCAGGCAGCGGAGGTTGTAGCACTCTCCTCGCGATTCCGGCAGCACAACGGCGTGGTACCGGAGGTAGAGGGGAAATCCCGCAGGGCTTCGCCTTAAGCCGGTGCGAGTATGGTGGAGCTTATGAGAGAGGCTATTAGTGGTCTAGTAATTAGACACACCAATTAGAGGGCTCTAAACCAATTAGAAGGCTCTAAACCGAATAGCTCTAAACCGGGGTCTAGATCTAGGGTTTAGTTTAGAGGATAGGAAACTTGTGTGTCTAGGAGGGGAGCCCTGCCCCTCCTTATATAGGTGGGAGGGTGTGGGCGCGCCAGGGGAGGGAGGGAGTCCCTCCCCAACTCGGCCTTGGGCTGGGCGCCGGCCTGGAGGAGTCCAACTCCTCCTCCAGGTTGGTTCCAACTCCTCTTGCTTGTTTCCCACAGTTTCTTGTTTTTGGCAGTTTGACTTTCAAACTGGACATTTGACTTTTCTGTTTTAGGATTCAATTTAATCCTATATTTGGGACAGCAAGAACACTTAGTACATGATGCAATCATTCCAATATGTAATGACACATTCATGTACCCCTTCCCCCCCGGAGTGCCGGACAATCCGGAACCTTCTAGAATATCCCCGATGAAAACACCGGAATCATTCCCGAACTCCGAAACGGGACTTTCCTTATATGAATCTTATTCTCCGGACCATTCCGGATCACCTCGTGATATCCCGGATCCCATCCGAGACTCCGAACAACATTCGGTCTCTTTCTCATAATACCATAACTACTCAAACAACGTCGAATCCTTAAGTGTGTCTCCCTACGGTTCGTGAATTATGCGGACATGATCGAGACACTTCTTCGAACAATAACCAATAGAGGAATCTGGAAATTCATATGGCTCCCACATATTTCTACGATTACTTTGCGATCGAATGAACCACTTACATACGATACCAATTTCCCTTTGTCTCACGATATGTTACTTATCCGAGGTTATGATCGTCGGTATCTCTGCATACCTAGTTCATCCTCGTTACTGATAAGTACTCTTTTCTCGTTCCCGTGATATGTGATCCCTTGTGACCAAGTCACATGCTTGCAAGCTAATTGGATGACATTTCACCGAGAGGGCCCAGAGAATATCTATCCGTCATGTGGATGGACAAATCCCACTCTTGATCCATGTGTTTCAACCAATACTTTCCGAACACTCAATGCCACCTTTATAGCCACCCTGTTACGGTGTGGTGTTTGATGACATCAAAGCATCCATCCAGTAAAGGTGATATGCATGATCTCATGGTCGAAGGAATTAGGTTACTATGTATCAGAAAGCATATAGCAATTGAACTATTGAAATGACTTGATCTTTATGCTACGCTTGTCTATAGGAGTATGTCCACCATATCATTCTCCTAACGATATGATCTTGTTGTTGATAACATCTCAATGTTCATGACAAAGAAACCACATCATCAATCAACCAACAAGCTAGTGAAGTATAGAGGCTATACTAGGGACTTCAAATTAAGTTTACAAATCACACAAGTATTAATGGTTTCCTTGTTAATACTATTATAGCATGAATGCAAACATTTATCATAAACACAAAGATATATAATAATAACTATATTTATTATTGCCTCTAGGGCATATCTCCAACATGTGCATCATAGATTGGCGAACAATGTTACATGAGGAAGTTTTCCTTTTCGTCGCACCAAAAAGCCATTTTCCATTTTTCGAGCATAAAAATGGAGGGTTTATGAAGCAACACCAAATGGCTAATTCAAAATGATACCACCTTATTTTTACAAGATTATATGGATGTCATATTTGTATTCTTCACATTTTTCTGATCGATTTAGACATTTTATTTATCGAATTCCGATTTACGTATTAAATATATGAATTATTTCATATTAAATAGAAAAAGGAAATAAAATAAAATCATTTTATTTTTTATTTCGATTCGAGATTATTATTATTTATTCATTATTGTTTACTTAAATAATTGTTTGGAATCTAAAACTGAGATGTGTGACATCATGTTCCAAGAGTTAATAGGATTGATATGAAAGTATTATCCACAAGGTATATTTCTTTCTCGGAAGCTCATTTGAAAGGAACGAAGAAGTTAAGCGTGCTAGAGGTAGAGTAGTGTTAGGATGGGTGACCAAAGGGGGAGTTTGATTATGCGTGCAATTTAACCTAATATTAAACATACAAAGGGTTAAAATATCCTATATGAGATTATCAAGTAAATAATATTTTAAAAAAATTAAAACAAAATTAAATTTTTTGATTTTTTTTGAAAAGGCAGTCTCTTTGCCGTGTACTTTTCGAGCAGACACACGGCAAAGACAGCTTCTTTGCCGTGTACTTTTCGAGAAGACACACTGCAAAGAATAGACACCGTCATCTCCGCAGGAACATTTATCTTACTTTACTTTGTCGTGTCTACGCGTAAGACACACGACAAAGTCTTTGCCGTTTCTTATTTAGAAAACACATGACAAAGGGCCTTTGCCTGGCGAACGTTGCCGTGTGTATACAGACGGCAAAGCCTTTGCCGTGTTTCGAATGGTCTTTGCCGTGTCTTTTGCCCACACGACAAAGAGCCTGTGTGCCGTAGTGATATGATACTAGTGTATGATACTATGTCTATAGTGCATTGTATCATATAGTAGCATCATAGTAGTGGTATATTTATTGATTTGTAGAATCTCTATAATGTGTGTATAAGATTTACTTGCTATTATGATTTCTAATTTTACGTGCTATGATACGGTATCTACCTATAATACTCTAACCACCTCTCTCTTTATTAATTATGATGCCACATCAGATTTTTGCCAAGTTGGCATGCATGATATACCTTATGATACTAGCACTAGGATCAACCTCAGTGGCAACTGCTATTCTCCGCTGGCTGCAACCCATTTAGAGCAAGTACAATAAGGTGACATCAGCTGGCTATAAGACATTAAATAGTATATTTGTGCCGAGTTGGAAGAGAAAAAAAGGAGAGTGAAGGAGAGTGGGCTCTCATGCAAGAGCCAGCTCTAACACGTGCTCCTAGACACTTTGTGGGAGTAAATGGTGGGACAATTATTGATAAAGTAGTATATTTCTATAGCTTGTTATGTACATATTAACTATTTGATTGACTATATATGACATGGCACAAACTTATAGTGAGCAGTTGGCTATATTATTGTTCTTGCTCTTAGCGTGGCAGCATCAACTATTCGCCCTTTTTCATGTTTTGGGACTGACTGTTCTTGTTGTACGGTCCGGTTTCTTTCTTTTTTTCCTGTTTTTGTTTTTTATTTTTCTTTTTTTATTTTCTAAGTGCCCGAACATTTTTTAACTTGAACATTTCAAATGTGAACAATATTTAAACTCAGAACATTTTTTAAAGTTGAACATTATTCAAATTTGAATATTTTCTAGGTCGAACATTTTTCGCATATGAACATTTCTCCCATGTGAACATTTTTTTAAATCCGAATATTTTCAACATATGAACACTCCAAAACATTTTTTCAAATCTGAACAATTCTGTACTTTCAACAAATATTTTAGAATTAACAAAAAAATAGGCCGACAAAATAAACATACGAGAACGAGGGAACAAGAAAGAAGACAAGCGACGAACTAACTGGGCCGGCCCACCCAGGATCGCCCTCTAGGCGATGCCTTCTTAATGCACGCAATAAGCGTGAAATAGAAGCACCCGTACTCAGTCACCTCAAATAGTACTTACATTTGTTTGAGTAAATGCCATGGGCACTCGGCCTATGGACCTGAAGATGGACCAGGCTAGCGACCATGGCGCAACCGAGGTGATAACTGGCGCTACCCGGCTGTAGCGTGGACCTGCTGATGCTATAAGGCTGGTCCTAGTGTTAGTATCATAAGGTGTATCATGCATGCCAACTTGGCAAAAATCTGATGTGGCGCCATAATTAATGAAGAGAGAGGTGGTTAGTGTATCATAGGTAGATACTGTATCATAGCACGTAAAGCTAGCAATCATAATGGCAAGTAAATCTTGTACACACGTTTTACATAGAGATTCTACAAATCAATAAATATACTACTACTATGATACTACTATATGATACAATACACTAGAGACATAGTATCATATACTAGTATCATATGCATGATATTAGTAGTATGATACTACCACTAGGACCAGCCTAAGATGAGGACCGAGTCATGAGTAACAGACATCTAAAAATAGACACCTGAATATGGCTCTATTCCTTTCCGCTTTGCTGTATCTCTCTCCCACTTAGACTATATCTTCCTGCACAATTCCTGTTGTATCCCCTTGTACCAGACTTGAATTCCTTTGTGTGAATCCAATAGAAAGAGAAGTGGTGACATTATGGTATCAGAGTTTCACCGATTTGGCGCCGCGCACTCGTCTCGTCAAGGAAATCATGGCCGAACTAGAGATGAAGCATCAGATCGCGACGGTGCTCACCGCGATCTGCGAGCAGTCGACAAAAATCGACGGCATCACCGATAAGCTAGAGGCTATGGAGGGCAAAGGTCGGCTCGATGGAGATCAAGCCCGCCCTCGTCGATATGGCGATGTGGAAGCCCAAGGTGAATCAGGCGTTAGGAGCACTCTGAGCCTATCTAGGGGATCTGCGAGTCCACATCGATCGCCTCGTAGACATGTTTTTGTCGTTTTGTCAAACGACAGGAATACGGCAAAGTCTGTCTTTGCCGTGTGTAACTTAGAAAGTACACGACAAAGTACGTGAACATGGCAAATTTCTGCAAAAGAACACGGCAAAGACCCACAAAGGAACACGGCAAAGAAAATACACTCGAAAAAGTCGACAACGGCACACGGCATAGGTGTTGTCACGGCAACGAGGTGCACCCATGACCCCACGGGTCCATTTGAAGGGAGGAGCTAACGGCTACAGACGATGGTCTCTTTGCCGTGTGCCCTCGCTGGTCCTTTGCCGTGTGTATTCTGCAGTATACACGGCAAAGGACCTTTGCCGTGTGTATTCCACAGTACACACGGCAAAGTCCTTTTTTTTCTTTTTTCCCTTTTATCACACTACTATTAGGAAAATCATAAAAAAATCATTCTAATTCATAAAAATACAAATAATATATCAAAATTTGCAGAAAAATAAGATCTATCTATCTACACTCAATAGTAGATATTTATATTGAATAAGAATCTTCATGCTCGCCGTTTTAACCATAGTTTAAAACATGCATTAAAAATTCAAAAACGATCGAAACAATGTGAAACCTTCGCGTGGTGTCATATTATATGACATCGTTGGAAGGAAAAATATCAAAGTTGTTATATTGAATATGTCTCAAAAAAACCTTCACAAAATGACCTATATCATTCGAGGTTTCCTGGCTTTCGGGTCAAATGACCAATGTTATGACTAGAATCACGGCATAGTTTGTGATAGTGTGTCCATATTGTGCATGCATGTGCATAATGGAATAGCGAACAATGTTACAGGAGGAATTTTTCATTTTCGTCGCACCAAAAAGCCATTTTCTATTTTCCGAGCATAAAAACAGAGGATTTTATGAAGGAACTACCAAATGGCTAATTCAAAATGCTACCACCCCATTTTTCAAAATACTAGACCATATTAAATGGACAATGTCGCAATGGGGGGATCTCAAACCTTTTCATCCATTTCAGGTGAAAAAGAAAAATTCCTGCCGAATCGGTAGGAAGTGGGTCAGATATGAACTATAAGTACATGATCTGATGGGCATGATTTTTAACAAAAATCATTTTTAGGTTCACAATATGCTATTTCATCAGAGATCAATAAAAGTTTAGAGAGGCTCAGCTCTGAGCTAAGAATCTTCATACGTGTCGTTCGACAAAGTTTGTCGCTAGTTTAAAACATGCATTAAAAATTCAAAAATGATCGAAACAATGCGAAACCTTCGTGTGGTGTCATATTATGTGACATAGTTGGAATATCAAACTTGGTATATTGATTATGTCTCAAAAATACCTTCATAAAATGACCTATATCATTCGAGGTTTCCTGGCTTTCGGGTCAAATGACCAATGGTATGGCTAGAATCAAGGCATAGTTTGTGATAATGTGCCCATATTGTGCATGCATGTGCATCATGGAATGGCGAACAATGTTGCAGAAGGAAGTTTTCCTTTTCATCCCACCAAAAAGCCATTTTCCATTTTCCGAGTGTAAAAAACGGAGAATTTTATGAAGGTACCACCAAATGGCTAATTCAAAATGCTACCACCCCATTTTTCAAAAAAACAAGACCACCTTAAATGGACAATGTCCCAACGGGGGATCTCAAACCTTTCTGTCCACTCCAGGTGAAAAAGACAAATTCCTGCCGAATCGGAAGGAAGTGGGTCAGATATGAATTATATGCACATGATATGATGGGCATGATTTTTTACAAAAATCATTTTTAGGTTCACAATATGCTATTTCATCAGAGATCCAATGAAAGTTTAGAGAGGATCAGCTCCGAGCTAAGAATCTTCATACCCGTCATTCGACAAAGTTTGTCGATAGTTTAAAAGAGTCATAAAAAATTAAAAAACGATCAAAACAATATGAAACCTTCGCGTGGTATCATATTATGTGACATAGTTGGAAGGAAAAATTTCAAACTCGTTATATTGAATATGTCTCAAAAAAACTTTCACAAAATGACCTATCTCATTCGAGGTTTCCTGGCTTTCAGGTCAAATGACCAACGTTATGGCTAGAATCAAGGCATGGTTTGTGATAATATGCCCATATTGTGCATGCATGTGCATCATGTAATGACGAAAAATGTTATAGGAGGAAGTTTTCCTTTTCGTCGCACCAAAAAGCTATTTTCCTATTTCTGAGCGTAAAAAACGGGGGATTTTATGAAGCAACCACCAAATGGCTAATTCAAAATGCTACCACCCCATTTTTCAAAAATATTAGACCACATTAAATAGACAATTTCCCAACGGGGGGATCTCAAACCTTTCTGTCCATTGCAGGTGAAAAAGACAAATTCCTACCGAATCGGTAGGAAGTGAGTCAGATATGAACTACATGTACATGATGTGATGGGCATGATTTTTTTCAAAAATCATTTTTAGGTTCACAATATGCTATTTCATCACAGATCCAATGAAAGTTTAGAGAGGAGCAGCTCCGAGCTAAGAATCTTCATACCCGTTGTTCGACAAAGTTTGTCGATAGTTTAAAAGAGTCATAAAAAATTCAAAAATGATCGAAACAATGTGAAGCCTTCGTGTGGTGTCATATTATGTGACATAGTTGGAAGGAAAAATATTAAACTTGTTATATTGAATATGTCTCAAAAAAAACCTTCACGAAATGACCTATCTCATACGAGGTTTCCTGGCTTTCGGGTCAAATGACCAATGTTATGGCTAGAATCAAGGCATAGTTTGTGATAATGTGCTCATATTGTGCATGCATGTGCATCATGGAATGGCAAACAATGTTACAGGAGGAAGTTTTCCTTTTCGTTGCACCAAAAAGCCATTTTCCATTTTTCGAGTGTAAAAAAAGGGGGATTTTATGAAGCAACCACCAAATAACTAATTCAAAATGCTACCACCCCATTTTTCAAAAATACTAGACCACATTAAATGGACAATGTCCCAACGGAGGGATCTCAAATCTTGTCATCCACTCCAGGTGAAAAATACAAATTCTTGTCGAATCAGTAGGAAGTGGGTCAGATATGAACTATAGGTACATGATCTGATAGGCATGATTTTTTACAAAAATCATTTTTAGGTTCACAATATGCTGTTTCATCAGAGATCGAATGAAAGTTTAGAGAGGCTCAACTCCGAGCTAAGAATCTTCATACCCGTCGTTCGACAAAGTTTGTCGATAGTTTAAAACATGCATTAAAAAATTCAAAAATGATTGAAACAATACGAAACCTTTGCTTCGTGTCATATTATTTGACATAGTTGGTAGGAAAAATATCAAACTGGCTATATTGATTATGTCTCAAAAATACCTTCATAAAATGACCTATCTCATTCGAGGTTTCCTGGCTTTCGGGTCAAATGACCAATGTTCTGGCTAGAATCAAGGCATAGTTTGTGATAATATGCTCATATTGTGCATGCATTTGGATCATGGAATGGCGAAAAATGTTGCAGGAGAAAGTTTTTCTTTTCGTCGCACCAAAAAGCCATTTTCCATTTTCCGAGCTAAAAACGGGGGATTTTATGAAGGAACCACCAAATGGCTAATTCAAAATGTTACCACCCCATTTTTCAAAAATACTAGACCACATTAAATGGAAAATATCCAAATGGGGGGATCTCAAACCTTTTCGTCCACTCTAGGTGAAGAAGACAAATTCCTGCCGAATCGGTAGGAAGTGGGTCAAATATGAAAAACTATAGGTACATGATTTGATAGGCATGATTTTTTACAAAAATCATTTTTAGGTTCACATTATGCTATTTCATCAGAGATCCAATAAAAGTTTAGTGAGGCTTAGCTCCGAGCTAAGAATTTCATACCCGTCATTCGACAAAGTTTGTCGATAGTTTAAAACATGCATTAAAAATTCAAAAATGATCGAAATAATACGAAACCTTCGCGTGGTTTCATATTTTGTGACATAGTTGGTATGAAAAATATCAAACTTGGTATATTGATTATGTCTCAAAAATACCTTCATAAAATGACCTATCTCATTCGAGGTTCCGTGGCTTTCGGGTCAAATGACAAATGTTATGGCTAGAATCAAGGCATAGTTTGTGATAATGTGCCCATATTGTGCATATATTTGCATCATGGAATGACGAACAATGTTGCAGGAGAAAGTTTTTCTTTTCGTCACACGAAAAATCCATCTTCCATTTTCCTAGCGTAACAAACGGGGGATTTTATGAAGGAACCACCAAATGGCTAATTCAAAATGCTACCACCCCATTTTTCAAAAATACTAGACCATATTAAATGGATAATGTCACAACGGGGGGATCACAAACCTTTCTGTCCATTCCAGGTGAAAAAGACAAATTACTACCGAATTGGCAGGAAGTGGGTCATATATGAACTACATGTACATGATGTGATGGGCATGATTTTTTACAAAAATCATTTTTAGGTTCACAATATGCTATTTCATCAGAGATCCAATGAAAGTTTAGAGAGGATCAGCTCCGAGCTAAGAATCTTCATACCCGTCGTTCGACAAAGTTTGTCGATAGTTTAAAAGAGTCATAAAAATTTCAAAAACGATCGAAATAATGTGAAACCTTTGCGCGGTGTCATATTATGTAACATAGTTGGAAGGAAAATAATTAAACTTGTTATATTGAATATATCTCAAAAAACCTTCATAAAATGGCCTATCTCATTCGAGGTTTCCTGGCTTTCGGGTCAAATAACCAATGTCATGGCTAGAATCAAGGCATAGTTTGTGATAATGTGTCCATATTATGCATCTATGTGCATCATGGAATGGCGAACAATGTTACAGGAGGAAGTTTTCCTTTTCGTCGCACCAAAAATCCATTTTCCATATTTCGAGCACAAAAACGGGGGGTTTTATGAAGCAACACCAAATGGCTAATTCATAATGATACCACCTCATTTTCACAAGATTATATGGATGTCATATTTGGATTCCTCACATTTTTCTGATCAATTTAGACATTTTATTTATCGAATTCAGATTTACGTATTAAATATACGAATTATTCCATATTAAATTGAAAAGGGAATTAAAATAAAAAAAATTATTTTTATTTTGATCCAAGATTATTATTACTTATTCATTATTGTTTAATTAAATAATTCTTTGGAATCTAAAACTGAGATGTGTGACATCATGGTCCAAGAGTTAATAGGATTGATATGAAAGTATAATCAACAAGGTATGATTTATTTTTCGGAAGCTCATTTGAAAGGAACGAAGAAGTTAAGCATGCTAGAGGTAGAGTAGTGTTAGGATGGGTGACCAAAGGGGAAGTTTGATTACGAGTGCAATTTAACCTAATATTAAACATACAAAGGTTTAAAATATCTTCTATGAGTTTATCAAGTAAATAATATTCAAAAAAGTTTAAAACAAAATTAAATTTTTTGATTTTTTCTGAAAAGGCAGTCTCTTTGCCGTGTACTTTTCGAGGAGACACACGACAAAGACAACTTCTTTGTCGTGTACTTTTCGAGAATACACACGGCAAAGAATAGACACCGTCATCTTCGCGGGAATCGTTATCTTACTTTACTTTGCCGTGTCTACGCGTAAGACACACGACAAAGTTTTTGCCGTCTCTTATTTAGAAAACACACGACAAAGGGCCTTTGCCGTGGCGAACGTTGTCGTGTGGCATTTGCTGTGTTTATACAGACGACAAAGCCTTTGTCGTGTTCCGAAAGGTCTTTGCCGTGTCTTTTTCCCACACGGCAAAGAGCCTATGTGCCATAGTGATATGATACTAGTGTATGATACTATATTTGTAGTACATTGTATCATATAGTAGTATCATAGTAGTGGTATATTTATTGATTTCTAGAATCTCTATGCAAAATGTGTGTATAAGATTACTTGCTATTATGATTTCTAGTTTTACGTGCTATGATAAGGTATCTATCTATGATACTCTAACCACCTCTCTCTTCATTAATTATAATGCCACATCAGATTTTTGCCAAGTTGGCATGCATGATACACCTTATGATACTAGCACTAGGACAAGCCTCAGTGGCAACTGCTATTCTCCGCTGGCCGCAACCCATTTAGAGCAAGTACAATAAGGTGACATCAGCTGGCTATAAGATATTAAATAGTATATTTGTATCAAGTTGGAAGAGAAAAAAGAGGAGAGAGAACGAGAGGTGGGCTCTCATGCAAGAGCCAGCTCTAACACGTGCTCCTAGGCACTTTGTGGGAGTAAACGGTGGGCCAATTATTGATAAAGTAGTGCATTTCTATAGCTTGTTATTGTACATATTGGCTATTTGGTTGACTATAGATGACATGACACTAACTTATAGTGAGCAGTTGGCTATACTATTGTTCTTACTCTTAGCGTTGCAGCAACAACTATTCGCCTTTTTCATGTTTTGGGACTGACTGTTCTTCCTGGACGGTCCGGTTTCTTTCCCTTTTTTTTTCCTGTTTTTGTTTTTTGTTTTTCTTTTTTTAACTCAGAACATTTTTTAAACTTGAACATTATTCAAATTTGAATATTTTCTAGGTCGAACATTTTTCGCATATGAACATTTTTCCGATGTGAACATTTTTTTTAATCCGAATATTTTCAAAATATGAACACTCCAAAACATTTTTTCAAATCTGAACAATTCTTTACTTTCAACAAATATTTTAGAATTAACAAAAAATTAGGCCGACGAAATAAACATACGATAACGAGGGAACAAAAAAGAAGACAAGCGACGAACTAACTGGGCCGGCCCACCCAGGATCGCCCTCTAGGCGATGCCTTCTTAACGCACGCAATAAGCGTGAAATAGAAGCACCCGTACTCAGTCACCTCTAATAGTACTGAGATTTGTTTGAGTAAATGCCATGGTCTCTCGGCCCATGGACCTGACGATGGACCAGGCTAGCGACCATGGCGCAACCGAGGTGATAACTTGTTACATCCCAAGATTTTCCAAATCTTGTAATGTGAAAAATACATAAACAAAATAAATAATTGTTGAATTTTAGGGTGAAAAGAAACTTTTGTTTCTAAATGAAAACTTAAAATCCCATCTTGAACAAACTTTGATTAGAGTTTAAATCCAACAAAATCCAAATCAAGTGAAGTGCAATCCTCAATGAATGTATCTTGAAATTTAAACACTTGGAAAAGTTAGACCAAAACCCTAAAACACTAATGGAATAAAATCATTTCCAAGTTATCTCAAAGACTAAAGATTTGATCCATATAAAATTGGTCAAACAAACATTTCAAAATGATCAAGAATGACAAATGGAAATATTATAAAACCATATAAATTGGTTTCACTTAATTTGGAGCAATAAATAAAATGTTATGAATTTAATAAGATAAGGAAAAGTAATTTCCAAAGCTAATAAAGCACTTATCTAAAATCCATACCAAATGGTGAGCAAATAATCCTAAAGAGATTTAAAAGGATAAACAAATATTAAATAAGATTTTATAAATTGGAATCACCAAGTTTGGGTCTATAAATAAAAAGATATGGATTTTGTAAGATAAAGAAAGAAATATTAAATAAAGAATATTTGAAAGACCAAATAAAATCTTGACCTAATCCATAAGCAAATGGAATAAATATAATCCAAATCCAAATAAAATAATGGATAAAGAATTTTCAAATTAAATAAAATAGCATTAACTAAATTATATTTTTATTTTGAATAAAGTCAAAATCCCTATTAGAAATGATTAATTAAATCATGGGAAAATAATATTTGGAATATACCAAAGAGGAATAAAGGTTGTTTAATTAACTTAAATAAGATCAAATAAATCTTCCAAATAAAACTTATGGAATTAAAACTATATTTAATTTCATAGGAATAAAGACAAATACCCAATTCAAATGATTTATAAATCATATTAAAAACATTCCTAATCATTCAAGGTGAATTATTTGACACCCAAATAAACAAATAAAACCTACTGAAAAGATTTGGAAGAATTTAGATTTCAAATGGAGTTTGAAAATATTATTAAATCTTATTTGAATAAATGCTAGGGCCTATTTTAAATAATTAAAAGACCCTAAAAAGAATAAAAGAAATATTCTAGTTTTGACTTTAAAATGTATTGTTAATTAGTATTTTATTACACACAAAGTTTGAGTGGAGTTTCAATTCAAATTGTTGTTTGAATTGATTAAATAAAATCAAAACAGATAAATTGAAAAAGAAAAAGAAAAGCAATCTGTACAAAAAAAATGAGCTAAGCCAGCCAACCCAGCAGGCCCAACCCAGCCCAGCAGTGCAGCCCATCTTCCCCTCCCCAGGAAAACGTTTCACACCGCTGCTCTCACCCGCAAGCCGCTGACGTCCGGACCCCACTCCTCCTCTCTCTCACTCGCTGACGCCAGACCCCACCGCCACCTCATCATCGTTCTCACCCGCGCGAAGACCACGCCCACCTCCCCGGCCGTTCTGTCGCCGTTTCTTTGATTGAATTCGTAGTAACGACGCCATTTAATCACCCCCTAATCATGCCTTCTTAAACGCATCTCCCTCCTCTCCGTTTCCCCCAGGAACCACCCATTCTCTGCCCCCAGGCTGCTCCCATTTTTGCTCGCACCGCCGCGGACTCCGACGAGCCTCTTCTCTATTTCCGGCCAGCACCTCCAGCCCCACTGCCTCCAGAGCACACGAGCTTGCTCGGCAGCATCTCCTGCACCTGCCAGTTCCTTCCCCTCGCTCGCGCGTGCCCTGTATCGTCGACTCCGTCTTTGTCTGAGCGTCGCCGCCGTCTGCTCCTTCTCTGACGAACTCCCCAGGTAGTTTCCGTCCATCCCCTTCAATCTCGTTGACACGCATATGATCCCCAACGTTGTGCGCATCTAACAGCAACCTTATTTCGTCTCAGCGTGCACCGTAGCGTCGCCCCCGACGACGACAGACCGTACCCGATGCCGTCTTGAACTCCGGCGAGAGATTGACAGCAACCTCGAGCGCCCCTTCAACAGACAAGGACACGTCGAGCATCAGCGAAGCACGACGATCTCGGTGAGCCCCTCCCCTCCCTCTTTTGCTTCCTGCACCGCCAGCACCACCCTCGTCTGAGCGTGCCGCCGCCCGTCGCCGCCGCTAGCGCCGCCCGTTTAGGGTTAGTGACATTAGGCCATTCGATTTAGATCCAGTGGATACGATAGTGTAAGGTTCCCAACCTTTAATAAGGTAGAGATCCCTGTGTTTACAATGCTAATCCCTAGATCAATAGCTAGCATCCACAGTTAAGATGTAATATCAAGAAACAAAGGTCATAATACAACTTCATAACCAGGAATAACATAATTTATTACATCTTACATAGCTCATTTGGCTATTACATTACATTGCAGCAGAATATTTATAAGCATGGGGTCCTTCATCTTCAAAGTGCCACAGGCAGACATGTTGGTTGTAGACTTGTAATCCTAATCATTAAACTTCACTAATATCAAACAAACCTGCAACATAACAAGTTACAGCCACAAGGGTCAATACATTTGAATTGTATTGGCAAGTGATACTATGGTAGTATAGTGGAGTCTATCATCTATATGCATTTGGCTAAGTGGAGCTTAGGCTTGCTTTGCTCAAAATAGATTTTTCCTTATCATTTGTAAAAACTAAATGTTTGCTTTGACAAAATCACCCAAGGAACCACCAATAGAAATTGGTGAACCTTAAACCCTTGTTAAACCACAAGTTTTTAACTTAGAAAATTGGGATGATGAGATTCTTGATAGCTTCCATGTCTTGATGCTCATATTGTCCTTTGCTAGGGACATGGCTAAGTACTTAGATTTTTTACACTCTATAGAGCTGGTGCACTTTCCCCACAAGACTTGGTTTCACCAAGACAAGATCTTTCAGAAGCCTTCCCTTAGACCGGAATGGACGCGTTCCAACCTATCAAACCCCTACCACCAACTGTCCATTTGGCTAAGTTCTTGCAACCTATATGATCCAGGCAGAGCCCATAATACCAAGTGGCTGCACTTGAAGCTTCTCAACATTTGACATCTCAAATCTCTTTGTTCCTGGGTGGCTTTCCACAAGTGTGATACACAAGGTTCACTAGTCCCCTGGCCTTGTGTAACCACTCAACACAAACCATTCCTTCCATTCCACCCAGGTGATTCATTCACTTAGTTGTTTTATTAAACAAAACACAAGTCCTCAGACTTAGAAATTTTCCACAGAATGAATATATATTCCACCCTTGTTTTCTATTAGCTAAGCTAAGCATGATAGTAGTAGGAATCTTAACTTAGGAAAATTCTACTAAGGTTTCATCTACTAGGATTTCCCATAGCATGGTTTATACTTAGCAAAATTCCATGCAAGTCCTACTTAGAAATATCACTAATGCATAGTGAAAATAATGGGACAAAGGTATGAAGCATCACTTGCCTTTTTGGTAGAGAGTATAAGTTCAATCCTTGTCTTTGCAACAATCACAATCTTCAAGTCACTACAATTCAATCAAGCAAACAACATTTCAATCTACCATTCAAGCAATTCATCACATAAAATAATAATAACAAAACAATACATGCAAGCATTCTAAAGATTGTTTTATTTGTAAAAGTGGTTTCTATTGGTTCATAAACATTTGAAAACACCTAATGGTCATTTTATAAAGTGGCAAAATCATTTGTATAATATTTTACTTCATAAACCATTTTTAGATCAAGTCATTATTTTATGTGGTGAAGAAATGCTTTTAATAAGGAAAAATTCCATAGGTTTCACAAAATATGTTTTCAAACCATATAACCTTGTGTTTAGGGTCAGAGAGTTATTTCCAAAACATTTTTCAAAGGTTTTCTTCCAAAACCATTTTTAATAATCAAACCATATTTTTATTTGACTAGAATTGGTTTAAATCAAAGATTCATTTTTTTTGTTTCACCAAATACATTTTTGAAACCACAAAGTGATTCCTATGGTCAGTAGGTTCAAAACAAACCATTTTCCAAAGATTTTATCCCCAAAATCATTTTAGAACAAATTTTATATCCTAAACATGCGTACACAAGTTTCTGCAAAAACAAACATTTTAACAGAAGCTTTTTACTAAAAAAAGTGCATGGTTGGCTAGGGCTTGCTTTTATGAATCCATTGATATAAAGTTTGCAAAATTTAGACGTGTAGATTAAAAGTTATAGATTTTACAAAATCTAGCATCTAATAGATCAAATCTGTTTTAATTCAAATCAACAGAGCCACGTGTCTTAATTCTATTCGTCTGTACCGGTTCGGTTGGATCGAGCGTTGGCAGCCGTTGGATTTAAGTGTGATCATACGGCTCAGAATCTAGCGTACCCCTTTAGTTAAGTTTCTATTGTACTCGTTGGATCCAGATCGAACGGCTAATGTGCGACTGACCAGAGGTGGGCGGCGCTAGCGGCGGCAGGTGGCGGCGGCGTGTCTGGCTACGGCGTCGCGGCGGTTGCAGGAAGCGAACGAAAGAAAGGTGTGGCTCACCAGGTTCGCCGTGGAGTGGGGAAGCTCAACGTGTCTTCTGCTTGTCAAGGGGCGCGTTGGTGTTGTGGGGATTGCTCGTCGGAGCTGCGCTGTCCCTCGGGTGCGTACGGTCGTCGACGGGGGCGGGGCTACAAGGCGTTACAAAGCAAAATAAAGGGTGTGTTAGACGCGCATGGTACCAGGGACCATGCGTGCATCAATGAATAGCACCGGGGCAGTCCGAGCTTACCAGAAAATCTCACCGGAGGAAATGGCAGGCGGTGGCGCTATTGTTCGTCGTCGTTGTCGACGCTGCAGAGCACGCGCGGGCGAGCTAACGCTACAGGGAGGTTCACCAGGATGTGGGGATCATGTGAGCGTGGTCGAGGAGGCAAGGGGTGATGCGGGGCTGCCGGAATCATCGTCGGAGAGTCGTCGGACAGAGGACGATGCAGAGAGCAATTGGGTAGCCTGGGGGCGCGCTAGGGTGAGGCGACGGAGGGAAAACGGGGAGGAAACACAGGCGAGTAATAGGGCATGGTCGAGGGGTCGTTTAATGGTGCGGTTAACGCGAATGAAGCCCGGCTTTATTCACCTGCAACGGTCGGCGATGTGAGGGGCGTGGTCACCGCGGGGAGGAAGAAGGTGACATGGGCGTGGGGACGTATGGCAGCGAGAGAGAGAAGAGTGCGGTGGGGTCCTTCTGTCAGCGATGCTGCGGGTTCGTTTGCGAGTGAATAACGGTTCGCTCGGGTGGGGTGGGGAGTGGGCTTGCTGGGCCTTGACTGCGCTGCCGAGCTGGGCTGCTTCCTTTTCACTTTTTTTTGTTCAGTTTGTTTTTCTTTTCTCTTTTGATTTTTCTGTTTTGATTTTGAATAGGAAATTCAAACATTCATTTGAATTCAAACCTTTGCCAAAATTTGTGCAGGTTCAAATACTGATTAACAAGACATTCTGATATCATTTTTAGAATAATTTATTTATTCTTTTTAAGGCCTTTTAATTAATCAAAAAAAAGGTTCTAGTTTTTAAATCAAATAAGATTTAATATTTCTAAACACCATTTGATTTTTCCAAAACCTTCCAATTCTTTTTAGTAGGTTTTTATTTGGTCAATTGGGTGTCAAATAATTCATCTTGAATTATTTGGAATAATTTAATATGATTTATTAATTATTTAAGATTGTGTATTTGTTTTAATTCCAATGGAATCAAAATATAGTTTTAATTCCCTAAATATTATTTGGAAGATTTATTTAATCTTATTTAAGTTGAATGAAACAACTTTTATTTCACTTGGGTAAATTCCAAAATACTATTTTTCTCTTGAATTAAATATTTATTGTTTAGAGTTTTGAGTTTATTAAAATAGGGATATAATGGCTAATGCCTTTTTATTTTATTTTGGAATTTCTTTATCTTTTTATTTTATTTGGATTACATTCATTCCATTTGCTTATGGATTAGGCCAAGATTTAATTTGGTCTTTCAAATATTCTTTATTTTAATATTTCTTTCTTCATCTTATAAAATCCATATCTTTTATTTATAGATCCAAACTTGGTGATTCCAATTTGTAAAATCTTATTTGATATTTGTTTATCCTTTTAAATACCTTTAGGATTATTTGCTCACCATTGATTTGGATTTTAGATAGATTCTTTATTTGCTTTGGAAATTCAATTCCTTTATCTTATTATATTCATAAGATTTTATCCATGGTTCCAAATTAAGTGAAACCAATTTATAGGGTTTTAATATTATTTCTATTTGTCATTCTTGATCATTTATGATTGTTTGCTGACAAATTTTTATATGGATCAAATCCATAGGCTTGGGGATAACTTGGAAATGATTTTATTCCATTAGGGTTTAGGGTTTGGATTTACTTTCCAAGTGTTTAAATTTCCAGATGCATTTTATGAGGAATGTATTCCACTTGTTTTGAATTTAGTTGGATTCAAACATTAACCAAAGTTTGTTCCAGATGGGATTTTACTTTCCATTTAAAAGCAAAAGTTTCTTTTCACCCTAAAATTCAACAATAAATTATTTTGTTTATTTATTTTTCACATTACAAGATTTGGAAAATCTTGGGATGTGACAGGCTACCACCCTTAAAATAAATCTCGTCCCGAGATTTGGGGAGGCTAGGGGTTACAAGTTGGCTCAAAGCATCTACGGTACTACCACCCTTAAAAAATTTCCAACTAGATTACATCTTGGCTTCCTTGGGGTCTTGTTGAAATCTCTCTGGACAAACATCTGCATAGTGTCCCTTGTTTCCACACTTGAAGCATGTGACAAGGCTGAGATCCTTCATAGGTTTGTTTATGTTGTGCTTCATCTTTTCTGGACAGTTGCTTGCATAATGTCCTTGGTTACCACAATTGTAACATGTGATAAGATTGAGTTCATCACGAATCTTCTGTGGGCAAGTTGCTACATAATGACCTAGCTCTTTGCAGTTGTTGCACCACACTTGGCTAATCTCCTTATACTTCTGCTTCTCTGGACATTCACTGTTATAGTGTCCCATTTCTTTGCAATGACCACATTGCACATGGCTTTTGTCCTTCTTTTTCTTGGGTTTATCCAAAGCTAGGAGTGCTTCTAGTTCATGTTCTTCATATGTTATCTCAAAGGTAGGAATGTCTACTGGTCTCCTTGACTTTCTATTACTCCTTGGATAATACATGTGTCTCCTCTTTGGTCCTTTAAATTGAGTCATGTTGTTGGGAGGTATAAGCTGAGATTTTCCTTTGTCTTCATCCTTCTTGGTAGACTTGGCTCTCTCATGGTAGTCTGCAATCAGTTGTTGCACTCCACCTTGTTTCCTTTGTTCAACTATGGAATAGATGGGGCATTGGATAGGGACATGATTGTTTCCTTCACATAGGTAACAAGTAGCTTGGGATGTAGGGCATTGGTAAATTGGATGTTTCTCTTCACAATTGGGGCATTGATCTTCATGCTCCTTGGAAGTGTGATCCTTGTCTCCACAAATATTTCAAGCTTGGGTTCCTTCTAGAATAACATCTTTGTCATCCTTGTTGTCACAATCTCCTTGGGATGAGGTGTTTCCTATGTTGGTCATTTGAGTAGCCAACCCTTGCAGCAATTGTGATTGTGTTTCCAAAACTTTTTGCATGGTTGGGTCTATCTCATTGTTGTTGGCTAAAAACTGAGTTGTCACTTGGTTCAACTTGGTTCAACTGATGTTGGAGTCTCTTGGAGAAGTCATCTGTTTGGGTTGGATTGGGATTAGAATAGGCAAAATAGTTCTAAGGGAATAATTCTAATCACACACATCACAATTCACACAAGCAATGTGCAAGCAATCACAAACAAACATTCCACTCAAACAACAAGTTTCAAGCATATTTTTAGGCAACCAAAAATATTTTTGTTACACCACATAAGTTGGTGGGTTTGACTTAAACTAAATATGGTGGTCCATCTATATGGTTCACTTGAAATCTTTCCATCCTTCTTAGTTGATTCTTCTTGAACAATATCTTTGTATCCTTGGAAAAAATCTTGGTCTCAAAAACTTCAAAGGTGATCATGGTTCCTTCTAAGTTGTGTTTCCTTAGTCTTCAAGTCTTGAGTAATATTTCTTGTCTCACTTGTATCCTTAGTGATATCCAAGTTGAAGTCCTTGGTGAAAATGCTGAAGATGTTGAAGTCATTAGAGTTGAAGATGTTGAAGTCATTAGAGTTGATGAAGTCCTTTGCACATGATGAAGTCTTTGGCCATGGGGTAGGCTTTGTCCATCAAGTTTGAGATAGAAGAGGTGTAGAATCAAAACCAAAATGGTTGAGGAAAGAGTTTACAAGATTGTTTGTAAATAAGTTTTGGAACAAATACAACTCCTATTTTTCTAAGGGGTTTTTGTCCAATCCTAGGTTTACAAATCCTACAGGCAACACAATGCTCTGATACCATATGTAAGGTTCCCAACCTTTAATAAGGTAGAGATCCCTGTGTTTACAATGCTAGTCCCTGGATCAATAGCTAGCATCCACAGTTAAGATGTAATATCAAGAAACAAAGGTCATAATACAACTTTATAACCAGGAATAACATAATTTATTACATCTTACATAGCTCATTTGGCTATTCATTACATTGCAGCAGAATATTTATAAGCATGGGGTCCTTCATCTTCAAAGTGCCACAGGCAGACATGTTGGTTGTAGACTTGTAATCCTAATCATTAAACTTCACTAATATCAAACAAACCTGCAACATAACAAGTTACAGCCACAAGGGTCAATACATTTTAATTGTATTGACAAGTGATACTATGGTAGTATAGTGGAGTCTATCATCTATATGCATTTGGCTAAGTGGAGCTTAGGCTTGCTTTGCTCAAAATAGATTTTTCCTTATCATTTGTAAACACTAAATTTTTGCTTTGACAAAATCACCCAAGGAACCACCAATAGAAATTGGTGAACCTTAAACCCTTGTTAAACCACAAGTTTTTAACTTAGAAAATTGGGATGATGAGATTCTTGATAGCTTCCATGTCTTGATGCTCATATTGTCCTTTGCCAGGGACATGGCTAAGTACTTAGATTTTTTACACTCTGCAGAGGTGGTGCACTTTCCCCACAAGACTTGGTTTCACCAAGACAAGATCTTTCAGAAGCCTTCCCTTAGACCAGAATGGACGCGTTCCAACCTATCAAACCCCTACCACCAACTGACCATTTGGCTAAGTTCTTGCAACCTATATGATCCAGACAGAGCCCATAATGCCAAGTGGCTGCACTTGAAGCTTCTCGACATTTGACATCTCAAATCTCTTTGTTCCTGGGTGGCTTTCCACAAGTGTGATACACAAGGTTCACCAGTCCCCTGGCCTTGTGTAACCACTCAACACAAACCATTCCTTCCATTCCACCCAGGTGATTCATTCACTTAGTTGTTTTATTAAACAAAACACAAGTCCTCAGACTTAGAAATTTTCCATAGAATGAATATATATTCCACCCTTGTTTTCTATTAGCTAAGCTAAGCATGATAGTAGTAGGAATCTTAACTTAGGAAAATTCTACTAAGGTTTCATCTACTAGTATTTCCCATAGCATGGTTTATACTTAGCAAAATTCCATGCAAGTCCTACTTAGAAATATCACTAATGCATAGTGAAAATAATGGGACAAAGGTATGAAGCATCACTTGCCTTTTTGGTAGAGAGTATAAGTTCACTCCTTGTCTTTGAAACAATCACAATCTTCAAGTCACTACAATTCAATCAAGCAAACAACATTTCAATCTACCATTCAAGTAATTCATCACATAAAAAAATAATAACAAAACAATGCATGCAAGCATGCTAAAGATTGTTTTATTTGTAAAAGTGGTTTATAATGGTTCATAAACATTTGAAAACACCTAATGGTCATTTTATAAAGTGGCAAAATCATTTGTATAAGATTTTACTTCATAAACCATTTTTAGATCAAGTCATTATTTTATGTGGTGAAGAAATGCTTTTAATAAGGCAAAATTCCATAGGTTTCACAAAATATGTTTTCAAACCATATAACCTTGTGTTTAGGGTCAGAGAGTTATTTCCAAAACATTTTTCAAAGGTTTTCTTCCAAAACCATTTTTAATAATCAAACCATATTTTTATTTGACTAGAATTGGTTTAAATCAAAGATTCATTTTTTTTGTTTCACCAAATACATTTTTGAAACCACAAAGTGATTCCTATGGTCAGTAGGTTCAAAACAAACCATTTGCCAAAGATTTTATCCCCAAAATCATTTTAGAACAAATTCTATATCCTAAACATGCATACACAAGTTTCTGCAAAAACAAACATTTTAACAGAAGCTTTTTACTAAACAAAGTGCATGGTTGGCTAGGGCTTGCTTTTATGAATCCATTGATATAAAGTTGGCAAAATTTGGACGTGTAGATTAAAAGTTATAGATTTTACAAAATCTAGCATCTAATAGATCAAATCTATTTTAATTCAAATCAACAGAGCCACGTGTCTTAATTCTATTCGTCTGTACCAGTTCGGTTGGATCGAGCGTTGGCAGCCATTGGATTTAAGTGTGATCATATGGCTCAGAAGCTAGCGTACCCCTTCAGTTAAGTTTCTATCGTACTCGTTGGATCCAGATCGAACGGCTACTGTGCGACTGACCAGAGGTGGGCGGCGCTAGCGGCGGCAGGTGGCGGCGGCGTGTCTGGCTACGGCGTCGCGGCGGTTGCAGGAAGCGAACGAAAGAAAGGTGTGGCACACCAGGTTCGCCGTGGAGTGGGGAAACTCAACGTGTCTTCTGCTTGTCGAGGGGCGCGTTGGTGTTGTGGGGATTTCTCGCCGGAGCTGCGCTGTCCCTCGGGTTCATACGGTCGTCGACGGGGGCGGGGCTACAAGGCGTTCCAAAGCAAAATAAAGGGTGTGTTAGACGCGCATGGTACCAGGGAACATGTGTGCATCAATGAATAGCACCGGGGCGGTCCGAGCTTACCAAAAAATCTCACCGGAGGAAATGGCAGGCGGTGGCGCTATTGTTCGTCGTCGTTGTCGACGCTGCAGAGCACGCGCGGGCAAGCTAATGCTACAGGGAGGTTCGCTAGGATGTGGGGATCATGTGAGAGTGGTCGAGGAGGCAAGGGGTGATGCGGGGCTGCCGGAATCGTCACCGAAGAGTCGTCGGACAGAGGACGGTGCAGAGAGCAATTGGGTAGCCTGGGGGCGTGCTAGGGTGAGGTGACGGAAGGAAAATGGAGAGGAAACGCAGGCGAGTAATAGGGCATGGTCGAGGGGTCATTTAATGGTGCGGTTAACGCGAATTAAGCCCGGCTTTATTCGCCTGCAACGGCCGGCGAGGTGAGGGGCGTGGTCACCGCGGGGAGGAAGAAGGTGACGTGGGCGTGGGGTCGTCTGGCAGCGAGAGAGAGAGAAGAGAGCGGTGGGGTCCTTCTGTCAGCGACGCTGCGGGTTCGTTTGCGAGTGAATAACGGTTCGCTCGGGTGGGGTGGGGAGTGGGCTTGCTGGGCCTTGACTAGGCTGCCGAGCTGGGCTGCTTCCTTTTCACATTTTTTTTGTTCAGTTGTTTTTCTTTTTCTCTTTTGATTTTTCTGTTTTGATTTTGAATAAGCAATTCAAACATTCATTTGAATTCAAACCTTTGCCAAAATTTGTGCAGGTTCAAATACTGATTAACAAGACATTCTGATATCATTTTTAGAATAATTTATTTATTCTTTTTAAGGCCTTTTAATTAATCAAAAAAAAGGTTCTAGTTTTTAAATCAAATAAGATTTAATATTTCTAAACACCATTTGATTTTCCAAACCTTCCAATTCTTTTCAGTAGGTTTTTATTTGGTCATTTGGGTGTCAAATAATTCATCTTGAATTATTTGGAATAATTTAATATAATTTATTAATCATTTGATTTTCCAAACCTTCCAATTCTTTTCAGTAGAGTTTTGTCTTTATTAAAATAGGGATATAATGGCTAATGCCTTTTTATTTTATTTTGGAATTTCTTTATCTTTTTATTTTATTTGGATTACATTCATTCCATTTGCTTATGGATTAGGCCAAGATTTAATTTGGTCTTTCAAATATTCTTTATTTTAATATTTCTTTCTTCATCTTATAAAATCCATATCTTTTATTTATAGATCCAAACTTGGTGATTCCAATTTGTAAAATCTTATTTGATATTTGTTTATCCTTTTAAATACCTTTAGGATTATTTGCTCACCATTGGTTTGGATTTTAGATAGATTCTTTATTTGCTTTGGAAATTCAATTCCTTTATCTTATTATATTCATAAGATTTTATCCATGGTTCCAAATTAAGTGAAACCAATTTATAGGGTTTTAATATTATTTCTATTTGTCATTCTTGATCATTTATGATTGTTTGCTGACAAATTTTTATATGGATCAAATCCATAGGCTTGGGGATAACTTGGAAATGATTTTATTCCATTAGGGTTTAGGGTTTGGATTTATTTTCCAAGTGTTTAAATTTCCAGATGCATTTTATGAGGAATGTATTCCACTTGTTTTAAATTTAGTTGGATTCAAACATTAACCAAAGTTTGTTCCATATGGGATTTTACTTTCCATTTAAAATAAAAGTTTCTTTTCACCCTAAAATTCAACAATAAATTATTTTGTTTATTTATTTTTCACATTAAAAGATTTGGAAAATCTTGGGATGTGACAGATAGATCCACTTAAAACGAAGAGGTATGCTGATCTGTGCTGCACGATTTGCATTAGATCCTACGGTCTGCATCGCTTGATCCATGCGAAACATTTTCGGCCAATCAAAACACAACGCGTGGCACAGTCAGTTTTAATAAAAACAGAATTGATCTATTTGATGTTCCAATTTGTAAAATTCATAACTTTCAAACCACACATCCAAATTTTGCAAGTTTTATATCAATCGAATCAGCAAGACAAATCCTACCCAACCATGCACTTTGTTTAGTAAATTGCTTCTGCTAAAATGGTTGTTTTTGTAGAAACTTGTGTAGGCATATTTAGAATATAAAATTCATTCTAAAATTAATTTTGTGATAAAACCTTTGGAAAATGGTTTGTTTTGAACCTACTGACCATATAAACCAACTTGTGGTTTCAAAAACATATTTGGTGAAGCAAAAGAATAAATCTTTGATTTAGAACATTTCTAGTCAAATAGAAATAATGTTTATGTGTTAAAAATGCTTTTGGGAAAAAACCTTTGGGAAATGTTTTGATTTAAACTCTCTGACCCTAAAAACAAAGTTTTATTATTTTAAAACATATTTAGTGAACACTATAAAGATTGTTGCTTTGCTAAAAGCATTTTCAACCACATGAAATAATGCTTTGGTTTAAAATTGGTTTATAGTAAAAAAAATTGCAAATGGTTTTTCCACTTTTATAAAATGACCAATAAGTGTTTTAGAATGTTTATAACCTATTAGAAACCACTTTTCCAAATAAAACAATCTTTTGCATGCTTGCATGCATTGCTTTGTTTTTATTATTTTATGTGATGTTTGCTTGAATGGTAGATTGAATTTTTGCTTGCTTGATTGAATTGTAGTGGAATTTTAAGAGTGTGAATATTGCAAGATCAAGGAGTGAACTTATACTCTCTACGAAAAAGGCAAGTGATGCTTCATACTTTGTCCCATTATTTTCACTATGCATTAGTGATATTTCTAAGTAGGACTTGCATGGAATTTTTGCTAAGTAAAAACTATGCCATGGTAAATCCTAGTAGATGAAACCTTAGTAGAAATTTCCTAAGTTAAGATTCCTACTACTATCATGCTTAGCTTAGCTAGTAGAAAACAAGGGTGGAATATATTCATACTATGGAATATTTCTAAGTCAAAGACTTGTGTTTTGTTTAATAAAAACAACTAAGTGAATGAATCACCTGGGTGGAATGGAAGGAATGGTTTGTGTTGAGTGGTTACACAAGGCCCATTTCTATGGTTTACCTTGTGTATCTCACTTGTGGATGGCCACCCGGGAACAAAGAGATTTGAGATGTAAAATGTTGAGAAGCTTCAAGTGCAACCACTTGGAATTATGGGCTCTGCTTGTATCATATAGGTTGCAATAACTTAGCCAAATGGACAGTTGGTGGTAGGGGATTGATAGGTTGGAGCGCGTCCATTATGGTCTAAGCGAAGGCTTCTGAAAGATCTTGTCTTGGTGAAACCAAGTCTTATGGGGAAAGTGCACCCCCTCTGCAGAATGTAAAATCTAAGTACTTAGCCATGTCCCTGGTAAAGGAAAAATTGAGCATCAAGACATGGAAGCTATCAAGAATCTCCTCATCCCAATTTCTAAGTTAAAACTTGTGGTTGAACAAGGGTTGAAGGATCACCAATTTCTATTGGGAGATGCCTTGGGTGATTTTTGTCAAGCAAAAACTTAGTGTTTTCAAAAGATAAGGAAAATCTATTTTGAGCAAAGCAAGCCTAAGATCCACTTAGCCAAATGCATATAGATGATAGACTCCACTATATTACCATAGTATCACTTGCCAATACAATTCAAATGTATTGACCCTTGTGGCTATAACTTGTTATGTTGCAGGTTTGTTTGATGTTAGTGAGGTTTACTGAATAGGATTACAAGTCTACAACCAACATGACTGCCTGTGAAACTTTGAATATGAAGGACCCCATGCTATTGTTATATTCTGCTGCAATGTAATGAGATAGCCAAATGAGCTATGTAAGATGTAATAAATTATTTTACTCTTGGTTATAAAGTTGTATTATGACCTTTGTTTCTTGATATTACATCTTAACTGTGGATGCTAGCTATTGATCCAGGGACTAGCATTGCAAACACAGGGATCTCTACCTTATTAAAGTTTGGGAACCTTACATAAATGGCGCTACCCGGCTGTAGCGTGGACCTGCTGATGCTATAAGATGAGGACCGAGTCATGAGTAACATACATCTAAAAATAGACACCTGAACATGGCTCTATTCCTTTCCGCTTTGCTGTATCTCTCTCCCACTTAGACTATATCTTCCTGCACAATTCCTGTTGTATCCCCTTCTACCAGACTTGAATTCCTTTGTGTGAATCCAATAGAAAGAGAAGTGGTGACATTATGGTATCAGAGTTTCACCGATTTGGCGCCGCGCACTCGTCCCTTCAAGGAAATCATGGCGAACTAGATATGAAGCATCAGATCACGATGGTGCTCACCGCGATCCGCGAGCAGTCGGCAAAAATCGATGGCATCACCAACAAGCTGGAGGCTATGGAGGGCAAGGTCGGCTCGATGGAGATCAAGCCCGCCCTCGTCGATATGGCGATGTGGAAGCCCAAGGTGAGTCAGGCGTTGGGAGCGCTCCGAGCCTATGTAGGGTATCTGCGAGTCCACATCGATCGCCTCAACAAATTGGCTTCAGCGGCAACCGTGGCCACCACACCGACGATGGTGTCACCGACGGAGTGGCGTAATGACCTGCGCATCCATGGGGGTGACAACGGACGTCACGGGCCAAGAGGCCACCGCGCTGACATCTTACCATTGGGTTCATTGATGGGGCCAATCCCCCAATTGACCCCAGCCAAGAGTACTTACACCTAACCACCTCCTGAGTCCTCCCAGTCCACATCGTGAGATCGAGAGAGGGGAAAAACACCGCGTGTGGATTGTCCAGTTTTCACGGGGGAAGGGCTGTTAGAATTGCGTATTCTAGCTTCTTCTTCTCTTCCATGAGCTGATACCTATCCTTTTCTGCCTTCTGAAGCTTCCGTATAGTTCCCACCATCAACTCTCATTGATTGTGTCATTTAGTTGTGACTGCAAGTTCTTGATTTCATGTTCCATCTCCTTATTTCCTACTGAGAGCTTGTACTTTTTTTCAGCTGCATCACAAGCATCAGTAAATCTCCCCGACCTTTTGAGCTCATACATATCCCGTAACTAGTTCAAACATTTCTTAAGTGCATGTGGCCACTCAAGATCCATCCACTCTACTGCTTTACACACCGAGCCAACCTAAAAAGACGCGACCTAATTATGAACATAACACTATACAAAAATTTTTGATGTCACCACTATACATAATGAAAGCAAACTTGATTTGTACAACCCAAAAACCTTCTCCCAGTATTACTTTCTTCGAATGCAACATATTTCCTTAATCTTAGCCCATGGTCACATGGTACTTCCCAATCGAGATGTAGGCCATCCAATTCAAGGTCGTAGATCGTGAGTGATACCTATAAGGAAACAAAAAGCTAGAAATAAGCATGATTGCATGCACAAATGGAGCTCAGATCGAGAAAACAGAAGAACTCACACCGGGGAGGAAAGACTCGATGTCGAAGAGAAGGCTGTCGCAACTCGACTGGTCGTCCTCGTCATTCTAGTACGGCATGGCGAACATGGCCGTGACGACGCGTTGACGATGGTGAGGAGAGAGAGTAGGGTAGTGAGTGGAGAGAGCAATAGTGGAGAAAGTGAAGTGCATCAACGCTGTAACATGAATAAATTGACATGTTACAATAGTTTAATGGATACCATGCCTCATGACTAGATTATTGTCTCATAACTAATGGGTTTTCTCTTTCTTAATTCTAATTTGTAATATTAAACTTGTACTTCCTTCATCCCAATTTGTTTGACTTATATCAACATACAAAATTTAATCTATCGCACACCATAGGATTAGGGTTTATAGTTTAGGGTCTAATTCACTGTTTATTGCACTAACTTCTTAACCCTTAATCCTAAATCCTAGACATGTCCTCCCAATAGATCATTGTCTCGTACTTAGTAAGTTTTTTCCTAAACTCTACACTCGTTCATCCATGATAGTACGGCCTTCTAAGTAAAAGGTAGTTATCCAGCGATTAGTTAAATTACTGATCTCACAGAGAAGTATATTACATCATCTCAAGAAACATAATCATGTCAACTACAAGGTACTTATGTATCACTTTGTTTAGTGATGGTTTTAATGAATGATATGTCCAAAAATCCCAACATCTCATAGAACATTATATTACAATATCTCAGCAATCATAATTTCATAAACAAGTATAGTACATCATCTCAACAAACATAATCATGAAAATTACAATATACTTATTTCTTATTACAACAATGATGGTTTTAGTGAGTGATATGTCCGAAAATCTCAAGAACTCATAGAACATTAGATTGCAATCTCTGAACAAACATAACCACAAAAACACAGTTTCAAAGCAACAACAATCTTTGTAACAAATATAGGTAGGGGAACCTTGTGGTACATATGACAATCCTTGGGTAGCAGCTCTCATCAGATCGGATCAATGTTGATCACATCATTTTATTTAGCCACAATAGGGTCTGTACATCCACTATAACCTATTGAACAACATTAGAAATGACAGCCAGGAAGAACACCTTCCTGGTTTGCTTTTTTCGTCATATAATCGGCATCAGATCTTTAGTACAAAAACCTCTGTGAATTCCTGCTTCTTATGATGCCACCACCGTAGTCGTGCCATCTGCTTAGGGCCAATACCGATTTCCTTACCAATCATCTCTCTTAGTTCATCAAGAGTTACGTTTTTGGAATCGACGGCTATGTCCACAGTACATGAGGAAACTGGCTTATTAACTCTGCCATCAAGTTTTGTCGTGTATGAATCTACCTCTACATATATATTGAACTTAGCTTGATCAGCACCTGGTGGTCCGTAAACTCGAGCAGTAGAAGCTCTGGCAACAAAATCTCCAGTATCTGCATACATATCATCAATCATATCTTCAACTTTTACCTTACGATCAGTTGCACAACACTCCAAAGCATCTGAAACTCATGGGAGTGCTCAATTTGCATATAGGTATCACTCGTGTTGCTCCACGCCAATTTTGTCTTCTGTTTGGATTCCCAAGAAATCCTAGCATGAGGCATATCTATCAGCTGTGAAATAGACACAACCTCCTTGTAGTTCACAAGCAGATGCACATCCTACCTAAACACAACCCTCTCGCAATCAAAATCTAGTTTTGAAGTGTACTGGCGGATATGAACTGTGAACTAATATAGGTCTATTATATCGAAACTGAGCCTAATTTGGTTAAAAGGGAACCTTTCAGTTCATTCGATTCTACTTTGCAGTAACTATTATACTTGTGAGACAAGGCACAAATAAGAAAAAATCACCTCTTGCTCTTCTCCCGGGTGGTTTTCTTCAAGATATGGGTTCCATGGCCCCGCACTGCATCCGAAAACTCCGTCGCCATCCTAGCTTTTCTCTTCAACCCGATGCTCATAGGTACCTTGTTAGCAGACTTCTGGCTGACCTCCTCTCTAACCTAGGCTAAAGAATTCGTTGTTGCTTCGCTTCTCTGGCTCCGACATACCTGAATCAGTTGCCGACGTAGCTATCACCTTGTCCTTGCTAGACATGCTAGGCAAGGAAATGGCGGGATAGGGAGGAAAGGGACCGCCACCGCCGGATTCAGTGTGGGGGGAGAAAAACGATTGCCGTCATCGGATTCAATGTGGGGGGTACAAAAACAACCGATGCTGCCAGATTTAGTGTCGGGGGTTAGGAAAGTACATAAATAGATTTTCCCCTACGAGACGTGCAAGGTTTGCTTAGAAGGGGTGCGGCAGGGGCAAGACAGGTACTAGTGTAATGGAATATCCTTACATAACGACAAAGATTCGAAAATATTTGGTTTAGCCACCATTAACTCGAAATACCTCTCTCGACAATTACCCCCCCCCCCCCCGAACTTTTCGAATTGCAGTGATTACAAGAAACTCGTACCCCACTATGCCTTATCCTCTCAACTTTCAGTCTGCAAATTAAAAACCTCTCACCACCTAGTCCCTTTTCGTCATTGACCGTCAATGCGCTTCGATCTTTCGCCCACTAACTTTGTATGAACTAAAAACCACAATAAATAGGGGCCCTCAGGACTTCCTAGAAGGAGGCGCCACAGAAACACCAAAACAGAGCCAAAACCAGCAAAGTTTGGAGGAGGAAACTCCGCTGGAGCCGCTGCCGGAGGGATCTCTACCTTCTCCAACGTCTCCACCATCATCAGCATGATGAAGATGGAGTAGTCTACCTCTGTACTATGTGTTTTTGGTAGTAGCTTGATCTATCTCTCTATTGTTCTTCATAGATCTGGTACCATATGAGCTGTCCAACATGTTTATGGTCATATTTGTAATTCCTACGTGGTGGATCTTTATTCTATGATTTGATATATTAGATTGGAACTGATTATGTGTAAGATGTATTGATAGATGCATATTATGTACTCGTTCTTAAGTACATGTTCTAATCCAACTTGTATGCAAAAGCATATGTGAGAAGAACTGTGTATTAGATGGAGTAGCATGGTGGTAGTGAATGAATAGTGACAACAAATTCGAGATCTATGATGACCCACAAGTATATGGGGTGTATCGTAGTACTTTCGATAAATAAGAGTGTCAAACCCAACAAGGAGCAGAAGGTGTTGACATGCGGTTTGGATCAAGGATTCACTGTAAATACTAGCAAACGGATTTTTAGGGTTTTTTGGTAATGCAGATAGATAAAGTGCAAGTAAATAAAAGACAATAATAATAATTATAGCGAGTGGCCCAATCCTTTATTCAGCAAAGGACAAACCGGTTGTATTACTTAAGATGATCAAACGTTCTCGAGGACACGTGGAAATATTGTCAAGTGCTTTCGCTTCATATAGTCGATTAATCTTCATTTGTTAGATAAGTATTATGTGGGTGAACCTATGATAATGTACTACCCCAACTTGGACTAATAGATACTTTTAATTATACAACTTTCAAGCGTTCACAAATACAAGAAAGTAATTAAGATAAAAATCTAACCACAACTTTAAACTATGAGATCCTACACTCCCTTATGCAATGGTTTCCTAATGGGGTTTAGGTTTCTGTCACTCCGGCAACCCCACAATTAGTAGCCAAATACACAATGCATTATCCTAGGCCCATAAAGGTGAAGTATCATGTAGTCGATGTTCACATGACACCACTAGAAGAATAGCACCACAACATAAATATCAAACCACTCAATATTACTCAACATAATTCCACTACTAACAACATGACTTATCCCATGTCATCAAGAACTAAACGAACTACTCACAAGACATCATATGGATCAAGATCGGAGATGAAATAATGATAAGTAACAATCTGAACATGAACAATAATCCAATGGTTTTGCTCAATAGCATCAACTACAACGAGTAATCAACATCGGGAAAGTTTCCCCTATAAACTACACGAGATTCAACCCAATTGTTACAGTGGTATGGCGTGGTGGTGATGGTGCTGGTGATGAGGATGATGATGATGATCCCGATGAAGCCTGATGTCTACGCACTTCTATTCTTGTAGACAGTTGTTGGTCCTCCAAGTGCAGAGGTTTGTACAACAGCAGCAAGTTTCCCTTAAGTGGATTACTCAAGGTTTATCGAACTCAGGGAGGAAGTGGTCAAAGGTATCCCTCTCAAGCAACCCTGCAATCAAGATACAAGAAGTCTTTTGTGTCCCCAACACACCCAATGCACTTCTCAGGTGTATAGGTGCACTAGTTTGGCGAAGAGATAGTAAAATACAAGTGATATGGATGATTATAAGTGGTAACGGTGCCAGAAAAGAGCTTCTAACAGGGAGGAAAAGACTAAAGGAAAAAATATGGAAGAAAGCAAACATATCTAGATGCAAACGGTGTTTCAATGTTTAGAAACAAGGCCTAAGGATCATACTTTCACTAGTGAACACTCTCAATAAATATATTCTCTTCATGTTACTACCCTGAACTACTCTCCGGTTGGACACTCTAATCCATGGTAGGGCTACAAAAGTACACCTCAAAGTCCGCCTTCCCTATCAAGATAACCCCCACACTGTCACCTTGAGCACTAGATTGTTCCAACAAACACCATAATTTCATAGATACAACCAACTCAAAATATACTCATGATAAATATTTATGAATTCTAGCCTAAGTGCCACCACGGCATGCACGCTGTCACTTTCACACACATGGGGAGAGTAGAGATCTATTTGAAGCATTTGAGTAGCAAAGTAGATCTACTTGATTACAAAGCTCATGATCTCAATAAGATCACGCATAAAGAGAGAGATGAACACATAGCTACCAGTAGAGCCCTTAGCCTCGAAGAAGAACTACTCCCTCCTCATCATGGGAATCAGCAACGGCGATGGATATGGTGGTGGAGATCGATGGAGATGGCTCCGGGGGAACTTCCCTGTCCCGGCAGGGTGCCGGAACAGAGACTCTGTTGTAACATCCCAGCATTAGAGCTTAGAAATAAGCTGAACACATATGTGTGCATTGCATTCATGCATAGAAAATCCGAATAATTTTCACGCTTTTAAATAAAAAGCTTGCCAAAGTGATTGAAGCTTCTCTCAACCTGATGGAATTGAAGTAGATCATCAAGTTGACTACGATAAGTTTCAATAATACCTTTGCTAAAACCTTATTTTGGGTAAGGGAGATTTGATCTAAGGGTAGATCAAATGTAATAAAAGTTAAACCCTAATACATTACTTAATGGATTGTATTTGATCCTTAAGTAATCATATCCCAGTATTCGTTACACAACCCATGAATACCAATAAACATAACTTAAGTAATACGAATGTAACAACTAAATCTTGATCTATCTTAATCTCATCTACTTCTTCCATGAGGATCATGGTAATACCTAACCTTAACTCTTTAGTGAGGTTGAGTAGGAAGGAAACCAAGTCAAGATCATTCACCATATATCTTTCTGCCCATATCAATCTTTACCATTCATATTGGAATCATATTCCAATATCGGTTGTTCATCAATGTTGAGTAATGAACTATTGATTCGCCAATTCTTAATCTATCAATTCTTGAACTACCAACTCTTGTCCTTATTAGAGTATTCACTTAAGGCCTATAAAGAAAGAAGTAAGAAGAGGTAAATAGTAATGATAGATTTAAATAAGCATCTATAGAATGGGGATGTTGGAAGAGAATTGGATCAATGAGATAATTGATGGAGTTAACTCACTCCTGAAATGATAAAAGAATTATATGGAACCTATAATTATATGGTGATAAAGCAGATTACAAGGATGAATCCTGAAGGAAGTTATCAAGAGTAATCATATTGGATCAAGTAGGTATAGTCAGTGAATAATTTCTCTGAGACCAATAGAGTTAGACATAAAATAATTTCAATACAACTGTAATGTTGTATTGATGAGACCTTGATTAGCCAACTGGAAACCTAAACCATAAATGATCATGCTTTAGCCACCAAAACTGAATACTTAAATCATGTATAAGTGACATTGGTGGATAGAACATGATTAAACCTTAGTATAGATAAGTTATCCCAGAGTAGTCATTAGAAGTCACATTAATATAACGTGAGGTTGGAGCATGAGTTACTAGAGTGAAGTAGAGACAAGATAGTATGATTAAGATGATGTTAGAGCAACATTGGATTAAAGAAGTAGTATTTTTCTCTTTAGAAATACTAAGCTTTTTAGGAAAGTAGAATTTGATTTATATATATCCATTGGAGTAATGTTAGTGATGGATGAATAAGGAAGAGTATGAATGAAGTTAGAAGTAACCACTTGTTGGATTGGAGATTATCAACAGTAGAGTAGTTAATATAACCAAGTATGGATATGAAAAGATTATGAAAAGCTTTAGTGTCAAGCTCATTAGATTTATAAATGGAATGAGAAGAATAAACAGTGGATAATAATATTCTTGAGAAGTAAAGCTCATCATGTTAACCCATGATGATGGATATGGAGAAGTAGTATATCTAGGAAAAGGAATTCCTTAATTAGAAGTCCAAGATTATGAATTATGGATGATAGGAATTCTTGGTAAATACTAAACCCTAAATCTTTAACCAAACATAATATCCATTTCATCTCACTGATCTATCATCTTATTTCCACCAAACTTTATAGGAATATTTTCCTATAGCAAATCACTTAAGCACATCTTTGTCATTCCTAATTATCATAACCATATGTCCTTCGGAGTTCTCTTTATCAATTATTTTCCATAAGACAATTTAGACAATAACCTTACTATTTTAAAGAGTGATATCATTAAAGATCACAAACATAAAAACAAAATGTTTAGCCATTAATCCTTATTCACATCAACAAAAGAATATAAATATAATAAGAACCCTAAACCCTAGGGTAAGCATTTACAATTTAGAACCCTAAACTTATTAATGAGTTGTATCATTAACATATCATACATATTCAATCCATATTCATTAGACAAATTCCTTGATCCATTTCTCTAACCACTCATTCCATATGAGCATGGAATAAGTGGGGATACAATAATTATAAACCACCCTATACTTTACTATGTGATTAAATACATAAAAATAAACCCTATGACTATTATTAAACATTTTAAAATTTCATTACTCCAAATAAAAGTGAAAATAATGTTATAGTTAATTTTTAAGATCTTAAACAAATCCTAAAAACCCTAAATCCTACTTATTCTATTTAATACAAGAATATCTCTATAATTATAAAGTTAGAAAATAATAAATAAAGTATACTATCAAAATACTAAATTCATACCAGAATTTGAAATACATTTTTATATACTGCAATTATATAGAAAATAAATTCTATAAATAAATTTCAATAAAATGTGTAATATTCAAACCTGAAAACAAAACATAAAATATAAAAAAATGAGAACAAAAAATAAAAATAAAAATAAAAGAAGTAGAGGCAATAGTCAATTCTGGCCCATGGCCCATCTTCCCTCTCACTTACTCGTCGCCACGAGCAGCCCGAACACTCCCTTACCCCTTCGGTCTCCTATCGTCGTCGTCGTCTTCCTCGCAGCAGGGAAGCAGCTGTGTGGGCTGGCCGATGCCGTCCGTCGGCGACCTCACGCCGCGATGCCCGCTGGCTCCTGTCGTATTCCAAAGACGGAGATAAGACCGCCGCACTCGCATCCCCTCATCCTTATCCTCACAATCTCTCTCTCTTTCTACCTCTCCCACATGAACGCAAACCCTAGCTCCGGTCAGAGAGGACCGTCGCCGTCAGTATAGGTCGTCCTAGAGATCATGGAGTGGTCGCGAAGAAGCGCAGCGTCATCCTCTTCATTTTAGGATACTCAATCAAGTTAAGGGAGCTCCAAATCGATGCAATCGAACCATTTTGTTTCCACGGTGATCACCGAAATCTGTTAAATTGCGCCCGTCCCCGGTCACCATCGTCGTCATAGACCACACAACCATGCTTAGGGTACGCCTACGCATCTCTAGCCTTATTACCGCTTCCTAATTTCACCTCTAGCTCGAATTCATCGAGAAGCCGACGAGCACCGCCGCAATTAAGTTTGCCAGAGTTTCCACCGTGGTCTTAAGCGCTCATGTAGCACCCTATTCTACTCACCGCATCCAGTCGCATCGAACACACACTTTAGATTGAAGCCTCGTGCCATATTTTGGCGGCGCCATCGTGTTCTGGCGAGGTGACGTCAAACTCCGAAGTGATGTCATCATTGACCTAGTCCAAGGTTTGACCTGGTCTTCGCCTGTGTGGCATGTGACGTGGCCCCTGGCCCATATGTCATTGTATCTGAGTAGAAACAAGTCCAGTAACAAAGACATTATTTTAGTTGGGTATGCCATGTGACCACTGGCCCACGAGTCAGTGACTAGGGTACGTGTAGCTTTGGTATAAAAAGTATTTCTGCTTAGAAAATAGATACAACATTATAAGATCAAATATAAATATTTCCTAAAATGCAATAAAATAATTAAATTTTGTCAATTCAATAACTTTTGTTTTATAATTCAGAAAAATATGTGTAATATATGAAAATGTTTAGAAAAATAAAATCTACAACTTAAAACTATTATCAAATATTATTATGATAATTATTTAAATAAATATAATTTAATAAAGAATTTATAAATAATACAACTTTGATAATTCATGTTTTAATATTAGTAAATGTTTAAAATATAAATAAAATACTAAAAAATCTTTAAAAAAATAAGAACTATAATTAAAACTATAATCATGCATTATTATTTCACTTAATTAAATATTTATTATTTATTAAGTATTTATAAAGTAATAAATTTTATAAAAATCATATCTTATTATTTATAAATCACAAAAATAAATGTAATATACCAAAATAATCACAAAAATAATAAATACATGTTAAAAATATAATATTCCACTTTTGAGGTATATAAAAATTTAAACACTTTAATAACTTGAATTAAAACCAATTTCCTTAATCAATAATTCATATAAGGGTAAATAAAATTTGCTAATATTTTAAAATTTATCAATTGAGTCTAATAAATAGTATTAGTCTTGAACATTGATATTATGAAGTCAAAATGGTTTAACACATTTTAAATATAAGTTGATTGAATTATCATTCATCCATAAGTGTAGATTATTCCTTAAAAAGATTCTTATCCAATATAAAATCTTCAAGAATAATTTGTGACTAAATAAAACCTTTTCCCTTACTTCAACCACAAGTTATAAACATACCAAAACACTATATTGAATCCATAAGTAGTTAAGTAATATTACTTGCTTGTTTACAAACTATAACCACTCATCTATAAAAAGGAAAATGATTCTATTCCGTTATAATGTTAGGAAACCACTACTCAAATAGAAGTAATGACATGCATAAATAACTTTAAGGAAATATTATGAAGTGAACAAAATACAAATATCATAAGCATTATAACCTAAGTTCATCTATGTTTTTTTAAAGTTAACTTTAGTCTGCAAAACTTCAAGTATAATGCTAAAGACCTTATTATATGTTTTATAGTTAAATTTGGTCTATTATAATTAAGTCGTAAAGCATCTCAAGACCAAACTATTCAAGCAAGCACAAACAACATCAACCACATCTGATTAACCACAAATATTGTTTAGACCTTAGAAAGGAAATCTTTTCTTCAAATGTTATTCTTTTTGCCACTTTAGTCAACAAATAACAATTAAGCGTAATCACATTACTTTATACTTTACTTATATACTTAGGATTGATAACACTTAAGTTCTTTATAAGTGACATTAATTGTAAAGTAAAAATTTGAAGATAAACAATTAGAGTATAAGCAATCTTGAGTAGCATATCACATTTGTGTGTACCTCATTATTTTAAGATATTACAATTACATGTTGTTTCACGCACACTCACAAGCCTTAATAAGAAGCAAAAATATGAAACTTAATCTAAAAGGGCAACACATTCCAAGGAAACCCTTTCCAGTATCCAAACCCTAGAACAACGTTATCCCCGGGATTCGAGTTTATCAACTTGCATTACATTACTTATGCATAAAAGCATCTTGCTTCTTTAAACACTAGTCCTTACCGGACCAATGATGTTGATTTCAGATATTGGATCTTTTATTTTTTCTCGAAGACCGTGAGTGCATAATCTTGCAATCACACAAGGCAAGTTCACACTTGCTCATGTCCTTTGATTATTTTCTGTAAAGTATTTTGCAAATCCAATGTTGTCATCACCTGTAATTGAAAAAGGACAGAAAATATTATTTTCATAATAATGTGATTATAGGTTATTTACCATGAGGTAATAACCTACTATAAGAGTTCTGGTGGTAAAGGAACATATTATCTTGGACTTAACAACCAATGTCGCCAGTGATTCTTGCGCCGTATATTACGCGTTGACCATGAGTTTTGGAATGGGACAGAGAAGTCAGATGTATCTTTTCCCTCTCGCATGGAACCGGATGTGCGGTTCGTGTCTGTTATCACTCATAGCGTGCATATTAATTGGTAATTCGTAGAGGATATGCAACATATGGGTGGGAGCCCTCAACGTCCCACGATAGTTCCGGCATCTGAACGGTTTGTACTGCTAATAGCCATAATTCAATAGGTGGGCTGGCGTACACCAAGAAGACATGCGAGGTCGTGAAGAAGGTAGTGATTGGTTTGGATCTTAGTCTGGGCCTCACACCAAGGAAGTGTGAACAAACCTGCAATTCGGATGTACAACAAAGCTAAGATCTCTCATGGGTAAAGTAACGCACCTCTGTAGAGTGTAAGAATTGTAACTTGTTACTCCCTGTTCCGGGAAGGAGCTACGAACACGGCGAGAAAGGAACTCCATGAAAGTTCTGGTAAACCCGTGAAGGATGATGGACATAGGTTTTCAGAATAAAAGCAAACTCTAAAGAAATGTTTATGAAAACTTGCATTGCCTACGACCTATGGTCTGTGGCTATAGATGTAGTGCATCAAACACTCCTTTTCTAGTGAACTTGCTGAGTACGCTCGTACTCAACGTATCTTCTTAACCCTTGCTAGGTTCTAAAGCCAGTACAGACGACGTCTACATCAAGTTATGCTCTAGGAATCATCACCAGAAGCTAAAGTTCTTCAATGAAGTCAAGAAATTCAGCATATACATCAACTCAAGTGAAGATAAAGTTACTGATTAGATAGGAATATAATCTCTAGCCATAGATCCTATTTCATTAATGTATTGCAATAGCAGCAATGCCAGACCAATAGTTCGGATATTAGTCTTATTAGTATGATAGTTTTTGAGTTGTTTATTTCTGATTCTTCTTTGTAAGAAGTTTCTTTCTCTCTCTTTAACCTAGAGTGTTCTCTGGATCTTGTGTAAAGAGTTGAGTTGTAACCTATAGTCATTTCTTGGACCTGCTGTGTTTCTGTTGTACCACTTTGAGGGATGTAATACTAGTGAACGGTGTTTCATTGGTGTTATGTCAACGACTATAGTGTACTACATCATGCAGTGGTATGCTAGGTCACCACATTTGTCCCCTGAATCTCCCCTTCGGTGGCGGCAGCGCAGCGGAACTTTTCATGGATGTATGATGGATGATTTAGGGTTTTCTCCCCGGGGGCTTATTATAGGCGAAGGGGCAAGGCGAGGAGGCAGACAGGGGGCCCACACCCCCTAGTGGCACGGCCAGGGTGGGCCCACGCCACCCTAGGGTGTGCCCACCCTAGTGTCCTACTCCATCTCTGCTTCGATTTTCTGTATCATTCCGGAAAAAATATGAAGATTGGCTTTTGTCCCGTCCAATTCTGAGAATATTCATTTTTTAGCTTTTCTAAAACCAAAAACAGTAGAAAATAGGCAACTGGCACTGCGGCATCTTGTCAATAGGTTAGTTCTATAAAGTGTATAAAAATACCTCAAAGTGTAGACAAAACATAAGACAAATGATATAAAACAAGCATGGAGAATCAAAAATTATAGATACGTTTACGACGTATCAAGCATCCCCAAGCTTAACTCCGGCTCGTCCTCGAGTAGGTAAGTGATAAAAAGATGAAGTGATCAAACCATTTGTAAGCATTGAAAGCTGGGATAAAAGTACTCTAAACATGAGCATGAAAGATGAAGTTCTAACAATAAGACAAAGTAATTATACTGTAACATGAAAGGGTACAACCAAAGGATCATGAATAACAATGCATTGAAAGACATTTGTTTGTTTCACATATAGAAAACATAGCATAGTGGTATTCAGCTTGTCCCTCATGGAGTAGCAAAACATAAATGCATAGGACACCTTCAAAGTTCATAAGGGTGACTAGATACAAGTAGTTCAAGAATAAGCAATATCAATCATTATGAATCAATCAATAATTTTTGGGACAATGCACATAGAACTAAGAATGAGAACTATGCTCTCTTAATTGGTGCCTAAGGATAGAAGGTGGAGACTCGATATAAAAGTGGAAGAAAGGCCCTTCAAAGGGAAGCAGGGATTTCAAGTCTCATAAAGAGCTTGCAAAAACTATGGTACTTGTTAGCTTTCAGCTCTCATTTCCCCTATAATAAGCATCTTGAAGTGATTAACGTTAAAGTGAACAAACTATGGAGTATATGCTTGACAAAGTATAAGTTGGCAATCTCATGTCCCTTGAGTACGTGGGCCGCTCCTCATTCTACTCAAATTTAGTCACCGGTAAGTTCTTGTCATAGTAAGTACATATGTATCATAGAGAACCGCCAACAGGGTACCCCTTGCCCCATGATACAGGAGCTATCCCATATCAAAATGACAAGGCAAGTAGACAAAGAGCATCTCAGCAATCTTCTTATTTACCATGGGAAAATGGTTCTTTTTTCTCTCTTTCCTCTTTTCTATTTTCTTTTTCTTTTCTTATTCTCAATCTCTTTTTCTATCTCTCTTTTTATAAGAAGAATGCTTCATAGATTGCTCATTATGGTGATGCTGCAAGTTTCCACCATGATTAGGCATGGCTTAGGCTAGTGGCCCAGGCTTTTCTCTAACACATATACACAACTCCATGGACTTACAAGCTCCCCTTTCATTTCACACTGACAACATTGATGGCACCGCGTCAACGTGCAGTGCTTCATCGGTAAACCCCAAGAGCAAGGTGTGATGCAACACAATAGCAAGTTTTCCCTCAGTAAGAAACCAAGGTTATCGAACCAATAGGAGGAAGGAAACGTCACACAGGTGTTGCAAGCAACGTGGAAACCTGCACAACAAAAACTCAAGACTTTGCCCCAACGAATCAATGAGGTTGTCAAGCTCACCGGTTTGCTGTAACAAAGGATTAAACGTATGGTGTTGAAGGTAATGGTTTGCAGCAAGTAAACAAGTAACAGTGGAAGATGTATCAATGGTAAAGATTGGACCGGGGCCCATAGTTCACTAGAGGTGCTCTCCTTAGATAAACAACATGGCATGAAGGGTAAACAAATTATAGCCGGGCAATTGACAGGAACTGAGCAAGGCATAAAAATGCAATACCAGACAAAAAGATCCTATGAGATTCGATTGGGCAATACAACAATATACATAGACCACCATCCAACTGCATCTATGACTAGAAGTCCACCTTCAGGTTATCATCCGAACCCCCTCCAGTATTAAGTTACAAGCAACAGACAACTGCTTTAAGCAAAGTGTGTAAGGTAAACAATCCACTTGTTCTATGAACAAGAGACTATTGTTTTCTCCCTAGTGGCAACAGCACATCTACAACCGAAGAGATTTCTGTCACTTCCCTTGGAAACTAGAGGCATGAACCCACTATTGAGCATAAATACCCCCTCTTGGAGTCACTAGCAACTACTTGGCCAAGATAGCTACTAACAACGGAGAGCATGCAAGATCACAAACAACACAGACATGATAGTATCAAATAGAAAAAACCATTAATAAATCTAACATAGTAATCTCAATATCCATCGGATCCACGCAAACACAACATGCATGATTACAAATAGATTAGATCTTGATCATAAACGGAGCTCACAAGATCTATACATGAAAGCATATGGAGGAGATACAATCATATAGCTACTACATGGACCCGTAGTCCAAGGTGGAACTACTCACGCTTCATACCAGAGAAGAAGGCCTCCGGGATGATCTCCCCTCCGGTAGGGTGCCAGGAAGAACTTCAGACCCCCTCCCGATCTAGGGACGATGGTGGCGGCAGCTACAGAATGTTTCGTGGAGTTTTGGTCGGGTGCCTAGGGTTTCTGCATCGAGGCCTTCTTATAGGAGAAGAGGCGAGGCTGGGAGGCGGCCAGGGGGGCCACACCCTACCCAGGCGCGGGGTGGGCCCACCCGCGCCTAGGGGTGTGGTGGCCCCGGATCACCTCTCCGTCTCTCCTCTGGAGTTCGTGACGCCCACGGTAAAATAATGACTTTGGCTTTTGTCCCGTCCAATTCCGAGAATATTGATTTTCTGCCTTTCTGGAACCAAAAAAAGAAGAAACCAGGCAACTGGCACTATGGCAACTTGTTAATAGGTTAGTTCCAGAAAAGATATGAAAACACCTCAAAGTGTAGACAAAGCAAAGCAAAGTAGATACTAAACAAGCATGGAGTGTCAAAAATTATAGATACGTTTCCGACATATTTCCCACTTAGCATGAAGTTGAGATAAAAGTGTAACATTTTCATCAATAGTCACTTGTATGGCATGAGTAGCAGCAAAGGTACTTTCCATGGTTTTAGGTTTAGCAGCCATTTTATTAATCAAGGAGGCCTGTGCTTCAGACAAAGAGGAAATGTTCTTCTCAGCACTCAAATTTTTTGACCATAAACTAGGAATTTCTCTATTCAGATTCTCAAGCTAATGATTAATGTTTTTCAAGATAACAGATTGTTCTTCCATAGTTTTAGTGAATATCTTGTTTTGCTCATATTGCATTTGCATAAAGTTTTTAGTGGATCTTTCAACTTCTAGAATCCTATCTTCACTAGGCATTCCATACCTACCATGATAATTATTTCCATTATTAGGAGGATAAGGCCAATAGTTATTACCATAAGTATTGTTGCCAAAATTGTTGTTTCAAATGAAGTTCACATCAAATTGCTCTTCTTGAGCAACCAAAGAGGCTAAGGTAACATTATTTGGATCTAAAGGAGCTTTCCCATTAACTAGCATAGCCATAATAACATCAATCTTATCACTCAAAGAGGAGGTTTCTTCAACAGAATTTACCTTCTTACCATGTGGAGCTCTCTCGGTGTGCCATTCAGAGTAATTAACCATCATATTATCAAGGATCTTTGTTGCAGCACCCAAAGTGATGCCCATAAAGGTACCTCCAGCAGATGAATCCAACAGGTTTCTTGAAGAGAAGTTCAAACCTGCATAAAAAGTCTAGATAATCATCCAAGCAGTGAGTCCATGAGTGGGACAATTCTTAACCAAAGATTTCATTCTTTCCCAAGCTTGAGCAACATGTTCCTTATCAAGTTGTTTAAATTTCATAATGTCACTTCTCATAGATATAATCTTAGCAGGAGGATAGTACTTTCCAATAAAAGCATCTTTGCACTTAGTCCAAGAATCAATACTATTTCTAGGCAAGGATAGCAACCGTTCTTTAGCTTTTCCTCTCAAAGAGAAAGGAAACAGCTTGAGCTTTATAAGATCTCCATCTACATCCTTATACTTTTGCATCTCACAAAGTTCAACAAAGTTATTGAGATGGGCAGCATCATCATTAGAACTAGCACAAGAAAATTGCTCTCTCATCATAAGATTCAACAAAGCAGGCTTAATTTCATAAAAGGTAGCATCAGGAGCAGGTGGAGCAATAGGAGTGCTAAGGAAATCATTTTTGTTGATGCTAGTGAAGTCACACAACTTGGTGTTCTCAGCAGAGTTCATTTTGGCAAAGGTGGAGCAAGCCAAAAATAGCAGCAGCAGCTAGAGCAAGAAATAATTTTTGTGTGTTTTTTATAAGAAAAGCAAACCAAACTAGACTAATTTTTTTGGAGTTTTTGAAAAGAGGCAAACAAAACCAAGCAAAAGAAACTAAGCAAACTAAAAACAAAGTAAAGAGAAAGGTTGAGGAGGACTCCCCTTGTGAAGACGTCCTTAGCCTCCCCGGCAACGGCGCCAGAAAGATTTTTGATGGCGCTTTGTTGACATGGGAGCTTCTTCTTATTTATTCCCCGGCAATGGCGCCAGAAAGAGCTTGATGGCACTGCGTCAACGTGTAGTGCTTCTTCGGGAAACCCCAAGAGCAAGGTGTGATGCAGCAGAGCAACAAGTTTTCCCTCAGTAAGAAACCGAGGTTATCGAACCAGAAGGAGGAAGGAAACGTCACACGGGTGTTGCAAGCAATGTGGAAACCTGCACAACACAAACTCAAGACTTTGCCCCAATGAATCAGTAAGGTTGTCAAGCTCACCGGTTTGCTGTAACAAAGGATTAAACGTTTGGTGTGGAAGGTAATGGTTTGCAGCAAGTAAACAAGTAACATTGGAAGATGTATCAATGGTAAAGATTGGACCGGGGTCCATAGTTCCCTAGAGGTGCTATCCTTAGATAAACAACATGGCATGAAGGGTAAACAAATTACAGCAGGGCAATTGACAGGAGTTGAGCAAGGCATAACAATGCAATACCAGACAAAAAGATCCTATGAGATTCGATTGGGCAATACAACAATATACATAGGCCGCAATCCAACTGCATCTATGACTAGAAGTCCACCTTCAGGTTATCATCTGAACCCCCTCCAGTATTAAGTTGCAAGCAACAGACAACTGCTTTAAGCAAAGTGTGTAAGGTAAACAATCCACTTGTTCTATGAACAAGAGACTGTTGTTTTCTCCCTAGTGGCAACAACACATCTATAATCGAAGAGATTTTTGTCACTTCCCTTGGAAACTAGAGGCATGAACCCACTATTGAGCATAAATACCCCCTCTTGGAGTCACTAGCAACTACTTGGCCAAGATAGCTACTAACAACGGAGAGCATGCAAGATCACAAACAACACAGACATGATAGTATCAAATATACAAAACCATTAATCAATCTGACATAGTAATCTCAATATCCATCGGATCCACGCAAACACAACATGCATGATTACAAATAGATTAGATCTTGATCATGAACGGAGCTCACAAGATCTATACATGAAAGCATATGGAGGAGATACAATCATATAGCTACTACATGGACCCGTAGTCCAAGGTGGAACTACTCACGCTTCATACCGGAGAAGAAGGCCTCTGGGATGATCTCCCCTTCGGCAGGGTGCCAGGAAGAACTTCAGACCCCCCTCCCGATCTAGGGACGATGGTGGTCACAGCTACAGAATGTTTCGTGGAGTTTTGATCGGGTGCCTAGGATTTCTGCATCGGGGCCTTCTTATAGGAGAAGAGGCGAGGCTGGGAGGCGGACAGGGGGCCCACACCCTACCCAGGGGGGTTGTGGCGGCCCCGGATCGCCTCTCCGTCTCTCCTCTAGAGTTCGTGACTCCCACGGTAAAATAATGACTTTGGCTTTTGTCCCGTCCAATTCCGAGAATATTGATTTTCTTCCTTTATGGAACCAAAAACAGAAGAAAACAGGAAACTGGCACTCTGGCAACTTGTTAATAGGTTAGTTCCAGAAAAGATATGAAAACACCTCAAAGTGTAGACAAAGCAAAGCAAAGTAGATACTAAACAAGCATGGATCATCAAAAATTATAAATACGTTTCCGACGTATCAACATCCATAAACAAAAGAGCATGATATCAACTAGGAAGATATTTACAGGTGTTGAAAGCATTCCCCATGACAACACGGTTTTGCTAATTCCCAACTTATAAGTGCAAGCATATACAACATAGATGACACGATGGTTCAAGTTTATTAGGGGCAAGAAAAATGAAGTGTGCCATCAAGTTTGTGAGAGCTTTAATTACTAACTTTCACATAACAAGTTTAATTTGGAAGATAGACAAAACAAGAATATACTTGGAATTGTGTAACACACCATGGATAGGAATTTATAGTGGACACTTTGGAATAACTTGGTTTCTGGGGAGTTGGATGCATGAGTAGATCTTACTCAATACAAGTGGAGGCTAGCAAAAGACTGGGAGCGACCAAGTAAGAGAGCAATAATGGCCATAATCACGCAGAGCGGCAAAACATTATCAATCAAAGCATAAAGTGGTATCACAAGTCAAAAACTAAATGATCATAGAGGCTAAGGTGACTGGTTCATAGTCATAACATCTTGTGAGCATGTGCCAAGTCAACCCAAACAAATCATCAAAGGAGAATACCATAATACTATGCTTTTGTATGCTAAAATAACGCATGATTCTTTCAAGGAACATTAAGCAATCTCAATTTCTTGGAACAAGTCATGCTACAACAATAATCACTAAGCATAAGGTCAAAACAACATCTAGCATGACATGATAAATATAACATTCAGAACTAGGAAAATGGGAGGGCCTGAACCGTTTCTTCCTCGCACCTTCCCCCTGCTATAGTTCTCGAGAGAAAACCAGATCTCACCGGGCCGACCCGATGCCTCCTTTGCCGGCGTTGCCGGTGGAGGTGGGCTGAGGGAAGGTGTCGGCGGCGGTAGTGTGTATTTTATGAGTAGGTTTGGGCTCTGTCCCGGTAGTTGGCGCTATGCCGTTCGGAGTTTGCCAGATTTCTCAAGCCAGATCCGGCGGTGGCTGCTGGTTCTCTTCGCTGTCGTCCTCGTTGGGATGGAGGGGATGAAGGCCTTCGGCTGCTCCTTCAATAAGGCCGGTGGTCTAGAGCTTGAATGGTGGCTGGAGCTGCTGATTCGATCTCTAGTCCTTGTGGACTCTGCTCTGCCGGTGCTCGCGAGAAGTACCAAGATCTGGTCCAGGCAGTGCCCCGATGAGCTCCTCCGGTGGGAGTTTGGTGTTGGTGTTGTCCTGGACGGGAGTCCTCCTCATAAGCTCGCCCTCCCTCTCGTTGGCTTGCTCGCTCCCCCTCTTTCGGCCGGCCGTGGAGGCGAGGGGAGGTGGGTATTGAGCGGGTCTGCGGGCAGTGGAGGCAAGGAATTTTGTCTCTAGTTGCATCTGCGCGGCTGCAGGAGACCGCGGTGGGTGCTCCCTGGTGAACTTCAGAGGTTGAAGACATCGGTGGTACTACTCCAAGCGAATCCTTGTCATAAGCGTAAGTGTGGTGCTCGGGCTAGCTTCGATGGCCGCTGCTTTTCTCTATTCCTCTTCGTCGGCCGTGGCGGCGAGGGAGTGGACGTGGGTGGCAGCAAGGGTATTGCCTGGCTTGGGCGCTCTGGGGAGTTTTGATCTTTCCCCTTCTGGAGGATTCTTCCTTGCCGCTCCGACCACCTCTGCCCGCCTTCGCCCACCCGTGGCAGGAGTGATGTGCTGGAGCGCGGGTCGCTCGACTTCGACGGAGCTTGCGAGGAGTATTGCGTCGGGGATTTCCGGAGTTTGGAAGCGACATCGGCGGGCATCATCTGGACGGCTGAGTGCTGTCAGTCAAAGCCGGTGAGCTCCGGCATCTGTTTAACCTCCGTTGGAGGCCTCTTTTCTGGTCATTGGCCGCGTCCAACATCGGCACTGAAGCAAGTGGTGTCGTCCCCGCCGCGGTGCTCGGCGGCGGTGCAGCTGACCTCCTGCTCGGCAGCGGAGATAGGGAGGGACCTGTTTGCATCTCAAATCTTTCAGCGAGCTCTTCTCCACTTTAAATGGGTGCATATGTATTATTTACTGTTCTTATGGGGTCTTCTATAATATTGTACACCTCTGCTGTTTGTGATTAATAGAAAGCTTCCAAGCTCTTTGGGGCTCTCCCGTTCAAAAAAAGCATGACATGATAAATTCTAAGCCATAGTTGAAACAAGCTCCCTTTTGTACCACTATAAGCATGAAACTTTCTACTCTTTTCCAACACCAATCAACTTATTTGAAACAAATCACAAGGATAATCAATGAAGATCATTGAGCTTGTCTCACAAATACACATAGAAGAACTAAAAATTTCTAAGCTAAAAGCACAAGAAAACTAAGGCTAAACACAGTGCTAGCAAAAGAGAACACTCACAAGACAATAAGAATGAAAACTAGAGTGTTCTAGGCAATGAAAACAGAGTGTGTCTCTCTCCAAAAGAAGTGTGTTGTGATCGAACCAACATATTGCAGCAAACCAAGCAAACTAAAACCAAAAATGAAAACTAAGACACTCCAAGAACAACACAACAGTGCATGAAACAATAAATACGAAGTGTCTAGAAAGAGACCTGAGATTTTTATTGATGAAGAAGGGTATGCCCAAGGCATCCCCAAGCTTTGATGCTTGTACCTCTTGAATATTTCTTGGGGTGAAATAGGGTGGCATCCCCAAGCTTGAGTTTTTGTCCATTCTTCATCTCATTACATCATTCTTCCCTTACACCTGAAAATTTTCCTTTAGACCAAATTTCACACAATCTTCATTAGCAACATTAGTGCATTCAAAAGATAATAAACCTTTGGGGTTTAGTTTTAAAACAGCAAAACTTTCATTAAAGACAAAAGCTACTGTAGCAATTCCCTCAAAAAGCTCAATTTCCCAAAAAGAACTCAAAAAGAAATTAATAAAGAGGAAAATGCAAATAATGGCAGAAATCTGTCAAAACAGACCAGCAGGAAAGCAAAACAAGTGCAACTTCAAAACTTTCAACATAAAGAGGGGAAACTTAATATTATTGAGACACATAAAACCATGTTTCCCTCTCATAATAACTTTCAGTAGCAACATGAATAAAATTAACAATATAACTATCACATAAAACATTCTTATCATGGGCCACATGCATAAAATAATTATTACTCTCCACATAAGCATAGTCATTCTTATTAATTGTAGTGTGAGCAAATTCAACAAAATAGCTATCATCATTATTCTCATCACCATAATCATCATATATAGGAGGCATATTATGATCATAATTAATTTTCTCCTCAATAGTAGGTGGACTAAAAATATCATATTCATTATTGCAATCATCATACATTGGAGGTATAGTATCATCATAAGCAATAGAATACCTATCTTCCAAAGTGTGTTCATTTGTAAACGTATCATCATTGGAAGGAACATGGATAGCACTAATAGAACAACAATTATTAATATCATCATTTTCAGAATTGGTACCAAAGAGATTTTCAATATCGAAAGTGGTGTGGTTTTCCCTATCATGATCACTACTGTAGGTAACAGGCATAGGAACATCATCTAGTTTAGAATCATCAACAAAAACTATGATAGGAGAAACATGCTTAGGGGAAGATATTGTTTCCTCTCTCCTTTTACTCCTCTTCTTCTTCTTCTTCTTCTTCTTCTTCTCCTCTTTAGGAGGGAGAGGCTTGAAAGGAAGCTTCTCCACATACCCTGGTTTATTGTTAGAGACAATAGAAGAAACTTTGGAGGATTCCTCCTTTTCATTAATAAGAACAAAACTCACATCATTCCTATCATAATTTGGTAAAATATCATCTTTTATAAGATTTTGTATGTAAGTATTTGCGTGGAAATTATCAACATAATAAAGATGACAATCATGCAAGACGCTATTCATATCAAAAGCACTCATATCTACCAAAGAAGTTTTTCTTGATAACTCTTCACACCCCACAAATAATGTAAGTTCATCATGTTGATTATCAGTGATCATGTTATCACAATACAAACTTGCAGTGATCATTGGATTAGAAAGGTCATTAGTATGGCCTGAGCATTGAAAATTGAAATGACCCACTTCATAGCAGAGTTCACAAATAAAAGGATAGAGGGCACAGACTTTTTTACCAAGATCATCTAGAGCCTTATATCACGTTCTAGTTCTTTCATTCCAGTGGGTGATACAATATTCTTCTTCGATTTGATTCTTTTCACAAGGTCTATGTATTCCACAAAAATTAACATGCTTATAAGAAATAGTACTTTCAGAAGTTTGAGCATGTTTATTGCAATCATTATTAATAGTTTCTTTTTCCATGCAAGTGTCTTTAAAAGGTTCATGATACATGTCCCACTTTCCTTTAGGAGCATTAATATGGGAAGCAAAAGCTCTACAACAATCATCAAGAATTTGAGTATCAATACCATACATAGCACTAAGCTCTTGAAAATCAGCAGTTTTAGCGAAAGATTAATGCAATCATACGCATAGTTTATACCTGGTTCTTTACCTTTGTCGTTATCCCAATCTTCAATGTTGCTTTGAATTGTTTCAAGAAGATCCCACTTAGCTTTGACCTCCTTACTTGTGAAGGATCCCTCTAAACAGGCATCTAGATAGTCCTTGTAATGTCCTGAAAGCCTTGCATAAAATTTATTGATAATAATATTACTGGGGAGCTCATGCATGGGACATTTGAGCATTAGTGACTTCAATCTTCCCCATGCTTGGGCAATACTTTCTCCATCATGAGGACAATAGTAGTACTATTAATATTATCAACCAATATAGGACCATCATCTAGAGCTTTATCATAAACATTTTCTAAGCAAAAATCTTTAGTACCATGCATTTCGAAGTTAGGCACAAATAAAGGATTATCATAGATAACATGAGCATAATTATTATCGCAAGTTTTACCCATAGTAGATATTTCAAAAGAATCCACGGGAACATAACATTCATCCTCCTTTGGTAAGCATGGGGGACAATCAAATAATGTAAGGGATGAAGAGTTACTCTCATTAGAAGGTAGGCATAGGTAGCTAATCCATTCTTCCTCCTTTTGTTCATCACTCTCCTCTTTTTCATCTAATGAGCTTCCAGTTTCAACAATTTCTTCTTCCATAGGCTCCTGCAAGGCATTAGTCTCTTCCATTTTTGGAAATAATCTATTAATATATTCAAGAATATAGCCATTTTCTTCCTTGTAATTATCAAATAAAAATTGAAGTATATCATAAACCTCATATTTATAAGGTGAATCATCGGTATTTTCAAGCAAACTAGCAAGTTCAAATGCACCCTTCCAAGCAATAAATTATTCGATTTGTTCCACATCATAAAAGTCATAATTTCCCTTAACATAAGAAGATATGGTAACATTATCATTAAACTCACATTGAAAATGAAGGTGTTTATACCTCCTACAGCAATAAGATTTATCACGGCAATAAGTAACATTATAAGTAGAGCACACGTTTCTAGCAATGGTATTCAATTTATCAATTTGTTCCCATAAGTGTTTCCCTTTTTGTGACAAGCGGTGTTCCTTATAATAATATTTTTGTTCTTCCGTAAACCCACCTTGCCAATAAGAACTAGTTTTAAAGAAACCAACCATTGATAGAAAGCATGACAAAGCAAGGCAATAACAGACCAACAACTAAAGTAGGAACTAATTTTTTTATGTTTTTGATAAGGAAAAGCAAACCAAACGAAACTAATTTTTTTGTTATTTTTGATAAAAAGAAGCAAGCAAAACAAATCAAAAGAAACTAAGCAAAACAAAAACAAAGTAAAGAGAGTGGTTGTGAAAGACTCCCCTTGTAAAGCTGTCCTTAACTCCCCGGCAACGGCGCCAGAAAATATCTTGATGTGGCTCAATAGTAGAGCTTTGTTGGGAGATCCCAAGAGGAAGGTATGATGAGAACAGCGGCAAATTTTCCCTCAGTTCTGAAACCAAGGTTATCGAACCATTAGGAGCAAGGAAACAACTCCAAGGTGTTGCTAGCAACTTGGAATCCTGCACAAGACAAACTCAAGACTTTGCCCCAACTTACAGTGATATTGTCAATCTTACTGGTTTGCTGAAAACAGAGGATTAAACGTATGGTGTGGAAGGTAATGGTTGCTTGCAGAAAGTAAACAGTAACAGTAGATGATGTAACAATGGTAAAGACTGAACCGGGGTCCACAATTCACTAGACGTGTTCTCCTTAAGATAAATAACATAACATGCTAGGTAAACAAATTACAGCGGGGCAATTGACAGGACTAAGCAAGGCATAACAATGCAATACTAGACATTCATGATCCTATGAGATTTGATTGGGCATTACAACAATATACATAGACCGCCATCCAACTGCATCTATAACTAGTAATCCACCTTCTGGTTATCATCGGAACCCCCTCCAGTATTAAGTTGCAAGCAACAGATAACTACATTAAGCAATCTATGTAAAGTAAACAATACAATTGTTCCATGAACAAAAGATTGATGTTTTCTACCTAGTGGCAATAACACATCTACAACCTTAGAGATTTCTGTCACTTCTCCAGATTCAATAGAGGCATGAACCCACTATCAAGCATAAATACTCCCTCTTGGAGTCACTAGTATCTACTTGGCCAAGATAGCTACTAGAAACGGAGAGCATGCAAGATCTCAAACAACACAGACATGATAGAATCAATAATTATAAGACATGATAGAATCAATAACCAATCTGACATAGTATCTCAATATCCATCGGATCTCCATAAACACAACATGCATGATTACAAATAGATGATCTTGATGATGAACGGAGCTCACCAGATCTAAACATGATAGCATAAAGGAGGAGAAACAATCATCTAGCTACTGTATGGACCCATAGTCCAAGGGTGAACTACTCATGCATCATACCGGAGGCTGGCATGGTGATGAAGAAGGCCTCCGGGATGACCTCTCGCCTCCGGCAGGGTGCCGAGAAGAGCTTTAGGTCCCCCAATCTAGGGATAATGGTGGCGGCGTCTACAGACTGTTTCGTGGAGATCTGATCGGGTACTTAGGGTTTTGGCATCGGGAGCTTATATAGGCGAAGAGGCGAGGCAGGAGGGCGGCCAGGGGGCCCACACCCTATCTAGGCGTGGCCTAGGGTGGGCCCGCGCCTGGGGGGTGCGGACGCCCTATGGCTCCTCTCCGTATCTCCTCTGGACTCCATGTTCTCCTCGGTAAAATATTGACATTGGCTTTTGTCCCGTCCAATTCCGAGAATATTTTCTTACTAGTTTTTCTGAAACCAAAAATAGCAGAAAAACAGGCAACTGGTACTACTGCATCTTGTTAATAGATTGGTCCCAGAAAATATATAAAAGTACCTCAAAGTGTAGACAAAGCAAAGCAAAGTGGATACTAAATAAGCATGGAACATCAAAAATTATAGATACGTTAAAAATTATAGATACGTTTACGACGTATCAGGACGCGCCGACGGCAAAGCTTCTTGGCATCAGTGGCGGCGGGCCCCCCTTCTCCCCCTGGTTCGCTAGATCTCAGCCTGGGCCAAGATCGACGACCGGCGGCGATGCATGTGCGCGGGGCGCGGTGGCGTCCGGCTAGGTGGCGCGGTGTCTCGGCGCGGCGGAGGCATCACTCTGCTGTGGCGAGGAGGGCTGCGTGGAGCGGTGATTTTCGTGCTCGGGGCGAGCGGTTACTGGGCCGGGGCGGCGACGGCCGTGGGCGGCATTGGCCGGGATCTAGGGTAAGCGGCGGACGCGGTGCTACAAGATGGAGGCGAAGGTGCGCCCTTAGCTACGGTGCTCAGCCTAGGTGCTCATTGATGCTGGAGGTTGGCCTGTTCGATCCGTTCACTGGAAACCGGTCGGTGGTGTGGGGATCGTTGTGTCGCCTCTAATAAAGGAGGTGGTCCTTAGGTTTCTTTCGCACAAAGACGAAGATCTGTTTGATGTCTGCCATCATTGATCTGGACTGGAGAGACGAGTTCTGGAAGGCTCCGCCGGCGAACTCCCATGGACATATCATGCCTGGAGATTGCTGGATCGGAATATATTCGGTCATGCGTACCTTGTTTTTCTGGCCATTTGGTGTGCCATTCATCGAGCCATGGCAAAGTTAGATGCGGAGAATGTCAGGAAAGCGGAAATATGAGGATAGCGATGGTGATTTCAGTTTTTGTGGCGACGGAGAACTGACTGCGTGATCTGGGACTCGTAGCAGCGACTATTGGTGCGGGAAGACAACATGAAGGAGTTCCTAGTCTTACCTTGCAGGGTGAAAATCCAAGGTCTGGCCTTAACTGGTTGTGTCTGGCAATGATCTTGTTGAAGACATTGTTTTGCGAGCGAGAACTTCTCCAGATAAAAACCTATGATCTTTGGTCGGGCAACGACGGCGCTTGGGCACTGTTTCCTTCTTAAAGGCGTTGTTATTGGAGTGGAGGACTACTGGTGTTGTTCTGATGGTGTCAGTGTCGTTGCTTTGAGGAATAATTCTATGTAGCGGGACTTTTTTTTGTAATTCTTCTTTTTGGGGGTTGTGTGCATCCGTATGACAGCTAGGGCATGCGTTGTTGCAAAGGCTGGATGTAATTGATATTCTTATGATATTAATATATACTCTTTTCCAAAAAAAATAGTATATACAGAGTTTGGAAAACCAGTGAAACACCGCCCCTGTCCTCTATCACATTCAAGTTCAACAAAACAACATATTCGCCATCACAGGCCATACTTTCATCAGACTGGCCGGACCAGTTAAGGGACACATGAATGTATCGTGAGCTTTTTATTAGCCAGCTACTATCTCAACCAACGACCATGATCAGTATAAGTGTATGACCGGGCGAAAAGAACTAGAAGGCCATGACTCCTTCGAGGAGGGCTGATTTTATTCTCCAACCATCATGTTATGATCTGCATCTACGGACTCTCACAGGGGTCAGCTCACCACCACACTGCATACGAAAGCAAGCGCCTTAGATACTACTCTCTCCGTTTGGAAATATAAGATGTTTTAGGTTTGTGAATGAGATGTATCTAGACACCTTTTAGTGTCTAGATTCATTTGAACCTATACACTAAAACATGTGTAGATACGTCTCATTCACAAATCTAAAACATCTTATATTTCTAAACGGAGGGAGTAGATAAGAGTGACAATGTTGTCTCATTGCTGAAAGAGAATGAAAGACGTGCATCACTTTGAGTGATTCACTGATCATACCTGGTCCGTCAATCACACCTCCTCAATGTTAATGTCGCAATTGATACTTTCCAATCCTTGAAGCATATTGATAATTTTTGCTATTGGAGGTCTTCTTGTGCGGTCAGAGTTCACACATATTAGACCTACTTGGAGGCATCTTTCGATTTGTTGGCAATCTGTTTCTAGAGATCCATACCCTGGTGATCTCTGTAACACATTTCTCCATTTATTATGTACCTGTAAGATCATGAAGAAAATTTAAAATGTTAGTATGCCATGTAAAATGTTGCACCGTCTCTGTAAAAGGGACCTCTATCCTGAAATATGAAAAGAAATTCCTTACAAGCTTGATAAAGCCATCCGAAGATGTTCTAGTAACATCAGGGTAGTCCCTGTGTCCTATTACTATCTCCATGATTATTACACCTAGACTGAATATGTCTGACTAGGATGTAATTGTGCCTCCATGCAGAAATTCTGGTGCCATGTAACCACTGAACAACAACATGAGTAGAATTTGAAGTGTTAGAGGGAGGGAGAGTACAGAAAACATATCTTGCTTACGAAAAAATAGTAAGAGATTAAATTTATAATTAACTCACAGTGTTCCATCACAAGATTTAGTCCAAATAGTTTGTTTTTGATCAAGCAGTCTTGAGAGGCCGAAGTCTGTGATTTTTGGTGTCAGTGATCGAGCAATATGTTCGCGGGTTTAAGGTCCAAGTGAATTATAGGTTTAGCATTTTGCACGTGAAGATGGCACAATCCATAGCAAACCCCCTCGATTATTTTATAGCGTGTGCTCCAATCAAGTCCAGAAGATTCATCTGTATTTGCAACCAAAAGGAGGACGTTTGACAAACGTTAGCTGAAATTATGTTGTTTCTGTGCTCTAAATAATAGGCATGAAAGGGATACAAAATTGCCATGTATGTTCTAATTTCCCATTTATAGCCACATTTCATCGGTATAATATTGATCAGTAAAAGCTACCACCCAAGTACAGATGAAACTGAGAAATAACTTCCCATATTGAATGTTATATACCTGATATGTACCTATCTAGACTTCCGTTGGGAAGATACTCCAAGCATAGTAACCGTTCGGCCATCTCTGCAAAAACGTATTTCCCATCGTGCTCTAAACACACATTCTTTATCTCATAGCTGTAACCTACACATCGCACTATATTGGGGTGCTTAAGCATCATAAGATGGTAAACCTCATTCTCGAATTTCTTCTGCATGCCTGGCATCAATGACGATGACACGATCTTCTTCACAGCAATCATTTCCCCATTTGGCAACACCGCCTATAACAACAAAACCTTTATATGACGCGCCATTCTATTATTTATGGACAGAGGGAGTCCAAGAAATACATACAGCTAGCCTTGGGGAAATGGGTTGGTTACCTTGTAGACAACACCGGAACCACCTTGGCCAAGTATTCGCTCATCGGAGAAATTATCTGTGAATTTTGCTAGATGATGTAACGGTATGGCGAGTGGCGTGGAACTCTGATCATGTAGTATGCTTTCCAGGCTAGTGGGAACATGATGACCTGTAGAGCATATCACACTGTTGGTCGGTGCAAAAGGGTTTGAAGTTATGATGGAGATGCCACCATTTACAATGCCCTCTCCCACCTTGCCTGGTAGACTCACCGGCGCAACTAATGAAGGGCTAGATTTTCAGCGCGTGGGGAGGTACGGGTGGAAATGCAGATGTCTGGCTCTTTTGTCCTCCTTGAAAAAATCATGAAGTACGGGAGCAGGGGAGAGCGTGTGGAGACTCAAGCTCAGTTCATTGGGATTGGCAAGAGGTCCATGATTCGGGTGCTCGCCATTCCACCGAGTGGAAGTGGTGTATTGGGCTTTGTCCTCCTTGAACAATTCTTGAATTACAAGGCCAGGGGAGTGCGCTTGCAAACTCCAGATCTCTGAATCGGATCTGCTTTTGCCGGAATGGTAAAGTTTTCGCCGTAATGCTAATGTCCCTATAGAACCGGGTTGGCTCAACGTTAGCAGCAGTTGTAGCAATCGGTTTACTCCTTCCTGCTGGTCTGTTTTCATGACCTCCCCCGCTCCTGAATAATAGTCACATAAAAAAGCAAACACTTAGTCTGAATCATTACTACAACAGCTCATCTATCTAGAATTCTCAAATCACCAAACATAGTCGACAATGAATCAAGGCCAAAAATGAAGCGAGTTAGGTTTGCTTACCAACACTGTGTGACGACTTTGAGCGGATAGAGGGCAGAAAAGAGGAACGGAGGAGAGGGTTCCCTATATCACCGCGAATTAATGGGAGGGGAAAAGGAACAAGGAAGTACTCCCTTGTTCGATGTGGCTAGCTGATCCGATCTGACCAGTCGATCAGTACAGAGATCCAGCACGTAAATATACGAATTTGACTGCAAATTAGTCGTAACGGCGTATCCTTTCTTCCCGGAGAGTATCGATCTGCTCTGCTGGAACAGGGGAGGTTCTGAATCAGTTCAACTTAAAAAAAAAAATTCTCTCTGAATCATCATCATTAAATACATCAGCCTATCTAGAAATCTCCAGTCGACCAATAAAGCGAGTTAGGTTTGCTTACCTACCAGCGATGAATGAACCGATCCAAGTTCGGATGCGCTCGAGGTTCAGTAGAGATGGATGATGATCCTGGGAAGCAGAGGAGAGGGTACATCGACCGTTGACCCACCCACCACATCAAAGCGTATTTTTCTTAGACTAGTTAAATGCCCGTGCGTTGCTACGGGAAAACAAAACATGGAGATATGCAATTCCATTATGTTACTCTAAGCATGATAACTTGAAGTCTATATTTATCGGTTCAATTACCCCACACTATTCGCTGGCATATTTATTGATTTCGAATACCTCCGCACTATAGACCGATATATTTCTCTCTCTTCCTAACTTAGAAGGACCAACAAAATGTGTTATTTATGTCTCTTATACATTGTCACATCATCGCGTGTCTCCTTCTCCAGTGTGAAATCTAGCGACTTCACACCATGTTGGTCATCTTTTTATAAGACAATAAGGAACACTTTCATTGTGCAAGCACGTCAACAATAAGAAAGGTCTTCTTGATCCTAAATTGATTCTTAAAAGTGCAAATAATTTTAAACAACAACATGAACTACAAAACAACAAAAACAAAATATTGTAGAGTTGAAAACAAAAGTAATTGTTCATTGTTCCATTTCTCCCATAAGTGGCTATTTGTAGTGCAAGTCCTCCTTTTGTATCGTAGGCTTCATAAGATGGCTTGGATGAGATATTTTCCTTTCTTGCACCATAAAACTGAATTATATGCACCTCGATGAAAAGCCTGGCCACACACTTCTACCAAATTATTACGACCCACAAATGAGTCTTCCAACCATTCTTAGTCGGCATAAGGGAGAGTATATGGTTAACAAATAAAAGTATCACCCACGGAAATGTGTCCCCTCGAAAAGGTGAAAATAGCACATGAAGTACTACCCTCTAATAAAATTATTTGTCAAATTTACAACAATATGCATGACATAGGATAATGGTTTGGATTCAGTTCTTATAAGGACAAGAGTACTCCAAGAAAAAAATCTTAGCAATCTTAGCTTTCGACATACCAGTTTACCTAATAAGTACTCATCGTCAGGAATTATTCTGCTCAAAGTTGTCATGCAGCATTACCACAAATAGGAGGACAACAGAACCTGCAAAATAGACAACCTGACAAATTACTTGAGGTACAAGATTGCAAGAATCGGATAAGAGCAACCCATGTGCAGTTGGCACTGAACCATAACGTGCACAAAAAACCATCAAAATTAATTGCTACAATTAGTAATGAAAAAACACAACATTAAGTGAACAATAAGAAATTAAACCTACAGCCCTACTTATTTACACCGTGTAGAATTTTCCAAAAAGGTACCACAAATAAACCTCTAAGGTCTGCACCCAAAGTCACTTTGATCCCACATTTTTTGCTGCACAAAAAAAAGAATCCCACAGTATTTGATGCACATGTAATCAATGGAGAAAGACAAAGGGATACATGAAGAACCAAGACCTATGCATATTTGCAAGAAACTCCCATGGATTTAGAACATTATCTAGCCTATGGGTTATTCATTGTCTTGAGGACGAAATCATCTGTCTTTATCGTATTGAAAGATATAGACTATGCACTAATCATCTTTTACTATGAAAAATTGATCAACCAAATACTTTGTACCTACCCACAGCTATGGAAACTCTCAAATCAGGGAGGTTTCTCGTCCAAGATTCCTCCAACTTTTCTCCTTATGTCCTCCTCTTTAGGTTTTCTGGACAAGTGGCCAATATCACAAAGTGGGGACGTATTTACAGAATATAACAGAGGTGGAATTTGTGGTAGAATTTTCTTATCACCTATTTGACATAAGTGGTCCAAATTTATATAAATACAGTTTAAGCAAATAATGATAGAGAGAAGAAAAACTAACCTTCTAAATTCTCATCATTGTGAGCAGTGTAAAAACCACCACGGTCTGTACCCAAAGTTACTTAGATCCGACATTTTTTTATGCAGCCAAAAAAAATCCCACATTATTTGATACATGTAATTTGTGATAGAAAAGTCACAAGAAACTAACTCAGTCTAACCACTATAAATAGTACGGTTACAAAAGGCATTATAAAATGGGGTGGTCAAAGATCAAATATTTTGTTGTAGTACTTATAGAAACATACCTCCACAAGACTGTTGCTGATCTTGCAACCCAGGAGGAGAGATGCAAATCAACTTGGGTCTTCTGCTTGCTGGAGATGAATCTCACAGTGGTAGGCGGGGGTTGTATGCAACCGGCTGGACAGCTGCTATGCTGAAATTATGTTTGATCGATCTAATTTTTTCCCTCCCCCTTTCTTGTTGGATCGTCATGGATTAGATACATAGATGGCGGTTGTCCTTTGTACCTCTGATGGTGGTGGCGTGGGAGGAGCCCGTCCTCAAGCACCAACGCCAGTGTTCCTTACTCTGGCCGCCGCCGTCGATGTCCGTGTTGTCTTCCTCACACCCAAAGGACCAGTCGTCACCCATCGATTTGGCCCTCATGACCATCAATCTGGCCCTCAGGCAGGAAAAACCAGTCGTTCGGGGTAAGTCGGCGCGGCAGCCGTGTTGGAAAGCTGACGATGGTGTGGGTGGGGTTGGCATGGAGGCGAGAATCCTAGGGCGGCACACGGAGGTGGCGCAGAAACTTGTCACCACGATCGCAAGACCAAAACAACCAAGAACGGATAAAGTCATGGACCATGGGATGATTACCAAATTACTGACCAGGTAAAATGAAAAAGGACCAAACAAACGAAGTGACTAAGCGATTGACGTATCAGGCGATGACGTAAACCGTTGGCTCTTTTAAGGTAGCACAGATAGAAATTGATGTTGGCCTCAAAAAACAATATTACCACATACGTGGAAGTCGAAACATTAATGCTCAGTTATTTGTCCTCCGATAAAACATGGGTAGTGATAATATATCATAACAGATTAGTAACATATATGTTTAGAATATAGCTCACCAGAATCCAACTTTGAACTTGACTGGATCCTAATTTTGTAGAATTCCCATTGATATATGAAAATGGTGGTATTATTGAGTTCATACAATTTTCACGGATCCTTTTTAAAAACTTTCAACTAAATAGAGTTCCATCTTTAACAATCTACTACTTCACACCTACTTTTTTAATTAGTGTACCTGACAAATTATTAAAATGATAATCTACCTGCATGAATTAGTGTACCTGACAAATTATTTCTGTTCTTGAAAACGTATTCTATTTTTATTGTTTGATCAGAGCATATCTTACCCCAATTCAACTTATAACATCCTAAGTTCACCATCGAGCGAGGGATTAAACGAAAATGGCTGGGAAGAGTGTGCCTTTGGAATTTGGATCCATGTGAATATATTCACAAAGAACCGCATTGCATCAAAAGAAGTAGATATAGAATATGGCAATCATAAAATGGCAAGAAATGTAAAGAGCAAGCTGATCACAATATTAGGTTACCTGATTAGCAAGGCTGCCACCCTGGTGAGTCAGACGTACAACAGGCATTTTACACTCGGAACTTCAGAAAATTGTATTTGAACCAACCATCTAGGGTTTGCAAGTATCAGAACATATAATTATTTTAGACCATGAATAGGAGCAAAGCTCTACTTGTGGTCCTCTCTGCGATAGACAGTACTCAATAGCACAACCTGCAACCAACAGAGATATCGTTACAAGTTCAAGATATGAGTAGTTGAGTGGGAAAACTAAAGAAACAATTACGTGTAAGCATAGCATACACCAATACAACCAAGAGGCTATTTTATGACTATTTGGATAGGAAAAAGTTTTACAAACTCTCATCGGAGCCAAATTCTGGGCTCTTCCCCGCTGGGTTCAATAGAAAAACTCCAAAAAAATCAAACCTGGTGTGCGCTTTGTAGCTGTGACCGTGGGTGGACATAATATACGCCGTCCAGTCAGGGAACCAGCCAGCCAGGAGAGCTAAGCGGCAATGATGGCGGGCAGCGACCTTTAGCTGCAGTTCTGCATCGTTTTGCACAAAATTAAACTGCAGACTATAGTGGTAGGAAGGTGAGGCACTGAGGCCAGCGGCGCCAGGCCGTGCCCGCCGTCCAGATCGGCTGATTCCACGGCTTCTCCTCCAACTCTGTAAGGTAGATGAGGCCAGAAGCGCCGGGCGTAGGGGAGCAGGGAGAGATGGGCGGGAACGCTCTGCAAGGTGGAGGACAGCGGCAGCGACCTTCGCAGCAGGGATCGAGGTAGGATGGCGCACGCGACTCCGCAAATGGTGTGTCGCGAGATCTGATCCAGGGAGTTGGGGGCGATGGGGAGACTGCGTGCAAGCTCTGGCCAGTCGGTCAAGCTGTTGTCGCTGCGTCTGATTAGGCCCACTTGTCGGCCTTGCGATGACTTTAGAGGACGAAAGGTTGGACGAAAGTGCAGCGACGTATCGGCGACGACGGAACCCAAGTTCTTTTTAGGTAGTAGAGAAAGAAGTCTAGGTTACCCCTCTATGTATCAGGTTTGAGACACTAAACCCCTCAAATTTGGATTGGGCATTTAACCCCCTAAGTATCCTATGCCAGGTAATTGACCCCCTTGTGGCGGTAAGTGTGCCAGGTAATTGACCGCCGATGTCGGCTTTATTTTCTCTTCCTTTCTTTTGTATTTCCTTTTGGGCTTGGTTTTGTCTGTCCCAGCTATGGTTCCGTTGTTGTTCGGTTTGTTTCTTGGACGATGTGCTGTCTGGCCTAGCAGTGGTCTCATATGTGTGCTTTATTTATAAAGCGGGGCGAAAGCCTGTTTGAGACTTATGGCTGTTTTGGTTAGTGGTTTTGGTCCACGTGGACAGTGCCGGTTAGCACATGGAGGGAGAGAATCAAAAAAAAGCAAGCTTCTTCATTAATTGACACACGAATGTGCACGACAACAATACACAAAGAGATGGCATACACTAAAGTGGATATGATGAACATTGTACTGTCTGTGTCGGGGCCATCCTTGGAAGTTGAGACCGCGAAGAACAACGTGCTCGCATTTCGTGCCACCGGCGATGTGCCGTCAATGTAGCAGGCTCGGTGTGCATTGTTCGTCTGCATCCAGAAGGAAGACCACTGCTCTGGCGCCAGCAGCAGCGAGATGACCACACGTCCATGCCATCACCGCTGCAGCACCCTCCATGTTTTCCTTGACGAGACACATGTCCGTGACTAAAGGGGACACCGTCACTGACGAGCAGTCTCATTGCAACACCCATCTTGCCCCGTCGACCTGGAAATAGAGCTGCCGCTCGACATTGGAAGAGAGGGATCGACATGGGTGCTCCCTTTTACCTGCTCAAGTGGCTATGCTTCAGACATCAATCAACACAGGTGGACATAGAGTCACAACACAGAACCTTTTCAGCTGATATCTTTAGATCTTCTCTAAATCAGCGTCAGTCTGCTGTGCCGCTCTCCTCTATGTCTGCCCATGCGTGATGTATAAGCTGGCGCGGCTGGCGAGTGCAGCATCGGCTGTGTCGCCTCTTCATGTTGTTGGGCTGATCTTTCCATCCTATTGTGAAAAACCATTGTCCATATTAGCAAAACCGCTAACCAAAATAGCCATGGGGTAATTTGTATGGAATTAAATACACAAGGGGTTAAGTGCCCCAATTTAAAGTTAGGGGATACATAGAAGGGTTATATAGACTTCTTTCTTTTTCTTGAGAATACCCTATCACAGATGGGTAGCGCTACGAATCGTGTCTCTCTCTCCGACGGCCTTGCCATGCTTCTTGCATTATGCATATTATGAGGAAGGCAGCGAGTGTTCATATTGAGATTCTTTGCTTTGAGTAGTTTTTGTTTGCAGCTAACAGCAACCCACTAGCGTTTTTTCATCCAAACAACGAAAATTCGCCTAGCCACATTTTAGATGCCCACTTTTCGTCGGATTTGGCCCATTTTATATCTGGGATTCCCAGGCCAGACCCGGGGCGCTGGGAACAACTTGGGAACGCTGGATAAAGCGAATTTAGAGGGAAAAAACTCATGCGTGGAGGCCTCGCCTTGTCGGCAAGTTAAACCGAGTCGTCCTCATCCCATCGCCTCGACTCCCGCGACGGACCGCCGTGCAGAGACCGTCTATCTCCTCGGCCACGCGTCGCTGTAATGGAGCGACATCGCCGGCCCATCTTCCCATCGCTTCCTCTTTTCCCGCCATGCCGTTATACCCCTCCCGCCTTTCCCGCCCTTTCCTCTTTCGGCTATAAATGTCGGCGCACACGCCCCTCCCAGAACACACAGTCTCGCCTCCCACTCCCCACCCACAGAGCCCACCTTCAGTGATGAGAAGAGAAGCTCGGTGGCAGCAATGGCGGAACGCCATCCAGGCGATCCTGCGGCGACAAACGGCTTCGTACGACGTTCTCAGTAGTCGTGGGAGGCGCAGCTGCTCTACGATGCCGGGTACCCGGCACCGCACTTCCGATGCCCGCCGTCACTGAAGCTCAGCACGGGCGTTCTGCCCGTGCCACCGGTGACAGAGGGCGCCAAACTCGTCAAGGAGATCCAGGCGACCACTGCCGCCATGGAGGATTCGAAGCTCGCCAAGGACCCCAGCAACCTCGCGTTCTGGGAGGACCACTTCGCCGAGCACCGGAACCAAGAACTAGCGGTGTACAAGAGGGAGGCACGCCGCTGAAGCGGCACAACGCCATAGGACGGCGTCAGTGGTGGAGTGCACCAGGGTGAACGCTGGCGGCCATGCTCGACATATCGACGCTTGTACCTCTTGGATATTTCTTGGGGTGATACGGGGTGGCATCCCCAAGATTGAGCTTTTTTCCATTCTTCATCTCATTACATCATTCTCTCTCTACATCTGAAATTTTCCCCTTCATACAAAACTTCACACAATCTTCATTCGCAACATTAGTGTATTCAAAAGATAATAGACCTTTGGGCTTAGCTTTGGAGTAGCAAAACTTTCACTAAAAACACAAGATATCGTAGCAATTCCCTCGAAAATATCAATTTCCCAAAAAGAACCCAAAAAGGAATCAATTATAAGCAAATGCAAATAATGGCAGGAATCTGTCAGAACAGACCAGCAGGTAGAAACCGATTTTTTCGAAGACCGTCTGTTGCTCAAATCAAAAAGTGTTGAACTAATGAAATCTAGCTAACATATTAGGGGATTTATCGCAAAATATCAGCTCAATTCGACTTACAGAGATTCCTCACGAATTTTTACGGTGGAGCACAAAAATATGTTTCGGGACAGCAACTCCCCAAATCTTACTTCCCTCTAATTAGAGGTCATTCTTGGCATAAAAAGAAAATAAAAAGGATAAGAAGAGGTCGTTACCGGAGTAATTGCTGGAGATATGCCCTAGAGGCAATAATAAATGTAGTTATTATTATATCTTTGTGTTTATGATAAATGTTTACATTCATGCTATAACAGTATTAACAAGGAAACATTAATACTTGTGTGATTTGTAAACTAAATTAGAGTCCCTAGTAAAGCCTCTTCTTAATACTAGCTTGTTGGTTAATAAATGATTGTCGTTTCCCTATCATGAACATTGAGATGTTATTAACAACAAGATCATATCGTTAGAAGAATGGTATGATGGACATACTCCTATAGATAAGCGTAGCATATAGATCAAGTCATTTTAATAGTTTAATTGCTATATGTTTTCTGATACATAGTAACTTAATTCCTTCGACCATGAGATCATGCTTATCACCATCACCGGAAGGATGCTTTGATGACATCAAACACCACACCGTAACTGGGTGGCTATAAAGGTGGCATTGAGTGTTCGGAAAGTATGGGTTGAGACACATGGATCAAGAGTGGGATTTGTCCATCCATATGACGGATAGAACTCTAGGCCCTCTCGGTGGAATGTCATCCAATTGGCTTGCAAGCATGTGACTGGCTCACAAGGTATCACATATCACGGGAACGAGAAAAGAGTACTTATCAATAACGAGGTTGAACTAGGTATGCAGAGATACCGACGATCAAAACCTCGGATAAGTAAACTATCGTGAGACAAAGGGAAATTGGTATCGTATGTAAGTGGTTCATTCGATCGCAAAGTAATCATAGAAATATGTGGGAGCCATATGAATTTCCAGATTCCTCTATTGGTTATTGATCGGACAAGTGTCTCGATCATGTCCGCATAATTCACGAACCGTAGGGAGACACACTTAAGGATTCGATGTTGTTGAGTAGTTATGGAATGATGAGTAAGAGACTGAATGATTGTTCGGAGTCTCGGATGGGATCCGGGATATCACGAGGAGATCTGGAATGGTCCGGAGAATAAGATTCATATAAGGAAAGTCATGTTTCGGGGTTAGAGAATGATTCCGGTGTTTTCATCGGGAATGTTCTAGAAGGTTCTGGAAGGTCCGGCACTCCGGGAGGGGGGGGAAGGGTACATGAATGTGTCATAACAAGTTGGAATGGTTGCATCATGTACTAGGTGTCATCGCTGAGCAAAATAAAGGGATAAATCAAATCCTAGTTTGAAAAGTCAAACGCCAATTTGAAAAGTCAAACGGCAAGTTTGCTTGGTGGAGGGAGAGTAGGAAACCTACTTGGGGAGGAGTTCCTCTCCCTCCACCCGCTGGCCTTGGAGGCCGACTTGGGGGAGGACTCCCTCCCCTTGGCCGGCGCCCTCCCACCTATAAAAGGAGGGGCAGGGCTGCCCCTCTAGACCAACACCTCTCTCCTCTAAACCCTAGCCCTAGCCGCCGGCCTCCACCAAGTCGTCGCCGCCCCTAGGGTTTGCCTAGCCGCCGAGTTGGGGCCTTCCCCTTGCCCTAGCCTCCGGCCTAGCCCTCTCTCCTTGGTGCCTCTAAACCCTAGATCGCCAAGGCCTCTCTCATAAGTCCACCATACTCACTCCGGCTTGAGGCGAAGCCCTGCGAGATCTCCCCTCTACTTCTGGTACCACGCCGTTGTGCTGCCGAAATCACGAGGAGAGTGATACAACCTCCGCTGCCTGCTGGAACAAGGGAGAGGAAGGTCTTCATCGAGTACCGAACGTGTGACCGACTGCGGAAGCGCTGCCGGAACGCAGCGCCGGAAGGATCGTCTACACGATCTTGAGATCGGCAAGAGTACGACTACATCACCCACGAGAATCCGCTCTCGTTAAACACTTTGGAATCTTCGAGGGTGAGTTATTCTATCGACTCATTGCTACAATCTAGTAGATAGATCTTGGCTTGTTTGTTTGTATGCGGTAGAATTTTTTTGTTTTCCATGCTATGAACCCCTACAGTGGTATCAGAGCCGTGTCTATATGTATATCTGTTGCACGAGTAGAACACAGTGGTCATTGTGGGAGGTGGTGCTTTTATTATCATTGCTTATTGTGTACTTTGCATCTTGCGGTATGATGGGATGAAGCGGCCCGGGCTAACCTTACATGACCTCGTTCATGAGACTTGCTCCACGCTCAACATGCAACTTGTATTGCATAAGTGGCTTTGCGGGTGTCTGTCTCTCCCATTATAGTATAGGTCCAATTTACAACAGGCACTTGATAGTTCAAACATCAACGTTGTGGTTCTTGTTCGTAAGTTAGATCGACACTTATTGAAAGCCCCAAACCACGTAAAATATGCAAAGAAATTAGAGGCGTCTAACTTTGTTTTGCAGGGGTGTGTTGTGATGTGATATGGCCATGATTGTGATTATATTTGATGTATGCAATGTTCCTTATTGTAAGTTGGCAACCGGCAGGAGCCATATGGTTGTCTTTAATTTCTGTTAAGACCCGCGTGTCTATTCAAAGTAGTTGTAATAGTTGGAGCTGGTGGACGACAACCATGGAGCAGCGTCATTGACCTTGATGCAATGCCGGTGATGATGGAGATCATGTTCGTGCTTGAAGATGGAGATCGGAAGCACAAAGAAGAAAGACCATATCATATCACATATTATGAATTGCATGTGATGTTAATCCTTTATGCATCTTGTATTGCTTAGTTAACGACGGTAGCATTATAAGATGATCCCTCATGCACATAAATTTCAAGTTCTAAAGTGTTCATCCTTAGTAAGCACCGTTGCTAAAGCTTGTTGTTTCGAAGCACCACGTGATGATCGGGTGTGTTAGATTCTGCAAGTGTATACAACGTGAGCAAGCCAGATTTGCTCATGCGGAAGCTAAGGTTTGATCTTGACGAGCCTAGCATGTATAGACATGGTCTCGGAACACGGATCACCGAAAGGTAAAGCATGAATCATATAGAAGATATGATGAACATGTCGATTGTTCGCCATTGAAGCTACATCAACTCTCGTGATGATCGGTTTTGATGTGGTGGATTTGGTTCGTGTGATCACTAAAACAATGTGAGGGATATTGTTTTGAGTGGGAGTTCACCTAGATTAATTTAACTATTAATTAGAACTCAATTTGTCATAAACTTAGTCTAAATTATTGCAAATATGTTGTAGATCAATGGCGGGCCCTACCATCAATTTTAATGCGTTCCTAGAGAAAGAAAAGTTGAAAAACAATGGAAGCAACTTCGCGGATTGGTTCCGCAATTTGAGGATTGTCCTCAATGCTGGTAATTTGACCTATGTGCTGGATGCACCACTGGGTGACCCGCCTGCAGCTGATGCTACCGATGATGTATAGAATGTTTACCTCGCTCGGAAGACTCAGTACTCCACAGTTCAGTGTGCTATCTTGTATGGTTTGGAATCGGAGCTTCAGAAAAGGTTTGAGAATTCAGACCCACATGATATTGTCCGTGAACTCAAATTGATATTTGAGACTCACGCGGCAGTTGAGAGCTATGAGGCTTCTAAAAAGTTCTTTAACTGCAAGATGGAAGAGGGCAGCTCCGTCAGTGAGCATGTGCTTAAGATGTTTGGGCACGCAAACAAACTCCAAAGCTTGGGTATAGTGATTCCTAATGCTTTGGGGATTTACCGTGTCCTCCAATCACTACCACCAAGTTACAAGAACTTTCTGATGAACTACAATATGCAAAGCATGAACAAGCAGTTGCCAGAACTCTTCTCCATGTTAAAATCTGCAGAAGTGGAGATCAAGAAAGAGCACCAAGTGTTGATGGTCAATAAGACCACCAAATTCAAGAAAGGCAAGTCTAAGCAAAAGGGACACTTCAAGAAGGGTGGTAAGAAAGTTACCACACCGATGAAGAAGACCAAGGCTGGACCTAAGCCTGATACTGAGTGCTTTTACTACAAGGGAGAAGGTCACTGGAAGCGGAATTGCCCAAAGTACTTGGCGGATTTGAAGAGCGGCAACATCAAGAAGAAAGGTATATCTGATATACATGTTATTGATGTGTATCTCACTAGTACTCGTAGTAGTGCCTGGGTATTTGATACTAGTTCAGTTGCTCATATTTGTAACTCGAAACAGGTGCTGCAGAATAAACGGAAGCTAGCAAAGAATGAGGTGACGATGCGCGTAGGAAATGGATCAAAGGTTGATGTGATCGCGGTCGGCACGCTACCTCTTCATCTACCATCGGGATTAGTTTTATACTTAAATAATTGTTATTTGGTGCCTGCGTTAAGCATGAACATTATATCGGGATCTTGTTTATTGCGAGACGGTTACTTGTTTAAGTCCGAGAATAATGGTTGTTCGATATATATGAGTAATATGTTTTATGCACATGCACCTTTGATAGATGGTCTATTCTTATTGAATCTCGATAGTGGAAATACACATATTAATAACATTGAAGCTAAACGTTTGAAATTGAGCGATAACTCGACCTATATGTGGCACTATCGTCTTGGTCACATTGGAGTGAAGCGCATGAAGAAACTCCATTCCGATGGACTTCTTGAATCACTTGATTTCGAATCACTTGAAAGATGCGAAGCATGTCTGATGGGTAAAATGACTAAGACTCCATTTTCTGGTATGATGGAGCGAGCTACGGACTTATTGGAAATCATGCATACCGATGTGTGTGGTCCAATGAGTGTAGCATCGCGCGGTGGTTATCGTTATGTTCTTACCTTCACGGATGACTTGAGTAGATATGGGTATATCTATTTCATGAAAGATAAGTCCGAAACTTTCGAGAAGTTTAAGGAATTTCAAAGTGAGGTGGAGAATCAACGTAACAAGAAGATTAAATTTCTATGTTCTGATCGTGGAGGTGAATATCTAAGTTACGAGTTTGGCGAGCATTTGAAGAAATGCGGAATAATTTCACAATTGACACCGCCGGGAACACCACAGCGTAATGGTGTGTCCAAACATCGTAATCGAACTCTCTTAGATATGGTTCGTTCTATGATGTCACTTACAGATTTACCGCTATCATTTTGGGGTTATGCATTAGAAACAGCCGCATTCACTTTAAATAAGGCACCATCTAAATCCGTTGAAACGACACCGTATGAATTATGGTTTGGGAAGAAACCTAAATTGTCGTTCCTTAAAGTTTGGGGTTGCGAAACCTATGTAAAGAAGTTACAGCCGGACAAGCTTGAACCCAAAGCGGAAAAATGCGTCTTCATAGGATACCCAAAGGAAACTATTGGGTATACCTTCTATCATAGATCCGAAGGCAAAATCTTCGTTGCCAAGAATGGATCCTTTCTAGAGAAGGAATTTCTCTCGAAAGAAGTGACTGGAAGGAAAGTAGAACTCGACGAGGTTGTCAAACCTTCTCTCGAACTTGCGAGTAGCGCAGCACCGAAAGAAGTTCATGTGGTGCCTGCACCAATAAGAGAGGAAGCTAATGATGATGATCATGAAACTTTGGTTGTAGTTGCTACAGAACCTAGCAGGTCAACGAGAACTCGTACCACTCCTGATTGGTATGATCCCGTTACAATGTCATGTTGGTGGACAACACCGATGACCCTGCGACATATGAGGAAGCGATGATGATCCCAGATTCCAATAAATGGCAAGATGCCATGAAATCCAAGATTGGATCCATGTATGAAAACCAAGTATGGACTTTGGTGGACTTACCGGATGGCCGGAAGGCTGTCGAGAACAAATGGGTTTTCCAGAAGAAAACATATGTTGATGGTAATGTTACTGTCTATAAAGCTCGACTTGCCGCAAAAGGGTTTCGACAAATTCAAGGAGTTGACTACGATGAGACTTTCTCACCAGTAGCGAAGCTAAAGTCTGTGAGGATTTTGTTAGCAATCGCTGCATATTATGATTATGAGATATGGCAGATGGATGTCAAAACTGCGTTCCTCAATGGAGACATTGATGAAGAGTTGTATATGATGCAACCCAAAGATTTTGTCGATCTTAAAGATGCTAACAAGGTATGCAAACTTCAACGGTCCATATATGGATTGAAGCAAGCATCCCGAAGTTGGAATCAACATTTTGATAAGGTAATCAAAAGTTTTAGTTTTATACAAACTTATGGAGAAGCTTGTATTTACAAGAAAGTGAGTGGGAGCTCTGTAGCATTATTAATACTATATGTAGATGACATATTGTTGATTGGGAATGATGTAGACCTTCTTAATAGTGTCAAGGAATATTTGAATAATAGTTTTTCAATGAAAGATCTTGGCGAAGCAGCTTACATATTAGGCATAAAGATTTATAGAGATAGATCGAGACGCCTAATATCATTGTCACAAAGTACATATTTGGACAAAGTTCTAAAGAGGTTTGGAATGGAGGATAGCAAGAAAGGTTTCTTGCCCATGTTGCCCAATACGACCTTGAGTAAAACTCAAAGTCCAGCAACGGCAGAAGATAGAGAAAGGATGAGTAAGACTCCCTATGCCTCAGCCATAGGATCTCTAATGTATGCCATGCTATGTACTAGACCCGACATTGCATATGTTGTTAGTTTGACTAGCAGATATCAAAGTGATCCAGGAGTGGATCATTGGACATCGGTCAAAAACATCCTTAAGTACTTGAGAAGAACTAAGGATATGGTTCTTTCTTATAGAGGTGATGAACAACTCGTTGTTAATGGTTACACCGATGCTAATTGGAACACCGATCCGGATGATTCTAAATCTCAATCTGGATACGTATTTACTTTGAATGGTGCAGCAGTTAGCTGGAGAAGTGCAAAGCAAAGCGTTGTGGCGAGATCTTCAACTGAATCGGAATACATAGCTGCTTCGGAGGCTTCACAAGAAGCGATATGGATGAAGGAGTTCATTACAGAGCTTGGTGTGGTTCCAAGTGCGCTGGACCCAATGTCTATCTACTGTGATAACATGGGCGCCATAGCCAATGCGCAAGAACCAAGGTCGCACAAGAAGATGAAGCACATCAAGCTACGTTTTCACGCTATTCGAGAACATGTCCAAGATGGTGACATAAAGATTTGCAAAGTACACACAGATCTGAATGTGGCGGATCCGTTGACTAAACCTCTTCCGAGGGCAAAACATGACCAACACCAAACTGCCATGGGTGTCCGGTATATTACCATGTAATCTAGATTAGTTGACTCTAGTGCAAGTGGGAGACTGTTGGAGATATGCCCTAGAGGCAATAATAAATGTAGTTATTGTTATATCTTTGTGTTTATGATAAATGTTTACATTCATGCTATAACAGTATTAACAAGGAAACATTAATACTTGTGTGATTTGTAAACTAAATTAGAGTCCCTAGTAAAGCCTCTTCTTAATACTAGCTTGTTGGTTAATAAATGATTGTGGTTTCCCTATCATGAACATTGAGATGTTATTAACAACAAGATCATATCGTTAGGAGAATGGTATGATGGACATACTCCTATAGATAAGCGCATCATATAGATCAAGTCATTTTAATAGTTCAATTGCTATATGCTTTCTGATACACAGTAACCTAATTCCTTCGACCAAGAGATCATGATTATCACCATCACCAGAAGGATGCTTTGATGACATCAAACACCACACCGTAACTGGGTGGCTATAAAGGTGGCATTGAGTGTTCGGAAAGTATGGGTTGAGATACATGGATCAAGAGTGGGATTTGTCCATCCATATGACGGATAGATATACTCTGGGCCCTCTCGGTGGAATGTCATCCAATTGGCTTGCAAGCATGTGACTGGCTCACAAGGGATCACATATCACGGGAACGAGAAAAGAGTACTTATTAGTAACGAGGTTGAACTAGGTATGTAGAGATACCGACGATCAAAACCTCGGATAAGTAAACTATCGTGAGACAAAGGGAAATTGGTATCGTATGTAAGTGGTTCATTCGATCGCGAAGTAATCGTAGAAATATGTGGGAGCCATATGAATTTCCAGATTCCTCTATTGGTTATTGATCGGAGAAGTGTCTCGATCATGTCCGCATAATTCACGAACCGTAGGGAGACACACTTAAGGATTCGATGTTGTTGAGTAGTTATGGAATGATGAGTAAGAGACCGAATGATTGTTCGGAGTCTCGGCTGGGATCCGAGATATCACGAGGAGATCTGGAATGGTCCGGAGAATAAGATTCATATAAGGAAAGTCCTGTTTCGGGGGTTAGAGAATGATTCCGGTGTTTTCATCGGGAATGTTCTAGAAGGTTATGGAAGGTCCGGCACTCCGGGGGGGAAGGGTACATGAATGTGTCATAACAAGTTGGAATGGTTGCATCATGTACTAGGTGTCATCTCTGAGCAAAATAAAGGGATAAATCAAATCCTAGTTTGAAAAGTCAAACGACAAGTTTGCTTGGTGGAGGGAGAGTAGGAAACCTACTTGGGGAGGAGTTCCTCTCCCTCCACCCGCCGGACTTGGAGGCCGACTTGGGGGAGGACTCCCTCCCCTTGGCCAGCGCCCTCCCACCTATAAAAGGAGGGGCAGGGCTGCCCCTCTAAACCAACACCTCTCTCCTCTAAACCCTAGCCCTAGCCGCCGGCCTCTACCAAGTCGCCGCCGCCCCTAGGGTTTGCCTAGCCGCCGAGTTGGGGCCTTCCCCTTGCCCTAGCCGCCGGCCTAGCCCTCTCTCCTTGGTGCCTCTAAACCCTAGATCGCCAAGGCCTCTCTCATAAGTACACCATACTCGCTCCGGCTTAAGGCGAAGCCCTGCGAGATCTCCCCTCTACTTCCGGTACCACGCCGTTGTGCTGCCAAAATCACGAGGAGAGTGCTACAACCTCCGCTGCCTGCTGGAACAAGGAAGAGGAAGGTCTTCATCGAGTACCGAACGTGTGACCGACTGCGGAAGCGCTGCCAGAACGCAGCGCCGGAAGGATCTTCTACACGATCTTGAGATCAGCAAGAGTACGACTACATCACCCACGAGAATCCGCTCTCGTTAAACACTTTGGAATCTTCGAGGGTGAGTTATTCTATCGACTCGTTGCTACAATCTAGTAGATAGATCTTGGCTTGTTTGTTTGTATGCGGTAGAAATTTTTTGTTTTCCATGCTACGAACCCCTACAATAATAACTTCCAAGACTCGAGAAAACTCTTGGGTTATCTCCTAACAAGTACTTTTCTTTAACGTCTTTAAGTTAGGCACAAGAAGCAAGAATCAAGTATTTTCAAATAAAGAATTAAGATCAACACTTGCAATCTCTTCAACTACGAAATGTATCTCATCCAAATGAGTTTTGTAGGATCCCTTCTCATATCTCCTTGGTTCACTACTTCTATCAAAAGGATTTTCAGGAACAATCCAATCAAAATTATTTTCTAAGGCTTCATGCATTCCAACAAGTTTAAAGGGTATGGGTATCTTAATTTCTTCTCTAGGTTTGGTTTTATCTAAAGTACCCATAACATCTACACATGAGCCTAGCATATTAAAACGTTCAAAGACCTTTTTGGCTTCCTTAGCAACATCATTGAACTCTTTCAGTAAATTTTCAAGGATAAATTCTCTCTTTTCAGGATCCTTTTCTTCTTTTAGTTTGAGAAACAAAATTTGCATCATGGGGTTAAGGTTAACAAACCTAGCCTCCAACATATGAACTAAAGAAGCTACATCAATTTCATAATTAGAAGCAAGTTCTGCTATAAATATATCCTCAATATCCTCATGCTTGCTAACATGATTAAAGAATTCTTCAATATTTCCTTTCCCAATTATGGATCCACTACCTAATGAAGGGTCTTTCAGGGTGAACTTGGGGATCAACATGGTGAGCTAAAGCAAGGCGACAACCAGAGCAGGAACTTATTTTTTGTGTTTTTGATAAGGGAAAGCAAACCAAACTAAACTAATTTTTTGGAGATTTTGATAAAAAGAGGCAAACAAAACCAAGCAAATAAAACTAAGCAAAACAAAAACAAAGTAAAGAGAAAGGTTGTGAAGGACTCCCTTTGTGAAGACGTCCTTAGCCTCCCGAGCAACGGCGTCAGAAAAAGCTTGATGATGGGCGTGTTGTCAACGCCTCGTTGGGAGACCCCAAGAGCAAGGTGATGAGCAGCAGCAAGTTTTTCCTCAGTAAGAAACCAAGGTTATCGAACCAGTAGGAGGAAGGAAACGACTCAAAGGTGTTGCTAGCAACTTGGATACCTGCACAACACAAACTCAAGACTTTGCCCCAACGAACAGTAAGGTTGTCAATCTCACCGGTTTGCTGTAACAAAGGATTAAATGCATGGTGTGGAAGATACTAGTGGTTTGCAACAATTAAACAGGAACAGTGGAAGATGTATCAATGGTAAAGATTGGACCGGGGTCCATAGTTCACTAGAGGTGTTCTCCTTAGATAAACAAACATGGCATGCTGGGTTAACAAATTATAACAGGGCAATTGACAGGACTGAGCAAGGCATAACAATGCAATACTAGACATTCATGATCCTATGAGATTCGATTGGGCAATACAACAAGATACGTAGACCGCCATCCAACTGCATCTATGACTAGAAATCCACCTTCGGGTTATCATCCGGACCCCCTCCAGTATTAAGTTGCAAGCAATAGATAACTTATTTAAGCAAAGTGTGTAAGGTAAACAATCCACTTGTTCCATTAACAAGAGACCGTTGTTTTCTCCCTAGTGGCAACAACACATCTATAACCTTAGAGATTTCTGTCACTTCCCTTAGATTAAATAGAGGCATGAACCCACTATCGAGCATAAATACCCCCTATTGGAGTCACTAGCATCTACTTGGCCAAGATAACTACTAGAAAACGGAGATCATGCAAGATCACAAACAACACAGACATCATAGAACCAATAAGACAAAACCATTAATCAATCTAACATAGTAATCTCAATATCCATCGGATCCCCCAAACACAACATGCATGTTTTGAAGGGTTTCGTAGCATAGTAAATCAAAATTTTCTACGGAAGCGAACAGAGGGAAAGCCAAGATCTAATCTAGGAGATGCAAACAACGAGAGAGATTGGATTAGATCTTCATACCCTTGAAGATTCGCACAGCGGAACGTTCGTCGGAACGTGGGTGATGTAGTCGTACTCGCTTCTCCTCCTCGCGATCCGATCCGATCTAGCACCACAAGTGGCGGTGCCTCCGTGAGATGCACACGTGCAGCACCTCGACGTCTCCTCCTTCCTCGGACCAGCAAGTATGGTGGAGAGATGGATTGGATCTACAACACGACGGCGCGGTGTATATGGCGGAGAATTTCTGCTGCAGGGCTTCGCCTACAAACAGTCGGGAGGGAGAGAGGAGGGCCAGCAGGGAGGCTAGGGCTTGGAGGAAGGTGTGTAGGGGGAGGGGGCGCACCAGCCCTCTATATATAGAGGGGGCTGCGGCCAGCCCTTGCCCCTCCTCCAAGCCTATCTCTAGTTTAAACAATTTAAACTCTCCCTTATCTAGAAATCTTATCTCTAGATTTAAACGGTTTAAATCTATCTAGAATCGGCTGGGCCCTATGGGGCCTTGTGCCTCTGGCCCAATGCGGCCATGACACTCCCTCATAGGCCCATGCCCCCTCCCAGAAGGTGGGACCACGTTGGCCCCCTTCCGGAAGGTTCTAGAAACTTCCGGTACAATACCGATTAACCCGGAACAATTCCGAACTCCAAAAACTGCACTGCCTTATATGAATCTTATTCTCCGGACCATTCCGGAACCTCTCGTGATATCCCGGATCCCATCCGAGACTCCGAACAAAAATTCATAAACCAATTATCCAATCTATCCTAGCGTCGAGACACGTTAAGTGTGTGACCCTGCGGGTTCGAGAATATGCAGACATGATCTTCTATCAATAATCAACAGCGGGGTCTGGGCACCCATATTGACTCCCACACATTCATCGATGATCATATCGGATGAACCACGATGCCAGGATTCAATCAATCCCATATATATATATATTCCCTTCGTCTCGCGATATTTTACTTGCCCGAGATTCGATCGTCGGTATCGTCATACCTAGTTCAATCTCGTTCACAGCAAGTACTTTACTCGTTCCGTAATCCGATATCACTTTGTGATTAACTCCTTAACCACATGCTTGCAAGCGGTGTTGATATCGATTACCGAGTGGGCCCGAAGTATATCTCTCCGACTTGGGAGGGACAAATTCCATCTCGATACATACAACCCAACAGATACTTTCCGATCACCTGAGAGACACCTTTATGATCACCCTCTCATAGGATGACGTTTGATGACCTCAAAGCTTTCTTCCGATACCAGGGAGTTGCATTATCTCATGGTCTAAGGAATACAATATTTGACATAAGAAAAGCTTTGCAAAGACGAACACGATGACACGATCTAATTGCTTCGCTTAGTTTGGGTCTGTCCACCATATCATTCTCCCAATGATATGATCTCATTATCAATTGACAACCCATGTCTATGGTTAGGAAACCTTAACCATCATTGATCAATGAGCTAGTCCATAGAGGCGTACTAGGGACACGGTGTTGTTCACAAACCACACAAGTATTAATGTTTCCGCTTAATACAATTCTAGCATGGAATATAAACATTATCATGAACAAGAATTATAATAATAACATCTTTATTATTGCCTCTAGGGCATAATTCCAACAGTCTCCCACTTGCACTAGAGTCAATAATCTAGTTTACATTTGGCAACAATCTCACACCCATGGCACTGAGGTGCTGATCATGTTTTACACGTGGAAGAGGTTTAGTCAATGGATCTGCGACATTCAGATCTGTATGTACTTTGCTGATCTTCAGATCTCCATCTGCTATATAATCTCGGATTATATGAAACTTGCGGTTGATATGCTTGGTCTTTGGATGATATCTTGGTTCCTTAGCGAGTGCTATGGCGCCAGTGTTGTCACACAATATCTCAAGTGGGTCCAATGCACTTGGAACCACGCCAAGCTCAGTGATGAAGTTTCTGATCCAAACTCCTTCACTTGACGCTTCTGCAGCAGCCATGTATTCCGCTTCTACTGTAGATCCCGCGATCACGCTTTGCTTGCAGCTTCTCCAGCTCACAGCTCCTCCATTCAAAATATACACGTATCCTGTCTGAGATTTAGAATCATCCTTGTCGGTGTCGAAACTAGCATCGACGTAACCTTTTACGACGAGTTGTTCATCACCCCCATAGACTAAGAACATTTCTTTAGTCCTATTTAGGTACCTTAGGATGTTCTTCACGGCTGTCCAGTGTTCCACTCCTGGATCACTTTGATATCTGCTCGTCAAACTAAGAGCATTGGACACATCCGGTCTAGTACACAGCATGGCATACATGATGGAACCTATGGCTGAGGCATAAGGCACTTTGCTCATAGCTTCCCTATCATTTACCGTAGCTGGACACTGAGCCTTGCTCAATATCTTACCTGACAACATAGGCACTGAACCTTTCAATGCCTTATCCATTCTAAACCTTTTCAGAACTTTGTCTAGGTATGTACTCTGGCTTAAAGCTATCAGGCGTCTTTGTCTATCTCTATAGATTTTGATGCCGAATATGTAAGCAGCTTCACCTAGATCTTTCATTGAAAAACACTTGTTCAAATAACTCTTCACATCGTTAAGCATGTTGATGTCATTTCCAATAATCAATATGTCATCCACATATAGTACCAGAAACGTCACCGAGCTCCCACTCACTTTCTTGTAGATGCAAGCTTCGTAGCAATTTGGAACAAATCCAAAGCTCTTGATCACTTGATCAAAACGAAGGTTCCAACTCTGAGATGCTTGCTTCAGTCCATAAATGGAACGCTGAAGTTTGCATACTTTATCAGCATCCTTAGGATCGACAAAACCTTCGGGTTGCATCATATACAACTCTTCATCAATGTTGCCATTGAGGAACGCAGTCTTGACATCCATCTGCCATATTTCATAATCATGAAACGCAGCAATTGCTAATAAAATCCGAATGGACTTAAACATCGCTACGGGAGAGAAAGTCTCATCGTAGTCAACACCTTGAACTTGTCGAAAACCTTTTGCGACAAGCCGTGCTTTATAGACGGTAACATTACCATCCGCGTCCGTTTTCTTCTTGAAGATCCATTTGCACTCAACGGCCTTTCGGTCGCTAGGAGGGTCCACCAAAGTCCATACTTGGTTTTCGCTCATGGATCCCAATTCGGATTTCATGGCTTCTAGCCATTTCTCAGAGTCTGGGCTCATCATCGCTTCCTCATAGTTCGTAGGTTCACTGTCTTCTACTAACAAGACAGTCAAGACAGGGTTGCCGTACCACTCAGGAGGGGCACGCGACCTTGTCGACCTGCGACGTTCAGCAGCAGCATCGTCCAAAGCTTCATGATCCTTATCATTAGCTTCCTCTATTGTTGGTGCAGGCGGCACTGGAACAATTTCAGGTGCTGCGCTACTCTCCAATTCAAGAGAAGGTTCAATAACCTCGTCTAGCTCTACTTTCCTCCCACTCACTTCTTTCGAGAGAAACTCCTTCTCAAGAAAGGAACCGTTCTTTGCGACAAACACTTTGCCTTCGGTTCTGTGATAGAAGGTATACCCAATAGTTTCCTTAGGGTATCCTATGAAGACGCATTTCTCCGCTTTGGGTTCGAGCTTGTCCGGCATCAACTTCTTGACGTAAGCTTCGCATCCCCAAACTTTAAGAAACGACAACTTAGGTTTAGCACCAAACCACAGTTCATACAGTGTCGTCTCAACGGATTTAGATGGAGCCCTATTTAAAGTGAATGCAGCAGTTTCTAATGCATAACCCCAAAATGATAACGGCAAATCAGTAAGAGACATCATCGATCGGACCATATCTAATAGGGTTCGATTCCGGCGTTCAGACACACCATTGCGCTGTGGTGTTCCGGGTGGCGTGAGTTGTGAAACGATTCCACTTGCTTTGAGATGCGTGAGAAAATCATAACTCAAATATTCGCCCCCACGATCGGATCGTAGAAACTTAATCTTTCTGTTACGATGGTTCTCCACTTCATTCTGAAATTCTTTGAACTTTTCAAACGTTTCAGATTTATGTTTCATTAAATAGATATACCCATATCTACTTAAGTCATCGGTAAAAGTGAGAAAATAGCGATATCCACCGCGCGTCAAAACACTCATCGGTCCGCATACATCGGTATGTATGATTTCCAACAAGTCCGTTGCTCGCTCCATCATACCGGAGAACGGGGTTTTGATCATCTTGCCCATGAGGCATGGTTCGCATGTGTCAAATGATTCAAAATCAAGAGACTCCAAAAGTCCATCAGAATGGAGTTTCTTCATGCGCTTTACACCAATATGACCTAGACGACAGTGCCACAAATAAGTAGTATTATCACTATCTACTTTGCATCTCTTAGCCTCAATGTTATGGATGTGTGTTTCATCCCTTTCGAGATTTAGAAGAAATAAACCATTTACAAGAGGTGCATGACCATAAAAGATGTTACTCATATAAATAGAACAACCATTATTCTCCGATTTAAATGAATAACCGTCTTGCAATAAACACGATCCAGAAATAATGTTCATGCTCAACGCAGGCACATAATAACATTTATTAAGGTTTAAAACTAATCTCGAAGGTAAAACTAAGGAGAGCGTGCCGACGGCCATCACATCAACTCTTGATCCGTTGCCGACGCGCATCGTCACCTCATCCCTCGCAAGCCGCCGTCTATTCCGTAGCTCCTGTTTCGAGTTACAAATGTTAGCAACTGAACCGGTATCAAATACCCAGGCACTACAACGAGGGCTAGTAAGGAAAACATCAATAACATGTATATCAAATATACCTTTGATGGTGCCAGCCTTCTTGTCCGCTAAGTACTTCGGATAGTTGCGCTTCCAGTGACCCTTGTCCTTGCAATAGAAGCACTCAGTGTCCGGCTTAGGACCAGACTTGAGCTTCTTCTCAGCAGGGGCAACGCGCTTGCCGCCGCCTTTCTTGAAGGGCTTCTTTGCACCTTTACCTTTCTTAAAGGAGGGCTTGTTGACCATCAACACATGATTATCCTTTTTGATGTCCACCTCCGCAGCCTTCAACTTTGCGAAGAGCTCGGTGATCGTATCAGTGGAACCAATCTGATTGTGAGTCACTACAAAACTTTTGTAGCTGGGAGGGAGTGATTGCAGAACCCTGTCAATCTTGAGCTCCTCTGGAATCTTGCAGTCCAGTTGCTCAAGGCGTTGAGTGTAGCCCGACATCTTAATGGCGTGCTCACTAACGAAACTCCCTTCCTCCATCTTGCAGTTAAAGAATTTCTCAGAGATCTCATATCTCTCAGAACGGGCCTGAGTCTGAAACATGGTTTTCAGCTCCTCGAGAATCTCAAAGGGCCCGGGATAGTTTTCAAAACGATTTTGAAGTTCCGGTTCCATAGCAAACAACATGGTGCTCTTAATCACACTATAATCATCTTTGCGCGACTGATAGACAGCTTTCTCATTAGCCGGCGCAGTTGCAGCAGGGGGGTTACCTAACGCTTTCTCAAGGACATAGTCCTTTTGTCCGCCAGACAGAATGATTCTTAGATTGTGGAACCAGTTGGTGAAGTTAGACCCATTGTTTCTAAGCTTTTCTTTCTCAGCAAAAACGTTGAAGTTGAAGTTGGACTTGGCCATGTGATCTACAGTATTTGCAAGTACAATTTAGACTATGTTCATGATAAATAGTTCAACTTAATCAAATTACTAGATGAACTCCCACTAAATTCAACATCCCTCAAGTTGTTTAGTGAACACGATCCAAATTCACCACACCTAATCCGATCATCACGAGAAGAGATGTGGTTTCAATGGTGGACAACAAAGTGTCGATCATATCATTCATATGACTCATGCTTAACCTTTCGGTTCTTGTGTTCCGAGGCCATGTCTGTACATGCTAGGCTCGTCAAGTTAGACCCAAGTATTTCCGCGTGTGCAAAACTGGCTTGCACCCGTTGTATGTGAGCGTAGAGTCTATAGCACCCGATCATCACATGATGCTTGGACACGACGAACTTTCGCAACGGTGCATACTTGGGGAGAACACAGTTTTTATCTTGATCTTTAAGTGAGGAATCATCTTATAATGCTACCGTCGCGATCTAAGCATAATAAGATACATAAAAGGATAAACATCACATGCATATAACTTTATGTGACATGGTATAGCCAATCTTCGCGCAATGATCTCCATCTTGTGCGTTCCGGCATGATCTCCATCACTCCACCATGATTGCCTCCACCACGAATAGCAACTACAACTATTGCTAACTACTTAGCGATAAAGTAAAGCTATTACATGGCGTATAAGAAGTTGACTCGCAGGTCATACACAATTATAAAGACAACCATATGGCTCCTGCCGGTTGTGTACTCATCGACATGCAAGTCGTGAAACATTACAAAACATGATCATCGCATACAATATACACATCACATCTTGGGCCATACCATATCACAGAAAGCACTCCCTGCAAAAACAAGTTAGACGCCTCTACTTTGTTGTTGCATGTTTTACGTGGCTCATGGGAGTAGATGCTAAGAACGATTCTTACCTACGGGAAGCCACAACGGTGATATTATGGTTGCCAAACTCCGGTGTTAATCCCATGACAACTATAGTGAGAGAAACTGACATCCACCAGCCGCATGTGTGGTACAAGCCACACGTCAAGTGCGGAGCCGGTCTCACGAACGACGTCGCGTAAGGTTGGCCTGGACCGCTTCAATCTCACTATCCCGCGTCATAAGAAGAACACAAACAAGAGGCTTGCAACAGAAAACATCAACGCCCGCAACAACCATGTTGCGTTCTACTCGTGAATCACATCTACGCATAGATCTAGCTCTGATACCACTGAAGGGTTTCGCAGCATAGTAAATCAAAATTTTCTACGGAAGCGAACAGAGGGAAAGCCAAGATCTAATCTAGGAGATGCAAACAACGAGAGAGATTGGATTAGATCTTCATACCCTTGAAGATTCGCACAGCGGAACGTTCGTCAGAACGTGGGTGATGTAGTCGTACTCGCTTCTCCTCCTCGCGATCCGATCCGATCTAGCACCACAAGTGGCGGTGCCTCCGTGAGATGCACACGTGCAGCACCTCGACGTCTCCTCCTTCCTCGGACCAGCAAGTATGGTGGAGAGATGGATTGGATCTACAACACGACGGCGCGGTGTATATGGCGGAGAATTTCTGCTGCAGGGCTTCGCCTACAAACAGTCGGGAGGGAGAGAGGAGGGCCAGCAGGGAGGCTAGGGCTTGGAGGAAGGTGTGTAGGGGGAGGGGGCGCACCAGCCCTTGCCCCTCCTCCAAGCCTATCTCTAGTTTAAACAATTTAAACTCTCCCTTATCTAGAAATCTTATCTCTAGATTTAAACGGTTTAAATCTATCTAGAATCGGCTGGGCCCTATGGGGCCTTGTGCCTCTGGCCCAATGCGGCCAGGACACTCCCTCATAGGCCCATGCCCCCTCCCGGAAGGTGGGACCACGTTGGCCCCCTTCCGGAAGGTTCTAGAAACTTCCGGTACAATACCGATTAACCCGGAACAATTCCGAACTCCAAAAACTGCACTGCCTTATATGAATCTTATTCTCCGGACCATTCCGGAACCTCTCGTGATATCCCGGATCCCATCCGAGACTCCGAACAAAAATTCATAAACCAATTATCCAATCTATCCTAGCGTCGAGACACGTTAAGTGTGTGACCCTGCGGGTTCGAGAATATGCAGACATGATCTTCTATCAATAATCAACAGCGGGGTCTGGGCACCCATATTGACTCCCACACATTCATCGATGATCATATCGGATGAACCACGATGCCAGGATTCAATCAATCCCATATATATATATATATTCCCTTCGTCTCGCGATATTTTACTTGCCCGAGATTCGATCGTCGGTATCGTCATACCTAGTTCAATCTCGTTCACAGCAAGTACTTTACTCGTTCCGTAATCCGATATCACTTTGTGATTAACTCCTTAACCACATGCTTGCAAGCGGTGTTGATATCGATTACCGAGTGGGCCCGAAGTATATCTCTCCGACTTGGGAGGGACAAATTCCATCTCGATACATACAACCCAACAGATACTTTCCGATCACCTGAGAGACACCTTTATGATCACCCTCTCATAGGATGACGTTTGATGACCTCAAAGCTTTCTTCCGATACCAGGGAGTTGCATTATCTCATGGTCTAAGGAATACAATATTTGACATAAGAAAAGCTTTGCAAAGACAAACACGATGACACGATCTAATTGCTTCGCTTAGTTTGGGTCTGTCCACCATATCATTCTCCCAATGATATGATCTCATTATCAATTGACAACCCATGTCTATGGTTAGGAAACCTTAACCATCATTGATCAATGAGCTAGTCCATAGAGGCGTACTAGGGACACGGTGTTGTTCACAAACCACACAAGTATTAATGTTTCCGCTTAATACAATTCTAGCATGGAATATAAACATTATCATGAACAAGAATTATAATAATAACATCTTTATTATTGCCTCTAGGGCATAATTCCAACATGTTTACAAATAGATGAGATCTTGATCATGAACGGAGCTCACAAGATCTAAACATGATAGCACAAAGGAGGAGATACAACCATCTAGCTACTACATGGACCTGTAATCCAAGGTGGAACTACTCACACTTCATAACGGAGGCTGGCATGATGAGGAAGAAGGCCTCCGAGATGATCTCCCCTCCGGTAGGGTGCCGGAAAGAGCTTCAGATCCCCCCGATCTAGGGACTATGGTGGTGGCGACTACAGAAGGTGTCGTGGAATATTGATCGGGTGCTTAGCGTTTAGGCATCGGGGGGTCTTTATAGGCGAAGAGGCGAGGCAGGGGGGTTGCCAGGGCGACTGCACCCTACAGGCGCGGGCCCACCTTGGCCGCGTGGTCAGGGAGTGTGGCCCCCTGGTGGCCCTTCTTTGTCTCGTATCCAGGCTTCGTGTTTCCCACGGTAAAATATTGACTTTGGCTTTTGTCCCGTCTAATTCCGAGAATATTGATTTTTTGACTTTCTGAAACCAAAAACAGAAGAAAACAGGCAACTGGCACTGTGACATCTTATTATTAGGTTAGTACTAGAAAACATATAAAAACACCTCAAAATGTAGACAAAGCAAATAAAAGTAGATACTAAACAAGCATGAAACATCAAAAATTATAGATACGTTTCTGACGTATCACCCCCCGTCGCTGCGCCTCGTGAAGTGGGAAGTGGAGTCGCCTGTGCCTTCGTCGCCGCGGACGAGGTCACGCGACATCATCATTAATGAGTTGTGCACGCCATCGCCGCCAGTCGGCCATCTTCGGCTCTCGAGGGCGAAGTAGGGTGCACCGAAGATGGAGCCGGTGGACTGGGCCATCCTCCTCAACGAGGACGATATCGTCCTCAAGATGGCGTTGGAACGGTCGCTGAATGATGTTCCGCCGATGCCGGAGCCCGACGTGTGCGCCTGGTCCAGGAGGGACTGGGAGCAGGCGGAGGCCGACCGCGTTCGTCATCTGCTAGAGCAGGCCGAGTGTCAGGCCGCCCGCAAACGCCACTCATCGTCCTCGACGACGAAGACGACGAGGCCAAACCATCAGCGCAGTCGTCACGCTGCGGCGACCCTGGCCAGGGCAGTTTCCGGCCACCTTAGCCGCGCCGAGCAACGACGACAAGGATGGGACCCAGGACGCCGACTACACGTTGTTCTACTGCCACTTTGGCATGTGAACGGCGTCGAGCATCGGCATCGGCTAGTATTTTAAGTTTACCTCTATGTTTTTAAGTTATTCGGGTATATGTTCGAATTTGACATAATATGTACAAACTCACCTATAATTTAATGAAATCGCATATGTTCGTTTAAATTTCGCCGTGTTTGATTAAATTTTGGTCAAACGTAGGAATTCGGTATGGGAACGCGAGTGAGAAACTGAGCGTTCTTACGCCGAATATTACATCCGTCAGACACTAAATAACGCTATTGGCCTGAGAACGCCAAAGGAGTGGAGATACTCTAAGTTGTGAGTGCAAAACTCTGTGTAGTTAGAAAATGGCCTTGGGTTGAGTCGTACCATCTACTCCGTATTTGTTTACCACGGTGTTATTACAAACCTGCAAAACTATGTGAGCGACGGATATCAGTAAGGAAAATGATTGGGCTCCTCCGAGGGATCGCTAGCTTCTATCCCCTGGGTCGCACGGCAAGGCTTGGAAACATATGTACAGGGAAGTGTGGGCCCGATCTTATCTCTTCCCCTTCTTCTACCTTCCTCCCAACAAAACTTCCAATAAAAATCTCCGCTGCCCAACCGCGCCACTGCCCCTCCGCCTCACCGAGCTTCTGCCTCGCGGCGCCGCCGGCTCCTCCATGACTCTCTCCTCCGTCGGGCCCTCTCCCGCCATGCCTCCTTCTCCGCGCTTGCATGGTGCTCGTGACCGGTGCCACCGCGCGCTTGCACCACGACTGCGCACTCTTTCATTCTGCTCGATACCAAGCTCGTGAGGCAGTGCTGCAACGACGACTGGTGTTGCTATCGCTGGCGGCGAGGGCGGGCGGTGCTGCAACCATGGTGGGCGCCCTTGCAGCCGATGGCGGGCGGTGCTGCAACGACGGCGAGCGACGCTGCTAACATATGGTGGCGACCGACGCTTCCTGCTACGGACGACGGGCGACGAAGCTATATAGGCGCGGCGCCCCTGCTACAACTGGCGGTGTGTCCTGCTACAGAGGTACGACGACGCTGCTACAACTCGCAGCAGGCCTTGCTACAGAGTCCCACCAACGCTGCTAGAGAGGCGCAGAGGTGTTGCTACAAGCGGCGTAAGGCTCTGCTACAAGAGATGTCTGGTGTTGCTACAGGGTACAATGACCTTGCTACAAAAGGTGCGAAGCCCTTCTATAGGGGCACAACAGCCTTACTATAGAGGCACGGGGAAATATTCTCCTCCGTCAACGGGCTCTTTTGCTACAATTGTTAATTTATTTTGCTACAACCGTTTTATAAAATTTTTACAACAATGCATTTTTTTGCTACAAAGTCTCCAGCGAGATCTTCTGACGAAAGTCTCCTGTGAAGTTGGTTTTGCTACATTAGTGCTTTTTTTTGCTACAAAGTCACCGGCAAGGTCTAGTCTTTTTTCTATTTTCTGAGTCAAATTATTTTTTGCTACATGTAAACAAAAGCAGAACGTTTTGTAGCAAAATTGGTATGTTTTATAGCAAAAACGGAATTTGACAGAAAATAAGAGACACGTGATTGGCTTGGGACTCAGGATGAAAACTACAAATTCCCCGGACACGACTAATATACCCCTATCAGTAAGGTGTGTGCACCTTTTGGTTTCTGTGGGACAGGAGGACACTCTGCTTACTTTCCCGGGAATCGCGTGTGTCACTTTTCTTTATTGAAATTTAGAAATTGAAAAGAAAAGCGTCCACTCGCACTAACTTTAACAGATCTCAAAAGTCAACTAGCCTATGTACGAACAAGATAGCCCATATACTCACGTGTACTAGCATAAATGTATTTTCTGTATTTGCTATCATAAATATTAATACTTATTTCAATAACTATTTCCAATCTTAACATTGATAGACTTCTCGTAAAATTTATGAGCATTATTTTTCGGAATGGAGATGGTATCCAAAATCCGACAAATTACGCTGCGGATTGTACAAATTAGATTTAGGTTCAATAGATACACCATCATACTTGTAATTTTGCCAACCAAATCAGTAAGTGAAGAACCCGAATGGGCTAATCGCCTGCTCATGCGCCTCTACATGTCAATCAATGGCCGGACCAAGTTCAATATTGTGACTGAGTAAGCTCTCCAACAATTATATATGGAGTATATATTTGGGCAAGTGGCGAAACACTCTATCATTCTAGTTCAACCACAACAAATGCACCTTCAAATTCCATCAATAGGACTGGCTAAGTTAAATAAAGATAAATGGCTTTAAGGGGAGAAACCAAAGTGTTTTTAAATAGTAGAAATATATGCGTACGACCCCGGATGCAAGGAGACTTGAACCTGGACGGGTGGGGTGCATCAGCCCACCCCAACACCGTGGACTGGCTAAGTTACATCATGAAGCAATGGAAGGCCACAAGAAAGTTGCAAAAAATATACCAATCAACTATGAGCTTTTTATTAGCCCTCTACCATCTCAACCAATGAACCAAGATTAGGGTAAGAGTATGGTCTTGCGAGGAACACAAGACGACGTCTACTTTATACTACTAGTACTAAGAGCATGTACAATAAGTCCTAGTCAGCTGGCTATAAGGCTTAAACTAGTATTTTTTTGCTTAGTTGGATGAGAGAGAAGAGGTGAGAGAAAAAATGTGGGCTCTCATGCAATAGCCAGCTCTTGCGCGTGCTCCTAGGTACTATGTGAGTATGTGAGTGGGCCACTGACATATAAAGTATTAAATTTTAAAAGGTAACTATTGTACTATTTGACTATAAGCTGACTACAGATAACCTTAGGCTGGTCCTAGTGCTAGTATCATAAGGTGTATCATGCATGCCAACTTGGCAAAAATCTGATGTGGCGCCATAATTAATGAAGAGAGAGGTGGTTAGTGTATCATAGGTAGATACCGTCTCATAGCACGTAAAGCTAAAAATCATAATGGCAAGTAAATCTTGTACACATATTTTACATAGAGATTCTACAAATCAATAAATATACCAGTACTATGATACTACTATATGATATAATGCACTAGAGACATATCATGCACTAGTATCATATGCATGATACTAGTAGTATGATACTACCACTAGGATCAGCCTTAGGCCTTTTTCAATGGATGTTTCTTATCACGGCATCATAGGCAAATTGCTTATGTGGCACTATACTTAATGAAGAGACTAGAGAGAAGATGGAGTTGTATCTTAAGCTTAGCTACAAGCCTTGCACGGTATCATAGACAAAATACATGGTTAGCCCAATCACATGCATACATGTACCCAAAATCATTAAATATAGATACAACTCTTAAAATACAAATCATTGTACTAGTTGTTTCTTAAGATACACTACTATCTAGGATAACGAGCTAAGAGACACCCCATTGTAAAAAGCCTTATAGCCGGCTTGCCGGCTGTACTATTAAAAATACTCTAAAGGCCCCCAGTCCTCAATATCTCCAATAACCACCGATCTGCATATGATAGTAAGCTCCTTAGACGATGTTGGAATGCAGCATCTAGCGTGTATACATTTTAAGGGGTGTAATGAAGTTGTCTTGTTTCTAAAAGAGCTAGCAAATACACACGCTCAATGTGAATGATGATAATACCTGTAAGGTCGACTACTTCTGTGTCATCGGTAATGTCGCAATCAGTACTTCCTGTTCGTTGAAGCATATTGATTATCTTTGCTATCGGGGGCCTTTTGGTGCGGTCAGGGTTGACGCAGATTAGACCTACCTGAATGCATCTTTTTATTTGTTCGCAATTTGTTTCTAGAGATCCATACCATGATGATCTTTGTAACACATTTCTCCATTTAACATGTACCTGTGAGATAAAAAAGAATATATAACATATTAGTATGCAATGTAACTTGTGGCAGCAGCTCTGTAAAAATGGGCTTCCATCTTAATATGAAAAGAAACTTCCTTACAAGCTCAATAAAGTCATCAGAAGGCGTTCCAGTAACATCTGGGTAATCCTTGTGTCCTGTTACTATCTCCATGATGATTACACCTAGACTAAATATGTCTGACTTAGTTGTAATCGTACCGCCGTGCAAGAACTCTGGTGCCATGTAACCCCTGAACAACAACATGAGTACAAACTGTACAGTTAAAATAGTGAGTAAATAAATACGTCTTGCTGACCAAAAAAGTAAGGAATTAAAGTCTGAATTAACTTACAATGTTCCATCACAAGATTTAGTGTAAATTGTTTGCTTTTGATCAAGCAATCTTGAAAGACCGAAGTCTGTGATTTTTGGTACCATACCCTCATCGAGCAATATGTTTGCCGGTTTAAGGTCCAAGTGAATTACAGGTTTACCATTTTGCTCGTGGAGGTGACACAAACCATAGCAAATCCCCTCGATTATGTTGTAGCGTGTGCTCCAATCAAGTCCAGAAGATTCGTCTGCATTTGCAACCAAAAGGAGTGCATTTGACAAATGTTAGATGAGAATATGTTGTTGGTGTGTGCTAGATAATGCATTAAAGGGATATAGAATGGTTGTGTATATTTTTTGGTTCACTTCTGTATTCTCGTATCATCAATATAAGTATTTGATCGGCTCTTCGAGTTACTATATGCGAACAAAATATAACTTTTAGCAGGTATTTTCCAACATCAAAATTTAGAATTGAAATAAAGATGAAACTAAAAACCAACATAACACATTGAGTGTTAGTATACCTGATATATGCTTATCAAGACTTCCGTTGGGCATATATTCCAAGCACAGTAACCGTTCAGCCATTTCTGCAAAAACGTACTTCCCGTTGTGTAGTAAACATTCATTCCTTGTTTCATAACAATAGCCTACACATCGTGCTATATTGGCGTGCTTAAGCTCCATAAGATGAGAGACCTCATTCTCAAATTGCTTCTGCAGTCCTGGCGTCAAGGATGACACAATCTTCTTCACAGCAATATTTTCCCCATTTTCTAGCACTCCCTGTGTAAAGTTTTGTCTTATTATTATATATGGATATGGGAGTTTAGATAAAGTGTACAAGAAGAAATACAGATAGACTTGGGGGAAGTGATTGATTACCTTGTATACCACACCAGAACCACCTCGGCCAATTATTCGCTCGTCGGAGAAGCTATCTGTGATTTTTTTTAGGCGTTCTAATGGTATGGCAAATGGCCTTGAACTCTGGTCATGTAGGGGTAGTATACTTTCCAGGCTACCGGGAACATGGTAACTTGTAGAGCATATCATGTTATTGGTCGGCACGGAAGGTTTTGAAGTTGTGAAGGGGGCAAACTTAGCTCATCGCACAACTTTGAATCGGACATTATCAAGTCCGAATCTGGCAAGGGGAGGGAGGTGGGCATGTGCAGCGTCAAGGTCTGCCCATCGATAATCGGATCCTCCAGTACCCACAATTGACTTTTAAGCTCGCGTAAAGCAGACTCCATACCGCGGCTCATCTGCGATTTCTCGAAGTCACCAAACTTAACAGGCCGGCGCTTCGGTTGGGTATATCGATCCCCCTAAAAAATGATCCAAAGTGCAGATGTGCGAGATGGACGATTGAGGACTTTGACCGAATCGAGGCTAGAGAAGAAGTGGATTGGCCTAACACAGAGGAGGAGAGGGTTCCGTCGGTGACCCACGAACCCTATCACAGCGGATGGCAGGGGGAAGAACAAGGAAGTACTATAAGGGGCTACCTGATCTGATCCTTGATTAACTCCAGGCCGTCAATATACAGATCTGACAATAAATCAGTCGTAACGGGGTGTCCTTTCTGCGAGGAGAGTATCGATCTGCTGGACATACAAGACGAAGAACAGGGGAGGTTCTGAATCAGTTCAACTTAAAAAAAAATAAACATTCTACTAGTATCTAAATTATCATCAAATATAGCAGCTCAAGTCACCGAAACGTAACAGACGCTTGGACACCAGGTAATCTTGGAAAAATGAAGCTGAGTTATGTTTGCTTACCAACAATGAATCGGTCCAAAAATCCAATAGAGATGGATGCTCAATATCACCGGACCGAGGCAGGAGAAGAGGAGGCTTGGTGTACTAGAGGAGCACGGTATCACAGCATTAGGCAGAAGGGGAAGTATAAAAAAAGGAAGGAAGCATTATTTGACGACAAGGGTCCTGCCCAGCTGATCAATAATACTAGTACTACACATTATATTATTTATTAATTATTCGTACGCGCAAAACCTGACTAAGTCAAATATTTACAAGTATCATGTCACAATCGGCTGACTAACTGTTTGGGTGGCAGGGTGCGAAAACGCCGGGATGCAAAGGAACAAGACGCGCTCTTGGATTCGAGCAAAGCTACGCGGCCTGATTCGTGGCCTGTGCTGCGATTTGACAAAAAAAAAAAATTGTTTCTTACTTAAATTATCGCAACCTTATCGGCTTATCGCTGCGTGAGGGTGACGACGGCGGGTGGGCGCCTGGTGGGAGAAAACTGTTAGCATGTCTGCGGTCAAACTGCAACGTGTTTAAGTACTAGTCAAACTTGGGTAACACACGTACTGTCAAGGGGGCATGTCTCGAACAAGAGTCTCCGTGTCCCTCGTCGAGGATTCGCTCTCGGAATGCGTAAAAGATCCGCATAGGCTTCGCCTCCCGTGTGACACGATAAGCAGAGAAGGGAAAGATAAACACACGCGATCCGTGAACGATGCAAGTACGAGCCGCGCAGTCCTACCTACGGTAAACTCTTAGAGGTCGTTTGGCATTCAGTTATTTATTTTATTTAATGAATACATTGATTTATTTCATTTATATTATGATTCCAGAAATATCTATATGTTTGGCTGCCACCGGAATTTAGAAATGACAGGTTTGAGATAGAAATCAGGTTTACACATGGGATATTCTAATGTATTTGCCAAATGAAATGATTGTCCAATTCCGTGCAACCAAACAGCATATGAATGGAATTGCAAAGTGAATCCGAGAATTCCATGCCCAAATGATGGATACCCAACGACCTGTTACTGATAAAAACGGTGACGGTGAGGATGGGACAATTCACGACAAGTGGGCGGGGCGGGGCGGTGGCGAGCACGAGGCGCGGGCACTTGGGGACCTTTTGCTTTTGTGCTTTGGTACGTACCACACGCATGTTACTATTTAAGTTATTCCTATTATAACTAGGTCATGCTATAGTTAGCAATGTGGGACAGGATTCACCATGGTCTAGGAAATTTTAAAATATTTCATTTTTAAAAAAAATAAGTGACTTGAATTTGTTTAGATTCACGTATATATCTATATGCGAACCTAAAAAAATCCAAATCACTTTTCTTTGGATGAAGGGAGTACAATAAATATGACTATTTGTAGGGGCGAATCTAGGCCTAGGGCAACCCGGGCCATGGTCGGGGCGCAGGAAAAATTTCCGTCTACAATATATATTAAAAAGTATTTGGCCCAGGTCACTTCCCAAGTTTGGTCACTTAAGTTTGGCCCAACTTGCTACTGACCTCCCCTCGCTCGAGCCTGACTGCGGACTCCCTGACGGTTGCCTCCTCTCGCTCGCATCCCCTCGCTTGATTTTCACCAAAGAGGCCACGACCACGTCGGCAACGACCGGCCGCTTGCCCCAGCCGTACGCCGGCCTGCACCGCTTCCTGCGATCCTAACGTTCCACTGCAGCCACTCTTCCATGCGGCGCCGCCCGTCCTATCGGGCCGCCGCCTTTGGTTCCTGTGGCTCTTGGTCGCGCTGCCCAGTCCGCCACCAGTCCACCGCGCCGGCCGCCGTCGGCCGGCGCCGCCCGATTGTAGTGGGCCTCCGGCTCTGCCTTCTCTGCTCGGTTGTTCCTCACAACTCACGAAGTCACATGGACTCAATTGTGTTGGAGATATGCCCTAGAGGCAATAATAAAAGTGGTTATTATTATATCTTTGTGTTTATGATAAATGGTTACATTCATGCTATAATAGTATTAACCAGAAACGTTAATACTTGTGTGATTTGTAAACTAAATTAGAGTCCCTGGTAAAGCCTCTTTATAATACTAGCTTGTTGGTTAATAGATGATCGTGGTTTCTCGATCATGAACATTGATATGTTATTAACAACGAGATCATATCATTAGGAGAATGGTATGATGGACATACTCCTATAGATAAGCGTAGCATAAAGATCAAGTCATTTCAATAGTTCGTTTGCTATAAGATTTCTGATACATAGTAACCTAATTCCTTCGACCATGAGATCATGCTAGTCACCATCACCGGAAGGATGCTTTGATGACATCAAACACCACACATAACTGGGTGGCTATAAAGGTGGCATTGAGTGTTCAGAAAGTATGCATTGAAGCACATGGATCAAGAGTGGGATTTGTCCATCCATATGACAGACAAATATACTCTGGGCCCTCTCGGTGAAATGTTATCCAATTAGCTTGCAAGCATGTGACTGGCTCACAAGGGATCACATATCACGGAAACAAGAAAAGAATACTTATCAGTAACGAGGTTGAACTAGGTATGTAGAGATACCGACGATCAAAACCTCGGATAAGTAAACTATCGTGAGACAGAGGAAAATTGGTATCGTATGTAAGTGGTTCATTCGATCGCAAAGTAATCGTAGAAATATGTGGGAGCCATATGAATTTACAGATTCCTATATTGGTTATTGACCGGAGAAGCGTCTCGGCCATGTCCGCATAATTCACGAACCGTAGGGAGACATACTTAAGGATTCAATGTTGTTTAGTAGATGGAATTTGACCTATGTGCTGGGTGACCCACCTGCAGCTGATGCTACCGATGAGGTAAAGAATGTTTTCCTCGTTCGAAAGAATCAGTACTCCATAGTTCAGTGTGCTATCTTGTATGGTTTGGAATCGGAGCTTCAGAAAAGGTTTGAAAACCATGACCCACATGATATTGTCCGTGAACTCAAAATGATATTTGAGGCTCACGCGGCAGTTGAGAGTTATGATGCTTCTGAAAAGTTCTTTACCTACAAGATGGAAGAGGGCAGCTCCGTTAGTGAGCACGTGTTTAAGATGTCTGGGCACGCAAGCAAGATTCAAAGCTTAGGTATAGTGATTCCTAATGCTTTGGGGATTCACCGTGTCCTCCAATCACTACCACCAAGTTACAAGAACTTTGTGATGAACTACAATATGCAAAACATGGACAAGTCGTTGCCCAAACTCTTCTCCATGTTAAAGTCTACATAAGTGGAGATTAAGAAAGAGCACCAAGTGTTGTTGGTCAATAAGACCACCAAATTCAAGAAGCAAGGCAAGTCTAAGAAAAAAGGAAACTTCAAGAAGGGCGGTAAGAAAGTTACCGCGCCGGCGAAGAAGACCAAGGCTGGGCCTAAGCCTGATACTGAGTGCTTTTACTGCAAGGGAGAAGGTCACTGGAAGCGGAATTGCCCTAAGTACTTGGTGGATTTGAAGAACGGCAACATCAAGAAGAAAGGTATATCCGATATACATGTTATTGATGTGTATCTCACTAGTACTCGTAGTAGTGCCTGGGTATTTGATACTGGTTCGGTTGCTCATATTTGTAACTCGAAACAGGTGCTGCAGGATAGACGAAAACTAGCGAAAAACAAGGTGACGATGCGCGTTGGAAATGGATCAAAGGTTGATGTGATCGCGGTCGGCACGCTATCTCTTCATCTACCATCAGGATTAGTTTTATACTTAAATAATTCTTATTTGGTGCCTGCGTTGAGCATGAACATTATATCTGGATCATGTTTATTGCGAGACGGTTACTTGTTTAAGTCTGAGAATAATGGTTATTCGATTTATACGAGTAATATGTTTTATGCACATGCACCTTTGATAGATGGTCTATTCTTATTGAATATCGATTGTGGTAATACACACATTAATAACATTGAAGCTAAGCGTTTGAAATTGAGTGATAACTCGACCTATATGTGGCATTGTCGTCCTGGTCATATTGGAGTGAAGCGTATGAAGAAACTCTATTCCAATGGACTTCTTGAATCACTTGTTTTCGAATCACTTGAAAGATGCGAAGCATGTCTGATGGGTAAAATGACTAAGACTCCATTTTCTGGTATGATGGATCGAGCTACGGACTTATTGGAAATCATACATACCGATGAGTTGGCCCAATGAGCGTAGCATCACGCGGTGGTTATCATTATGTTCTTACCTTCACGGATGATTTGAGTAGATATGGGTATATATATTTCATGTAACATAAGTCCGAAACTTTCGAAAAGTTTAAGAAATTTCAAAGTAAGGTAGAGAATCAACATAACAAGAAGATTAAATTTTTACGATCTGATTGTGAAGGTGAATATCTAAGTTACGAGTTTGGCGAGCATTTGAAGAAATGCGGAATACTTTCACAATTGACACCGCCGGGAACACCACAACGTAATGGTGTGTCTGAACGTCGTAATCGAACTCTCTTAGATATGGTCCGTTCTATGATGTCACTTACAGATTTAACGCTATCGTTTTGGGGTTATGCATTAGAAACAGCCGCATTCACTTTAAATAGGGCACCATCTAAATCCGTTGAAACGACAACATATGAATTATGGTTTGGGAAGAAACCTAAATTGTCGTTCCTTAAAGTTTCGGGTTGCGAAGCTTATGTTTAGAAGTTACAGCCCAACAAGCTTGAACCCAAAGCGAAAAAATGCGTCTTCATAGGATACCCGAAGGAAACTATTGGGTATACCTTCTATCATAGATCCAAGGGCAAAATCTTCATTGCCGAGAATGGATCCTTTCTAGAGAAGGAGTTTCTCTCGAAAGAAGTGACTGGAAGGAAAGTAGAACTCGACGAGGTTGTTGAACCTTCTCTCGAACTTGCGAGTAACACAGCACCGGAAGTAGTTCCTGTGGTGCCTGCACCAATAAGAGAGGAAGCTAATGAAACTTTGGTTGAAGTAACTACGGAACCTCACAGGTCGACGAGAACTCGTACCACTCCTGATTGGTATGATCCCGTTATGAGTTTCATGTTGGTGGACAACACCGATGACCCTGCGACATATGAGGAAGCGATGATGAGCCCAGATTCCAATAAATGGCAAGAAGCCATGAAATCTAAGATTGGATCTATGTACGAAAACCAAGTATGGACTTTGGTGGACTTACCGGATGGCCGGAAGGCTATCAAGAACAAATGGATTTTCAAGAAGAAAAGAGATGCTGATGGTAATGTTACTGTCTATAAAGCTCGACTTGTCGCAAAAGGGTTTCGACAAATTCAAGGAGGTGACTACGATGAGACTTTCTCACCGGTAGCGAAGCTAAAGTCTGTGAGGATTTTGTTAGCAATCGCTGCATATTATGATTATGATATATGGCAGATGGATGTCAAAACGGCGTTCCTCAATGGAGACATTGATGAAGAGTTGTATATGGTACAACCCAAAGGTTTTGTCGATCCTAAAGATGCTAACAAGGTATGCAAACTTCAACGGTCCATATATGGATTGAAGCAAGCATCCTGAAGTTGGAATCAATGTTTTGATAAGGTAATCAAAAGCTTTGGTTTTATAGAAACTTATGGAGAAGCTTGTATTTACAAGAAAGTGAGTGGGAGCTCTTTAGCATTCTTAATACTATATATGTAGATGACATATTGTTGATTGGGAATGATCTAGACCTTCTTAATAGTGTCAAAGATTATTTGAATAATAGTTTTTCAATGAAAGATCTTGGCGAAGCAGCTTACATATTAGGCATAAAGATTTATAGAGATAGATCGAGACGCCTAATATCATTGTCATAGAGTACATATTTGGACAAAGTTCTAAAGAGGTTTGGAATGGAAGATAGCAAGAAAGGGTTCTTGCCCATGTTGCCCAATACGACCTTGAGTAAAACTCAAAGTCCTGCAACGACAGAAGATAGATAAAGGATGAGTAAGACTCCCTATGCCTCAGCCATAGGATCTCTTATGTATGCCATGCTATGTACTAGACCCGACATTGCATATGCTGTTAGTTTGACTAGCATATATCAAAGTGATCCAGGAGTAGATCATTGGACAGCGGTCAAAAACATCCTTAAGTACTTGAGAAGAACTAAGGATATGGTTCTTTCTTATGGAGGTGATGAACAACTCGTTGTTAATGGTTACACCGATGCTAGTTGGAACACCGATCCGGATGATTCTAAATCTCAATCTGGATACGTATTTACTTTGAATGGTGCAGCAGTTAGCTGGAGGAGTGCAAAGCAAAGCGTTGTGGCGAGATCTTCAACTGAATCGGAATACATAGCTGCTTCGGAGGCTTCACAAGAGGCGATATGGATGAAGGAGTTCATTACAAAGCTCGGTGTGGTTCCAAGTGCGCTGGACCCAATGTCTATCTATTGTGACAACATGGGCGCCATAGCCAATGCACAAGAACCAAGGTCACACAAGAAGCTGAAGCATATCAAGCTACGTTTTCATGCTATTCAAGAGCATGTCCAAGATGGTGACATAAAGATTTGCAAAGTACACATAGATCTGAATGTGGCGGATCCGTTGACTAAACCTCTCCCGAGGGCAAAACATGACCAGCACCAAACTGCCATGGGTGTTCGGTATATTACCATGTAATCTAGATTAGTTGACTCTAGTGCAAGTGGGAGACTGTTGGAGATATGCCCTAGAGGCAATAATAAAAGTGGTTATTATTATTTCTTTGTGTTTATGATAAATGTTTACATTCATGCTATAATAGTATTAACCGGAAACATTAATACTTGTGTGATTTGTAAACTAAATTAGAGTCTCTGGTAAAGCCTCTTTATAATAATAGCTTGTTGGTTAATAGATGATCGTGGTTTCTCGATCATGAACATGGAGATGTTATTAACAACGAGATCATATCATTAGGAGAATGGTATGATGGACATACTCCTATAGATAAGCGTAGCATAAAGATCAAGTCATTTCAATAGTTCGTTTGCTATAAGCTTTCTGATACATAGTAACCTAATTCCTTCGAACATGAGATCATGCTAATCACCATCACCGGAAGGATGCTTTGATGACATCAAACACCACACCGTAACAGGGTGGCTATAAAGGTGGCATTGAGTGTTCGGAAAGTATGTGTTGAGGCACATGGATCAAGAGTGGGATTTGTCCATCCATATGACGGATAGATATACTCTGGGCCCTCTCGGTGGAATGTCATCCAATTAGCTTGCAAGCATGTGATTGGCTCACAAGGGATCACATATCACGGGAACGAGAAAAGAGTACTTATCAGTAACGAGGTTGAACTAGGTATGTAGAGATACCGACGATCAAAACCTCGAATAAGTAAACTATCGTGAGACAAAGGGAAATTGGTATCGTATGTAAGTGGTACATTCGATCGCAAAGTAATCGTGGAAATATGTGGGAGCCATATGAATTTCCAGATTCCTCTATTGGTTATTGATCGAAGAAGCGTCTCGGTCATGTCCGCATAATTCACGAACCGTAGGGAGACACACTTAAGGATTCGATGTTGTTTAGTAGATATGGAATGTTAGTAGGGATACCGAATGTTGTTCGGAGTCTCGGATGGGATCCAGGATATCACGAGGAGATCCGGAATGGTTCTGAGAATAAGATTCATATAAGGAAAGTCTGATTTCAGAGTTCGGGAAAGATTCCGATGTTTTCATCGGAGAGGTTCTAGAAGGTTCACCGGACCGGAAGGGGAATGGACCATGAATGTGTCATGGATAAGTGGAATGATTGGATCATATCCTAGGTCACTTGGTTTGGGCATTTGCAAGATAGAATTAAAGCTCTAAATTGAAAGTCAAACGGGAAGTTTGAAAAGTCAAACTGGAACAATGGTTTCCTAGTGGAAGAAGGAAAAAGTCCTCTCAATCCAACTTGGGTTTGGGTTTGGATTCAAACCCACCCCTCCCAAGGCTGCCCCCTCTCATAAATAGAGGAGGAGAGCTGCCCCAAAAGCCAAGCCCTAGCCCTCCCCACACCCGTGCGCCGCCGCCGCCGCCAAGCTGCCGCCGCCGACACCACCTCCTCCTCTCTGGCCTTTTAAACCTAGATCGTCGGAAACCCTTGATCCACCATAACTCGCACCGGCTTAGGCGAAGGCCTGCGAGATCTTCCCTCTACTTCTGACACCACGCCGTCGTGCTGCCAAAATCGCGAGGGAAGAACTACAACCTCCGCTGCCTGCTGGAACAAGGGAGAGAAAGGTCTTCATCGAGTACCGAATGTGTGACCGACTGTGGAAGCGCTGCCAGAACGCAGCGTCGGAAGGATCGTCTACGCGATCTTGAGATCGGCAAGTGTACGACTACATCACCCACGAGAATCTGCTCTCATTAACCGTTTTGGAATCTTCGAGGGTGAGTGCTTCTATCGACTCGTTGCTACAATCTAGCAGATAGATCTTGGCTTGTTTGTGTGCATGCGGTAGAATTTTTTTATTTTCCATGCTACGAACCCCTACAAATTGAACCCGGCTACAGCTACCCTCGGTTAGGTAATTGAGGTGATACCTTTTTTACGTGATTGCGATTGTGCGATTGATTTAATGTTTAGCAATATAGGACAAAGAGATAGTTCAATTGGATACACTGATCAGATAGTTGAATTTATTTGTAATTGAACTGATGCGTTCATTTTATGTTTTATCAACATAGGATAAAGAGATATTGTCCATTGGTCTTGAAACCGAACTAATTAACAAATACAAATCACTAGTGGAAACGAGGCCTTTGGTTGAGGTCGGAAATGGGCTTTAACACCGGTTCTTCTATTGAAATGCTCAAACAAGAATGATGATATGACAGGTTAAAAGTATTAAAATGTAACCCTAATGTATTAATCCTTCAACCGTTCATTCAGTACTATTATCTTTTGTATCTTGTACTACTATTTATAGTTTTTATTTATCACCTATGTATGACTCTCGTACTATTACAAATGAATTTGCAACTATATATATTTCTTGTGCTATTACAATAGGGTTTTTATTAGTTTCTTTTTACGTTTTTTGGTCCGAGGCTTGCTCTAATCCTGAATCCGCCACTGAACTATATGCATCAATCTTTCTTTCATGCTTTCCAAAAAGAAAGCGCACACAATTTGTCCGCTAACCATATAATACTCACAACGGAGGCGGAGAGGGTTCAATGGATCGTTGACCAAAGCCTCTCGTGTCACAACGGAGACCCCTTCCTTGATCAACGAAAACCTCCACCTAATACACGTCATTCATGTATTATATAATATATATGCCAGTCCAGTCAGTAGGTATTACGCGCAAAGCCCAACTAACGCATGCCAGGTCCTGCATAGGTCTCTATATTTTTTTTTTTGAACAGGAGAACCCCAAAAAGGGGAAGCCTTAAATTAAATTACGACGGTGGAGCTACGTATTTTCACGCCGGATCCTAAGAAATAGGAAAAGAAAAACAGGTCCCGACACTTTACAAGGAGCACCCTAGAAGATAAACAAAAAACGCAATTGGGTCCTCCTTTCAACACGCCTCTGCTACTGACTAGCCTCATGATGGAGGTTGAAGGAGCGTCGGGTCTCGCCGGCGAGCTTGCTAGCCTCGATGCGGCTTGGATAATCGGCTCGCTGCATGCCTCCAATTTGGATCTGCAGAAAAGGATGGCTTCACTTCTCCAGGAGAGTTCATCACCGCCATCGCTCAGATCAATATCCATGGCAGACGTGTAACATCCCAGGATTAGCACCTAGAATTATAGAGGACACAAGTATGTGCATTGCATTCATGCATTAGAGAATTCGGGGAATTTTCGCGTAAAACTAAACAAGCTATAGAGGGATCGAGATCTCTCTTGTTCTGGTGAAAACAATAGGACAAGTGCGCCAGATTTCGACATGACCTTTATTGTATTTCTATGTTTGAGGGAAGGACAATCAAATTTGAATATTCAAATGATAGATTTGAATTCAAAAAGAATTTGAAATGAAATAATAAATGGAAATTTAATTGTAACAAGGAATAAGAGTTGAACTCTTATTTATGAATAAGATACAATATTTGTAAGTCTCAATTAATAAAATCAAACTTAAAGAAATGTACAAAATTAAAGGAAAACATTACCTTTATTATTTAAAACAAATTATATTACATTGTGTCTACATGTCTTTTTTCGAAATGGGGTATACCCCGGCCTCTGCATCAATTGATGCACACAGCCTTTTATTGCAGTGTTTAAAAAGTCTCAATCATAAGAGTACAAAATCAAAAATAGGTAATACAAGGTTACACTGTTCTTTACTATATTAAAATACAAGAAAATTACAAAAGTAAATGGAATATACAATCCTACATGACTTTTCCTGTCTAATGTCTACTCCTTGATCTTGATATCTGTAAAACAAAAAGAAAGACAAACAAAGATAACAGAAGAAGAGAGGTTAGTGTTAGAAAGAGTGCTCTTAGATATATAGGTGTAATGCACCTATTCAAATCATCATAGAGATAATCCCAAATAAGACGCCAAGAGTAAATATTTGTTCTTATCAGATGTGTAGCCTCAGTCCTACATCATTGGCCATAAGAGGGACAAGTTTCACCAGAGGAGCTTGAAAGAAAGGAGTAAAAGCACTGTAACTACTTGTGCTGATCCACAACAGTGCAAGCTTATAGGTAAGCAGCATACACATAACTGCATGTGTGTGTGCTGTCAGCACAAGGAAGCCTCAAGGACAGATAAGAGTGCATAGCCGTAGCAACAAGCTACCATTCCACCTCCACACTTTAGAGCATATCCTCTATTTTACCATCTGTGCCATCTTATCATCAACCCATGAACACCCACTCATTTCTTCACACCACCACCAAATCCACCACCTAATCAGTATCTGGTTGCTTCATTAAGCCATCCAAGAAAAGATCAAGTAGTAGATGAAGGGTTTCGCAACATAGTAAATCAAAAAAATTCTACGGATGCGAACGGGAAAGGCAAGATCTAATCTAGGAGATGCAATCAACGAGAGGGATAGGTGAGATCTTCATACCCTTGAATAAATCGCACAGCGGAACGTTCAACAAAACGTGGTTGATGTAGTCGTACTAGCCTTCTCCTCCTCGTGATCCGATCCGGTCCAACGCCGCAAGTGGCGACGCCTCCGAGAGATGCACACGTACGGCACCGCGACGTCTCCTCCTTCCTCGGACCAGCAAGTGGGGTGGAGAGGTAGATTGGATCTATAGCACGACGGCATGGTGCAAAGGTGGAGAGTTTCTGCGGCAGGGCTTCACCTACGCGCAGTCGGGAGAGAAAGAGAGATCTGGAGGGCGACAGGTAGGTGGCTAGGGTTCAAGGAGGGGTGGGAGGAGGGTGAGCCCCTGCCCTCTTTATATAGAGGGTTGGCCGGCCCCCTTGCCCCTCCTCCAAGACCTAGGGCCGGCGGCCACAAGGGTGGAGTGGATGGCAAGGTCCCCCCTTCTAGAAGATCTCCTAGGGTTTCCCTAGGGTTTTGGCCGGCTGGGCCTATGGGGCCTTGTGCCCCTGGCCCAATGCGGCCAGGGCACTCCCTCGTAGGCCCACGCCCCCTCCGACAAGTGGGGCCACGTTGGTCCCACTCCGGAAGCTTCTAGAACCTTCCGGTACAATACCGAACATTCCGAAACAATTCCGAAATCCAAAAACTGGTTTCCTTTATATGAATCTTATTCTCCGGACCATTTCGGAACCTCTCGTGATGTCCTGGATCTCATCCGAGACTCCGAACAAAAACTCATAAACCAATTATCCATTCTATCCTAGCGTCGAAGCATGTTAAGTGTGTGACCCTACGGGTTCGAGAATATGCAGACATGATCTTCTATCAATAATCAACAGCGGGGTCTGGAAACCCATATTGACTACCACATATTTATCGATGATCATATCGGATGAACCATGATGCCAGGATGCAATTAATCCCATATTTATATTCCCTTCATCACGCGATATTTTACTTGCCCGAGATTCGATCGTTGGTATCGGCATACCTAGCTAGTTCAATCTCGTTCACAACAAGTACTTTACTCGTTCCGTAATCCGATATCACTTTGTGATTAACTCCTTAACCATGTGCTTGCAAGCGGTGTTGATATCGATTACCGAGTGGGCCCGAAGTATATCTCTCCGACTTGGGAGGGACAAATCCCATCTCGATACATACAACCCAACAAGTACTTTCCGATCACCTGAGAGACACCTTTATGATCACCCTCTCATAGGATGACGTTTGATGACCTCAAAGCTTTCTTCCGATACCAGGGAGTTGCATTATCTCATGGTCTAAGGAATACAATATTTGACATAAGAAAAAGCTTCACAAAGATGAACACGATGACATGATCTAATTGCTCTGCTTGATTTGGGTCTGTCCATCATATCATTCTCCCAATGACATGATCTCATTATTAATCGACAACTCATGTCTATGGTTAGGAAACCTTAACCATCATTAATCAATAAGCTAGTCCATAGAGGCGTACTAGGGACACGGTGTTGTTCATAAACCACACAAGTATCAAAGTTTCCGCTTAATACAATTCTAGCATGGAATATAAACTTTATCATGAACAAGAATTATAATAATAACATCTTTATTATTGCCTCTAGGGCATAATTCCAACAGTCTCCCACTTGCACTAGAGTCAATAATCTAGTTTACATCTGGCAACAATCTAACACCCATGGCACTAAGGTGCTGATCATGTTTTGCTCGTGGAAGAGGTTTAGTCAATGGATCTGCGACATTCAGATCCGTATGTACTTTGCTAATCTTCAGATCTCCATCCGCTATATAATCTCGAATTACATGAAACTTGCGGTTGATGTGCTTGGTCTTTGGATGATATCTTGGTTCCTTAGCCAGTGCTATTGCGCCAGTGTTGTCACACAATATCTCCAGTGGGTCCAAGGCACTTGGAACCACACCAATCTCAGTGATGAAGTTCCTGATCCAAACTCCTTCACTTGACGCTTCTGCAGCAGCCATGTATTCTGCTTCTACTTTAGATCCCGCGATCACGCTTTGCTTGCAGCTTCTCCAGCTCACAACTCCTCCATTCAAAATGTAAATGTATCCTGTCTAAGATTTAGAATCATCCTTGTCGGTGTCGAAACTAGCGTCGACGTAACCTTTTACGACGATCTGCTTATCACCTCCATAGACCAAGAACATTTCTTTAGTCCTATTTAAATACTTTAGGATGTTCTTCACGGCTGTCCAGTATTCCACTCCTGGATCACTTTGGTATCTGCTCGTCAAACTAAGAGGATTGGACACATCCGGTCTTGTACACAGCATGGAATACATGATATAACCTATGGCCGAGGCATAAGGCACTTTGCTCATAGATTCTCTATCGTTTACCGTAGCTGGACACTGAGCCTTACTCAATATCTTACCTGACAACTTGGGCACTGAACCTTTCTTTGCCTTATCCATCCTGAACCTTTATAGAAATTTGTCTAGGTATGTACTTTGGCTTAAAGCTATTAGGCGTCTTTGTCTATCTCTATAGATTTTGATGCCTAATATATAAGTAGCTTCTCCTAGGTCTTTCATTGAAAAACATTTGTTCAAATAAATCTTCACATTGTTAAGCATATCAATGTCATTTCCAATAATCAATATGTCATCCACATATAGTACTAAAAATGTCACTAAGCTCCCACTCATTTTCTTGTAGATACAAGCTTCGTAGCAATTTGGAACAAATCCAAAGCTCTTGATCACTTGATCAAAACGAAGGTTCCAACTCTGAGATGCTTGCTTCAGTCCATAAATGGAACGCTGAAGTTTGCACACCTTATCAGCATCCTTAGGATCGACAAAACCTTCGGGTTGCATCATATACAACTCTTCATCAATGTTGCCATTGAGGAACGCATTCTTGACATCCATCTGCCATATTTCATAATCATGAAACGCAACAATTGCTAATAAAATCCGAATGGACTTAAACATTGCTACGGGAGAGAAAGTCTCATCGTAGTCAACACCTTGAACTTGTCGAAAACCTTTCGCGACAAGCCGTGCTTTATAGACAGTAACATTACCATCTGTGTCCGTTTTTCTTTTGAAAATCCATTTGCACTCAACGGCCTTATGGTCGCTAGGAGGTTCCACCAAAGTCCATACTTGGTTTTCGCCGATCCTCCTCTAACTCAATTGTTTCTATATCTACTGCAAATATAACGGAAGGCTTGGGTGGTTTGCCCTTATATTGTGGATTTTCCTCTTTTTTCTGTAAATATTCATCCATAATTTTCCGATTAGGATTTTTGAGTGAAGTTATATAATCTGGAAATTTAGGATTCTCTTTTTTATCCTTCTTATCCTCCATGTATTCATCAGAATTCTTGTCAATTATGTAGGAAGTAGCCTCTTCCAGTAGACCTAGTTTACCTATTTCATGAAAAACCTCATTATCTATTGGAATAACAACAATATCATCTTTGTTCAGCGAACCACTGAATACATTGATATCTAGCCCATACAAGTTGTGTGATTTGTACTTATCCTTCTGTATACAGATCGCACGATAAATTTTTAGTGCAATGTCCTGAATAGGTATTCTTTTCTTTTCAGCAACATCGTAAAGATGGATTGAAGTACAAAGTGCAGTATAAACCACATCTTCTTTTTCTCTCATGGATCCCAATTCAGATTTCATGGCCTCTAGCCATTTCTCAGAGTCTGGGCTCATCATTGCTTCCTCATAGTTCGCAGGTTCACTGTTGTCTACTAACAAGACAGTTAAGACGGGGTTGCCGTACCACTCAGGAGGGGCACGTGACCTTGTCGACCTGCGACGTTCAGCAGTAGCATCGTCCGAAGTTTCATGATCCTCATCATTAGCTTCCTCTCTTGTTGGTGCAGACGGCACTGGAACAATTTCAGATGCTGCGCTACTCTCCAACTCGAGAGAAGGTTTAGTAACCTCGTCTAGCTCTACCTTCCTCCCACTCACTTCTTTCGAGAGAAACTCCTTCTCAAGAAAGGATTCGTTCTTTGTGACAAACACTTTGCCTTCGGATCTGTGATAGAAGGTATACCCAATCGTTTCCTTAGGGTATCCTGTGAAGACGCATTTCTCCACTTTGGGTTCGAGCTTGTCCGGCATCAACTTCTTGACGTAAGCTTCACATCCCCAAACTTTAAGAAACGATAACTTAGGTTTAGCACCAAACCACAGTTCATACGGTGTCGTCTCAATGGATTTAGATGGTGCCCTATTTAAAGTGAATGCAGCGGTTTCTAATGCATAACCCCAAAATGATAACGGCAAATCTGTAAGAGACATCATCGATCGCACCATATCTAATAGAGTTCGATTCCAGCGGTCAGACACACCATTGCGCTGTGGTGTTCCGGGTGGCGTGAGTTGCGAAACGATTCCGCTTGCTTTAAGATGCGTGAGAAAATCATAACTCAAATATTCACCTCCACGATCGGATCATAGAAATTTAATTTTTCTGTTACGATGGTTTTCCACTTCGTTCTGAAATTCCTTGAACTTTTCAAACGTTTCAGATTTATGTTTCATTAAATAGATATACCCATATCTACTTAAGTCATCAGTAAAAGTGAGAAAATAGCGATATCCACCGCGCGTCGAAACACTCATTGGTCCGCATGCATCGGTATGTATGATTTCCAACAAGTCTGTTGCTTGCTCCATTATTCCGGAGAACGGGGTTTTGATCATCTTGCCCATGAGGCACGGATCGCACGTGTCAAATGATTCAAAATCAAGAGACTCCAAAAGTCCATCAGAATGGAGTTTCTTCATGCGTTTTACACCAATATGACCTAGACGGCAGTGCCACAAATAAGTTGAATTACCACTATCTACTTTGCATCTCTTAGCCTCAATGTTATGGATGTGTGTTTCATTGCTTTTGAGATTCAGAAGAAATAAACCATTCATAGCAGGTGCATGACCATAAAAGATGTTACTCATATAATAGAACAACCATTATTCTCCGATCTAAATGAATAACAGTCTTGCAATAAACACGATCCAGATATAATGTTCATGCTCAACGCAGGCACATAATAACATTTATTAAGGTTTAAAGCTAATCCCGAAGGTAAAACTAAGGAGAGTGTGCCGACGGCCATCACATAAACTCTTGATCCGTTACCAACGCGCATCGTCACCTCATCCCTTGCTAGCCGCCGTCTATTTCGTAGCTCCTGTTTCGAGTTACAAATATTAGCAACTAAACCGGTATCAAATACCCAGGCACTACAACGAGCGCTAGTAAGGTAAACATCAATAACATGTATATCAAATATACCTTTAATGGTGCCAGCCTTCTTGTCCGCTAAGTACTTCGGATAGTTGCGCTTCCAATGACCCTTGTCCTTGCAATAGAAGCACTCAGTGTCCGGCTTAGGTCCAGACTTGAGCTTCTTCTCAGCAGGGGCAACGCGCTTTCCGCTGCCTTTCTTGAAGGACTTCTTTGCACCCTTACCTTTCTTAAAGCTGGGGGGCTTGTTGACCATCAACACATGATTATCTTTCTTGATGTCCACCTCCGCAGCTTTCAGCTTAGCGAAGAGCTCAGTGATCGTATCAGTGGAACCAATCTGATTATGAGTAACTACAAAACCTTTGTAGCTAGGAGGGAGTGATTGCAGAACTCTGTCAATCTTGAGATCTTCTGGAATCTTGCAGTCCAGTTGCTCAAGACGTTGAGTGTCGCCCGACATCTTAATGGCGTGCTCACTAACGGAACTCCCTTCCTCCATCTTGCAATTAAAGAATTTCTCAGAGATCTCATATCTCTCAGAACGGGCCTGAGTCTGAAACATGGTTTTCAGTTCCTCAAGAATCTCAAAGGGCCCGGCGAACTCCTCAAAACAATTTTGAAGGTCCGATTCCATAGCAAACAACATGGTTCTCTTAATCACACCATAATCATCTTTGCGCGACTGATAAACAGCTTTTTCATCAGCCGACGCATCTATAGCAGGGGCGTCACCTAGCGCTTTCTCAAGGACATAGTCCTTTTGTCCGCCAGCGAGAATGATTCTCAGATTGCGGAACCAGTTGGTGAAGTTAGACCCATTGTTCTTAATCTTTTCTTTCTCAGCAAAAACGTTGAAGTTGAAGTTGGACTTAGCCATTTGATCTACAAAATTTGCAAGTACAATTTAGACTATGTTCATGATAACTAGTTCAACTTAATCAAATTATTAGATGAACTCCCACTAAATTCAACATCCCTCAAGTTGTTTAGTGAACATGATCCAAATTCACCATACCAAATCCGATCTTCACGAGAAGAGATGTGGTTTCAATGGTGGACAACCAAGTGTCGATCATATCATTCATATGACTCATGCTTAACCTTTTTGTTCGTGTGTTCCGAGGCCATGTCTGTACATGTTAGGCTCGTCAAGTCAAACCCAAGTATTTCCGCGTGTGCAAAACTGGCTTGCACCCGTTGTATGTGAACGTAGAGTTTATAGCACCCGATCATCACGAGGTGCTTGAACACGACGAACTTTCGCAACGGTGCATACATGGGGAGAACACAATTTTATCTTGATCTTTAAGTGAGGAATCATCTTATGATGCTACCGCTGCGATCTAAGCATAATAAGATACATAAAAGGATAAACATCACATGCATATAATTTTATGTGACATGGTATAGCCAATCTCCGCGCAATGATCTCCATCTTGTGCGTGCCAGCATGATCTCCATCACTCCACCATGATTGCCTCCACCACGAATAGCAACTACAACTATTGCTAACTACTTAGCGATAAAGTAAAGCTATTACATGGCATATAAGAAGTTGACACACAGGTCATACACAATTATAAAGACAACCATATGGCTCCTGCCGGTTGTGTACTCATCGACATGCAAGTCGTGAAATATTACAAAACATGATCATTGCATACAACATACACATCATATCTTGGGCCATACCATATCACAGAAACACTCCCTGCAAAAACAAGTTAGACGCCTCTACTTTGTTGTTGCATGTTTTACGTGGCTTGTGGGAGTAACAAGCTAAGAACGATTCTTACCTACGGAAAGCCACAACGGTGATATTATGGTTGCCAACATCCGGTGTAAATCTCATGACAACTATAGTGAGAGAAACTCGCATCCACCAGCCGCATGTGTGGAACAAGCCACACGTCAAGCGCGGAGCCAGTCTCGCGAACGAGGTCGCGTAAAGTTGGCCTAGACCGCTTCGATCTCACTATCCCGCGTCATAAGAAGTACACAACAAGAGGCTTGCAACAGAAAACATCAACCCCCGCAACAAGCATGTTGCGTTCTACTCGTGAAACACATCTACACATAGATCTAGCTCTGATACCACTGAAGGGTTTCGCAACATAGTAAATCAAAAAAATTCTACGGATGCGAACGGGAAAGGCAAGATCTAATCTAGGAGATGCAATCAACAAGAGGGATAGGTGAGATCTTCATACCCTTGAATAAATCGCACAGCGGAACGTTCAACAGAACGTGGTTGATGTAGTCGTACTAGCCTTCTCCTCCTCGCGATCCGATCCGATCCAACACCGCAAGTGGCGACGCCTCCGAGAGATGCACACGTACGGCACCGCAACGTCTCCTCCTTCCTCGGTCCAGCAAGTTGGGTGGAGAGATAGATTGGATCTACAGCACGACGGCGTGGTGCAAAGGTGGAGAGTTTCTGCGGCAGGGCTTCGCCTACGCGTAGTCGGGAGAGAGAGAGATATGGAGGGCAGCAGGTAGGCGGCTAGGGTTCAAGGAGGGGTGGGAGGAGGGTGCGCCCCTGCCCTCTTTATATAGAGGGCTGGCCGGCCCCCCTTGCCCCTCCTCCAAGTCCTAGGGCCGGCGGCCACAAGGGTGGAGTGGGGGCAAGTTTCCCCCCTTCTAGAAGATCCCCTAGGGTTTCCCTAGGGTTTTGGCCGGCTGGGCCTATGGTGCCTTGTGCCCCTGGACCAATGCGGCCAGGGCACTCCCTCGTAGGCCCACACCCCCCTCTGACAAGTGGGGCCACGTTGGTCCCACTCCGGAAGCTTCTAGAACCTTCCGGTACAATACCGAACATTCCGAAACAATTCCGAAATCCAAAAACTGCTTTCCTTTATATGAATCTTATTCTCCGGACCATTCCGGAACCTCTCGTGATGTCCTGGATCTCATCCGAGACTCCGAACAAAAACTCATAAACCAATTATCCATTCTATCCTAGCGTCGAAGCACGTTAAGTGTGTGACCCTACGGGTTCGAGAATATGCAAACATGATCTTCTATCAATAATCAACAGCGGGGTCTGGAAACCCATATTGACTACCACATATTTATCGATGATCATATCGGATGAACCATGATGCCAGGATGCAATTAATCCCATATTTATATTCCCTTCATCACGCGATATTTTACTTGCCCGATATTTGATCGTTGGTATCGGCATACCTAGCTAGTTCAATCTCGTTCACAACAAGTACTTTACTCGTTCTGTAATCCGATATCACTTTGTGATTAACTCCTTAACCATGTGCTTGCAAGCGGTGTTGATATCGATTACCGAGTGGGCCCGAAGTATATCTCTCCGACTTGGGAGGGACAAATCCCATCTCGATACATACAACCCAACAAGTACTTTCCGATCACCTGAGAGACACCTTTATGATCACCCTCTCATAGGATGACGTTTGATGACCTCAAAGCTTTCTTCCGATACCAGGGAGTTGCATTATCTCATGGTCTAAGGAATACAATATTTGACATAAGAAAAAGCTTCGCAAAGATGAACACGATGACACGATCTAATTGCTCTGCTTTATTTGGGTCTGTCCATCATATCATTCTCCCAATGACATGATCTCATTATTAATCGACAACTCATGTCTATGGTTAGGAAACCTTAACCATCCTTAATCAATGAGCTAGTTCATAGAGGCGTACTAGGGACACAGTGTTGTTCATAAACCACACAAGTATCAAAGTTTCCACTTAATACAATTCTAGCATGGAATATAAACTTTATCATGACCAAGAATTATAATAATAACATCTTTATTATTGCCTCTAGGGCATAATTCCAACACTAGAAGGAGGGAGGGAGGAGGCATATCACAAGAGAATAAATAAGGACAAGAATCCAGTTCTATAGGATCCAGAAGGACAAGGCTCAGGAGCACAAGATTCACATGTGTAGGCTGATCAAGTGCAAGGCAGCAGTATTAGAAGGAGCAAGCCAAGTGAGCAGCAAGTAGGAGTAAATCAAGATCAGTAGCATTACAAGTAGTAGTAGTAGACCAAGATCCCCAATAGGCCACCACCAACAGGTACAAGTCCAAAATATAAATTAGATCATGCAGCACCTGTTCTTATTAGCTTGCACCATCAGATTCAAATGAAATAATGACTATGTTATAAATCATCCAAATCCAGCTACCCTTCAACTAGAGGTTGTCTAGGAGGATTAGAAGGAGGGATTACTCTCAGTTTGCATAGGGATTCTATGCAAGTTCATCACAGAGAATGAAAGCCACCAAAATAAGTATCATTTCTTGTTATCCAATAGTGCCTCAGCCTTTGCATCATAGGCTGGGTCAGTAACTTCCTCCACAAAAATCAAACATAACATCTGGTCTTAAGCATGTATCTAGGAGGTGGTTTAGAAAAGGGAAAACTCTCTGATCCACATAGAAGACCATGTAAATATCATCCCTGAGTTGTTTAGCTTCAGACCAGCATCATTAGCCTAGTAACTAGCTTTTATTAGCCAAACATAAACCACATATGCTAGGTTACAGGGCACATCCCCTGAGGTATCACCTCTGTACCTAGCAGATTCAGTGTTTATTGAGTACAAGCTCTCTTCATAGAGACAAATCATTGCAAAGCATATTTGTAAAGGAAACATAATCCCAAGTAAAGCAATCATGGTTTGCAATCCAAACTCACTGAGTACACAACATCTGAACAAGAAGTAGATAGCCACTTGCTAAAGCCATACAAATATAATTTAAATCATTTTCCTAGCTACCATTTGCCAGAAATCATTTTATAAGATCCAACATTGCCTAGAAAGGTTTATGATCATTACTGAACACATACATACAAGGTCAATCATCTTCCTATATCAAAATTACTAGGAATCATTCTCTAATATTAATCCTTTTCAATTTGGTCAGACAATAAGATCAAAACATATCCAAACAAGTCTACAACTAGATTAATTCCAGGAGATCATTTGGGGTCACTTGCACCAAACAAACATGCTCATGATCTGGTAATCACTCATAGCAGCTGAGATCTAAAACGTACCCAAGTAGCCAAATCAAATGTAGTATTATCTATTTGTCAAGTTGATACATTACAACCCTTCACCAACACATAAAGATCATATATAATCAACTATATACAACAGCAAAGCTACCAGAAACAGCCATATACAAGCTAAGTAGGAAGCCATCAACTAAATAATTCATCCACTTATAGTAGTACTTGCTATCTGCCATGTTTAAATTCTAGAATGAATCAAAGATGGGTATAACTGAATTCTTTCAGTCAATAACACTGCAAAGAATTCAGATTCATCAGAAATAACATCGTAGCAAAACCACACATGCCAGGGATGACCACATCATCCAAATTGGGACATTAGATCAAGCACACTACAATCTATCAATTAAACTAAAGCCTGACTAGTTCAAACCAAACATGCTAGGGGTAATTAATCATCCAAATTGGGACACCACTACAAGTAATCAGCTAGTAGCATATCACCATACAGCCTTAATCCTAACCTGAGGAGTTCTATGGCCTGCGAATCGATCACACGAGGGTTACCTGAATTAGAGGAAGAAGTAGCGTGAACACACCTGGTTTAGCGTCGGGGTTGCACAGCTGCAGCGCCATCCCATCGGTGCCAGAACCGAGGCAACCACCCCCCAGCACACCATCAGCACACCATCAGCATAATCGAAGAACACCAGGTTGCAACCATGGTCACCGTCTCGCTAGCATCAGATTGGCGGCAGCATGGCCATAGTTGAGGAAGCAAGAGGCCAGGCATAATCTGAGTAGCTGACACGTAATCATGAGGAGTCAAACCCGAACCCTAGGAAGGGAATCAAAGTAAGGGGGAGATCTTAAGTGATCTTCCTTTTCAAATCGAGTTGGTTAGAAGTTAAGGCCTTCGGGTGGCAGGGCTTCGGCGGCCGGTAGCGGCGGTCGCAACTGTAGGTGCTCGCCGGATTTGAGCCGCCAGCCATGGCGTCGAGCGCATCAAGCAAAGGAACAATGAGGCGTGCGAGGGTGGGGTCTGTGTGCATGTACGGGTGTGTGTGTGTGGAGAGGGGTGGGCCAGCGGTGAAGAGACAAGCATGGTATAGTTGGGACATGCCAGCCCATGTGCCCAACCAAACGGCCCAAGTTGATTAGGATAAGAAATAAAATAAAAATAAAACAAATGAATTACTAAAATAACCTCTAAACATTTTTAGCTGTAGAAAATTATAGAAAAATCATAAAATGCATCTAATATGTTAAAATTATCATAAAAATAAGATCTATCTAATAAAAATATAACTTTATTTATTTAAAATAAATATAAAGCAAATAAATATTAACATCATTAAATCCTAAATAAGAAAATCCTAAAAAAATAAATAAAAATCATTTTTGTGTATAAAAGTAAAACTACTATTTTATAAAAATACTAACCTAATTTTTATATGAAGTAAGTATTCAAAGACATTTAATCCTTTATGGAATTTTATAAACATAAAAATAATACTTAAAAATAAATAAAAATCATTTTTAAGGTCTTGAATAAATATATCACACTAGAAAAATATTAAATATATTGTTAGAAAAGTGTTAAATATTTTAAAATAATTAATTCTTATCTATAACCGATTTAAAAAAAATCTTTAAAAACATTTCTTAAGTAAGAAATAATTATATTCTTTAGAAATATTAAAACTTTAAAATCTAATTACCAAAGTTCTAAACCACAATTAAGATTTATAATAAAACTTAAGTATAACTATTAACTCTTAAATACTCTTATTAAATCTTAAAATTCAAAAAAAACTCTTTTTAAATAAATATTCTATATCACTCATGTAAAAGATGTTGAATAATCTTCATCTCTTAACCACTCTTAAAATGAGTCTAGTCCCTAACAAATTGATAAGATCATCTAATTATGCTCCCATTAATAAGTTGCATGTTATTAAACTCATCTTTCACTTAAATCATCCATAATCATATTTGTCAAAACCCTAAAACTAGATGATGTTCTAAAACTCACTATATCCTAAGACTCACTTCTGTTTTTATAGTTAACTTTGGTCACTTGCACCATCAATTAAAATGTGATAACTCAACATCATTCGTAACCATCACAAATCCTAATGTAAAACCTAATAACCCTCAAGACTGATTAGCCTTAACTAAACACTAGTTTCTTCAAATGTTATTCTTTTTGCCACTTCAAACCACAAGTCAATAATAGTTCATTCAACTGTTAACAACTCAACCCTAGGAATTTTATCCTAGGCAGCAAGTAACAAGTAATCATAATCACATTAATTTATCCTTACTTGTACATTTTGGATTATTAACACTTGAGTTCTTTATAAATGCCATAACTTGTAAAATAAAAGTTGAAGATAAACCAACTCTTAAAAGAATCACCTAAACTCACTTCACTCAAAATATTGGGGTTCACTTTGGGAATTATAAAATTGCATAGCATTAATTATGCATAATGCCATTTTTCTTCTTTAAACATTAGTCCTTACCATACCAATGATGCTGATTTCAGATATTGGATCTTCTATTGTCTCGAAGACCGTGAGTGCATAATTTTGCAATCACAAAAGGCAAGTTCACACTTGCTCATGTCTTTTGATTATTTTCAGTAAAGTATTTTGCAAATCCATTGTTGTCATCACCTGCATTTCAAAAAGGCCAGAAAACACTATTTTCATAATAATATGATTATAGGTTATTTACCAAGAGGTAATAACCTACTATGAAAGTTCCGGTGGTAAAGGAACATATTATCTAGGACTTAACAACCAATGTCGCCAGTGATTCTTGCGCCGTATATTACGCGTTAACCATGAGATTTGGAATGGGACGGAGAAGTCAGCTGTATCGGCTCCCTTTCGCATGCATTGGACACTGTTCTAGGCATTTGTAAGTTGCAGATCATGGATATAGCCGTTTTATACGGGGAAAGTCTATCGTGGATCTGGGCTTACAAAAGATAGATTTCTAGTGTTAATGATTGTTGTGTGTATCCAACTAAGGTATAGCCATTTTATACGGAGAAAGGTCTACCTTGAGTTTGGGCATACAACAATTGCGATGTATGCGGGGTCGCGGAGAAGGACAGTATTGGCTTGGATCATTTACTGGGCCCCACACCATAGGAAGTGTGGATGGGAAAGATCGCCCGATTGTGCAACAAGGATTTGATCTCTCATGGGTAAAGTAACGCACCTCTGTAGAGTGTAAGAACTGTAACTTGTTACTCCCTATTCTGGGAAGGAGCTACGAACGCGGCGGGAAAGGAACTCCATGAAAGTTCTGGTAAACCCGTGAAGGCTGACGGACATAGCTTTTCGGAATAAAAGCAACCTTTGAAGAAATGTTTACGAAAACCTGCATTACCTACGACCTTTGGTCTGTGGCTGTAGATATAGTGCATCAAACACTCCTTTCTAGTGAACTTGCTGAGTACGCTCGTACTCAACGTATCTTCTTAACCCTTGCTAGATTTTGAAGCCATTAATACGATGTGTACATCAAGTTATGCTCCAGGAATCATCACCGGAAGCTAAAGTTCTTCAATGAAGTCAAGAAAGTCAACATATACATCAACTCAAGTGAAGACGAAGTTACTGATTAAATAGGAATATAATCTCTAGCCATAGAACCTATTTTAGTAGTGTATTGCAATAGCAGCAATGCCAGACCATTAGTTAAGATACTAGTCTTAATAGTATGATAGTTTTTGAGTTGTTTATTTCTGATTCTTCTTTGTAAGAAGTTTCTTTCTCTCTATTTAGCCTAGAATGTTCTCTGGATCTTGTGTAAAGAGTTGAGTTGTAACCTATAGTCATGTCTTGGACCTGCTGTGTTTCTGTTGTACCACTCTGAGGGATGTAATACTAGTGAATGATGTTTCATTGGTGTTATGTCAACGACTATAGTGTACTACATCATGAAGTGGTATGCTGGGTCACCGCAGTTGGTATCAGAGCATATGCTTTGAACTTAGGATTAAAACCCTTTTAGGAAAATCTGTAGGTTGGATAGTGACTATAGGAGCCATCTTATCTAAACCAAATGTTCTTATGACTTGTGAGAAGTATCCACTTGAGGATAACTTTGTCACTAGATAATTAAGTCATTCTTTCTTAGGAGTAATTATTTTATCTTTTCTCAGTATAGTGCTATTTAGTGTCTTCTGAAGGAGACATAAACCACCAAGATACTGTAGGAAAGTGTAAGACATCAATTGAAGTAGTCTTAGTGGTGTAGCCTAACTCTAGAATTCAAGTAAGACAGTGGAATCTTATGGTTAGTTGATAACCAAAGACAACATGATGAATATCATTAGGATAAATGTTGATGTAATGAGTAGTAATCATGTGGGATTCACTTGAGAATTCTACGTGATGCAGATTAGCTTTTGAATCATGATAAAGAGGTAAAACATAATAAGATCATGGTGAGATTAGCTCCGAAACCATGATATAACTGTAAATATGGCAAATATTTAGTAAGTTATGTTGAAGTAAAAGTAAGGAAATAACATGGTAGAACTATGATAGAAGTCATAGGTGCTAGAAAATTCTAATAATCTATGGTTTAAGATAGTAATAGAATCTAGTTAGTCATTTGGAGATATCATGTGAGGTTAGTTTATTAATAAAGTAAGGATGGTTATAGCTAATCATTCCAAAAGTGAGACAAAAGGTGAGTCGAAACCAGATTGAGACCACTTTGCTTAAAAATTATCCTGTTGCAATTGAGCAATTTGGGTAAATATTGAGACAAAGAATAGTTTGACCCTAAGTGCTAAGTATCATGATGTAAACCTATACGAGGAGGTATCATATACTACACAACTAAGCCCGAATTCTAGAGATGTTATACTCAACTATTATATTTCGGGCTTAGAATATTATGTGATATATGTACCACAATTGGATTTATTGGTTTTTCTTGGATATTCTTGATTGACTAGATCTATACATGAAGTTTGACTTGGTGTGAAAATGCATGATGCAACATCCAGTTACTACTTGATGTTATAGATCTAGATAGAATAAGGGAATTCGTGTAAGGGAGTGACGAGTTCCGAAGACCAAGATGAAGACTTACATGAAGAGTGAAGCTAAGTATAAGGATTATCAAAACAATTTAAAGGATGGATCATTGTTAGTCGGCTATAAAAAAGAGAAGATTAATGTAGGGAATATATGGAGCAACAACAAGTGATGAAAATAATTTCACCCAAAATAGGTAGTGTTGCTAAGGAATTAATGAAGTAGTAGTACCTAGTTTTATTCATGGAAGTATCATGAATTAGTACAAAGAAGAAGCTTTGGAACCAAAGTGGTATTCAATCTCTAACAATTCAGAAAGAATGCCAGAAGTATGTCGAAAACCGTAGGGTAATTAATATACCCTAGGATAGTTCACAGCCGATATCTTGTCCGCAACTGGTAATTGGTTGACTTACTTAACCATATCATCTTAGTTTTGCATAAAGAGCATAAAACTTGGCCTAAGATAAGTGAAAACATAAAGGAGTATAAAAATTAAAGCGAACGTCTTTCGAGACGCCTCGCGAAAATAGGCCTACCAACGACAAAATGTCCAAATAATAAGTAAGAAAAAATAATGTTGGAAGATTCACTTCGGAGATCAAAAATTGTGTGGGTATACCGTAAGTTCTTTTGTGAAACCTTAAATAGGTAGAGTATAAGCTAAACCAAGATCAACATCCTAGTTATAAATTCAATGGTTACTATATAGTTAGTGTAGAGACCATTAGTAAACCCTAAGGAGGAGAGTAAACTGTAAATGGAAGTATCGCCATCTGATTATCTGCTTAAAGGTTGGAGAAGAAGTATTAACCTATAATAGTATTAAGCCTTATTTTTATAAGGTTAAACGAATTTATCATTATTAAAGTACTTTCGGAAGTATGTCTGGATGAAAGATCGAAGTTACTTCAAGGTAGTAGTATTCAAACCTTAAGGCAAATATTGAAATGGAAGTTGAAGAAGTACTTAAGGTGATAATAAAAGATTGTCTAAGGCTAGATTAGGTAAAAACTTAAAGGTGATACGATATATTAATCTTAATATACTAATTCTAGAGGAAACAACTCTTAAATGGTCCTTAAGAGTGAATAATCACACCCAATTGGACATGTTTAGAGGAACAAAAAATTCCGATGGGCGTGGACTAAATGCGTTCAAAAACTACTCTTCGGAAGGACTATCAGTATAAATCATACAATGACAAACCAAAGATATAGTCTTTTGGCCACAACTATTGTTAAATAAAAATTTAAAATCCTAATTTAGTGAGACTTCCTAGACCTTGCATAGTATAATAAGGAAGTTCGATGATCAAGTAAAGGAGTTGGATCAGGATACTTAATCAGGGAAATGAACTAAAGCAGAGACCCCAATTGAAGGATATTATAGTAAGGACATAGCACTAAGGGATTATAGTAAGAGGAACATTGGTGCATTGTAGACAACAAGTTGGAGATTGCCAAGTATGAGGAGAATTCAAGGAAAAGGTATGGATATGGGGTACTACAATTATTCCCATTAAGGTTACCATGGAGTTGAGAAATGTCGTAACAAATACAAGACAATTCTTCATTTCGAAACATGAGTGTACGAACTTCGAGGATGAAGTTGATTTTAAGGGGGTGAGTCTGTAACATCCCAGGATTAGCACCTAGAATTATAGAGGACACATGTGTGTGTATTGCATTCATGCATTAGAAAATCTGGGGAATTTTCGCGCAAAACTAAAGAAGTTATAGAGGGATCAAGATCTCTCTTGTTCTGGTGAAAACAATAGGAGAAGTGCGCAAAATTTCGACATGACCTTTATTGTATTTCTGTGTTTGAGAGAAGGACAATAAAATTTTAATATTCAAATGATAGATTTGAATTCAAAAAGAATTTGAAATGAAATAATAAATGGAAATTTAATTATAACAAGGAATAAGAGTTGAACTCTTATTTATGAATAAGATACAATATTTGTAAGTCTCAATTAATTAATTCGAACTTAAAGAAATGTACAAAATTACAAGTAAAGGAAAACATTACCTTTATTATTTAAAACAAATTATATTGCATTGTGTCTATATGTAAATAAATAAAGGATTACTATAAAGAATAAAATAATAGAAGGAATATTACAATAATTCAAAAATAGGTAATACAAGGTTACACTGTTCTTTACTATATTAAAATACAAGAAAATTACAAAAGTAAATGGAATATACAATCCTACATGACTTTTCCTGTCTAATGTCTACTCCTTGATCTTGATATCTGTAAAACAAAAAGAAAGGCAAACAAAGATAACAGAAGAAGAGAGGTTAGTGTTAGAAAGAGTGCTCTCAGATATATAGGTGTAATGCACCTATTCAAATCATCATAGAGCTAATCCCAACTAAGGTGCCAAGAGTAAATATTTGTTCTTATCAGATGTGTAGCCTCAGTCCTACATCATTGGCCATAAGAGGGGCAAGTTTCACCAGAGGAGCTTGAAAGAAAGGAGTAAAAGCACTGTAACTACTTGTGCTGATCCACAACAGTGCAAGCTTATAGGTAAGCAACATACACATAACTGCATGTGTGTGTGCTGTCAGCACAAGGAAGCCTCAAGGACAGATAAGAGTGCACAGCCGTAGCAACAAGATACCATTCCACCTCCACACTTTAGAGCATATCCTCTATTTTACCATTTGTACCATCTTATCATCAACCCTTGAACACCCATTCATTTCTTCACACCACCACCAAATCCACCACCTAATCAGTATCTGGTTGCTTCATTAAGCCATCAAAGAAAAGATCAAGTAGTAGAAGGAGGAAGGGAGGAGGCGTATCACAGGAGAATAAGTAAGCACAAGAATCCGGTTCTATAGGATCCAGAAGGACAAGGCTCAGGAGCACAAGATTCACATGTGTAGGCTGATCAAGTGCAAGGAAGCAGTATTAGAAGGAGCAAGCCAAGTGAGCAGCAAGTAGGAGTAAATCAAGATCAGCAGCATCACAAGTAGTAGTAGACCAAGATCCCCAATAGGCCACCACCAACAGGTACAAGTCCAAAATATAAATTAGATCATGCAGCACCTGTTCTTATTAGCTTGCACCATCAGATTCAAGTGAAATAATGACTATGTTATAAATCATCCAAATCCAGCTACCCTTCAACTAGAGGTTCTCTAGGAGGATTAGGAGGGATTTCTCTCAGTTTGCATAGGGATGTTATGCAAGTTCGTCACAAAGAATGAAAGCCATCAAAATAAGTATCATTTCTTGTTATCCAATACTGCCTCAGCCTTTGCATCATAGGCTGGGTCAGTAACTTCCTCCACAAAAATCAAACATAACATCTGGTCTTAACCATGTATCTAGGAGGTGGTTTAGAAAAGGGAAAACTCTTCGATCCACATAGAAAACCATGTAAATATCATCCCTGAGTTGTTTAGCTTCAGACCGGCATCATTAGCCTAGTAACTAGCTTTTATTAGCCAAACATAAACCACAGATGCTAGGTTACAGGGCACATCCCCTGAGGGTCTCACCTCTGTACCTAGCAGATTCAGTGTTTATTGAGTACAAGCTCTCTGCATAGAGACAAATCATTGCAAAGCATATTTGTAAAGGAAACATAATCCCAAGTAAAGCAATCATGGTTTGCAATCCAAACTCACTGTCACCACTGACAGTACACAACATCTGAACAAGAAGTAGATAGCCACTTGTAAAGCCATACAAATATAATTTAAATCATTTTCCTAGCTACCATTTGCCAGGAATCATTTTATAAGATGCCAACATTGCCTAGAAAGGTTTATGATCATTACTGAACACATACATTCAAGGTCAATCATCTTCCTAGATCAAAATTACTAGGTATCATTCTCTAATATTAATCCTTTTCAATTTGGTCAGACAATAAGATCAAAACATATCCAAACTAGTCTGCAACTAGATTAATTCCAGAAGATCATTTGGGGTCACTTGCACCAAAGAAACGTGCTCATGATCTGGTAATCACTCATAGTAGCTGAGATCTAAAATGTACCCAAGTAGCCAAATCAAATGCAGTATTATATGTTTTGTCAAGTTGATACATTACAACCCTTCACCCAACACATAAAGCTCATATATAATCAACTATATACAACAGCAAAGCTACCAGAAACAGCCATATACAAGCTAAGTAGGAAGCAGTCAACTAAATAATTCATCCACTTATAGTAGTACTTGCTAGCTGCCATGTTTAAATTACAGAATGAATCAAACATGGGTATAACTGAATTCTTTCAGTCAACAACACTTCAAAGAATTCAGATTCATCAGAAATAACATCATAGCAAAACCACACATGCCAGGGATGACCACATCATCCAAATTGGGACATCAGATCAAGCACACTACAATCTATCAATTAAACTAAAGCCTAACCAGTTCAAACCAAACATGCTAGGGGTAGTTAATCATCCAAACTAGGACACCACTACAAGTAATCTGCTAGTATCATATCACCATACAACCTTAATCCTAACCTGAGGAGTTATGTGGCCCGAGAATCGATCACACGAGGGTTACCTGAATTAGAGGAAGATGTAGTGGGAACACACCTGGTTCAGCGCCGGGGTTGCGCAGCTGCTTCGCCATCCCACCGATGCCAGAATTGAGGAAGCCACCTCCCCAGCACACCATCAGCACAGCAGAGTCCATAATCGAAGAACACCAGGTTGCAACCGTGGTCACCGTCCTGCTAGCATCAGATTGGCGGCGGCATGGCCATAGTTGAGGAAGCAAGAGGCTCGGACTAATCTGAGTAGCAAACGCGTAATCATAAGGAGTCAAACCCGAACCCTATGTAGGGAATCAAAGTAAGGGGAGAGCTTAAGCGAGCTTCCTTTTCAAATCGAGTTGGTCAGAAATGAAGGCCTTCGGGTGGCACGGCTTCGGCGGCCGGTAGCGGCGGCCACAACGGTAGGTGCTCGCCGGATTTGAGCCGCCAGCCATGGCGTCGAGCGCTGCAAAGGAACAACGAGGCGTGCGAGGGTGGGGGTCTGTGTGCGTGTACGGGTGTGTGTGTGGAGAGGGGTGGGCCGGGGTGAAGAACCGAGCGTGGTCTAGTTGGGCCAGGCAAGCCCATGTGCCCAACCAAACGGCCCAAGTTGATTAGGATAAGAAATAAAATAAAAATAAAACAAATGAATTACCAAAATAACCTCTAAACATTTTTAGCTGTAGAAAATTATAGAAAAATCATAAAAATACATCTAATATGTTAAAATTATCATAAAAATAAGATCTATCTAATAAAAATATAACTTTATTTATTTAAAATAAATATTAACATAATTAAATCCTGAATAAAATTTCATAGAATAAGGAAAAATCCTAAAAAAATAAATAAAAATCATTTTTGTGTATAAAAGTAAAACTACTATTTTTATAAAAATACTAATCTAATTTTTATATGAAGTAAGTATTCAAAGACATTTAATCCTTTATGGAATTTTATAAACATAAAAATAATACTTAAAAATAAATAAAAAACATTTTAAGGTCTTGAATAAATATATCACACTAGAAAAATATTAAATATATTGTTAGAAAAGTGTTAAATATTTCAAAATAATAAATCCTTATCTATAACCTATTTCAAAAAAATTCTTTAAAAACATTTCTTAAGTAAGAAATAATTATATTCTTTAGAAATATTAAAACTTTAAAATCTAATTACCAAAGTTCTAAACCACAACTAAGATTTATAATAAAACTTAAGTATAACTATTAACTCTTAAATACTCTTATTAAATCTTAAAATTCAAATAAAACTCTTTTTAAATAAATATTATATATCACTCATGTATAAGATGTTGAATAATCTTCATCTCTTAACCATTCTTAAAATAACTCTAGGCCCTAACAAATTTATAAGATCATCTTATTATGCTCCCATTAATAAGTTGCATGTTATTAAACACATATGTCACTTAAATCAAAAGGGATAATCCATAATCATATTTGTCAAAACCCTGAAACTAGATGATGTTCTAAAACTCACTATATCCTAAGACTCGCTTCTGTTTTTATAGTTAACTTTGGTCACTTGTACCATCACGTAAATGTGATAACTCAATATCATTCGTAACCATCACAAATCCTAATGTAAAACCTAATAACCCTCAAGACTGATTAGCCTTAACTAAAAACTAGTTTCTTCAAATGTTATTCTTTTTGCCACTTCAAACCACAAGTCTATAATAGTTCCTTCAACTCTTAACAACTCAACCCTAGGACTTTTATCCTAGGCACCAAATAACAAGTAATCATAATCACATGACTTTATCCTTACTTGTACATTTTGGATTGTTAACACTTGAGTTCCTTATAAATGCCATAACTTATAAAATAAAAGTTGAAGATAAACCAACTCTTAAAAAAATCACCTAAACTCACTTCACTCAAAATATTGGGGTTCACTTTGGGAATTATAAAATTGCATAGCATTAATTATGCATAATGGCATTTTGCTTCTTTAAACATTAGTCCTTACCGGACCAATGATGCTGATTTCAGATATTGGATCTTCTATTGTCTCGAAGACCGTGAGTGCATAATTTTGCAATCAAAAAAGGCAAGTTCGCACTTGCTCATGTCCTTTGATTATTTTTAGTAAAGTATTTTTAAAATCCATTGTTGTCATCACCTGCATTTCAAAAAGGTCAGAAAACACTATTTTCATAATAATATGATTATAGGTTATTTACCAAGAGGTAATAACCTACTATGAAAGTTCCGGTGGTAAAGGAACATATTATCTAGGACTTAACAACCAATGTCGCCAGTGATTCTTGCGCCGTATATTACGCGTTAACCATGAGATTTGGAATGGGATGGAGAAGTCAGCTGGATCGGCTCCCTTTCGCATGCATTCGACACTGTTCTAGGCATTTGTAAGTTGCATATCGTGGGTATAGCCGTTTTATACGGGGAAAAGTCTATCGTGGATCTAGGCTTACAAAATACAGATTTCTAGTATTAATGGTTGTTGTGTGTATCCAACTAAGGTATAGCCGTTTTATACGGGAAAAGGTCTACCTTGAGTTTAGGCATACAACAATTGCGGTGTATGCGGGGTCGCGGAGAAGGACAATGATTGGCTTGGATCATTTACTGGGCCCCACACCATAGGAATTGTGGACGGGAAAGATCGCCCGGTTGTGCAACAAGGATTTGATGTTGGAGATATGCCCAAGAGGCAATAATAAAGTGGTTATTATCATATCTTCATACTTATGATAAATGTTTACATACCATGCTATAATTGTATTAACCGGAAACATTAATACTTGTGTGATTTGTAAACATAAAAGAGTCCCTAGTAAAGCCTCTTGTTAAACTAGCTTGTTGGTTAATATATGATCATGGTTTCCTAATCATGAACATAAAGATGTTATTAACAACAAGGTCATATCATTAGGAGAATGATGTGATGGACATACTCCTATAGTTAAGCGTAGCATAAAGATCAAGTCATTTAATATAGTTCATTTGCTATAAGCTTTCTGATACATAGTAACCTAATTCCTTCGACCATGAGATCATGCATATCACCTTTACCGGAAGGATGCTTTGATGACATCAAACACCACACCGTAACAGGGTGGCTATAAAGGTGGCATTGAGTGTTCGGAAAGTATTGGTTGAGACACATGGATCAAGAGTGGGATTTGTCCATCCATATGACGGATAGATATACTCTGGGCCCTCTCGGTGGAATGTCATCCAATTAGCTTGCAAGCATGTGACTGGCTCACAAGGGATCACATACCACGGGAACGAGAAAAGAGTACTTATCAGTAACGAGGTTGAACTAGGTATGCAGAGATACCGACGATCATAACCTCGGATAAGTAAACTATCGTGAGACAAAGGGAAATTGGTATCATATGTAAGTGGTTCATTCGATCGCAAAGTAATCGTAGAAATATGTGGGAGCCATATGAATTTCCAGATTCCTCTATTGGTTATTGATCGGAGAAGTGTCTCGGTCATGTCCGCATAAATTCACGAACCGTAGGGAGACACACTTAAGGATTCGATGTTGTTGAGTAGTTATGGAATGATGAGTAAGAGACCGAATGTTGTTCGGAGTCTCGGATGGGATCCGGGATATCACGAGGAGATCCGGAATGGTCCGGAGAATAAGATTCATATAAGGAAAGTCCTGTTTCGGAGTTAGGGAATGATTCCGGTGTTTTCATCGGGAATGTTCTAGAAGGTTCTGGAATGTCCGGCACTCCGGAGGGGAAGGGTACATAAATGTGTCATTGCAAGTTGGAATGATTACATCATGTACTATGTGTCATCGCTGTACAAAATAAAGGGTTTAATCAAATCCTAGTTTGAAAAGTCAAACGCCAATTTGAAAAGTCAAACGGCTATTTTGGAAAGTGGAGAAGAAGTGGGAAACCGAGTTGGGGAGGAGTTCCTCCTCCACCGCCGGCCCACTAGGGATCCGAGTTGGGTAGGGACTCCCTACCCTTGGCCGGCGCCTCCCTCCACCTATATAAGGAGGGGCAGGGCTCCCCTCCTAGACACACAAGTTCCCTACCTCTAAACCTAAACCCTAGCCACAGCCTACGGATTTCTCCCAAGCCGCCGAGTTAGAGCTTCTAATTGCCCTAGCCGCCGGTTTAGCCCCTTCTAATTGGTGTGTCTAAACCCTAGATCACCAAGGCTCTCTCATAGTCCACCATACTCGCTCCGGCTTAAGGTGAAGCCCTGCGAGATCTCCCCTCTACTTCCGGTACCACGTCGTCATGCTGCCGGAATCGCGAGGAGAGTGCTACAACCTCCGCTGCCTGCTGGAACAAGGGAGAGGAAGGTCTTCATCGAGTACCGAACGTGTGACCGACTGCGGAAGCACTGCCGGAACGCAGCGCTGGAAGGATCGTCTACGCGATCTTGAGATCGGCAAGTGTACGACTACATCACCCACGAGAATCTGCTCTCGTTAACTGCTTTGGAATCTTTGAGGGTGAGTTCCTCTATCGACTCGTTGCTACAATCTAGTAGATAGATCTTGGCTTGTTTGTTTGCATGCGGTAGAATTTTTTTGTTTTCCATGCTACGAACCCCTACAGTGGTATCAGAGCCGTGTCTATATGTAGATCTGTTGCACGAGTAGAACACAATGGTCATTGTGGGCGTTGATGCTTTTGTTGTCGATTGCTTCTTGTGTACTTTGCATCTTGCGGGATGGTGGGATGAAGCGGCCCGGGCTAACCTTACATGACATCGTTCATGAGACTTGCTCCACGCTTGACATGCAACTTGTATTGCATAAGTGGCTTTGCGGGTGCCTGTTTCTCCCAACATAGTTAAGATTCAATTTACAACAGGTGATTGACAATACTAGTATCAATGTTGTGGTTCTTGTTCGTAAGTTAGAACGACACTTATTGAAAGCCCCAAACCACGTAAAACACGCAAAGAAAATTAGAGGTGTCTAACTTTGTTTTGCAGGGGTGTGCTGTGATGTGATATGGCCATGATTGTGATTATATTTGATGTATGCAATGTTCCTTATTGTAAGTTGGCAACTGGCAGAAGCCATATGGTTGTCTTTAAATTCTGTTAAGACCCGCGTGTCTATTCAAAATAGTTGTAATAGTTGAAGCTGGTGGAAGACAATCATGGAGCAGCATCATTGACCTTGAAGCAATGCCGGTGATGATGGAGATCATGTTCGTGCTTGAAGATGGAGATCGGAAGCACAAAGAAGAAAGGTCATATCATATCACATATTATGAATTGCATGTGATGTTAATCCTTTTATGCATCTTGTATTGCTTAGTTTACGACGGTAGCATTATAAGATGATCCCTCAAGCACACAATTTCAAGTTTTAAATGTTCATCCTTAGTAAGCACCGTTGCTAAAGCTCGTTGTTTTGAAGCACCACGTGATGATCGGGTGTGTTAGATTCTGCGAGTGTATACAACGTGAGCAAGCCAGATTTGCTCATGCGGAAGCTAAGGTTGATCTTGACGAGCCTAGCATGTACAGACATGGTCTCGGAACACGGATCACCGAAAGGTAAAGCATGAGTCATATAGTAGATATGATGAACATGTTGATTGTTCGCCATTGAAGCTACATCAACTCTCGTGATGATCGGTTTTGATGTGGTGGATTTGGTTCGTGTGATCACTAAAACAATGTGAGGGATATTGTTTTGAGTGGGAGTTCAACGGCGATATAATTAAAAGTTGAACACTATTTATCATAAATTAAATCAAAGTGAATTTGCATAGTTGTTGTAGTCATTGGCATCTGTTTACCACCTTGCGCTTAGTTTTAATTGAGATGATAGAACTATAGAATTCTGGTTAGTTACTTTACGAACTGGTATCGTATTGTTTTGAAGTGTTAATCTAAAGTTTAAAAGTCCTATTGCAAACTTTCAGTAAAGTTCCGGTTACTCCATGAAGTTTAATAATTGGTATTAAAAACAAGAGTGACAATTCCAAGTGTTAGTGTATGAGTATCATGTTTGTCTCCATGATTCTTGATATTCAAAGGATTTTCTTAATATCAAGGTTATCTAGGATCTAAAAGAGTTGTTTCAGAAACCATAATGTGTGGAAGATTTTGTGATATCTGAAACGAAGTTTCGGTTGCAACATGATAGAGTATAATATGGCAAAAGTCATGTTCTCATATTTGATGAGAATTTGCAAAAGGTTGGAGACACTAGTTGTCCTAATCCTCCAAAAGGTTTTGGAGAGTAACATTATACTCGCGATTCACCGTTACAAGCTGAAAGTAGCTTGATCATGGATAATTCCATGATGAGGGTGAATATTTGATGTAGGTAAAATGTTTACTACACCAAGAGATTACTAAAGAAAGGAATTTGAAAGAACACCAAACATTTGATAATGGTGATCTACTTCAAAGTGCAAGTCCAAAGACATTGGTATTTAACTACACACGCTTTGGACTATGTGTCATATGTATGACTCCACTATTGATGTTGATATATTCTTTCAAACTGAAAAGGAAATACTGAAAGAGAATCTCATAAGTATGTGGCAGAAAAGAAAAGACCAGAATTGTTCAGCTTAGGTATATAAATGATATACATGTTATGGCTATATTCTTTGCTTCTTAAACAATGTGGTTCTTAAGTATTTGATACTGAATTTGTTGGTGTGAATCGTCATACGAAACAACAGAATTCATGAACTACAATGGCCTAAGTAACTAGCAAAAGAATATGTGATGATGTTCATCGAGAACAAATAAAGGGTTATTGTGTTGTTCGTTAAACATCAAAGCTTGCCTTCAAGATTTGTTTTATCAGGTATTATGAGAACAAAAGGGTTGTTCAAATAATTGCCGTAATCCATAAAAGATGGATGATTCACAAATCTCGTTGGAGAAATCACATCCATAAAACTAGTGCTAAAAATGTCGAAAGACAAATTGATTGAAAGATCACTTAGGAAGTGACATCGCCGTTTAAATTATATTGGAAAGAAAACATGAAGAAACTCCATGTGGATGGAATTTTGGAGTCTATTTGATTTTGATCAAATGACGCTTGTGGAACTTTCCTAGAGATAATTAAAACTTCGTTAATAGGCCAAAAGGGAACAAATGACTAGCTTATTGGAAATTGTACATATTGTTGTACAAAGTCCATTATGTGTAGTCAAAAGAGATGGATTTCAACTTCATATGCTTTCTCCGAAAATTTGAGTGAATATATGAATATTTACTTAATAAGGATGAAGTATGAAACATTTGAAAAGTTCAATGACTTTCAAGATGAAGTGCAAAATCATTGTAACAAGAATATAAATAGTTTATGATAAGATCATAAAGGAAGATATTTGAGTCACAAGTTTAGCATAATACCTAAGATTTAAGGAATCGTTCCGTGGATTTGCATATCCCGAAACACCATAAGAGTATGGAGCGTTCGAGATATGTAATTAAACCTTGTTTGACATGGTAAGATCGAAGGTGTAATTCAGAAACTGCCATTATATTTTAAAGATTAAAAGCTTTAGAGACTACTGTTTTTCCACTGAAAAGAGCTTCATTCTAATCCATTGAAATGACACCATATAAAGTTATGGTTTGGGATAAAACCCAAGTTGTCTTTTCTTAAACATTGGTATGCTATGCATAAGAAAGATGTTTGCAACCAAAGTCGGATGAACCTGTCTTTGTATGTTATTTCGAATAACTGTTCCTCCATAACATCGGAGACAAAAATGTTTGTCGCTTAAAACGTCAAGTTTCTTAGAGAAGGAATTTTTCGTGAAAAGTTAAGTGGGAGGACAATAGAACTTTGATAAGGTTAAAAGAACCTTAGCTATATGTGCAAAGTTGCGCAGCGCCGAAAAGTGTTCCGGAGGCAGCAACAATGCTCATGGCTCACGTGCCTCAAAGGTTGTGGTCACGGAGATCTAAGTTCCTATTGAAACAAGTAGGTCGAGTAAACAATCAAATACCAAGATTTGAGGGTTGAATCATTATTTGAGAATAATGAACGGACTACATGCAAAGAAGCAATGATAGGCCCTGACTCCGTCAAATGGCTTGAAGCCATAAAATCCGTGATAGTTCCATACACGAGAAATCAAGTTTTGAACTTAAAGGACCCTCGAGAAAGGTGTAAGACCTTACAGTTGTGCTTGGATCTATAAAGAAGTAGACATGAATGTTTCACATCTATGAAATAGTCGACATGTTGGGAAATAGTTCACAACAATGTTCAAAGGTTGACTATGACAAGATTTGATCTTTCATAGCGATATTTAGTCTAGACGGATTAATGTAGCAACCACGACATATAATTTTGTTATATGTTGGATAAACAAAACAAGTTCTTCTAATAGAAGGGTTACCTAGGACATGTGCATGACACAGTCCAAAGGGTTTTGTTAATACGAAGGATGCTAAATGCATATGCAAACTTCAATGGTTGAAGTAAGTATTACGGAGTTGGAATCTTCACTATGATGAAACTGTTAAAGGAGTTTAAATTCGTCGGAGACGATGAAGATGCTTGCATTTGCAAGAAATTAAGTGGGAGCGCTAAGACATGTTTCTAATACATTATGTGGAAGACATATTGTTGATTGTAAATGATGTATCTTTTATTAACACATATTAAGAATTTCATCCCGATGAAAGACTTAGGCAAAACCCAAATATTTGGCATCAATAGACGCTAATATGGTTGTGCCGAAAGTACATAGATGATGTATTGAATGAGTTCAATATAGAAACTACAAGAAAGGTTCTTGTCACACAGAAAGGATTGAATGAGTTCAATATTGATGATATATTCAAGTGTATTGACACTGGGTAAGTGAAACAAAGATTCAAGTATAGATTGATACTTGATGTATGAAATCACAAAGAGTATTTATATCAATCATACTGTGATATGTACAAATCTAGATATGTCCTAGACTCTAAATGTTATGAGCATATACCAGAATGATTCATAAGTTGATCATTGGACAATAGTAAGGATATTCTTATGATCTTTTGGAAGAACTAAGAGTATATTATTTGTAGAAGTGACAAATAGATGGTTAGTTCATTGTAAAAGTACTACATTGATACTAGTTTTGTCACAAAGTACAAATTAAGTTTATCTCAATCTAAACTAAGGGTGGCACAATAAAATGGAAAGTAAGTTCCATAATGGATTTGGATGAGTTCCAAAGTTAAGACATTGTGACAGATACTACAACAAAAGGCTAAGTATATGACTGCTATAATAGCAGCTAAAGGGGCATTTGTGTCAAGTAGTTTGTTATCAAACTAGGTGTAGTTCACAGCAGGATAATACTGTGAAGATATATTGTACGACAATATTATCAACATGTTTTAACCCCAAAGTACTAAAGGTCTCACCAAAGGACCAAAATTATACAAAGTCATCTCATTAGAGAATGAGTGATGCGTAGGGACGCAAAGACATGCAATTACACATGGACCTAGAAGTGTCAGATCCGGAGATCAGTTGACCACTAGCAATCGTGTACATACAACACCGTAAAGCCATAGGTGTTGAATACACAAAGGTTTGAAACTAGATTATTGACTCTAGTGCAAGTGGGAGACTGTTGGAGATATGCCCAAGAGGCAATAATAAAGTGGTTATTATCATATCTTCATACTTATGATAAATGTTTACATACCATGCTATAATTGTATTAACCGGAAACATTAATACTTGTGTGATTTGTAAACATAAAAGAGTCCCTAGTAAAGCCTCTTGTTAAACTAGCTTGTTGGTTAATATATAATCATGGTTTCCTAATCATGAACATAAAGATGTTATTAACAACAGGGTCATATCATTAGGAGAATGATGTGATGGACATACTCCTATAGTTAAGCGTAGCATAAAGATCAAGTCATTTAATATAGTTCATTTGCTATAAGCTTTCTGATACATAGTAACCTAATTCCTTCGACCATGAGATCATGCATATCACCTTTACTGGAAGGATGCTTTGATGACATCAAACACCACACCGTAACAGGGTGGCTATAAAGGTGGCATTGAGTGTTCGGAAAGTATTGGTTGAGACACATGGATCAAGAGTGGGATTTGTCCATCCATATGACGGATAGATATACTCTGGGCCCTCTCAGTGGAATGTCATCCAATTAGCTTGCAAGCATGTGACTGGCTCACAAGGGATCACATACCACGGGAACGAGAAAAGAGTACTTATCAGTAACGAGGTTGAACTAGGTATGCAGAGATACCGACGATCATAACCTCGGATAAGTAAACTATCGTGAGACAAAGGGAAATTGGTATCATATGTAAGTGGTTCATTCGATCGCAAAGTAATCGTAGAAATATGTGGGAGCCATATGAATTTCCAGATTCCTCTATTGGTTATTGATCGGAGAAGTGTCTCGGTCATGTCCGCATAAATTCACGAACCGTAGGGAGACACACTTAAGGATTTGATGTTGTTGAGTAGTTATGGAATGATGAGTAAGAGACTGAATGTTGTTCGGAGTCTCGGATGGGATCCGGGATATCACGAGGAGATCCGGAATGGTCCGGAGAATAAGATTCATATAAGGAAAGTCCTGTTTCGGAGTTGGGGAATGATTCCGGTGTTTTCATCGGGAATGTTCTAGAAGGTTCTAGAATGTCCGGCACTCCGGAGGGGAAGGGTACATAAATGTGTCATTGCAAGTTGGAATGATTACATCATGTACTATGTGTCATCGCTGTACAAAATAAAGGGTTTAATCAAATCCTAGTTTGAAAAGTCAAACGCCAATTTGAAAAGTCAAACGGCTATTTTGGAAAGTGGAGAAGAAGTGGGAAACCGAGTTGGGGAGGAGTTCCTCCTCCACCGCCGGCCCACTAGGGATCCGAGTTGGGGAGGGACTCCCTCCCCTTGGCCGGCGCCTCCCTCCACCTATATAAGGAAGGGCAGGGCTCCCCTCCTAGACACACAAGTTCCCTACCTCTAAACCTAAACCCTAGCCACAGCCTACGGATTTCTCCCAAGCCGCCGAGTTAGAGCTTCTAATTTCCCTAGCCGCCGGTTTATCCCCTTCTAATTGGTGTGTCTAAACCCTAGATCACCAAGGCTCTCTCATAGTCCACCATACTCGCTCCGGCTTAAGGTGAAGCCCTGCGAGATCTCCCCTCTACTTCCGGTACCACGCTGTCGTGCTGCGGAATCGCGAGGAGAGTGCTACAACCTCCGCTGCCTGCTGGAACAAGGGAGAGGAAGGTCTTCGTCGAGTACCGAACGTGTGACCGACTGCGGAAGCACTGCCGGAACGCAGCGCTGGAAGGATCATCTACGCGATCTTGAGATCGGCAAGTGTACGACTACATCACCCACGAGAATCTGCTCTCGTTAACCGCTTTGGAATCTTCGAGGGTGAGTTCCTCTATCGACTCGTTGCTACAATCTAGTAGATAGATCTTGGCTTGTTTGTTTGCATGCGGTAGAAATTTTTTGTTTTCCATGCTACAAACCCCTACATCTATCATGGGTAAAGTAACGCACCTCTGCAGAGTGTAAGAATTGTAACTTGTTACTCCCTATTCTGGGAAGGAGCTACAAACGCGGCGGGAAAGGAACTCCATGAAAGTTCTGGTAAACCCGTGAAGGCTGACGGACATAGCTTTTCGGAATAAAAGCAACCTTTGAAGAAATGTTTACGAAAACCTGCATTACCTACGACCTTTGGTCTGTGGCTGTAGATATAGTGCATCAAACACTCCTTTCTAGTGAACTTGCTGAGTACGCTCGTACTCAACGTATCTTCTTAACCCTTGCTAGATTTTGAAGCCATTAATACGATGTGTACATCAAGTTATGCTCCAGGAATCATCACCAGAAGCTAAAGTTCTTCAATGAAGTCAAGAAAGTCAACATATACATCAACTCAAGTGAAGACGAAGTTACTGATTAAATAGGAATACAATCTCCAGCCATAGAACCTATTTCTGTAGTGTATTGCAATAACAACAATGCCAGACCATTAGTTAAGATACTAGTCTTAATAGTATGATAGTTTTTGAGTTGTTTATTTCTGATTCTTCTTTCTAAGAAGTTTTTTTCTCTCTCTTAAACCTAGAATGTTCTCTGGATCTTGTGTAAAGAGTTGAGTTGTAACCTATAGTCATGTCTTGGACCTGTTGTGTTTCTGTTGTACCACTCTGAGAGATGTAATACTAGTGAACGGTGTTTTGTGTTATGTCAACAATTATAGTGTACTACATCATGCAGTGGTATGCTAGATCACCGCAAGACGCGACCTCCGCGTCCAGATCAGGAGAAGACACCAAGAAACGGCAGTAATGAGCTTCTAGGATCTGATGCCGATGCGCCCAAAAACCGAGCTCCTCTCTCAGAGCTCCTGCCCGAGATGAGGGAGGGAAGCTGTAGAAGATGCAACTGCAGCAAATCCAAAGATAGGGTCGCCCAGGGAGAGACCAGGCCGCGGCGTCGCCAGAGTACTCCCCCTCGCCACCAAGGCCGGCCAGGAGGCACTACAGCTCACCACGCACTGCAGGACGGCAACCTCCCCCCCTCGCCGCCACGGCCGGCCGAGAAGAATCGCTGCCCACAGGACCAGGTCTTCACCAGGTAACTAGTGTTGGATTTATTCCAGGAGGAGGTGTTTCTCCACTCCACTTCCCCCTCCGGCTATCGGAGTTGAAGGAGAACAAGGAGGAACCCTAGGGCTGGCCAGATCTCAACGCCAAGATCTGCCCATCTGCTCCATCTACCGCTCCATCTCGCTCAGATCAACATAGGTCTCTATATATTTTTAGAAACTAGACCGAAGAAGCCCAATAAACGCCGGGTTGTAGGTGGAGGTGAGGAATCTGACCTCGGGATGCGTCCTTCGATGCCATAGGTATCACATTGCTCCATGTTCGTGCTTCTCAGCGCCTTCGGGACAGAGATCCGGTTCCAGAATGTCCTTCTCGGGGATCAACGCGGTAGTGTACTCCGTACGTCATTCGTTTCGAGGGTGTGCGTCTGTATCCAATATGTCCACATCTGTGCGATGGTGGTTAGATTTTGACTCAAGTCTGCCACTACATGGTGCGGTGATTTCTTGTTGCTCCAAGCTTTTTCTAACTAAAATGATACTATCTTCGTCCCAAGACTTAAGGCATAACTTTTTTTTAAAGTCAAACTATCTAAAGTTTGATCAAGTTTTTAGAGAAAAATATTAATATTTACAATACCTAATCCATAATTTTTCATACATCATGAAACATATTTTCACATGGTGTCTATATAATATAATAGTTCTTGATAGTTATTTCTAAAAGTTTGTTTAAACTTTATATGGCTTGACTTTAAAAAAAAGTTATATGCGCCTTAAGGCTTGGGATGGAGGGAGATTATCCTTCAGGAGTGTCTTGGCAACAACAACATTTCCCTTCGGTATATTGTAGATCCGGTTTCCTTTGTTGTCTAGACGGGTTTCCTATCTGTATGCCGGACACACATGATACTTCGGGTTTCATTGAGCTCTTGAATAACTTCTAGTGCATTTCCGGGTTCTTCCTCGCACACGCAGCTTCTTGTCCCTCATAGAGGGAGGTGAGCCTTTGGTACTTGGATCTCGGTTGCTCAATGCGGTTGATCTTCGAGTCTATATTCTGTTAAATCTCGGTGATATTTCCTTCTCGATACAAAAGCAATAGGTGTTTGGCTTTGAGAGCCTCCGCAGTTTTCTCCATCACCGTCCTATTCGAAGTCATCAAAACTTCTCCATAGTACTCCTTGATGTTGTCTCGACGGTGTTTGACACATGTTTGCCCAACTAGTACTCACCCTTGGCCTATCCTGTCTGGTCTAGCCGGAGGCCCACGTGATGGTATGATGAGATCCCTGAAGCCCATGAAGCTTCGGGTGATATGAAGCCCATAACACTCACTAGTAGAAAAAGAGGCTTCGGTTCGGTCCAGAGTTTAACACTCGTCTCGATTTGTTACGGGTCGGGACAAGTATGAGCACTAGTCCCGGTTCATACCGTTTTCAGCGGCTAGGAGCCCGAAGAAACTCTAGTCCCGGATCATTCCAGACCTTTAGTCCCGGTTCGTACCGTTTTCAGTGGCTAGGAGCCCGAGAAAACTCTAGTCTGGCTCATTCCAGACCTTTAGTCCCGGATCGTGATACGGCCCGGGACTAAAAGAGTGTGGGCGCGGGCAACACCCTTTAGTCTCGGGTCGTAATACGGCCCTGGACTAAAGGGGTGCGGGCACATGCAACTTAAAATGACTATAACTTTTGCGTACGATGTCGGAAAAAAAGTATAACCTATCAAAATGTGCGGAAACAAAATTTGAGTTTGATTTCAACAGCCTTAGGGGATGTTTGTTTGGGTTTTTTATGGCTTTCCACTGAAAAGCTGCTCAAATAAACCAAACGGGGCGGCTGCGCTGTGGGCTTCGTCGAAGCGATCAAACATAATAGGCAAAGTGGAGAAAGCACCTGGAGAGGTGCTTCCCGCGGCTTTTCCACTAACGAATGAAACGTTACCTAAAGTATCTCCCAGAAATATCCTTTAAAGGAATTACGCGCATACTGCCACTCGCCAGCCTCTAAAAGTATCTCCCAGAAATCCATCTAGACAAAAAAAACCGGCATCCCCACCCCCGTGAGGACCAGCTCCAGCGCCGCCGGCAGTGGGGAGGATCTCCGGCGGCACTGCGTTCCCGCCCAACGCCCGATGTTCCAGATCGAAGGGACAGCCAAATCACGTCGCCGCTGTACTGATTGACCCGCCACCAACCGCCGGCCCCACTCCCGGGCAGGTCCCGATCAGAAGATCAAGGCGGCGCTGCTCAAGTTCATCCCGCCACCAACCGCCGGCCCTACTCCTGGCCAGGTCCCGATCGGAAGATCAAGGCGGCGCTGCTCAAGTTCATCCCGTGCTCCTCCACTGGGCTTGGGTCTTGATTTTTTCTGAAATTTACTTGCTCGCGTCGTAGTTTTGCAGAGATGTGGTGATGATTAGTTCTCTAGGTACAGAGAGGAGTGCGGTAGTGTCTTCTATTCATTTGCTTGCTCGTGATGTACTCATCGATTCCAGAAGTACGTAAATACAAGAGGCACTCGGTGAATTGATGCAGATTGTAAATTCCTTTGTTACCTGAATACAACGTTGGCTAACTTGGTTATAATTCATAAACAAATACACCGACTCCATTAGAAGTAGCTAAACGAGTATATTATGGATGTATAAAAAAAATCATGTATTCCCTCCATCCTTAAATAACTGATTTAAATTTGTCTAGATTCAAATATATGTATACATATTTTATTAGATACACGTGAATTTAGACAAACCCAAGTCGACTAAGGAAGTAATATTTTATTAGTGCACTGTAGAATTTATACTGAAATGTTCGCAACCATTCTATTAGGAGGTGGGCCATCAGTGTTGGGCCAGGCCCGCTCAGAAACTAGTCGAGGAGGAGACAGATATATACGGGGCCGAACACCACAAAACGACTCGGCTTTGGAACGGACGGCTTCGGCCTCCTCTGCTTTAGTCTTCCTCTTCCTCATGTTTCCTCTTCCTTCCTCTGTAATGGCTAGAATCTGTTGAAACCATTGCTTGTAACTCAGAATCGATGAGCAATTGATCTGATATAGTAGTCGGTTGTTAACATGAAATTAGCTAAACTCGGAGGGTATTTTAGACAATTTCTAGTCTATAGCCAGACAAGCAGCTAAGTTACCAAACAGTGAAACTTAGAACAACAGCTTTGTCTGCACAGCTGCACAGCCAGCCACAGCCAGCTAGCCACAGCCCAAACAAACAGGCCCTTAGGCCGTTTGGGATTCTTTTAGATTTTTAAAATTCAAAAAAGAAAAAAGTTATTTAAAAAATAATATTTTTATAGCAAAAATTTGATGCCATATTTGGATTCCTCACATTTTTTTAATAATAATGGATATATTATTTGTCGAATTTCAATTTACAGATTTAAAGATATTATTTATGCCATATTAAATGAATAAATGGTAAAAAATGAATAAAATATTATTTTATTTAGTTTTTTACTTTCATTAGATTAAAATATTATTATTACTTATTTACTGGTATTTTATTTAAATAGTTGTTTGTAATTTTGAAAATAAAAATGTATGATATATTGATATGGGCTAATAGGATTGTTATGGTAGTGTTGACAATAAGGTACAAATGGGCTTCACACAAGGACATCCTGATGGAACAGAGAAGTTAAGCGTGTTGTGGTGTAGTAGTGCTAGGATGGGTGACCGATTAGAAAGTTTGATCAGAAGTGTAATTTTACGTAAGATTAAGTATAGTTAGTGTTAAAAATGTCCCAAGTAAGAGGATTAACAAGTCAAACAATTCAAAAGTTTAAGAAAATGTTCAAAAGCAAAATTTGAAAAATAAATTAAAAAAATGAAAAAAAATCTCAAGTCCCGGACCGTATACCGAGACTAGAGGTAGAGGCCTTTAGTCCCGATTTCGCAGTCCCGAATGCAAAACCGGATTAAAGGCCCTTACAACCCGGGACTATAGGCCATTTTTCCACTAGTGACTAGTGGAGAATGGGCCTCTAGTCCCGGTTCTAGACAACTACTAGTCCCAGTTTTGCAACCGGGACTACGGAATCGGGACTAGAGGTCCCAGCCTTTAGTCCTAGGTCAGTTACAAACCAGGACTAGAGGCTCTAATGTGGCCGCGCACCAGAGCGCGGGGTGGAGGATCTTTAGTCCCGGATCGTATCACGAACTAGGACTAGACATTCTCTGTCGCGACAGCATTTTACAAATTCGGCTGCCGTGGCAGCCAATGGGGGTTTCTACCGCGGCAGAATTTTGTGGCCGATTTCTGCCGCGGCAGCCGATGGGGGCTTCTGCCGCGGCAGAATTTTGTGGCCAATTTCTGCAGCGACGGTCGAATGGGGGGGTTCTGCTGCGGTAGGAGGATCGGTAGAAGAGGGTTGTGTTTGGCATAAGTGACATGCAATGAAGGAACCCTTTACACACAACATCGTCATGATTATATAGATATAATTCAATTACATATATATACAATTTGATTACATGGAGATTAGAACCCGTCTATTAGATTATATGGAGATCATTAAATCTCTAGAATCCCTTGGTATGGTATTTTTCTTCTGGTTTTATGACATGGTCAACAAGAAATCACGCCAATTCCTCTTGAATTGCTACCAGGCGCTCCCTTGGTTGGATATTCTCCCACAATTTTTCCAACTATATATAAAAGAAGAAGATTAATATGAATATCAATCGTCATAACAAATATTATGAATGACACTCAACACAATTTTTTAATATATTGTTCACGTACATCTATAAATGTTGCTCCGTCCCGCTCACTGATCTCCGAGCGAATGTACTCGCATACGAAGTATCCACACAAATTAGTCCTTTATGGCTGCCTCTCGCACTTTACAAGAATAGAATTCAATCAAATAATAATCATGCATGATATAATGGTATTCAAACTAGAATTGAAGAGATGCGCGGACCTAGCTCGTACTACTTACCTCGACCCGATGAAAACTAAGCACATATTTAAATTCACCAACCGTAGCATTGGTGAAAGCTTGCCAAACCCTACACGAAAAAAAGAATAAATGAGTTATTAGTTACTTGATATCTTAGGATATATATGAACGAAAGAGACTGATATAGTGCGATAATGACTGAAATTACCTCTAGAGCGCAGATTTAACGAATGTGTACTCCGATTCGTCTTTCCTTAGTGAGTCCTTGATTTCAAATCTTCCAGCGTCAACTTCAATGATTAGCAAAATCCAGTGATAGCTGCGCACGTTTATATACGTCAGTAACTCATCAATTACACTTAGCAGAATCAAGTGAATGTGTACAAGGCGTAACACTCTCACCCATAGTTGTAGGGAAACAATATTCTCTTTTTGTAATGTTGCCTCAATATAGCAAGTTACGATCTGTATCCTTGGGGTATTGCTTTAGCAATGCTTCATTAAATTGGTTTGGGTCGATGAACCCAGTGTCAAAGATTTTATTTCGGCCACATTCAATGCTCTCCATTCTGCATAATAGCGCAGTGAGGATAATTACAGGCAATGAACGAACTGAGTTAGAGACTATATCATAGAAATAAATGAACCACTTATAAACAATAGAAACTGACAAGACTCAAGTCGAGGACATCTTGTTTGTATAACATATAGAATTCCTCAAAATAAATTTGAATCTGGTCTTCACCATTGAAATGCTCATTTATAACTCTCACAAGTAGCATTGATAATCGATCTTCTTCCTTGCATGTAGAAACTTTCTCATACCACTAATGTAGTCTTTACATTTATGTTGGTAGAAGCTCTACCTCATTAGGTCTGACCAGAGACTTCCCGTATTCATATTTCCATGCTATTTCAGTGTGAATGGGGATATGTCCGCCTAGCGCTTGATTAACTCTAATAATAGCACCTCTGGCAAAGTCCATCGCTTGGTCAAAGTTAATATTCTGATCAAAATTGGGTAACACCTAGAGCGGGGAGATCGATTGTTTTGCCTACTTTCTGATTTGGGCAATGTCTCTTTTGCTGCTGCTTGCAGTAGTACTTCTTGTCTTCTTCCTAGAAATTCTCATTAGACAGTGTTTATAGTCATCAGCCTTATTTATCTCATTTGTGATGGTTTCTCAAGAAAACTCTGAGCCCACATTTTGGCTTTTGTATCAAATATTTGCTTTGGTTCAGGCACTTTGGGTGAAAAAAGGCTTTCAAATGGGCATCGCTGATCGCTTTGGTTTCCTCATCAGTCATCTCGTTGAAGGGGTTCGCAACAGAAAATCAAAAAAAATCCCCTATACGAACATGATCACCAAGATCTATACTATGTAGACATAAATAACAGAGAGGAAGAACAGAGTTCATACCCTTGAAGACCGTGGCACGCCTTACACAGGTAGGTGTATAGCAATAAAGACAGTGCCCCAAGTGTTGCGCCTCAAAGCTCTACACACGTACGGTGTAGGAACGTCTCCCGAGATCCGATCCAGCAGAGCAGCGAAAGAAGAAAAAAGCCGGACCGTCCTGCGCACGACGGTAGTGCGAAGGTGGAGAACTAAACCAAGAGGCTAGATCAAATCCAATGGACAGAGCTCTAGGGTTTAGGGAAGAGAGGAGAGAACTTGTTGTTGGGTGCAAATAGAGGGGAGGGGCTCCTCTATTTATAGTAGGGAGGGGGTAGGGCAAACCCTAGGGCTTGGGGGTGGGAGCCCCCAAGCCGCAACCGCCATAGGGAGGCCGGACATCGCCACCAGTCGACTATCAGAAAGAGATGAGAAAGACCTATTCGAAACCAACCTGAGACTACTACCAATCATACCCATGCTAGTATTTCCCCCTCGAGACCAAACGAGGAAGTCATGCCGAGGAAACTCACATAGTTGTTAATTTTATCCATTCGTTCAATGGTGGTTATCCAACTTACAAGTCATATCGGATACAAGTCATATTATAACAGTAAGCTTTAGTTATAGTTGTCTATGATCGAGAATTGTGTTCCAAGTCGTCCATAAGCACGGACACGGCTTTTCGAAAATATTAAACCCTGCAGGGGTGCACCAAAGTTTTCCACATGCACCTACACCCTTGTTGTCAGATCAGGTAGGTACAAGATCAGAAAACATGCACCCAACAGTATGTCGACGGGGTTTCAGACACGACGTTTCCCAGACCCAAAGCAAGAACATGGGGGCCACCCCACTAAGCTACACGCAACAAAGTCGGCCGGCTCCACGACGGAACTATGGTGAGTGGCGACAGCTGTAAACGAATGGAACCCCAAAAGTGTGACTGGACTTGTTGATAGAGCAGAAACATGGCACAGGGTTCCTAAATAGTACAGACGCTCCATACATAATAGTAAATAAAGTAGTAAAGCATGACATAAGTACATGATAGTAATAAAGCCCCAAACTAGTTTATGGCCCAATATAGTACTTTGAAATTAGGTACTAAATCGATGGGGGTGCCCACACACCACACATGTGGTTAGAGCGCTCGATCTCGGAATAGGTGTCAAAAACTCGGGTACTAGGTGGACACAAGTCGGCGGTTAAAAACTGGATATTGTCTATTACCCACTGGTGCCGTTCCATTATCTACCTACTTTTAATATTAGTTATTAAACGGTAATTAAAGCCATGATCATCTCCACCATTAAGCATGTGCCAACCACCCAACAACGGTAGAACATCGACAACGTGAAGCAACACTTGAGCAAGCGACTACGACTCGCAATACCCACTATCTACCAAACAACAGGTAATAGGAGGTGTCCATAGCAATATAGATGTTGTAGGGAAGTATAAAGGGGTATGGAATCTATAGTATCGCAACATAGATAGCAATAGATCAACATGAGGAAATCTCTACTATCTAAAAAGAAAGTCACCTTCCGTCGTCGCCTGATACGTCAAACGCTTCGTCCAACCTTCTTCGTCCCGCTCTCTGTCTTCCTTTCGCCACCGCACTCCCCGCCCGCAAATCAACCCAGAGATTGGGCCACAAATTGCTCCAACGAAAACCCGATCGATCCACGCAGCTACCCCTCTTTGTTGACTTCCCCAAATCAGCGAGGACGAGGACACGCCCTTCATTCCTGCCGTACCTCGCCATAGCCCCCATCATCCACCGCCCGACGCGAGATCCCCGGCGAAGGTGCACCACTAGCGCGTCCTTTCTTCCACAACTGCATCCCTCCCACACTCTCCATATCATGTGGTCCGGATCTTGCGAAACGCCACTCCCGTTGTTGTCTCCATGTCCTATAGAGCTTGAACCCCGCCGTCGCCGCTGTTCTGCACTCCGCGATTTCGAGCAAGAGCACACCACGGGGCTCATGGTGGAGGGGGAGATTGAGGATTTCGATGTGCACTCCAGGGAATCCGATTTACAGTCCCGGGATGAAAGGAGATTGAGAATGACGAGGCCATCAAGATCAATCCTCCCACGATGGGGGTTGTGGTCGCTGCCGCATTTCCAGGTTCGTCCTCTTGCTCCAAACTATAGTACAATTTTGACTTGTTCTGACAAAATTTCCTTGCGCGTGCAGCATCGTCGCCGGATACTTCTTTGGCCTTTGGTATTGGCAGTACATTTTCATCATATAGACATACCTGCCTAGAGTGAGTATTTCCAATCCATCAGAACTTGGTCACAATCACAAATAGATATAGATATTAAACACATGATCTTCATTTTACATAAGCTACTCCCTCCGACTCATATTAGTTGACTCAAATTTGTCTAGATTTGGATGAATTTAGACACTATTTAGTATATAGATTCATCAAAATTTTGACAAATCCAAGTCAACTAATATGGGTTTGAGGGAGTATGATTTTGCTCCCATGAAATATTTGTTAGTCACATATCCATCAAACATAAGGATGATTGTTTGTTTGCATCTTTGAAAAGCTTAAATAATTACGATGCTTTTGTTCCGAGTTGTTTGGATCAGCTAGATGACTAGATGATGTGGGATTCTGATCACCGCCATGCCTTGCAGTGAAGGAAACAAAAATAGGAGACTCGTCAATTGTACTGACAAGAATTGTACCAAACGAGAATTGTACCAAACGAGAATTGTACTGACGAGAATGGTAACCAAAAACTGAAAGGGCACTAGAAGCTTAATATGAATACAAATTCCTGTATTATGTAGCTGAAGCCATGGGTCTCATTGAAACCTGCCTTCTGTTATCGGAACCAAGTCTTACCTTTTCCAATATAAATATGATCAGTATATTTGCAGCCACTTAAATTCATAGGCATGGACATAATGTTGACTAAACTTCTATAGTACCCATCCATATCAAGCCCAAATATTTGCTTCTCTACCAAAGGCATAAGTAAAATATCACATATTATCATTTAATTGGTGCAGTTAAGTGCACGTAATAAACTGGTAATTTTCAGGGTTGCCATTGGCAATAATTTGTTGTGTGTTATAATTATGTGCAGGTCTGCAGAATAATATGCAAGGTGGGCGGTCGCTCGATGGGGCGCCATGGATCAGAGCCGTCGGGCAATGGTTTTCTCCTGGCCGTGGCGAATGGTGGACTGCAACAAGTTTGTCCCCTCTGCAAGCTGGAGGAGATCTGCGAGCTGCTGCGTGTTTCTCGCACCAGAATCGTCAATAGGTGTGAAATATCCACCCAAATAAATCTGTTTGTGGTCCGGATCTTTGATGTCCATTGTTTGATGATTTTCTCTAATACCTCACAACCGATGTGAGGTTAGTGCAATCGAAACACTTAAATTTATGCCCTACCATTGGATATATTTCCCTTATTAACAAATGGTGCTCAAATATGATTCGACATGTAACAAAAATCTGGTTTAAACTGTGATATATTGTTCAAACTAAATTTCAGGGACTGTCTGGTATCAATGCAATGATTTTTTAATAACAAAAAACATAATAGACTCTCATATTTGAATTATATATGGTCACTTAAATTCATAGTTAGATGTAACTATTTGCGGATAAAAATCCAGGCCAAGGAGATTTTTTTATCTCTTTCTGGATGTAACCAATGTGGCATGTATTTGTGGAAATACTTATGGCATGCATTGTGATTGATTTTTCAGAAACTTATTTGTGCTCCACAGACCATATTTCATATCACAATAATGATCTAATTTAGATGAAAGCCGCTTGTTGCAGTGCAATATAACTTATTGTTGTGGTACAAGAGTAATTGATAAACGTTTAACTTGGATTTTTTATTATTCTGTAAGTCTACCTGGTAAGCGGTTTGGTCACGATCTGCTGCTACACACAGGGCCTCTGCAATGGCAAGCACCAGCCATCCATTACTATTGCACTAAGTCGACGCTGGTACAAGAACTATAGGTACACATAATAAGCATGATTCGTGAAAGATTCTTGTGGTAAAATTGAGGTATTTATTTATTGGTATGGTCACTACAAGCTGGAGTTTGTAAATAGGTTCAAGACCTTCAGGTATAGAGTAAGATGGATTTTGTAAATAGGCAATGAATTCTTGGTATTGTTGCACTAAGTCGTTGCTTTGTCTGAATTCATAGAAGAAAGATAAGAATCTCCCTTATCATACTGCAGATGGAATCTCACATTACGAATGCCTCTAACTGAACCTCACACAGATTTAACTGTATATATTAGCTGTAGTAGAATTCCCAAGCTGGTCAGTTATGTAATTGAAGATGTTTTGGGTTTTAGTTCTCAATTGCGACAATTACTTCTCTATTAAGTCTGTCATACTGTTTTTGCAATGCCTATAGTTATATTTTTAACAACGTGTAGTTTTTCTGCTAATTTAATATGATCTCTTGTGGTTAGAGCAGTTAAATATTGTGAGATAGCTTTTAAATTTTACCAACAATGGTTAGAGCAACCATTGATTCTTTCTTTTAGCTCAAAGCAGTAGGGGAGGCCCCGAAAATAGAAAAACAACTATTGAGAAACAAATACATTTCATATTTTTAGGAGGAGAAATTGTCATGGCTAAAATAAAATAGGGATACTCACACTTCTCGCAAGGTTAACGAAGTATGTGATGCTTTTCGTTCCCACTTCCCAAGTGTGCTGAGAAACTGAGAAACAAGAAGGTACATTTTTTGCTTGGCGAATGGACTTGTTGGGTGGTTTGCTTCTCGCTATAATGTTGCATATAATAAGAAAAATATTGTTGCTCATCTGATTTTACCTGTGCTAACTTCACAGATGTGTTGGACGAATATTTATGGAGACATGTTGATTCAGTTTGAACAACTTGATAGGTGTTATTAGTTAATCATTGTTGACTGATAACTAAGGAAACGACACTGAGTATTGGATGATAGATAATAAATGAACTGAATATGGAGATACAATGAGCCCAACTCATTGGAATGGCAATCAGGAACTCGATATTTCCCAAAAATATGTTGTTGCTTCCTATGTAGTATGGAGTGATAGTCTTGAAATAGAGGGCATTGGACATACACACAACATAAATCTGCATAGTAGTAGCTTGTCTCATTTATAAAGTATTGTTTAATTAAAAATGTAGTATTGTTTAATTAAAAATGTAGGCTATTCATCCCCATTGCCATTATCAGATTTGTGAAGTTTACATTTGATTACTGTTTCTCATACATCAATCTGTTCATGCCAGGCCATTCAAGTCCACCGAGGTTTCGTTGCTAGGTTTGCAAGGTATTCTTAGGCATGGTATTCGAAGCTCTCATTTTCTTGGTCCTGTTCTGCTTCTAAAGACCTTGGGGACTTCACTTTTTTTTGTATTCATATGATTAGCACATGTATTTACCAGTGCATAGATGCAATATGGGTTATGTTTACCATTGACTCTGATGTGGCATGTAGAATCCCATTGGCACGTGTGTGGTAACAATACAAGTTTATAGAGAACCTAGGCATGTCTGGTCCTGTTCTGCTTGCAGGTCTCGTTCTTGCGGTGGAGAAGAACTTGGACTCGATTGCGTTTTGGGTTCTTTTCCCAAGGTCTTTGTTGTAAAAGGTGTACCCTTATCTTTTTCCCTTTTTCCATAGGGGACTTGATGTAATTCTGTATCCACCGCTTTATATTGACAGCTTCCAGGTCCTTCGGGCCTATTCCATTCAGAAAAAAGTCCAGATGATCTCAGTTTAAGGGGACACTAGAGTTCGTTAAATTATTTTATAACCGTTAAATGGTTTTATTTAACCACTAAATTGTTTTATTTGTGGCTTGTTCTCATGTAGATACTATGGATTGTACTTGAAGAGAATCGCCATGGTATTTTATGTACAAACTCGGAGAGAATTGACTGCTTCATCATATATAGAAAAGTCCTATCCTGAACTAGGCTAAGTAGTTACATGTACATGATACACATCAATTCAAATATGTATTGGATCTCACCTAAAGCCAAAAATTTAATGGGATTGTTTTTGAAAATGCCGAGAGGAAAAAGGAATTGATGCTACTAACCATTTTTTCAAAGAAGCTTATATTTCATGTATTACGTTGTTCACTTGGCCTCCTTTTCCCCTTTTACATAAATGCTATTCAAACTATTTATTTCCTTTGTTGCAATCTTGTGAGACTGATTCAATGTCTGTCTCATGTTAACACAAGTGCATGATTACATGTGGGATAGAGTCGGATGTGACTGACTTAATACTGATAGCAGAGATACAGAGTAGATCGACAATAGGACTGGAGGTGAAGATGTAATTAAGAAGTATTACGACGCTGGAAGACACCCGCGCTATGTCTCTAGATTTTTTCCCTTCCTCCACAAGTCTATATCAATCTACCAATCCACATTATGTAAACTTGATAAAATTACACAAATTTGAAGTTGGACTTCTTGTAACAAAACTAAAAATATCATAAATATGATCTTCCCATCATTGAAAAAGCATCATGGATATAAAAAGTTAAAAGATAAATGTTACCAAAAGTTAGAGAAATAAAGAGAGGGAGAAAGTTGATAATTCATTGCATGAAGAGTGCAAACAAATAACGCTTGCGCTACACATAGCCCGTTTTTTGAAAACAAAAACGACATTTTGAAGTTTCAAAATATGTGGATGTAGGTAATGTTGCACTTTACGAATGCAAAACCTCAACTCAAAATATACAATATTTGAGGCTATATAAAAATGACAAAATATGACATCTAAAGTATTGAAAAGTGCAAAAATTCAAATCTCCCAAATCTAGCAGATTTTGTCATTTTTGTGTAGCCCCAAATTTCAAGTTGATAGTTTGCGCGTTTATAAAGTACAAAATTATCTACATCTAAAAACTTGTTTCAGTTTTTCAGAATATTTTAAATGCAGTTTTTAATTAAGAAAGACAGGCTATGTGTAACTCGGGCTTGTCGGATAAGCAGGCTTCGGGATGCAAACGAGGATACACAGAAGCGAACAGGCTCGTGATGCTAGAATGGAAAAAACAGATACATGCACGGGCACACGCACACCTCATACACACATGCGCACAGGGAGATGGCTCGCGTCACGGGACGAGGTTCGGTGTCGAGGGCGGTCACTGCAGGATCTGAGGTTTTAATCCAAGATCATCGATCTACCTACAGGGACAGGCTGCCTTATTTCGAATTTCCCGATCATCGATCGATCTAATCTGAGAACTGAGGTGCGCCTGTCCGCAATTCCTGATCGCTTGTCAGAGATGCGCCCGTCCTACCCTTAAATTCTGGCCTTAATCTTTCATTCGTTAGTCAATCGATTTAGGTAATTGTTAGGTTTTTTTTTACATAATGTAATTTAGGTGATATGGCACATACTACGAAAGAAATAAAAAAGCGATTGTAGAAACTTATTGAATCATAAAAAGGTGCTTTGAAAAGGTATTTTTTGACGACGGTTAGTGTCGATGTCAACGAGGATAATCAAATTCAAGAACCTGATAATCATTCTGAGATTAAGAGTGTGTACTTCGATGTTAAGTTTATATGCCTATATTAGCCTTAGGGGCCCGTATGTCGTAACTTTGCACAAGGGCCTCGTAAAATATAGAGCCGGCCCTGGGGACATGCAGCGATGGAGGCGAGGACGATAAGGGCTACGCGACGACGCACTGGGTTGCGCGGCCGGGCGCGCGGAACGGATGCAGAGTTTGGAGGTCACGGGCGGCGCACAATGCCGTGGCTGCAGGGCAGAGCTCGGGCGAGCCGACTTGCAGAGGAGAGTGGCCTTTGTGTTGGCCGACGGAGGAAGTCGCACGTTCAGTAGCAGGCAAGCCAAGCAAAGGGACTTGCAGGCGGGGCCGGACGGAGGCGGGTTCGATGACGGAGGAGGGGCCTGACTAGAGGAGGGACAGGACAGATCTGGAGCGGTGGAGGAGAGCCCGGCGGCGGAACAAAGGCCGGTGGGAGGAGGCACTGGTGGCGCTCTAGGAGGAGGGAGGCCAGCGGCAGCGGCGGCAGGCGCTTGCAGAAGTGGGTGCTGAGCGAGGGAAGCGTCGAGAGGAAGGCGAGCCTTGTGTGCTGTTGGAGATATGCCCAAGAGGAAAGAATAAAGAGGTTATTATCATATCTTCATGCTTATGATAAATGTTTGCATACCATGCTATAATTGTATTAATCGGAAACATTAATACTTGTGTGATTTATAAACATAAAAGAGTCCCTAGTAAAGCCTCTTGTTAAACTAGCTTGTTGGTTAATATATGATCATGGTTTCCTGATCATGAACATTGAGATGTTATTAACAACAAGATCATATCATTAGGAGAATGATGTGATGGACATACTCCTATAAAGATCAAGTCATTTAATATAGTTCATTTGCTATAAGCTTTCTGATACATAGTAAGCTAATTCCTTCGACCATGAGATCATGCTAATCACCATCACCGAAAGGATGCTTTGATGACATCAAACACCACAACGTAACTGGGTGGCTATAAAGGTGGCATTGAGTGTTCGGAAAGTATGTGTTGAGGCACATGGATCAAGAGTGGGATTTGTCCATCTATATGACGGATAGAGATACTCTGGGCCCACTCGGTGGAATGTCATCCAATTAGCTTGCAAACATGTGACTGGCTCACAAGGGATCACATATCACGGGAACGTGAAAAGAGTACTTATCGGTAACGAGGTTGAACTAGGTATGCAGAGATACCGACGATCAAACCTCGGATAAGTAAAATATCGTGAGACAAAGGGAAATTGGTATCGTATGTAAATGGTTCATTCGATCACGAAGTAATCGTAGAAATATGTGGGAGCCATATGAATTTCCAGATACCTCTATTGGTTATTGATCGGAGAAGAGTCTCGGTCATGTCTGCATAATTCACGAACCATAGGGAGACACACTTAAGGATTCGATGTTGTTTAGTAGATATGGAAAGTGAGTAAAGAGACCGAATGTTGTTCGGAGTTTAGGATGGCATCCGAGATATCACGAGGAGATCCGGAATGGTCTGGAGAATAAGATTCATATAAGGAAAGTCCAATTTTGGAGTTCGGGAATGATTCCGGTGTTTTCACCGGAATGTTCTGGAAGGGTCTAGAAGGTTCACCGATCCAGAAGGGGAAGGGTACATGGATGTGTCATGACAAAGTGTAATGGTTGAATCATGTCCTAGGTCACTTGGCTGGACACTTGGAAGAGAGAAATCAAACTCTAATTTGAAAGTCAAAAAGGCAGTTTAAAAAAGTCAAATCCCAACATGGTTTCCGAGTTAGGGAGGGTTTCTAAGTTAGGGAGGGTTTCCAACAGGGTTGGGAACACCCTTGGACGCCCCCACCTATATAAGGAGTGGTGGAGGCGCACCCCAAGGTATCCCGCTTGCCCTAGGCGCCCAAGAAACCCTAGGTTGGCCGCCGCCCCCCTCTCTAGTTGCGACCAATCTAGATCTCTAAACCGCTACCGACTAGCTAAACTCTAGTTGCTAGCTACCTCTAAACCTCGGCCCTATAAACCCTAGATCACCGGGGCTCCCTCTACTCCACCATACTCGCTCCGACTTAGGCGAAGCCCTGCGGGATCTCCCCTCTACTTCCGACACCACACCGTTGTGCTGCCGAAATCGCGAGGAGAGAGCTACAACCTCCGCTGCCTGCTGGAACAAGGGAGAGGAAGGTCTTCATCGAGTACTGTACGTGTGACCGACTGCGCGAGCGCTTCCAGAACGCGGCGTCGGAAGGATTGCCTACGCGATCTTGAGATCGGCAAGTGAACGACTACATCACCCACAAGAATCTGCTCTCGTTAACCGCTTTGGATCTTCGAGGGTTAGTACTCTATCGACTCGTTGCTACAATCAAGTAGATAGATCTTGGCTTGTGTGTGTTCATGCGATAGAATATTTTTGTTTTCCATGCTATGAAGCCCTACTGTTGGGGATATGCTATATGGTTATCCTCATAGCATGTCTCTTATCCGACTAACCCGGGTGGCCCGTAGTCGGTAGCATGGCCTGTGGCCTGCTGGGCGGCCCAGTTAGGTGGATCCAGAAGGGAGGCCGATGCCGGATAAAGGAAGGCTACGGTGGAGTCACCAGCGTACCCGGAGCCTTGGAGTACAAGATACGCAAGACTAGTGATAGACGGTGTAGGACTCTGTAACCTGTCCGGCTAGGACTTTTCCCTATAACCCTAGGACCTGGCGACTATATAAGTCGGGCCTATGGGAGCCTTTAGGGCATCGTTTTACACACACCTCGCACAGCGAACCTATCTCTGTAACTCGGCGTATTGCCATTGTAGTGATTTATAGCAGGAGTAGGATTCTGCCACCGTCGTGGGGTCTGAACCTAGGTAAGCTGTGTTATCTCGTACCCGTCAACCGCCCGCCTTACCCCACGTCTCTAAACACGCACTGTGAGGACCCCTCCATGGCGTACTCGTCGGCAATACCACGACAGTTGGCGCCCACCATGGGGCAAGAGGCGCTCCAGGCTCTTCAGCGGGCGAGGACCAAGATCTTCGCGGGAATCGGCGAAACCGTAGCCATCGGCCGTGTTCTCTTCTCGGGCAACGTTCCGATCATCCCCCACGACGAGTTCTGGATCCCGGCGAAGACGAACCCTACGCGGTGTTCGATCGTTCCTATCAGAGACATCCACCTCTTCATCGGCGAAACCGACTCGGACACTAGTTCCCTAGGAGTTAGAGAAGCATCAAGACCCACACGGACCGCCTACGGGCAAGATACGTTTGCGGAAGGATCGATGTCAGATCTCTCTTCGGAGTTTGCCGACAAATATCGGAAAGCATCAAGACCCACACGGACCGCCTACAGGCAGGATACGTTCGCGGTCGGATCAATTTCGGATCTCTCCTCGAAGTTTGCCGGCAAAGATCGAAAAAATTCAAGACCCACCCAAACCGCCCCTGTGCAGGATATAAAGGTGGAAGATCACTACAAATCCGCCGGCTTTGTCCGTACGTCTGGACAGCAGAGATCCAAGTTCGTCGGCGTGGTTACCATCTTCGATCTGGCGCGCTGCGTTCAGAGAGAGGGCGAAAACCCCCGCGATTACCTGGCCAGGTGGCTCCGTATACGAGCCGGTCTGGCCCACTACCCCAATGATGATGCTATCTATCACTTTGTGGAAGGACTGGACCATGACACGTTTCTCTGAAATTCTCTAAGATGGCAACAGGCGTCAGGACGCCTTACCTTCGAAGGCATGGTGAACACCGTCAACAACTACGCGGAGGCTGAAGCGGCAGCTCAGATAGCGCTTGCGCTCATTGACGGAGCCCCTCCAATTCAGTCACCACCACCACCATCGCCTCCGGCCGCCATCGTCGTAGCAGCACCACCACCTCCATTCGTCGTCGAGGCCGTTGCACCTCCAAAGCCCGTCATCGAGGAAGTCCTGACACCCTCCGACTCTGTCATTGACGCGCTTTATGCTGATTTCAGTACAGATTCAGAGGAAATAGACTTCAGTCCAGAAGAGCTAGACTCCGCTATGCAGGAGATGGAGGAGGAGTACTCGTGCGACGAGCAAGCTAATAACACCGTCATGTCTCGAGGGGTGTTCGTCACCATTGGGACATAGATGGATAAAGATCAACCCGGGCAAGCTCCGCCTACGGCGCTGGAAAAGGGGAAGGGGCCACTTATTGCTGCCGACAATGATCGCGCAAAGGTCATGCCTCCTCCGCCTAATCTAGTGCAGCAGCCGCAGGAACTCGGCACCGGTCCGAGCAACAACAACATCGCAAACTTGCCGCCTCCAACATCCACGTCGGCAGTAGCGCATGTTACTCCAGCTGATAGAGTAATGTACGACAATCTCCTCGTTGAGCCACTAACCGTTGATCATATCCAGAACGTGACTCAGCTTGACGAGAAGCGCCAGCAGCTGCCGGAGGAGGCGCAAGCCATCGCGGAGCAAGGCGCTAAACTAGATCGAGATCTGGTCAACGCGCAGAAGTCCATAGAGAAAGCTAGAGCAATGGAGGCCGAGTACAAGACTCTGCTGCAGCAGCAGAAGACTAAGAAGGCTCCGGCTCGCGTCATCAACGATCCTGGTGTACGGCGCAACCTAGGATGGGCTCCCTCAAAGCCGGCATAGGCCAAGCCATACATTGATAGTGAAGGCAAGCAGGTGATGCCCACCCCACTCCTTAACCTCGCCGTCGCCAAGACCCTTCTGGAGCAGGATAGATCGCCTGAGGCAGTAGAACAGGTCTATGACCTAGTGGCCAAGGCGGTAAAGCAGCAGGAAAAGGCCACCTCTCAGAGGCTTGAGTCTGACCCAGCGCTCTGCCGATCTAGCCAGTACAAACCGCCAAGGGACAGATCTCCTCAGGACGTCGGATCACAGACGGGTTCATCAGAACGAAGACGGAGAGATGCGCGCAACAGGAAGGATGCTATCCCCATATCCTCCGACCACGGAGAAAAAATCCGACCTCGCCGCCCATCGCCACCGCCCCGATCCCCCCGACGTTAGGAAGATTACAAGGCTCACCATCGTACGGATATGCCCTCTCCAAAGCAGTGCGGAATCGTCATCCGCGACAATGCGGCATAGACCCATCATGATGAAGAGCGCCACCAAGGACACAAGAGCAGGTCACACCACGACCCTCCGCGTCCGACAAGCAACCGTGACAGGCGTGAGGTGTCGCATGAGGGTAACAGCAAGAAGGCTAACCCACCGCCACCTCCGCCTCCGTCACCGCCAAGAAGTCACCATGGCGGAAGAGGCCCGCGTCGTTCACGCAACCCATCCCCTGTTGACAACAAGAAGAAGAACCCGGAGCCATACGATGCACGTTCGCGGATCGATAAGATCCACGAGGCCCGGGAAGGACCATACCTGGGACCACGTTGCTTTGGACCTGCAATACGGTTCGCAACTTACCCCAAAGGTTTCCGGATTGACAAGACCATCAAGCCCTATGACGGCACCGCCAAGCTCGCCACATGGTTGCAGGACTACGGAAACGCGGTGGAGATTGCCGGAGGCAACCCCAACGTCGCCGTTAAGTACCTCCCGTTAATGTTGGCGGGTACGGCCCGTCAATGGATTGACGACTTGCCAGAGAAATGTATCTACAACTGGCTGGATATGCAAGAAGCATTCACCAAGAACTTTGAGGGTACATACAAGCGTCCCTGCACTGTGGGCGATCTACAGCGATGTGTGTAAGAGAAAGACGAGACATCTCACGCTGGCTGGACATGAAGAATTCCTGCGCAGGAGTGCACGCTCAGACCTCTATGGCCGCCTTCATTGACGGGTTGGAAAGGGGCACGTTACTCCGACATAAGCTAAAGCGCTTGCAGGACAATCATCAGCTTGACTTGAATCAGATGATTCAGTTAGCTAGTGAGTTCGCAGCTGCCGACGATGATGCTCGTGGCTCTTTGCCGGCAACGGCCGTTCCAACCCAAGCTCGGAGGAACAGCAGTACAAAGCGGAAAACCACTCCAGAAGAAAAGCAATCTACCGACATGGTCGCTATGACTTTTGCAGGACGAGGAGAAGGTGGACAACATGGCCGAGGAAGGGGAGCAGGCCGCGGGCAACAACGAGGAAGTGAAACCAACTCGGTGCCTCTCTGCATTCCCCAAACGTACGAGGAGTACCGTGATATGTCGTGCCTCGTACACCTCGATGTCAACGGCAAGGCCACCCATACCAATCGACACTATAAGTTCGTCAACGACCTCAAGGAAGACCCGGAGTCCGGCTACAAGCGAAGTCGGAAGAATAGACCGCGAGGCAAGGGCAAGGGGAAGAAGAAGGAGGAGGAGTCCAAGGATTCAAGTGACATGGACGAGGACGTTGACCCCAAGCATGCCGCCAAGAGCGACGACAAGGGAAAGAACCCCTTCGCAAAAAAGGCCCCAGTCTACCACACTTTCCTTGGCACCCCCACCGTCCGACAACAGAAGACCTCTCTACGGATCCTGATGGCCACTCTCCCCCCAGTTCCCCAATACTTGCACTGGTCGGAGGTTCCAATCACTTGGGACAGGACGGACCACCCAGACCTTGTGCCAACGGAGAACCAGTACGCCATGGTCATCAACCCATTGATTGACGGCGTGGAGTTCACCAAGTGCATGGTGGATAGTGGAAGCAGCATCAACATCATGTACCTGGATACACTTCAAAAGATGAACTTGACGGAGGCAAACCTAAGGCGGACCAACACCGTGTTCCATGGCGTAGTTCCTGGTCGGGAGGCTCGGTCCCTTGGGTGCATCACACTTCAGGTAGCCTTTGGAGACGTCAATAATTACCGCCAAGAGCGCATGACCTTTGAGGTAGTCCCCTTCAAGAGCGTGTACCACGTCATATTCGGCCGCGACATATTCCACACGTTCATGGCCAAGCCATGCTTCGTCTACAACAAACTCAAGATACCCGGACCAAACGGCGTCATCATCGTATCCAGAAGCTTTACCAAGGCAAGGGACTCCGAGATCAACGAGGCAGCCGTTGCAGAAGCTGTCCTCTATAGCAAAGAATTCAAGGAGATCCAGAGCAAGGTCAATGACTCAGAGATGCCCGCGTCGAAGAAGCAGATCTCCGACTCCGCTCCTACGTTCAAGGCCGCCATCGAGACCAAGCCGGTGGAACTTGTGGTAGGTGATGCCTCCAAGACCGTCGCCATTGGGACGGACCTGGATCGCAAATAGGAAAGCACGCTCGTCGAGTTCCTCCGTGAGAATAGGGACATCTTTGCCTGGCAACCTGCCGACATGAAAGGTGTACCTAGGGAACTTGCCGAGCATAGCTTAAACACAGATCCAAAATGTAAACCAGTGAAACAACCTCTACGACGCTTCGGAGATGAGAAGAGACGCGCCATTGGCAAAGAGATAGCTAGGTTACTTAAGGCTGGGTTTATCCAAGAAGTCCTTCACACCCGATGGGTGGCCAATCCTGTACTTGTCCCCAAAAACGGAACCAATGAATTAAGAATGTGCGTTGATTACACCGGCTTGAACAAAGCATGTCCCAAAGATCCGTTTGCCTTGCCTCGCATTGACCAAGTCATTGACTCGACGGCTGGCTTGGAGCTTTTGTGTTTTCTCGATGCATACTCAGGATACCACCAGATCAAGATGAGGAAGTCGGACCAATTGGCCACTTTGTTCACTACCCCATACGGCATGTTTTGCTATGTCACAATGCCCTTCGGGCTGAAAAACGCAGGTGCTACCTACCAGCAGACAATGCAACGTTGCCTTCATGACCAAAATTGGTCGGAACGTTCACGCCTATGTGGACGATATCGCGGTGATGTCTAAAAAGTCAAACGACTTAATCTCCGACTTAAAAGAAACCTTTTATAATCTCCGGAAATACAACATGATGCTCAACCCTAAGAAGTGCGTCTTCGGGATTCCAGCCGGCAAATTATTGGGCTTCTTCGTTTCCTAGTGCGGAATCGAGGTCAACCCGGAGAAAATCAAAGCCATCTTAAACATAAAACCGTCCGACATGCCTAAAGGACATTCAACGACTAACAGGTTGCATCGCAGCAGTTAGTCGGTTTGTCAGCCGACTTGGAGAGAAGGCTTTGCCGCTGTACAAGTTGCTGAAGGAGGTGGACAAATTTACGTGGACAGACGAAGCAGATGCAGCATTGAAGAAGCTCAAGGAGATTCTTTCCTCAGCGCCCATCCTTGCAGCACCCGAGCCTGGAGAGCCCCTGTTAATTTACATGGCGGCAACCAACCGGGTTATTAGCATCGTCGTCGTGTTAGAGCGGAAGGAACAAGGCTACGAGCACGGAGTTCAACGACTAGTTTACTATGTAAGCGAGGTCTTGACGGAGTCCAAGCAGCGTTACCCGCACTACCAAAAGATAGCTTATGGAGTATTCCTCGCTTCTCGGAAGCTGAGGCATTACTTTCAGGAGCACCCAATCACAGTAGTGAGCAAGACTCCACTGTCCGACATTATCAATAACAACGACGCTATAGGAAGGGTCGCGAAGTGGGGCATTGAACTTGCCGCCTTCGAGATCACCTACAAGAGACGCGACGCTATCAAGTCACAAGCTTTGGCGGATTTTATTGCAGATTGGACGGAGATGCTAGACTCTACTCCGTTGCCAGAACCAGAGTACTGGGTGAGGCACTTTGACGGATCAAAGTTGCTCAATGGCTCGGGGGCCGGTGTACTGTTACAGTCACCAAAAGGAGATAAGTTGCACTACGTTCTGCAGATCCACTTCGAGGCTACAAACAACATGGCGGAGTATGAAGCACTCATTCACGGACTACGTGTAGCGAAGGATATTGGCATCAAGCGCATAGTTTGCTGTGGAGATTCTGACTTGGTTGCCCAGCAGGTGGCTGGCACCTGGAACGCGCGGAACCCTATGATGGCGGCATATCGCGACGAAGTGGACGAGATAGCCAAGAGCTTCTTGGGCTACGAAGTCAAGTATGTGCCTAGGGAGCAAAACGAGGCGGCTGATCTACTGTCTAAACTTGGATCAGGGCGCAAGCAAATTCCGCCAGGAGTTTTCCTAGAGCATCTACGCACACCATCCGTGAAGGGCGCCGACATCGACAACCCGGATAGAGCTGACTCTTTCGTCAACATGGTGACAAAGATCCCTCCGGCTTGGACAAAACCGTTCATGGAGTATCTTGAACACAGAACTTTGCCCGACGACGAGGTCGAACGACGGCAAATAGTACGACGAGCAAAGGGTTATACTATAAGAAATGGGCAACTCTATAAAAGGAGCACTACTGGTGTATACCTAAAGTGTGTTTCCCAGCTAGAAGGTATGGAAATCCTGCGCGAGATCCATCTTGGAGATTGTGGGCATCACGCCGCTCCCCGATCGTTGGTCGCGAAAGCCTTCCGGCAAGGTTTCTACTGGCTGACCGCGAAGGCGGACGCCGACAAGCTGGTTGAGACATGCACGGGATGCCAGTATTATGCCCGACAACCACATGTCCGTGCTGAAGAATTGCGAACAATACCAATAACTTGGCCGTTTGCAGTCTGGGGGCTAGACATGGTGGGACCGTTACAGACGGCACCGTGTGGATTTACGCATCTGCTGGTAACAGTTGACAAATTCACCAAATGGATAGAAGCTAAACCCATTAGAAAGCTTTATGAGGCAACTGTCCTTAGGTTTGTTCGGGATCTAGTGGTGAGATTTGGTCTCCCACATAGCATCATCACCGACAACGGAAGCAACTTGTCACTCGGAGAAGTGGAGGCCTATTGCTGGGACAAAGGCATCCAACTGGACCTTGCATCTATGGCACACCCACAATCCAATGGTCAGGTTGAGCGAGCCAATGGATTAATTCTGCAGGGAATCAAGCCACATCTTGAGGAACCGCTACATAGAGCAGCTGGAGCCTGGGCGGAATAATTGCCATCTGTGCTGTAGAGTTTACGAACTACACCCAACAGATCCACCAGCTACACCCCTTATTTCATGGTATATGGAGCAGAAGCCATCCTACCTTCCGACATCCTCTATGATGCACCAAGAGTTGCCGCCTACAACGAAGATGACGCTGAAGAATCCAGACGCCTAGATGACCTTCTCGAGAAGGAGCGCGTTTTGGCATGCCAAAGATCCGCCATCTACCAGCAGAAGCTACGCAACTACCATAGTCGCCGCGTTCGGCATCGCTCGTTTAAAGAGGGGGATTTAGTGCTCCGACTTAAGCAGAAGAAGTCACACAAATTATCCCCGCCATGGGAAGGACCGTTCATCATAAGCAAGGCGCTGCTCAATGGGTCTTACTACCTTGTCGACAATCGTGAACTCAAGGATAGACCCAACAAGGATCATAAGCGTAAGCGACGTGACCCGGATGATGACTACCCGGAGCTTGATCGGCCATGGAACATAGCACAGCTACGTCCTTTCTACACTTAGCATTTTTTATCTAATTGTGTACCTCTTATATGATCAATGAAATAAAGCTCTTTGGTTCACTCATATTGCTGAGTCTTTTACCTCCTTTAGTGTTCATTTTTGGATCATATAAAACCTTTATGCACAAGTCTTGCGATTGCACTTGTGAAAATTCCGCCTACGGGCGTTAGCTTAAGCTTTCTGGTCTACACATTCTTTGTCGTTTTTATGTGGATTCTGGAGTAGTGACTTTTAGCACTCATTATCGGCGATTTTGTGCTTAGGTTATTGACGGTGCCATTGGGCATCATCACCCAAGCGCATGGTTCCGACAACGAGTCTTCCGACTCACGAAAAGTCAAGCATAAGAACCAGAGTAATGGATAAGCCAGCACTTGCTTAAAAAATATATACATGTTGGGACTTAATTCTTAAGTAGCAGGATACGACAATCATTGTTTTCCGCCTTAAGAATACATCAACAAGTTTTTTCCCGCGCACACTGTAGAGGTGAAACAGAAATTACAAAGTGTTTTTCATTCTTTGGGCGCAGGAGACTTGGAGGCCGCATCATCACCAACCGAAGAATCACCCTCAATGTCGGCGCTGTGATGAGACTCGGAGGAGTCCTGGTTGACGTTGTCGATGAAGTTCCTGGGCACGAAGACGTCAACGTCCACCAACTCGGCAACCCTGGTGTCATAACCCTCGAGTGATGACAGGATGGCTTCGTGATCGATCTCCTTGCCGTCATCATCCATGTCGGGGATACCAGAGGTCACCGTGTCGATGTCGGCATCTTCATAGTGTGCCTTCACCATAGACAACGCCATCCTTGCGCCAGCCCGTGCTCATGAAGCTTTCTAGCTCGCGACACGCTCGGGGGCTCGGCGCAGAATCTCCGAGTACTTCGTCACGGAGTCCGAGGCCTTGATATAAATCTGGAGGGGCTTGGCAATCTCCTTAGCTTGGGCGATGGCGGTATTGATGAATTTGCCGGCAAGAACCATGCTTTCCTTGTCCGAAGGAGGCGAGCGGGTTAAACCCATGGGCGTTGAAAATTCCGAAAAGGATTGCATGAGTTCAATAAACTCTAAGTATCCAAACTACAGGGTTATAAGGCGGAGGACAGTCACTAAAGATGCTGGCCTTAGCCTGCTAGACGATGTCCGCCAAGGATTCCTTCTCTTGTTGGAGGAGCTTAAACGCCTCGCCATGGCGAAGGTTTTGCTCATCAGCAGCTTGCTTCTGATCCTTTAGGATCGCAAGCTCCTCCTTCAAGCGATTGATCTCCGCGGAGGCGGAGTCCTGCATGGCTTTCATGGAGTCCTCGTGCATCTTCAACATCTCCTTCCTCTCCTCCTTTAGGATTTTGTTCTCGCTGTCCAGCTGCTGGATGTGCTTGGACTGCTCGACAATATCCTTGGCCTTGGCAACATGCTCTGCAAGTCGGAGAAAACAAAGTACACAGTGAGTACTCAGAGATTATGGGCACAAAAGTAAGACGGAAATGCGCAAAAAGAAAACAGACTCTTGTTTTTGATGATTTGTTCCTTCAAGATGGCAGTTTTACCCATTTCGGCTTCAAGATCTGCGCGCATCTTCTGGTACTTGTCGTTGGCCATGCCCCGCCGAGCATTCTCATTCTGTGGAAACAAATACAAAGTTAAGTCGTTGTTTAGTCTGCTTGGAGCCCCTAGTCGGAGATTTTCCATCTAGGCGCTCGGGGGCTACATCGAAAGTTTTTTAACTTAGCAATATGCTTATCTTTTCTTTAAAGCAGCTAGTCGGAGCTACTTCAGTTCTCGGTTAGAAGCTTGGGGGCTACAGTATAAAGTTTTTAGCTCGGAAAATGCTTAGTTTTTCTTTAAGCATCTAGTCGGAACTAATTCAGTTACAACTAGAGGCTTGGGGGCTACAACACTTAAAATTATGAACACTGTGTATGCTACTCTTAAAGCATCTAGTCAGAATAATTCATTCCATCTAAATGCTTGGGGGGCTACAGTGAGAGTTTTTTCTAACTTAGTCACTCTTAGAGCATATAGACATCCTCGAGGGCTACAGTGGGATACTCATACGAAATAAAAAAGGTAAAGTAAAACTTACAAGTGCAATGATCTTGAGGTTTGTAGCGCTCTCGGCTAGCAGCTTGCCAAAGGAAATGCTATTTCCTCGCAAGATATCCGCTTGTCGGAGTAGCTCCTCAAGACCGCACGTCGGAGATGACGGCACTCCTCCAGGAAGCAGAGTTGTGTTACTCGGCGTGAGCATCGGGTAAACTATCTTTGGGAACTCGAAGGGTTTCTGGGGAGAAGAGGCGCCGCCTTCGACAGAGGTACCAGCTCCCACCACCGCCTTGCCGCCACCGATGGAATCCTTAGCCGGAGCTTCAGCCATTTGAAGAGCAGCGCTCTCCTGCGCCGCCTGCTCGCCGACAACAGCTAGTTCGGTAGAGGCGCCAGAATCCACTTCCATGGCGGAAGGGCCTGGTGCCTCCTGGACTTGGGAGCTTGTCGGAGCGGAGGAGGGCTTGACGGCAGGAGTAGCAGGGGCGATGGCGGGGGAAGAGTCGTGATGCAGCATATCTTTGATATTTCTAGAAGCCCCAAGAGTCTTGGAGGACTTCTTGAGGCTGGTTGTGGCTTTCTTCCTGAAACGTGCGAAATGCATAACTACAGGAATAAGACAGATAAATAAGACAATGTCGGAGAATGAGAGGCTTACTCTAGGGGGGCGCTTTGGCAAACAGCCCGGTGGCTTTCTTCTTTTCCGCCTCCAGGGCGGCAGTACTCCTTTTGGAGGCTCCATCCTCCGTCTTCTTCTTCTTGCCTCCGTCAGCAGCGTCAGAGGTGGAGCTCTTCCTCTTTCGCACCAACGGGGCATCGTCGTCGGACACGACCGTGACTTCCTTCATCTTTGGATCGTAGATTTGGGCAGCCAGGTTGTCCTCATCTAGATCGCTAAGCTGTTAAGTAAGAAATCACCGTGTTAGATAAGATGGCACGGGAAAGAGGAGAAACTAGAGCAATGTCATACACGGAAAATAAATACCTACCTTTGGGCACTTGCCGTCTACGTACATGTCGCAGGTGATGGTGAAGCCACGCTTCTTGTCCTTCACCTTGACGATGTCCTTCAGACGGAGCTTGACGGAGTCACTCGAGAAGTTATCCACGGAGATCCGAAGGGAATCCTTTCGATCACCCGTGTACTCGTGCATGAACTTCGCGTGGTGCTGCAGGGGTTGGATTCGCCTGATGAACCAGCACATGGCTAGGTCCAAGCCGGTCAAACCATCCTCTACGAACCACTCGATCCGCCTTATTGCGCGAGAAGCGTTGAGGTCGGAGGGAAGGGAGGCATGGGATCTCCATGTGGAAACTTCAGCGGCGGCTCCATCCACGAAGTCCGGGTACGTTACTTCTCGGCCTGCCAAAGGAATGTCGGGGCCGTAGAAGTACGTCCTCTGCCAGTTTTTGCACGACTCGTGGCCGACGATGTCGAGGAACTGCCGGCCAGGTCGGATCTTGAAGCTTATGGTGCCGCAGTTCCTAAGCTCCTCCCTACTATGTCCGGCTTCACGTTTGATGGTGAAGAAGTACACGAACAAGTCTAACCTAGGCTTAATCCCTAGGTAACCCTCACAAAGTGCCGCAAAGTTGCTAAGCACTAAGATACTATTGGGGGAGAGGTTATGGGGTTGGAATTTGAAGTGGTTCAAGAAGGACAGAAAGAAGTGGGAGATGGACAGAGAAACACCGCGTACCAGCTGAGCCTTGAGTTACACCTTTTCTCCGGCTTGGGGAGAAGGTGTCACCTCGCCGGCCGGTGCCGCCCGCCAGGCGAGCCCCTCCGTTGCGGGGAGGTAGCCTTCGGTGACCATCTCTTGGATATCGCGGCCGGAGATGTCCGAGCCGTGCCAATCGCCTTTGTGCGAATCTGGCTCCTCTTTCAGAGGCTCTAGCGCCGCCAGATTGTGGTCACTGTCGGTGGTTTCAATTACCGCTGACGTGGGGATTACCAGGCCCTCTGGGGGCACGACGACGGAGCTCGCCGGCTTCGCCGTGGCTTCGCTCGACACCGCCATCAAGGGGGATGAGCTGCTGCTGGCCATGGAGGACTGGGAGGACGCGACTGGTGCAGAGAGAGGCTAGGGTTTCTTCGAGGTTTTCCGCGGAGAGCTCAAGGAGGCGTGCGGCTGGAGGAAGAAGATGATGACGCAAGAGAATAGGGTGAAAAAGTGGCAAGTGTCCCACAGTTACTATTTATCTTACTCTGCATCAAGATTCGTGCATCTAATCGGACGGTTGCCGCGTAGACGACGTGTTCGTGAACGTGCGCGGTAATTTCGCCACGTCTCCAACCGCCACCGCCAACGGTTCGTATCGCTCGCGCGGGAAAATCGGATATGATTGCGTTCTCTGCATGTGTGAGTTACGAGGCGTCGCTGACCTACAGCCTACGTCGTCATAACTGACATGGTAGATGAGCCGTCCCATCGAAGATTCCGGCATGGACGGATTTAATCCGACTACGGAAGCGTACGATGGAAAATACAACATTTCTCCGACTTACTCATAGAAGACAGAGAAACCTTTGCAGGGTTCTTTGGGAGGACTACAAGATATTGCTTGACGATTTGCCGATATCCATCTAGACGGAGCATTCCACGAGAAGAGGCAAGACGACGCAAGATCTCGGAGTTCCCCGGGGGCTACTGTTGGGGATATGCTATATGGGTATCCTCATAGCATGTCTCTTATCCGACTAACCCGGGTGGCCTGTAGTCGGTAGCATGTCCTGTGGCCTGCTGGGCGGCCCAGTTAGGTGGATCCAGAAGGGAGGCCCATGCCGGATAAAGGAAGGCTACGGTGGAGTCACCAGCTTACCCGGAGCCTTGGAGTACAAGATACACAAGACTAGTGATAGACGGTGTTGGACTCTGTAACCTGTCCGGCTAGGACTTTTCCCTGTAACCCTAGGACCTGGCGACTATATAAGTCGGGCCTATGGGAGCCTTTAGGGCATCGTTTTACACACACCTCACACAGCAAAACTATCTCTGTAACTCGGCGTATTGCCGTTATAGTGATTTATAGCAGGAGTAGGATTCCGCCACCGTCGTGGGATCTGAACCTGGGTAAGCTGTGTTACCTCGTACCCGTCAATCGTCCGCCTTACCCCACGTATCTAAACACGCACTGTGAGGACCCCTCCATGGCGTACTCATCGGCAATACCACGACAGTTGGCGCCCACCGTGGGGCAAGAGGCGCTTCAGGATCTTCAGCGGGCGAGGACCAAGATCTTCGCGGGAATCGGCGAAACCGTAGCCATCGGCCGTGTTCTCTTCTCGGGCAACGTTCCGATCGTCCCTCCCGACGAGTTCTGGATCCCGGCGAAGACGAACCCTACGCGGTGTTCGATCGTTCCTATCGGAGACATCCACCTCTTCATCGGCGAAACCGACTCGGGCACTAGTTCCCTGGGAGTCGGAGAAGCATCAAGACCCGCACGGACCGCCTACGGGCAGGATACGTTCGCGGAAGGATCGATGTCGGATCTCTCTTCGGAGTTTGTCGGCAAAGATCGGAAAGCATCAATACCCACACGGATCGCCTACAGGCAGGATACGTTCGCGGTCGGATCAATGTCGGATCTATAGTGGTATCATAGCCGTGTCTATATGTAGATCTGTTGCACGAGTAGAACACAATGGTCATTGTGGGCGGTGGTGCTTTCATTATCAATTTCTTCTTGTGTACTTTGCATCTTGCGGTATGGTGGGATCAAGCGGCCCGGGCTAACCTGTATTGCATAAGGGGCTTTGCGGGTGTCTGTCTCTCCCATCATAGTAAAGATTCAATTTACAACGGGCACTTGATAGTTCAAGCATCAACGTTGTGGTTCTTGTTCGTGAGTTAGAATGACACTTATTGAAAGCCCCAAACCACGTAAAACATGCAAAGAAAATTAGAGGTGTCTAACTTTGTTTTGCAGGGGTGTGCTGTGATGTGATATGGCCATGATTGTGATTATATATGATGTATGCAATGTTCCTTATTGTAAGTCGGCAACCGGCATGAGCCATATGGTTGTCTTTTAATTTTGTCTAGACCTGCGTGTCTATTATTCAAAGTAGTTGTAATAGTTGATGCTGGTGGACGATAACCATGGAGCAGCGCCATTGACCTTGACGCCACGCCGGTGATGATGGAGATCATGTTCGTGCTTGAAGATGGAGATCGGAAGCACAAGAAGAAAGGCCATATCATATCACATATTTTGAATTGCATGTGATGTTAATCCTTTTATGCATCTTGTATTGCTTAGTTCGCGACGATAGCATTATAAGATGATCCCTCTCAAAAAATATCAAGTTATAGAGTGTTCGTCCTTAGTAGGCACCATTGCCAAAGCTTGTTGTTTCGAAGCACCACGTGATGATCGGGTGTGTTAGATTGTGCGAGTGTATACAATGGGAGTAAGCTAGATTTTCTCATGTGGAAGCTAAGGTTTGATCTTGACGATCCTATCATGTACATACATGGTCTCGGAACACGAAATACCGAAAGGTAAAGCATGAGTCATATAGATGATATGATGAACTTGATGATTGTTCGCCTTTGAAACTATATCATGTCACGTGATGATCAGACTTGGTGTAGTGAATTTGGTTCGTGTGATCACTAAAACAATGTGAGGGATATTGTTTTGAGTGGGAGTTCAATAGCAATATGATTAAAAGTTGAACACTATTTATCACAAATTAAATCAAAGTAAATTTGCATAGTTGTTGTAGTCATTGGCATCCGTTTACTACCTTGCGCTTAGTTATAATTGAGATAATAGAACTATAGAATTCTGGTTAGTTACTTTACGAACTGGTATCATATTGTTTTGAAGTGTTAATCTAAAGTTTAAAAGTCCTATTGCAAACTTTCAGTAAGTTCCGGTTACTCCGTGAAGTTTAATAATTGGCATTAAATCAAGAGTAACAATTCCAGTGTTAGTATATAAGTATCATGTTTATCTCCATGATTATTGATATTTAAAAGATTGTTTTAATATCAAGGTTATCTAGGATCATCGTATGTGGAAGATATTGCGATATCTGAAAGGATGTTTTGATTACAGCATGATAGAGTATAATATAGCAAAGTTTATGTTCTCATATTTGATGAGACTTTTTAAAAGGTTGGAGACGCTAGTCGTCCTAATTCTCCAAAAGGTTTTGGAGAGCAACATTATACTCGTAATTCACCATTATAAGCTAAAGTAGCTTGATCATGAATAGTTCCATGATAAGGATGAATATTTGATGTAGCTAAAATGTTTACTACACTAAAAGATTACTAAAAATGGAATTTGAAAGCACACCAAATATTTGATGATGGTGATCTACTTCAAAGTGCAAGTCCAAAGACATTGGTATTTAACTATACATTCTTTGGACTATGTGTCATGTGTGTATGGGTCCACTATTGATGTTGATAGATTCTTTCGAACAGAAAAGGAAATACTGAAAGGGAATCTCATAAATATATGGCAGAAAAGAAAAGACTAGAATTGTTCAGCTTAGGTATATAGAGGATATACATGTTATGGCTATATTCTTTGCTTATTAAACAATGTGGTTCTTAAGTATTGGATACTGAATTTGTTGGTGTGAATCATCATACAAAACAACACAATTCATGAACTACAATGGCCTAAGTAACTAGCAAAAGAATATGTCATGATGTTCATCGAGAACAAATAAAGGGTTGTTGTGTTGCTCGTTAATATCAAAGCTTGCCTTCTAGATTTGTTTTATCAGGTATTATGAGGACAAAAGGGTTGTTCAAATAATTTCCATATTCCATGAAAGATGGATGATATACAAGTCTAGTTGGAGAAATCACATCCATAAAACTAGTGCTAAAAATGTCGAAAGACAATTGATTAAAAGATCACTTAAGAAGTGACGGCGCCGTTTAAATTATATTGGAAAGAAAACATGAAGAAACTCCATATGGATGGAATTTTGGAGTCTTTTGATTTTTGATCAAATGATGCTTGTGAAACTTTCCTAGAGATAATTAAAATTCCGTTCATAGGCTAAAAGGGAACGAATGACTAGCTTATTGGAACTTGTACATATAGATGTATGAAGCCCATTATATGTAGTCAAGAGCAATGGATTTTCAACTTCATATGCTTTCTCCGAAAATTTGAGTGAATATATGAATATTTACTTAATAAGGATGAAGTGTGAAACATTTGAAAAGTTTAAAGACTTTCAAGATGAAGTGCAAAATCAATGTAACAAGAAAATAAAGAATTTATGATAGTATCATAAATGAAGATATTTGAGTTATAGAGTTTAGCATAACACCTAAGATTTGAGGAATCGTTCCATGGATTTGCGTTTCCCGAAACACCATATGAGTATGGAAAAATCGAGATATGCAATGAAACCTTGTTTGACATGGTAAGATCAAAGGTGTAATTGATAAAACTGCCATTATATTTTAAAGATTAAAGTTTTAGAGACTACCGATTTTCCACTAAAAAGAGCTCCATCATAATCCGTTGAAATGACACCATATAAAGTTATGGTTTGGGATAAAGCCCAAGTTGTCCTTTCTTAAACATTGGTATGCTATTCATAAGAAAGATGTTTGCAACCAAAATCGGATGAACATATCTTTGTATGTTATTTTGAATAATCATTGAGTATTCCTCCATAACACCAAAAACAAAAATGTTTGTCGCTTAGAACGTCAAGTTTCTTTGAGAAAGGAATTTTCCGTGAAAAGTTAAGTGGGAGGACAATAGAACTTTGATAAGGTTAAAAGAACCTTAGCTATATGTGCAAAGTTGCGCAACACTGAAAAGTGTTCCGGAGGCAGTAACGATGCTCATGGCTCACATGCCTCAAAGGTTGTGGTCACGGAGGTTTAAGTTCCTATTGAAACAAGTAGGTCGGGTAACCAATCAAATACCAAGATTTGAGAGTTGAATCATTATTTGACAATAATGAACGGACTACATGCAAAGAAGCGATGATGGTCCCTGACTCCGTCAAATGGCTTGAAGCCATAAAATCCGTGGTAGTTCCATACATGAGAAATCAAGCTTTGAACTTGAAAGACCCTCTGGAAAGGTGTAAGACCTTACATTCATGTTTGGATCTATAAAGAAATAGACATGGATGTTTCACATCTATGAAATAGTCGGCATGTTGGGAAAGAGTTCGCAACAATGTTCAAAGGTGACAAGATTTGATCTTTCATAGAGATATTTAGTCTATACAGATTAATGTAGCAACCACTACATATAATTCTGTTATATGGTGGTTGAACAAACAAAACAAAGTTCTTTTAATAGAATTGTTACCTAGGACGTGTACATAACACGATCCAAAGGGTCTTGTTAATTCAAAGGATGCTGAAAGCATATGCAAACTTCAATGGTTGAAGTAAGCATCGCGGAGTTGGAATCTTCACTATGATGAAACTGTTAAAATAGTTTAATTTCATCGGAGATGATTAAGATGCTTGCATTTGCAAGAAATTAAGTGGGAGCGCTAAGACATGTTTCTAATACATTATGTGAAAGACATATTGTTGATTGGAAATGATGTATCTTTCTGTTGACACAGGTTAAGAATTTCATCTCGATGAAAGGCTTAGGAAGAACCCAAATATTTGGCACCAATGTCTATATGGATAAATTAAGACGCTAATATGGTTGTGCCAGAAGTACATACATGAGATATTGAATGAGTTCAATATATAAACTACAAGAAAGGTTCTTGTTGCACAGGAAGGATTGAATAAAGATTGAAGTATTTTTGATACTTGATATATAAAATCACAAAGAGTACTTTATCAATCATGCTGTGATGTGTACAAATCCAGATATGTCCTATGCTCTAAATGTTATGAGCGTATACCAGAATGATTCACAAGATGATTATTGGATGATAGTAAAGATATTCTTATGATCTTTTAGAAGAACTAAGAATATATTATTTTGTAGAAGTGACAAATAGATGGTTAGTTCATTGTAAAAGTATTACATTGATACTAGTTTTGTCACAAAGTACAAATTAAGTTTATCTCTATCTAAACTAAGGGTGGCACAATTTGATGGAAAGTAAGTTCCATAGTAGATTTGGATGAGTTCCAAAGTTAAGACATTGTGACAAATACTACAACAAAAGGCTAAGTATATGACTGCTATAATAGCAGCAAAAGAGGGCATTTGTGTCAAGTAGTTTGTTATCAAACTAGGTTTGGTTCACAGCGGGATAGTACTATGAAGATATATGTAACGACAATATTATCAACATGTTTTAACCCCAAGGAACTAAAGGTCTCACCAAAGGACCAAATTCATACAAAGCCATCTCATTAGAGAATGAATGACGCGTAGAGACGCAAAGACATCCAATTACACACGGACCTGAAAGTGTCGGATCCGGAGATCGGTTGATCACTAGAAATCCTGTACATACAACACCGGAAAGCCATAGGTGTTGAATACCCAAAGGTTTGAAACTAGATTATTGACTCTAGTGCAAGTGGGAGACTATTGGAGATATGCCCAAGAGGCAATAATAAAGAGGTTATTATCATATCTTCATTCTTATGATAAATGTTTGCATACCATGCTATAATTGTATTAACTAGAAACATTAAAACTTGTGTGATTTGTAAACATAAAAGAGTCCCTAGTAAAGCCTCTTGTTAAACTAGCTTGTTGGTTAATATATGATCATGGTTTCCTGATCATGAACATTGAGATGTTATTAACAACAAGATCATATCATTAGGAGAATGGTGTGATGGACATACTCCTATAGTTAAGCATAGCATAAAGATCAAGTCATTTAATATAGTTCATTTGCTATAAGCTTTCTGATACATAGTAACCTAATTCCTTCGACCATGAGATCATGCTAATCACCATCACCGGAAGGATGCTTTGATGACATCAAACACCACACCGTAACTGGGTGGCTATAAAGGTGGCATTGAGTGTTCGGAAAGTATGTGTTGAGGCACATGGATCAAGAGTGGGATTTGTCCATCCATATGACGGATAGATATACTCTGGGCCCTCTCGGTGGAATGTCATCCAATTAGCTTGCAAGAATGCGACTGGCTCACAAGGGATCACATATCACGGGAACGAGAAAAGAGTACTTACCGGTAACGAGGTTGAACTAGGTATGCAGAGATACCGACGATCAAACCTCGGATAAGTAAAATATCGTGAGACAAAGGGAAATTGGTATCGTATGTAAATGGTTCATTCGATCACGAAGTAATCATAGAAATATGTGGGATCCATATGAATTTTCAGATTCCTCTATTGGTTATTGATCGGAGAAGAGTCTCGGTCATGTATGCATAATTCACGAACCGTAGAGAGACACACTTAAGGATTCGATGTTGTTTAGTAGATATGGAAAGTGAGTAAAGAGACCGAATGTTGTTCCGAGTCTCAGATGGGATCCGGGATATCACGAGGAGATCCAGAATTGTCCGAAGAATAAGATTCATATAAGGAAAGTCCAATTTTGGAGTTCGGAAATGATTCACTGGAATGTTCTAGAAGGGTCTAGAAGGTTCACCGATCCGGAAGGGGAAGGGTACATGGATGTGTCATGACAAAGTGTAATGGTTGCATCATGTCCTAGGTCAATTGGCTGGACACTTGGAAGAGAGAAATCAAACTCTAATTTGAAAGTCAAAAAGGTAGTTTGAAAAAGTCAAATCCCAACATGGTTTCCGAGTTAGGGAGGGTTTCTAAGTTAGGGAGGGTTTCCAACTGGGTTGGGAACACCCTTGGACGTCCTGCCACCTATATAAGGAGGGGTGGAGGCGCACCCCAAGGTATCCCCCTTTCCCTAGGCGCCCAAGAAACCCTAGGTTGGCCGCCACCCCCCTCTCTAGTTGCGACCAATCTAGATCTCCTCTAAACCGCTACCGACTAGCTAAACTCTAGTTGCTAGCTACCTCTAAACCTCGGACCTATAAACCCTAGATCACCGGGGCTCCCTCTACTCCACCATACTCGCTCCGGCTTAGGCGAAGCCCTGCGAGATCTCCCCTCTACTTCCGACACCACACCGTCATGCTGCCGGAATCGCGAGGAGAGAGCTACAACCTCCGCTGCCTGCTGGAACAAGGGAGAGGAAGATCTTCATCGAGTACCATACGTGTGACCGACTGCGGGAGCACTGCCGGAATGCGGCGCTGGAAGGATCGCCTACACGATCTTGAGATCGTCAAGTGAATGACTACATCACCCATGAGAATCTGCTCTCGTTAACCGCTTTGGATCTTCGTGGGTTAGTACTCTATCGACTCATTGCTACAATAAAGTAAATAGATCTTGGCTTGTGTGTGTTCATGCGATAGAATTTTTTTGTTTTCCATGCTACGAACCCCTACATGTGCGTCCTGGGGTAGGTGGCGACGCGGGTGGGGACAGGAGTTGGACCAAGGTGAGTGCGGGGTGTGTGTGAGTGGATCGGGTTGCGGGGTTGGTGTGCGGGTGTTGGCGTCGAGTGTGTGGTGTGTTGGCGGCGGGTGGTGATGGGGGTTGGTGGAAGGATCAGATGGGGCTGGCGACAGGTGTAGAGGGTAGGTTCAGGTTTGACCAGGGATTAGGGTTAGGGTTCTAGTGTGTGGGGTTGTAGGCTGCTGCTAGCTGGCCATTAGTGGCGACCTTCCCCAGGGGTTTTATATAAAAAGGGTTTACTTTTATTTTTCTAAAACAAAAACATTTTGTAAAATAGTTTTTGACAAATAAAAGATGCAAAAGACCGAGGGTTTTATAATTTGAAATAAAATACGGGGTATTTATAAAACAAAAATAGTCTTTTAGGGGAAAATACTTTTAGGAAAACAGATGCATGCTGATGTCATGGTGATGCACAAGTACAAACAATAGTGATTTTCTGGTAGTGGTTTTACCCAGGGTGCTACAATTCAACACCACTATCAATGGATCTCATCCTCGAGATCTGCCTCATGGTATGGAGAAGAAGGCCGACAATATAAATATTATCGCTTCGTGTAGATCTTCGTGACACCACTAACAAAGATTCCTTCTCCAACTTGAAATCAGCGACACCACCAACAATGGTCGTTTCTCACGTTCATTGAGAGAGCAATCTGAATAAACAAAAGATGAAGGTAGAGGCATCAAACGATAAGGCTACCTCTAACTTCTGCGGAAGGAGTATAACTACATCGATCCACCATTTAATGTACAAGAGCGAATGATAAGAGTAGTCGGATGGTGATCAGTCCATCGAGCATACAAAGCATTACTCTGTACATGAATAGGATAATTATGCAACCAACTCTCAGAATTCAGACTAAATATTTTAACAAATAGCGTTTGTAAACAAATGAATGATGTAGGTTCTTCATCGGATCCGATGCAGATGATGTCATCACGCCAGAAAATACCAGAAGATACAAAGAATTTTTTAGTGAATTTTTGGTCCACTAAAAGGTACATAGAGGAAGATTCCTCAGATAGCAAGAAGACTAGATGTCGAAGCACCGTTCCAAGAGGAAAGAAAGGAAACCCTGAAGGTACGATGGAAACCCAACCATGATAATTCCTGGACTTGAAGAAGGTAAGAGAGCAGATTCAAAACACGCAAAGGTAAGAAGAGAATAGATCAGGGGTAAGGAGTAAAATCATACCTTATCAGATCTATCGAACCGATTTTTGAAAATAGTTTTTGACACTCTACACCATCCGTTAGCTAGATTATCCTACAGGCTGGACCAGTGGGGCATCGCAACTGCTAAGCTCCGATACCACTCTGTAACACCCTCGAATCGGCCCTATGCAAGTTTTAGCGATTCCCGCCAAATCCGCAAAGAAACGATTCAAAGGTGCCCACCAGGCACTTGCGTGCGGGTGAAAAACAAAGTAATATCATTACACAATAGTCCATGATGGAACCCACAAAACAGATATATATATATATATCTATATATATATATCTATATATATATAACAACGACTCCAAGAGTCAAGAATACAAATATATAGTACAAAGATCCAAATCACCTTGAAAACGATACAGCATCCGAGTACGGATAAGATGCAAATTGAGATAAGAGCCCTGAGGAATAAACAATGACGTCCATAACCCTGCCCAGGCCAAGCCGGAAGGGTAACCCTGCTAACGACATCGATCTAAAAACTTGCTAAACAAAAGGGGTGCCGGCAAAGGGCAAAGGAAAAAGAGAGTGGTCAGTACCGAGGCTAGTACACAGCGAGTCTTAGAATTCGGCGGCTCTCGCCTACATAGGTATGGTGGACTGAAGCGGCAGCGTAGCATGCACTAAACAACTTATAGAGACTCGAGGCAACTGTCGGCTATCAGAAAGAGATGAGAAAGACCTATTTGAAACCAACCTGATACTACCACCAATCATACCCATCCTAGTATTTCCCCTTCGAGACCAAACGAGAAAGTCATGCCAAGGAAACTCACATAGTTGGAAATTTTATCCATTCATTCCATGGTGGTTATCCAACTTACTAGTCATATCGGATACAAGTCATATTAACTTTAGTTATAGTTGTCTATGATCGATAACTGTGCTCCAAGTCATCCATAACCGCGCACATGGCTTTTCGAAAAGATTAAACCCTGCAAGGGTGCACCAAAGTTTCCAAACAGACCTACATCCTTGTTGTCAGATCAGGTAGGTACAAGATCACAAAACATACACCCAATGGTATGTCGATGGGGTTTCAGAAATGATGTTTCCCAGACCCAAAGCAAGCACATGGGGGCCGCCCCATTAAGCTACCCGCAACGAAGTCGGCCAGCTCCGCGACGTACCCGGGATGTGTGGCGACGGCTATAAACGACTGGGAACCCGAAAGTGTGACTGGGCTTGTCGATACAGCGGAAATGTGGCATGTGGTTCCTAAACAGTACAGACGCTCCACGCGCAATAGTAAATAAAACAATAAAGCATGGCATAAATAAAGAATAGTAATCAAGCCCCAAACTAGTTTGTGGACCCAGTACAGTACTTTGAAATCAGGTACTAAATTGATGGGGTGCCCACACACCCCACCTATGGTTAGTGCGCTCAATCTTGGAATAGGTGTCAAGAACTCAGGTCCTCGGTGGTGTCTATTACCCACTTGTGCCACTATATTATTTAACTACTTTCAATATTAGTTATTAAACGGTACTTAAAGCCATGATCATCTCCACCATTAAGCATGTACAAACCACCCAACAATGGTAGAACATCGACGATGCGAAGCAGCACCTGAGCAAGCGACTACGACTCGCAAGGTCAACTATCTACCAAACAACATGTAATAGGAGGTGTCCATGGAAATATAGATGCCGCAGGGAAGTATAAAGGGGTATATAATCTATAGCATCGCAACACAGATAGCAAATAGATCAACAAGAGGAAATAAAGACTAGAAATGTAAAATAGGTAGAAAGAGGGAGAATGCTCGCCTAAAAATATTGCCGAAGATTCATCTAAAGATCGGGTAGACACTCGCATGAACTCATCGGTCTAATCCGTGAAGAAGCAAAGCACTAGAAGAAATAACCAGATGTACTATTTAATACTACGGTGGAAGATCGGGCATGACACATGTATGATGTATGACATGGCAAGGATGCGATATAATTAGGAAATATTAAGCAGAACCGGGGTACCGACAATTAATTAGGTGGTTTATGTTGCTTAGATACCCGCAATTTAAATGTTGTATTAACAAGGCAAAATATGTTACCGGTTCGCTACACAAATTTAAATGCGGCAATATTAGACTAGAAAAGCCTGCATATGGTCTCCATATTTAATTATGACGTGAATCGGCATAATGCCCCCAAACCACATAAATATGTAGACGAGTATGAATAATTCAATGCAACAATTATAAAGATGGCATTTCTAAAATATGGTCTCGAAAAGAGGGTCACACATGAGGGCGAAGGTTTTGGATTGGCACTGATCTGGTAAATGGATCCTTGGAAAGGTCCTTGTCGAATAAGCTGGCTTCGGGAGGCAAACGAGGATACACAGGAGCGAACAAGCCCGTGATGCTAGACTGTAAAAAACAGAGACATGCACGGGCACACCCACCCTCGTACACACACGTGCACAGGGGTTGTAGTGAGGAGACGAGCACCAAAACAAGGCGGGAGATGGCTCGCGTTGCGCGACGAGGTTCGGCGCCGAGGGCAGTCACTGCAGGACAGTCGGGCTCGCGCGCTACTATGGTGGAGGCGATGGGGCGCTGCGGACATGTGGGCCCAAGGAACCTTGGCGACCTGCAGGCATTGGCGACGACGATGTGGCATGGAGAGGGCGACTGCCGGCGGTGCTGCCTCGTGGGGAGGGGCGTGGCGACCAGGACATGCGGTGACTGAGGCGAGGACGAGAAGGGCGATGCGGTGACGTACTGGGTTGCGCGGCCGGGCGGGCGGAACAGCGGCAGGGTTTGGAGGTCGCGGGTGGCGCATAGTGCCGCGGTAGCAGGGCAGAGCTCGGGAGGACCAACTTTCAGAGGAGGGCGACCTCTACTCTAGGTAGCAGAGGAAGTCGCACGTCCGACGCTGGACGAGCCAGACGAAGGGAGTTGCAGGAGGGGCCCGTCGGAGGCGGGGTCGACGACGGAGGAGGGGCCTGGCTGGAGGCGGGACATGACAGAGGTGGAGCGGTGGAGGAGAGCCCGGCGGCGAAATAGAGGCCGACGGGAGGAGGCGCTAGCGGTGCTCTAGGAGGAGGGAGGCCAGCAGGGGCGGCAACAGGCGCTTGCAGAGGCGGGTGGTGAGCGAGGGAAGGGGTCAGGAGGAAGGCGAGCCTCGCGTGTGTTATGGGGTAGGTGGCGACGCGAGTGGGGGTTGCTGTAGTAGGGAGGGGCCGGGAGTTGGACCAGGATAAGAGCATGTCTAGTGGAACCCTTAAACCCCTAAATAACCGTTTTTTTACGGATTCGAGGGTCCAAATCTCAAATAGTGGAACCCTTAGACCCTCAAACCCTAAAAAAAATTTGAGGGTCGAGCTTCCAACCCTTCCTCCGGCCTGTAGAATTGAGGGTTGGATCCTCCAACCCGGCCCCCGACCCGGCCTCCTTCCGTTTCAGGGCGCCAACTATTTCTTCCTCTTCCCTCCCCGCGCCTCCTCCCACCTCGCGCCGCTAGCCACCTCCCCCGAGCTCCCCTCGCCTCCCCATCCGCCACCTTCGGCGGCCGGATCGGCAGCCCCCGCCTCCTCCTCCCCCTGCCCGACCTTTTCCCGCCGCTGCCCGAGCTCCTCCCGCCCCGCATCGAGCTCCTCCCCTTCGCTCCATCCCGCCCCGAGCCCGCCGCCGACCCGGCCTCCTCCCGCCGCCCCGAGCTCCTCCCGCCCCTCCTCAACGTCCTCCCGTCGCCCGATCTCCTCCCGCCCCTCCTCGGCGTCCTCACGTCTCCTCCTCCCCCCGTCCAGGAGCTCCTCCCCCCCCGAGCTCCTCCGGCCCGAGCTCCTCCCCTGAGCTCCTCCCGCCTGACGAGCTCCTCCCCCGAGCCCCTCCCGCCCCCGAGCTCCTCCCGGCCCCAAGGTAAATTTTGTTCTTATTTTTTTTTGTAAATTGTGTTGATATTTTTGGGTGAGAAAAATAAGCAAAATATTTTGTTGTAGATGGACACCGACGACTCCATGTCGTTGTCCTCCGAATCCAGTTGGTCTTCATCGGACGATTCGGACATCGAGGAGTTGCTTCAAGAAGACGACGTCAAGATGATGGGCCTCCTTGTCGACGTGCAAGAGTTCGAAGACCGCTTGAAGCTATTGGATCAGAGGAGAGGATCGATGATGGGGCGAGTCACCATTTACCGCAACCGTTCTCTCGGGCACGAGCAACTTATGCGAGACTACTTCGTGAAGCACCATCCGACATACCCACCTCGCCTCTTCCAGAGAAGGTACTGAATGCACAATAGTTTGTTTGTGAAGATTGTTAATGATTGTGAGGCCGCCTCGGATTACTTCAAGCATCGTAGGTCCGCCTCCGGTCAATTGGGGTTTAGTGCGTACCAAAAGATATCGATGGCAATACGTGTGCTCGCCTATGGCATACCCGCGGACTATATCGACGAGTATCTTCGCATTGGACAAGCTACAACCACGGAGACCGTCTGTAGGTTTGCAAAGTTGGTCATCCGGTTGTACGATGATTGGTACCTTTGGGCACCCAATGAGGAAGATACAAAGAGATTGATGGAGATGAATGAAAAAAGAGGATGGCCGGGGATGCTTGGTAGTCTTGATTGCATGCATTGGACATGGAAAAATTGCCCCAAATCATGGAATGGAATGTATTGTGGCAAAAGCAAGGATGCAACCATTGTGCTAGAGGCCGTGGCATCGGAGGACACATGGATTTGGCATGCATTTTTCGGTTTGCCGGGAACACTCAATGATATCAATGTGCTCAATAGATCTCCTTTGTTTGCAAGATTAGTTTCCGGGATGTTCCAACTTGCAACTACAAGGTCATGAACAATGAGTACTCAATGGGATATTATCTCACCGATGGCATTTATCCCGAGTGGGCAACTCTTGTGAAGTCCATCAAGGAGAAAAATGGTGTTCCCCTAACCAAAAAAGAGGCTCATTTCACAAGGGCACAAGAGGCAGCCCGCAAGGATATTGAGAGAGCTTTCGGTATTTTGCAAGCAAGGTTTGCCATAGTCCGGGGTCCAGCTCGTTTTTGGGACAAGGACACTTTGGAGAACATCATGAAATGTTGTGTGATTCTACACAACATGATCCTAGCGGATGAGAGAGGGTTAAACCTCCCTTGTTTCTATGAAAATGTTGGCACCCGTGTGCAACCGCAAAGGAACCCCAATCACGTAGAAGCTTTTCTTGAAGCACATCGTGCGATTGAGAATGCACCATTGGCAGTTGGATGGGCGGCGCCAAGGCTCATGATGTGTCTTTGTTTCACTTTGCTATTTCCTATTTGCTTCGAACATTTTTTTTTAATTTGCAAAAAATATTGTTGTAATAATTGGAATGATTATCTTGTGCTTGAGAGTACTATTTGGTGTTGTAATAATAACTAGAATGATTATTGTTTGCTTCATATGGTGATATTTGTGATATTTGTGATATGAAACTGTGATAAGGGTTTGAGGGTTGAGGCAAATACTAGAACCCTCGAACCCTCAGTTTTAAGGGTTTGAGGGTTCTAGTGTTTGCCCTCGACCCTTAGATTTAAGGGTTTGAGGGTTCCAGTAAATGGCCCCTGTTTTTCACACCCCACAAGTGCTCGAATGTGCCAATTCTCGACCCTTAAACTTTTAAGGGTTTAAGGGTTCCACTAGACATGCTCTAAGTGTGGAGTGTGCGTGAGTGGATCGGGTTGCGGGGTTGGTGTGCGGGTGTTGGCGTCGAGTGTGTGGTGTGTAGGCGGCGGGTGGTGATGGGGGTTGGTGGAAGGATCAGATGGGCTGGCGGCGGATGTAGAGGGTAGGTTAGGGTATGACCAGGGATTTGGTTTAGGCTGGTCATAGTGCATAGTAACTTAGACTAGTAACATACCAGTCTAAGTTACTACCTTCATAGTGGAAATAATTTAGTGTAGTAACATAGAGTATTGTTTTGTAGACTCATTTGTATTGGGAAGCGTGATGTGATGGTAACATAATATGTTACTCTATTTGTCTCTCTCTTCATTTATTACTTGCCACATCATCATTTTAGTCTATGTGGCATCTATGTTACTACTCATGTTACTCCCACTATGAGCAGCCTTAAGGTTCTAGTGTGTGGGGTTGTAGGATGCTGCTAGCTGGCCGTTGGGCCTGGCCAACGGTGGCCTTCCCCATGGGTTTATATATAAAGGTTTACTTTTATTTTTCTAAAACAAAACCATTTTGTAAAATAGTTTTAGACAAATAAAAGATGCAGCAAACCGAGGGTTTTATAATTTGAAATAAAAGACGGGGTATTTAGAAAATAAATAGTATTTTAGGGGAAACTACTTTTAGGCAAACAGATGCATGTTGATGTCAGGATGATGCACAAATACAAACAATAGCGATTTTCTGGTAGTGGTTTTACCTAGGGTGCTACACATAGTATGTGTATAGATTTCAGGAAATTGAATAAATGAACTACGAAAGATCACTACCCTTTACCATCCATAGATCAAACTTTAGAGGGGTTAGAAAACCACACTCATTTTTGTTACTTGGACGGATGCTCTGGTTTTTTCCAAATAGCTGTACATCCTGATGACCAACATAAACAACTTTCATTGGTCCTTATGGTTTACATGCTTACCGACGCATGCCTTTTGGTTTATGTAATGCTCCACCTACTTTTCAAAGATGAATGACTGTTATTTTTGCGGATTTTATAGAACTGATAATGGAAGTATTTATGGATGACTTCACTATCTATGGAATTTCGTTTACTAGTTGCTTGGATAATCTCAAAAGGGTTTTGCAGCGTTCGAAGAAACCACTCTTGTTCCAAACTGGGAGAAGTGTCATTTTATGGTCAAAGAAGGTGTAGTCCTTGGACATAAGGTATCAGGTAAGGGTATTGAAGTAGACAAAGCTAAGGTTGATGCAATAGAGAGAATGCCACAACCTAGGGATATAAAAGGTATAAGAAGTTCTCTTGGTCATGTGGGTTTTTATAGATGGTTCATTAGGAATATGTCTGGAATTTCAAAACCTTTGACTAACCTTTTGCAAAAGGGAGTAAGATTTAATTTTGATGATAAATGCTTATTGCCTTTGATAAACTTAAATATGCTTTATCCCATGCTCCTATCATTAAACCACCTATATGGGATATGACTTTTTATTTAATACGTGAAGCTAGTGATGATGCTGTAGGAGTAATTCTGGAACAACATTTGGGTCGCAGATTTTATATTATACATCATGCTAGTAGAACTCTTAATAGTGCTCAAAATAATTATCCTAAGGAAGAAACAGAACTTTTTGCTGTATTTTTCTCTTGCGATAAATTTCATTCTTATATAGTGGATGCATAAGTAAGAGTTCATACGGATCGTGATGGTTTAAAAGAGCTCCTTGAGAGGAAGAATCATAAGCCAATACTGATTCGTTGGATCCTTTTACTTCAAGAATTTGATTTGAGATTATGCAAAGGCAAGAAATAAAGATATTGGATGTAGTATCCATATTTTCCCAACAAGGCACCAATCTTATTGAGAGGAACTTTTGTATTACAAGAATTATTAGAAGAGCTAAGGTCAATTCCTCCAATAGAGAAGAAGTCCTTGTTGTTGGAGGAGCTTGTAACCCCGACTAAATAAATGGTAAGTACAAGGTAAGTTTTCTTTCTCTAAACAAGTGATTTGTTTTCACAAATTTTACTCCTAAAATTTTACTTTTGAATTCCTCATGTTTTCTGAAGTTTCCGAAGGTTTTTACCAACTATACGGCTGCAACTATACGGTTGGAGAAAATCCTCCCACCGTATAGTTGGTCGTTAAACCTTTTGTACCTTCTTTACGAAATTGTTTTTCGATGGCTAGAAACTATACGACCACAACTATACGGCCGGAGAATTTTCTCCCACCGTATAGTTGGTCGTTAAACATTTTGTACCTTCTTCATGAAATTTTTCGATAGCGGGAAACTATACGACCAAAAAAAAACCTCCCGATGTATAGTTGGTCGTTAAACCTTCTGGCAGCTCCGTTCTTTTTTGTTTGAAAAAAATATAATAACAATATGTCGGTTCCAAGTCAGTAACCTAACCGATCTAGACTCGAGATATTTTTGAAATATCTGCTCGGGAATAACTATACGGCCAGAACTATACGGGCCGCGCATGTATACTTGGTCATTACGCAACTGGACTTTTCCAAATCCGTGATTTCTTTCCCTATTTCGTTAAGATTCTTTTATTGGGCGTAACTTTGATGTTTTTCGCGAGTTTTACCGACCGCTGACCCCCTTATATACCTCCATTGTGTTTCTCTCTAATCATAATCACCAGGAAGCAATCTACCTCTAGTTCATACGTGAGGATACAAAACCATAGAGTAACCAGGGGCCGGGAAGCCAAGGAGAGAAGTTCCTATGGAGATCGGGAGCAATAGCAAGCAAAATAAGGAGATCAAGACCATCCCTATAGAGTTTCTTGACACTGAAAAAGGATGTCTGTAACATCCCTAAAATCATGTTTCAAAACTCATGCATATCATCCATGCATCCATGATCATGTAGAGTTCATTTCAAAAATCAATTAAAAAACAGGAGCATATGAGCTCATTATTTTATGTGATCAGCGTTAAATCAAATGCTACTCTCTAATGAGAGATTGTTGTTCATGAATCAAACCCTGTTACTCTCAGATTCTATTGCTTGATTCATAGTGCCCAACCAAAAATTTACAAAACAAATATGGATTTTAAAACCATTTTCAAAACTTGATCAAACCAAGTGCTTTGTCACTATTTATTTTTGTTAGATCAATAGGACCAAGCTAATACAGAGAGTCCACATGTTTTTACACCCAGAATTATGATTGTTACACTCTGCAAAAACCCAGAACAAATTTGAATTCAACTGGCATTTGAATTTGTTTGAAAATGATATCAGAAATCAAAAACAAAAATGGAAAATGAATAAGAAAATGAAAAAGGCTGGCGCTGCCAATTCGGCCCAACACAGAATCCAGCCCACCCGGGCCATTCCTTTCTCCCTCTGTTTCTCACCGCAGCCGCGCACACCCACCCGCCGACAACTTGGACCCACCTTGCCCCGTCATCATCGTCCTCAATCACCGCGCGCTGACAGCTCCGCCGTTACCACCGCGCCTGAGATGCCGCGTTTAAAACCTCGTTAAATCCCATTGATTCCGAGAGTAACTCTCTCCTCCCTCCTGGATACTTAATCCACACCTCACCGCGGTTCTTTCCCCCCCAAACACCCACACCTAGTCGCTCCCAGGCTGCGCGTATTCAAACTCATTCCGCCGCTGCACAGACGAACTCCGGCGGTGAATTCCGGTGAGCACACCCCACCCCTCTGCCTCCACTTCAAACGAGCTTGACCAGAATGATCTGGCACAATCCCTGATGCCTTTATTTCGCCTTCTCGTGAACCAGGTCGCCGACTCCGTTCACGACCGCAAGCAACTGAACCACCGCTCGACTCCGACGTGCAATCCAGGTAAAACGCGACCGCCCCTTGCCTTCCCTTCGATGCTATCATGATCGCCGAGACCTTGCGCACCTCCTAACCCATCTGGCTCGTGCTAGGCCGATGCAGAACCTCGGCAACATCTTTGTCAACAAGCACCTGACGCCGCCAGCAACTCCGACGAGACCCTGCCGCTGCATCTATGCGCCCCATGACCAGCCACCGCCACGTTGAGCTTCAGCACACCGCCGCGAGTCTGGTAAGCATCTCCGACGACCCCAAACCCCCCTGTAGCCACCACGCTGCCGTGGACAGAGCCGCCGCAGCCACTCGCCACCGCTAGCGCCGCTAGAGTTTGGTCGCTTGATCGCGAACTGTTGGATCTAGATCCGATGGGCTAGATAGATCACTTACGCGAAGGGGTACGAACAGATCTGGGCCGTGCAGATTAAGTTAGATCTAATGGCTCACGTGTGTGATCCGGTGCGAAACGGTATCAACCAATCAGAAGGTGCCGCGTGGCCAGTCCTTTGTTTTAAAAACAGAATTTAAATCTATTAGTTGTTTAAACTTGATAAATTCATAACTTTTGATTCCCACGTCCAAATTTGACAAATTTTATATCAATGGAATCAGGAGAGAAAGACCTTTCCATATATGCAATGTGTTTAATGTTTTGTTTCTGTTAAAATGGTTATTTTTATAGAAACATGTGTAGGCCTATTTTGTGTATATTAATTATTTGAGAAATGTTTTAATGTTCAAATTAAGGTGGTTTGGCAAGTTTTGAACTTGTTTATGAACCAGTACTGTGCACTTGTCTTGTTGAGTTTAGAAAATCATCACATATCATATTGCATGCATCCATATATTTTTGCTTGTAATTATTTTGTATGTGATTTGGTGCTATCATTTGAGGTGTAGATTTTGGTGCAAATAGTGATTGTGATTGTGAGGATTGTGGCTACTCTCCAAACAACCAAGGCAAGTGGTGCTTCATGATTTTATTACTATGCTTTTCAAATATGCATTAGAAATATTTTGCTAGACTTGCATGGATAAATTTTGGTCTTTATATGCTATGCTTGGGAAATCCTAGTAGTTGTAGAATTGCTAGAAATTTCTAAGTTAAGATGCTTATCTATGCCATGCTTAGCCTAGCTAGTAGCAACCAAGGGTAGCTATATGTTCATGCTATGAATAAATATTTCTAAGTCTTTGGACTATGTTTTTGCTTAATAAAACAACTAAGTGAATGAATCACCTGGGTGGAATGGTTGTGAATGGGTTATGTTGAGTGGTTACACAAGGCCCATTTCTATGGTTTACCTTGTGTATCTCACTTGTGGAAAGCCACCCAGTAACAAAGGGATTTGAGAGGCCAAATGTTAAGAAGCTTCTAGTGCAGCCACTTGGCAATATGGGCTCTGCCTGGATCATATAGGTTGCAATAACTTAGCCATTTGGACAGTTGGTGGTAGTGGGATGATAGGTTGGAACGCGTCCATTTGGTCTAAGGGAAGGCTTCTGAAAGGCCCTGTCTTGGTGAAAATCAAGTCTTGTGGGGAAAGTGCACAACCTCTGCAGATGGAAGAATCTAAGTACTTAGCCATGTCCCTGGTATTGGACAACTTGAGCATCAAGACATGGAAGCTATCAAGAATCTCCTCATCCCAATTTCTAAGTAAAACTGGTGGTTGAACAAGGGTGAAGGACCCCAATGTCTATTGGTGGTTCCTTGGGAAAAGTTTTTGACAAAGAAAAACTTAGTGTTTTCAACTGATAGGCAAAACCTATTTTGAGCAAAGCAAGCCTAAACTACACTTAGCCAAAAATGCATATAGTATTTAGTCCACCATTATTCTACTAAGGTATCATTTGCCAGGTGATGGGGATTGTCTTGAGCGTGGAGCTCGGCACATGCGTCTGGTTGGCGTACTTCTGGCAGCCGGCGCACCGCTGGACAATGTCGACGGCGTCGGCGTGTGCGGTGGGCCAGTAGAAGCCATGTCGCATGGCCTTGGCGACCAGAGAGCGGGCGCCGGCGTGGTGGCCGCAGTCGCCGGAGTGGATGTCGTGGAGGATCTTGCGTCCTTCGGCGGGTTGGACGCAGCGTTGGAACACGTCGGTGAGGCTGCGCTTGTGGAGCTCGCCGTCGATGATGGTGAAGGACTTGCATCGGCGTGCGATCATCCGGGCGACCGTCTCGTCTGCCGGCAAGGTGCCGACCTCTAGGTAGGCGACGTAGGGCTTGGTCTAATCATCTGGCTCGGTGACGAGTGCGACCAGGGCTGCCTCTGGCTACAGCGGGACTCCGATGTCGATCTCCCTTGGGGGAGAGACTGATGGCTTGGTGATCGTGTCGAGGAAGACCCGGCGGGTGGTGCGAGTCGAGCCGACCCAATGCGAGAGAGTGCGTCAGCCTCCTCGTTCTTCCGCCTGTCAATCCACTCAACGGAGTAGCCTGCGAAGTGTCCGCCCAACTTGTCCACTGCTTGGCGGTATGCCGCCATGGTGGGGGAGACGGCGTCGCAGGTGCCAGCCACTTGCCCAGCGACGAGGTCGGAGTCTCCGTAGCAGCGTAGGCGGTTGACATTCATCTCCTTGGCAGCTCGCATGCCATGGAGTAGTGCCTCGTACTCGGCCATGTTGTTGGTGCAGGGGGTGAAGTCGAGGCAGAGGACGTAGCGGAGCTTGTCGCCCTTTGGTGAAGTCAGCATGATCCCTGCTCTTGCGCCGTCCGCGTTCTTGGAGCCGTCGAAGTGCAGGCTCCAGTAATGGAGGTATGGCAGCTTTTCTGGCTGCTGGCCCCTTCCCAGTCGGCGATAAAGTCCGCTAGATCCTGCGACTTGATCGCTTTTCGTGGCTCGTACTTGATATTATGGACGCCGATTTCGACGGCCCACTTAGCGACTCGCCCAGTCGCCTCACGGTTGCGGACGATGTCCTGCAACGGTGCTGAGGAGACGACCATGATCGGGTGCTCCTGGAAGTAGTGCGGCAGGCACCGCTGTGCTCTGAAGACCGCGTATACTAGTTTCTGGTACTGCGGGTATCGTTGGCGTGACTCGGTGAGGACCTCGCTGATGTAGTACACCGGTCGCTGTACTGGGCGCTCCTTTCCTTCCTCCGGCCGTTCGACGACTATGACGGCGCTGACGACGCGCTCGGAAGCCGCGACGTAGACCAGCATGGGTTCTTTGTCGGCGGGGGCAGCGAGTAGCGGTGCGGCGAGTAGCACCTTCTTGAGGCCACGGAGTGCGTCGTCCGCCTCCTTGTCCCACTGGAAGGTGGGGTTCTTGCGCATCAGACGGTATAGGGGCATCGCCTTTTCGCCCAGGCGGGGGATGAAGCGACTGAGAGCCGCTACTCGCCCGGCCAGCTTCTGGACGTCGCGCAGGCACTCGGGTTTGCCGAGTCGGGCGATCGTGTCGATCTTGGTGGGGTTTGCCTCGATCCCTCGCTTGGAGACGACGTACCCCAGTAGTTGTCCTGCTGGTACACCGAAGGTGCATTTGCCTGGGTTAAGCTTTATCTTGTATTTTCGCAAGTTGGTGAATGTTTCCGCCAGGTCGACGAGTAGATCACCCTGGCGAGCGGATTTTACGACCATGTCATTGATGTAGACATGGATGTTGTGGCCAATTTGGCTCGCGAGGCACTCTTGCATGCCCCGCTGGTAGGTCGCCCCGGCGTTCTTGAGGCCGAGGTCATGGCGGTGTAGCAGAAGGCTCCGAATGGCGTGATGAACGCCGTCTTCTCCTTGTCCTCGACAACCATTTTGATCTGGTTGTATCCAGAGTAGGCGTCGAGGAAACATAGCGACTCCGAGCCCGCGGTGGAGTCGATTATTTGGTCGATCCGCGGGAGGACGAACTGCTCCTTCGGGCAGGCGCTGTTCAAGTTTGTGTAGTCGATACACATCCTCCAGGTCCCGTTCTTCTTCTTGACCAGGACTGGGTTTGCCAGCCACTTGGAGTACTTGATTGGCCGGATGAAGCCTGCAGCGAGTAGACGCTGCACCTCCTCGGCGATGGCTCGGCGGCGCTCTTCATTGAAGGTCCGCAGCGACTGTTTGACGGGTCGCACTTTGGGTGAATGGCCAGGTGATGCGCTCTTCACGAAAGTATGTCTAGATCCTTTGCACAACACTTAAACAAAAGTGTGAGCATAAAATAGAAAGAGAAAAGAAAATGTGCAAAGAGAAAATAGGCATACGCCACTATCTTGTGGTGAGACAAAGGAACATTTGAGATTTTAAATCACAAGTGAATATGTTAATCCTAAAACGCTTGGGACTACCTCGCTAACTCATTCGGTCGAACTAAACACTTTTACATCATGTTGAGAGTAATATTTTGTGAACTGTTAAATGTTAAGGTGTGGAAGCCTGCTAATATTATTCAGATGGTTCGAGTAAGGTATTATTCATGAACGTATTCCTATATATCATATATGATAAACACATTCTCCAACTGCCTCATTCATTTTATCAACTCAGCTTCATGAATATGAGGATCACATCCATTAAGCTAACCTTGCTCGGGACGAGCAAGAGTCTAAGCTTGGGGAAGTTGATGAGTACATATTTGCATCATGTTTTATATTATTATTTTGCACTATAGTGGTAGGATCTTGGTATTTTACGGCGTTTGTGTGCATCTTTTATGTCTATTTTCACCAAGATCAGGACAGATGATGGATATGATGGACACAATTCTTGGACCAGTTGAACTGGAGCGAGGAGTCAAAACAGCGTAAATAGCTAAATTGGGAAATATCAATAACACCAGAAGAAAACTCACGGCGATCGCAGCAACCAGAAGGTTCAACGACCAACTATACGACAGGACTAAAAATTTCGGCCATATAGTTCCCACTATATAGTTTCCGCCACCACCGCCTCGTGGACCAGTTTCGCCCTGTGCAATCATAGGGGAGATACGACATACAGAACAACTAGAAATCGCAGAAACCTCACCTCCGTAAGGGTTCTAGAGGGGAAACTCATCCACCGGGGATCCATCTTCACCCTATGCAGATCCGGGAGGCTAAGGCATCGATATTCATCATCAACCACTGCATCACCACCATCTCCATCCATCCCATCTACAAATTGTCTAGATCTTGTTGTAATTTCCGTACTCATTGTGGATTTATACAAGTACTATTCATCTATGATAGATTCCATTGTATTTGCCATGATGTTGATTGCCTCCATGTCTGAGTAGATTATTAGTTCTTGGAAAGATGGAGAAACCCTGGCATGAGATCGAAATAAGATAAAGTTTATTATGATATTCATCGCTGTGACATGTGTTAGATTGTCTTCATCTTGATGTTGGGAGAGGTCGTCCTCTCAATATTTGCCTCTTGTGGGGACTTGATGGAGGGAACTACTGTTAGATCCCTCCTTTGTAAAGGAAAAGGATCCCTATGATTGCAATGCTAGTCCCTGGATCAATGCTAGCATCCACAGTTTAAGATGAAGTACACAGATACAAAGGTCGTTTATTACATTCATTCCAGAGATAAAACATAGTCTTTTACAACTCAGGGCCATAGGCCTAATACAATAGTTTAAGGAATAAGTAAATAAACATAAGTCTTCATCTCCATGTGCCACAGGCAAGCATGTTGAGTGTAGACTCATGACTCCTATTCATCATCGGAGTAACCTGCAACATCACAAGTTACAGCCACAGAGGGTCAATACTTTGGAATAGTATTGGCAAGTGATACCTTAGTTTATTTTAAGTGGACTATACTACTATATGCATTTTGGCTAAGTGTAGCTTGGCTTGCTTTGCTCAAAATAGGTTTTTCCTATTAGTTGAAATCACTAAGTTTTCTTTGACAAAACTTTTCCCAAGAAACCACCAATAGACATTGGGGTTCTTTACCCTTGTTCACCCACAAGTTTTACTTAGAAGTTGGAGTGATGAGATTCTTGTAGCTTCCATGTCTTGAGGCTCAATTTGTCCATTGCCATGGACTTGGCTAAGTACTTAGATTTTTCCATCTGCAGAGGTTGTGCACATTCCCCACCAGACTTGGTTTCCCAAGACAGGACCTTTCAGAAGCCTTTCCTTAGTCAAATGGACGCGCTCCAACCTATCATTCCCACTACCACCAACTGTCCAAGTGACTAAGTTCTAGCAACCTATATGATCAAGGCAGAGCCCATATTGCCAAGTGGTTGCACTGTAAGCTTTCTCAACACTTGGCCTACAAATCCCTTTGTGCCTGGGTGGCATACCACAAGTGAGATACACAAGCCAAATCCATGGCCTTGTGTAACCACTCAACACAAACCATTCATTCCATTCCACCCAGGAGGTTTATTGACTTAGTGGTTTTATTAAGAAAACTTAAGTCTCATGACTTAGAAATATAGTCAATATAGCATGAATAGATTATACCAACCCTTGTTTGCTAATAGCTAGGCTAAGCATGGCATGGTAACTTAACTTAGGAAAATTTCCTAGCAATTCTACCATTCTAACTACATAGGATTTCCCAACAAATCATTTGACAAAAGTAGCATGCATGACTTAGCAAAATATCTAATGCTAGTATAAAATATAGGAATGAAATATTCATGAAATATCACTTGCCTTGGTAATGGGGAGAGTAGCACTCTTCACAGTCACAGTGAAGAGCAAAATCTACACAAAAATTATAGCATACAATTACACACAATTATATACAATCAAAAATATGAATGCATGCATGCAAGAAATTACTAGGTGATGATTTTTGAAAACCCTGCCAAGCAATTGCATGATACAGAAACATAACAAGACACAAGGTTTGCCAATCCAACTTATTTGGCACTAATACAAATTACAAAACTAAATCTATACTCAAAATAGCCTTAAACATGTTTCTGCATATAAAGTCATTTTAACAGATACTATTTGTTAAACACATTGGATATTCAGAAAGGTCTTGACTCACTGAATCCAACGGTATAAAGTTTGCAAAAATCCAACATGGGAATCAAAAGTTATAGCCAAATGAAAATTTGGTCCAAATCTGATTTTGAATTCTGTTTTTGAACTAATCCTAGACACGCGTCGCGTTATTACTGGCGCGTACCGGTTCACACCGGATCGAGCTCCGTAGCCGTAGGATCTAAATAAATCGCACGGCCCTAAACACGTACCTCTTCGCTGATAAGTGAATCTATCCTAACGCTTGGATCTAGATCTAACGGTGCTCGAGCACGCGTTCATGTCATGGCGGCGCGCGGCGTCAGTGAGCGGCGAAGCGCTCAGTCTACGGCGGCGCTAGCGTTCCAGGTCGTCCGCGAGAGGGAGAAGGGTCATACCAGATCCGCAGGAGGCTGCTGAAGCTCAAGGTGGCGTTGGTTTGCGAAGGAGTTGAGTCTGGCGACAGGTGGTTCTGTTCGAGGTCGAAGGCGACGTTGTCGATCACTAGGAGGCAAACGGAGGGTGTGGTCAGATGCAGAAGATCACGAAGAAAACGCGTGTGTGAAAGACAAGGCTTGGGGCGGTCTGGACTTACCACTGGAGGTCGTCGGAGTTGAAGCCAAAGACGGTGGCGGCCAGTCGTCGACGTTGCTGGAGCTACGGGTCATGCGAAGGCAAATGGGGTGTGTCAGTAGGTGCGTAGAAACTCACTGAAGAAGATAACATGAGCTAGAGATCGAGGGGAACACGAGGCTCACCGGAATTCGCCGACGCAGTCGTTGTTGGAATTATGCCCTAGAGGCAATAATAAAGATGTTATTATTATAATTCTTGTTCATGATAAATATTTATATTCCATGCTAGAATTGTATTAAGCGGAAACTTTAATACTTGTGTGGTTTGTGAACAAACACCGTGTCCCTAGTACGCCTCTATGGACTAGCTCATTAATCAATGATGGTTAAGGTTTCCTAACCATAGACATGAGTTGTCAATTGATAATGAGATCATATCATTGGGAGAATGATATGATGGACAGACCCAAACTAAGCGAAGCAATTAGATCGTGTCATTGTGTTCATCTTTGCGAAGCTTTTCCTATGTCAAATATTGTATTCCTTAGACCATGAGATAATACAACTCCCTGGTATCAGAAGAAAGCTTTGAGGTCATCAAACGTCATCCTATGAGAGGGTGATCATAAAGGTGTCTCTCAGGTGATCGGAAAGTATCTGTTGGGTTGTATGTATCGAGATGGAATTTGTCCCTGCCAAGTCGGAGAGATATACTTCGGGCCCACTCGGTAATCGATATCAACACCGCTTGCAAGCATGTGGTTAAGGAGTTAATCACAAAGTGATATCGGATTACGGAACGAGTAAAGTACTTGCTGTGAACGAGATTGAACTAGGTATGACGGTACCGACGATCAAATCTTGGGCAAGTAAAATATCGCGAGACGAAGGGAATATATATATGGGATTGATTGAATCCTGGCATCGTGGTTCATCCGATATGATCATCGATGAATGTGTGGGAGTCAATATGGGTACCCAGGACCCGCTGTTGATTATTGATAGAAGATCATGTCTGCATATTCTCGAACCCACAGGGTCACACACTTAACGTGTCTCGACGCTAGGATAGATTGGATAATTGGTTTATGAGTTTTTGTTCGGAGTCTCGGATGGGATCCGGGATATCACGAGAGGTTCCGCAATGGTTCGGAGAATAAGATTCATATAAGGCAGTGCAATTTTTGGAGTTCAGAATTGTTCCGGGTTAATCGGTATTGTACCGGAAGCTTCTAGAACCTTCCGGAAGGAGACCAACGTGGCCCCACCTTCCAGGAGGGGGCTTGTGCCTATGAGGGAGTGTCCTGGCCGCATTGGGCCAGGGCACAAGGCCCCATAGGGCCCAGCCGGCCCAAGAGAGTTTAAACTCGGGATAGGGTTTCTAGAAGGGGGAGAGTCCATGCCCCCCACTCCTCCCTCCCTTGGCCGCCGGACCAAGGCTTGGAGGAGGGGCAAGGGCTGGCCGCCCCCCTCTATATAAAGACGGCTGGGTTGCCCCCTCCCCCCGACACACCTCCCTCCAAACCCTAGCTGCCCTGCTGCCCTTCCTCTCTCCCTCCCGACTGTTTGTAGGCGAAGCCCTGCTGCAGAAATTCTCCACCATATACACCACGGCGTCGTGTTGTAGATCCAATCTATCTCTCCACCATACTTGCTGGTCCAAGGAAGGAGGAGACGTCAAGGTGCTGCACGTGTGCATCTCACGGAGGCACCGCCACTTGTGGTGCTAGATCGGATCGGATCGCGAGGAGGAGAAGCGAGTACGACTACATCACCCACGTTCCGACGAACGTTCCGCTGTGCGAATCTTCAAGGGTATGAAGATCTAATCCAATCTCTCTCGTTGATTGCATCTCCTAGATTAGATCTTGGCTTTCCCTCTGTTCGCATCCGTAGAAAATTTTGATTTACTATGCCGCGAAACCCTTCAGTAGTATCAGAGCTAGATCTATGCGTAGATGTGTTTCACGAGTAGAACGCAACATGGTTGTTGCAGGCGTTGATGTTTTCTGTTGCAAGCCTCTTGTTTGTGTTCTTCTTATGACGCGGGATAGTGAGATTGAAGCGGTCCAGGCCAACCTTACGCGACGTCGTTCGCGAGACCGGCTCCGCACTTGACGTGTGGCTTGTTCCACACATGCGGCTGGTGGATGTCAGTTTCTCTCACTATAGTTGTCATGGGATTAACACCGGAGTTTGGCAACCATAATATCACCGTTGTGGCTTTCCGTAGGTAAGAATCGTTCTTAGCATCTACTCCCATAAGCCACGTAAAACATGCAACAACAAAGTAGAGGCGTCTAACTTGTTTTTGCAGGGAGTGTTTTCTGTGATATGGTATGGCCCAAGATGTGATGTGTATATTGTATGCGATGATCATGTTTTGTAATGTTTCACGACTTGCATGTCGATGAGTACACAACCGGTAGGAGCCATATGGTTGTCTTTATAATTGTGTATGACCTGCGAGTCAACTTCTTATACGCCATGTAATAGCTTTACTTTATCGCTAAGTAGTTAGCAATAGTTGTAGTTGCTATTCGTGGTGGAGGCAATCATGGTGGAGTGATGGAGATCATGCCGGAACGCACAAGATGGAGATCATTGCGCGAAGATTGGCTATACCATGTCACATAAGGTTATATGCATGTGATGTTTATCCTTTTATGTATCTTTTTATGCTTAGATCGCGACGGTAGCATTATAAGATGATTCCTCACTTAAAGATCAAGATAAAAACTGTGTTCTCCCCAAGTATGCGCCGTTACGAAAGTTCGTCGTGTCCAAGCATCACGTGATGATCGGGTGCTATAGACTCTACGCTCACATACAACGGGTGCAAGCCAGTTTTGCACACGCGGAAATACTTGGGTCTAACTTGACGAGCCTAGCATGTACAGACATGGCCTCGGAACACAAGAACCGGAAGGTTAAGCATGAGTCATATGAATGATATGATCGACACTTCGTTGTCCACCATTGAAACCACATCTCTTCTCGTGATGATCGGATTAGGTGTGGTGAATTTGGATCGTGTTCACTAAACAACTTGAGGGATGTTGAATTTAGTGGGAGTTCATCTAGTAATTTGATTAAGTTGAACTATTTATCATGAACATAGTCTAAATTTTACTTGCAAATACTTTAGATCACATGGCCAAGTCCAACTTCAACTTCAACGTTTTTGCTGAGAAGGAAAAGCTTAGAAACAATGGGTCTAACTTCACCAATTGGTTCCTCAATCTAAGAATCATTCTATCTGGCGGACAAAAGGACTATGTCCTTGGGAAAGCGTTAGGTGACCCCCTGCTGCAACTGCGCCGGCTGATGAGAAAGCTGTCTATCAGTCGCGTAAAGACGATTATGGTGTGATTAAGAGCACCATGTTGTTTGCTATGGAACCAGAACTTCAAAATCATTTTGAAGAGTATCCTGGGCCCTTTGAGATTCTTGAAGAGTTGAAAACCATGTTTCAGACTCAGGCCCGTTCTGAGAGATATGAGATCTCCGAGAAGTTCTTTAACTGCAAGATGGAGGAAGGGAGTTCCGTTAGTGAGCACGCCATTAAGATGACGGGCTACACTCAACGCCTTGAGCAACTGGAATGCACGATTCCAGGGGAGCTCAAGATTGACAGGGTTCTGCAATCACTCCCTCCCAGCTACAAAAGTTTTGTAGTGACTCATAATCAGATTGGTTCCACTGATACGATCACCGAGCTCTTCGCAAAGCTGAAGGCTGCGGAGGTGGACATCAAGAAGGATAGTCATGTGTTGATGGTCAACAAGCCCTCCTTTAAGAAAGGTAAGGGAGCAAAGAAGCCCTTCAAGAAAGGCGGCAGCAAGCGCGTTGCCCCTGCTGAGAAGAAGCTCAAGTCTGGTCCTAAGCCGGACACTGAGTGCTTCTATTGCAAGGACAAGGGTCACTGGAAGCGCAACTGTCCGAAGTACTTAGCGGACAAGAAGGCTGGCACCATCAAAGGTATATTTGATATACATGTTATTGATGTTTTCCTTACTAGCCCTCGTTGTAGTGCCTGGGTATTTGATACCGGTTCAGTTGCTAATATTTGTAACTCGAAACAGGAGCTACGGAATAGACGGCGGCTTGCGAGGGATGAGGTGACGATGCGCGTTGGCAACGGATCAAGAGTTGATGTGATGGCCGTCGGCACGCTCTCCTTAGTTTTACCTTCGGGATTAGTTTTAAACCTTAAGAAATGTTATTATGTGCCTGCGTTGAGCATGAACATTATTTCTGGATCATGTTTATTGCAAGACGGTTATTCATTTAAATTGAAGAATAATGGTTGTTCTATTTATATGAGTAACATCTTTTATGGTCATGCACCTCTTGTGAATGGTTTATTTCTTCTAAATCTCGAAAGGGATGAAACACACATCCATAACATTGAGGCTAAGAGATGCAAAGTAGATAGTGATAATACTACTTATTTGTGGCACTGTCGTCTAGGTCATATTGGTGTAAAGCGCATGAAGAAACTCCATTCTGATGGACTTTTGGAGTCTCTTGATTTTGAATCATTTGACACATGCGAACCATGCCTCATGGGCAAGATGATCAAAACCCCGTTCTCCGGTATGATGGAGCGAGCAACGGACTTGTTGGAAATCATACATACCGATGTATGTGGACCGATGAGTGTTTCGACGCGCGGTGGATATCGCTATTTTCTCACTTTTACCGATGACTTAAGTAGATATGGGTATATCTATTTAATGAAACATAAATCTGAAACGTTTGAAAAGTTCAAAGAATTTCAGAATGAAGTGGAGAACCATCGTAACCGAAAGATTAAGTTTCTACGATCCGATCGTGGGGGCGAATATTTGAGTTATGATTTTCTCACGCATCTTAAAGCAAGTGGAATCGTTTCACAACTCACGCCACCCGGAACACCACATCGCAATGGTGTGTCTGAACGCCGGAATCGAACCCTATTAGATATGGTCTGATCGATGATGTCTCTTACTGATTTGCCGTTATCATTTTGGGGTTATGCATTAGAAACCGCTGCATTCACTTTAAATAGGGCTCCATCTAAATCCATTGAGACGACACCGTATGAACTATGGTTTGGTGCTAAACCTAAGTTATCATTTCTTAAAGTTTGGGGATGCGAAGCTTACGTCAAGAAGTTGATGCCGGACAAGCTCGAACCCAAAGCGGAGAAATGCGTCTTCATAGGATACCCTAAGGAAACTATTGGGTATACCTTCTATCACAGAACCGAAGGCAAAGTGTTTGTCGCAAAGAACGGTTCCTTTCTTGAGAAGGAGTTTCTCTCGAAAGAAGTGAGTGGGAGGAAAGTAGAGCTTGACGAGGTTATTGAACCTTCTCTTGAATTGGAGAGTAGCGCAGCACCTGAAATTGTTCTAGTGCCGCCTGCACCAACAATAGAGGAAGCTAATGACAAGGATCATGAAGCTTCGGACGATGCTGCTACTGAACGTCGTAGGTCGACAAGGTCGCGTGCCCCTCCTGAGTGGTACGGCAACCCTGTCTTGACTGTCTTGTTAGTAGAAGACAGTGAACCTACGAACTATGAGGAAGCGATGATGAGCCCAGACTCTGAGAAATGGCTAGAAGCCATGAAATCCAAGTTGGGATCCATGAGCGAAAACCAAGTATGGACTTTGGTGGACCCTCCTAGCGACCGAAAGGCCGTTGAGTGCAAATGGATCTTCAAGAAGAAAACGGACGCGGATGGTAATGTTACCGTCTATAAAGCACGGCTTGTCGCAAAAGGTTTTCGACAAGTTCAAGGAGTTGACTACGATGAGACTTTCTCTCCCGTAGCGATGTTTAAGTCCATTCGGATTTTATTAGCAATTGCTGCGTTTCATGATTATGAAATATGGCAGATGGATGTCAAGACTGCGTTCCTCAATGGCAACATTGATGAAGAGTTGTATATGATGCAACCCGAAGGTTTTGTCGATCCTAAGGATGCTGATAAAGTATGCAAACTTCAGCGTTCCATTTATGGACTGAAGCAAGCATCTCGGAGTTGGAACCTTCGTTTTGATCAAGTGATCAAGAGCTTTGGATTTGTTCCAAATTGCTACGAAGCTTGCATCTACAAGAAAGTGAGTGGGAGCTCGGTGACGTTTCTGGTACTATATGTGGATGACATATTGATTATTGGAAATGACATCAACATGCTTAACGATGTGAAGAGTTATTTGAACAAGTGTTTTTCAATGAAAGACCTAGGTGAAGCTGCTTATATATTGGGCATCAAAATCTATAGAGATAGACAAAGACGCCTGATAGCTTTAAGCCAGAGTACATACCTAGACAAAGTTCTGAAAAGGTTCAGAATGGATAAGGCAAAGAAAGGTTCAGTGCCTATGTTGTCAGGTAAGATATTGAGCAAGGCTCAGTGTCCAGCTACGGTAAATGATAGGGAAGCTATGAGCAAAGTGCCTTATGCCTCGGCCATAGGTTCTATCATGTATGCCATGCTGTGTACTAGACCGGATGTGTCCAATGCTCTTAGTTTGACGAGCAGATATCAAAGTGATCCAAGAGTGGAACACTGGACAGCCGTGAAGAACATCCTAAAGTACCTAAATAGGACTCAAGAAATGTTCTTAGTCTATGGGGGTGATGAACAGCTCGTCGTAAAAGGTTACGTCGACGCTAGTTTTGACACCGACAAGGATGATTCTAAATCTCAGACAGGATACGTGTATATTTTGAATGGAGGAGCTGTGAGCTGGAGAAGCTGCAAGCAAAGCGTGATCGCGGGATCTACAGTAGAAGCGGAATACATGGCTGCTGCAGAAGCGTCAAGTGAAGGAGTTTGGATCAGAAACTTCATCACTGAGCTTGGCGTGGTTCCAAGTGCATTGGACCCACTGGAGATATTGTGTGACAACTCTGGCGCCATAGCACTTGCTAAGGAACCAAGATATCATCCAAAGACCAAGCATATCAACTGCAAGTTTCATATAATCCGAGATTATATAGCAGATGGAGATCTGAAGATTAGCAAAGTACATACAGATCTGAATGTCGCAGATCCATTGACTAAACCTCTTCCACGTGTAAAACATGATCAACACCTCAGTGCCATGGGTGTGAGATTGTTACCAGATGTAAACTAGATTATTGACTCTAGTGCAAGTGGGAGACTGTTGGAATTATGCCCTAGAGGCAATAATAAAGATGTTATTATTATAATTCTTGTTCATGATAAATGTTTATATTCCATGCTAGAATTGTATTAAGCGGAAACTTTAATACTTGTGTGGTTTGTGAACAAACACCGTGTCCCTAGTACGCCTCTATGGACTAGCTCATTGATCAATGATGGTTAAGGTTTCCTAACCATAGACATGAGTTGTCAATTGATAATGAGATCATATCATTGGGAGAATGATATGATGGACAGACCCAAACTAAGCGAAGCAATTAGATCGTGTCATTGTGTTCATCTTTGCGAAGCTTTTCCTATGTCAAATATTGTATTCCTTAGACCATGAGATAATACAACTCCCTGGTATCGGAAGAAAGCTTTGAGGTCATCAAACGTCATCCTATGAGAGGGTGATCATAAAGGTGTCTCTCAGGTGATCGGAAAGTATTTGTTGGGTTGTATGTATCGAGATGGAATTTGTCCCTCCCAAGTCGGAGAGATATACTTCGGGCCCACTCGGTAATCGATATCAACACCGCTTGCAAGCATGTGGTTAAGGAGTTAATCACAAAGTGATATCGGATTACGGAACGAGTAAAGTACTTGCTGTGAACGAGATTGAACTAGGTATGACGGTACCGACGATCAAATCTCGGGCAAGTAAAATATCGCGAGACGAAGGGAATATATATATGGGATTGATTGAATCCTGGCATCGTGGTTCATCCGATATGATCATCGATGAATGTGTGGGAGTCAATATGGGTGCCCAGACCCCGCTGTTGATTATTGATAGAAGATCATGTCTGCATATTCCCGAACCCGCAGGGTCACACACTTAACGTGTCTCGACGCTAGGATAGATTGGATAATTGGTTTATGAGTTTTTGTTCGGAGTCTCGGATGGGATCCGGGATATCACGAGAGGTTCCGGAATGGTCCGGAGAATAAGATTCATATAAGGCAGTGCAGTTTTTGGAGTTCGGAATTGTTCCGGGTTAATCGGTATTGTACCGAAAGCTTCTAGAACCTTCTGGAAGGGGACCAACGTGGCCCCACCTTCCAGGAGGGGGCATGGGCCTATGAGGGAGTGTCCTGGCCGCATTGGGCCAGGGGCACAAGGCCCCATAGGGCCCAGCCGGCCCAAGAGAGTTTAAACTCGGGATAGGGTTTCTAGAAGGGGGAGAGTCCATGCCCCCCACTCCTCCCTCCCTTGGCCGCCGGACCAAGGCTTGGAGGAGGGGCAAGGGCTGGCCGCCCCCCCTCTATATAAAGAGGGCTGGGGCGCCCCTCCCCCCGACACACCTCCCTCCAAACCCTAGCTGCCCTGCTGCCCTTCCTCTCTCCCTCCCGACTGTTTGTAGGCGAAGCCCTGCTGCAGAAATTCTCCACCATATACACCACGCCGTCGTGTTGTAGATCCAATCTATCTCTCCACCATACTTGCTGGTCCAAGGAAGGAGGAGACGTCGAGGTGCTGCATGTGTGCATCTCACGGAGGCACCACCACTTGTGGTGCTAGATCAGATCGGATCGCGAGGAGGAGAAGCGAGTACGACTACATCACCCACGTTCCGACGAACGTTCCGCTGTGCGAATCTTCAAGGGTATGAAGATCTAATCCAATCTCTCTCGTTGATTGCATCTCCTATATTAGATCTTGGCTTTCCCTCTGTTCGCATCCGTAGAAAATTTTGATTTACTATGCCGCGAAACCCTTCAGTCGTCGGAACAGCGGCGGAGTCGTGCGAGTCGTGGGCAGCCTGGTGGCGTGAAGGCAAAATTGATTGGGGGAAAATGGTCGTGAGGATGTGGGGATCTTATAGCCCGAGGCTCGACAGGAAACGCTCATCGCATCAATGCCAATTAAGCTCGCGGAATCAGTGCTGCAACGGCCAGCGGCGGAGGTCGTGCGCGGAATCAGGGGGAAGACGAAGCTGACGTGGACGGGGCCCGCTGGTCAGTGGAATAAACAGAGGTGGCGCGGGGTCTGGCTGTCAGTGACTGAGTGCGTGCGCTCGTGCGTGAGAGAGGAAAGGAAATGCCCCGGGTGGGCTTGTTGGGCTTGATTCATTGCTGGGCTAGATCCCTGGCGCGCGGCCTTTTTCTTTTGTTTACTCCTTTTCTTTTTCTATTTCGATTTTCTGAATAGGTTTTCAAATGGTTTCAAATTCAATTTGAATTCAAATCTTCCTGAGGTTTTGTAGTGGTGAATTGGTCTTAGAAATAGGTCAAAACCCATGGGGTTACTTTGCAAGGGCTTGGTCAAACTTGGGGAACAAAATAATCAGGGGCTTGCATCTAATTTGCAAATATTTGAAAAAGGGTTTTTGAAATTATTCCCAATTTGTAGAACTTGGTCAAAACCACACTCAATCCTTTCAATAAGGAAGACAACAATCTAGGTTTTAAAAACATTCAAACTCTCAAAAGGGATTGGCCATTTGATTTTAAATTTGCTCACATAAAATCATAGCACCAAGTGCTTCTGTTTTTCTGAAATGAGTTTGAAATTGATCTCAAATCTATATGCATGCATGAATGATATGCAACTTTGAAATTATGATTTTAGGGATGTTACAACTACTGTTGGTAGACGTAGGTGTGCTACCACTTATAGTGACAATAAAGCTGTTAGCACTCCTTACGTATCAACTTGGGAACCGAGTAAAATCACGGAACATTGTCCATGGGATACATCCTACGGGATAAAGTCCCTTAATGGCGCAGTAATTGAATTGATGTCGATTGCTTGTCTGCTGTGGTTATGAGGATGATGTGAGCAGTGGTTGCTGCTTATTCGTCCAATTATGGAGTTCCTCCCACGCATACATAGTTGAGAATGTTCATGATAATAATCTTTACCTTAAACCCTTTATAATGCTAGAGGTGTATCCGCTACTGCCTAAGAACACTTTTCCCCATTGCAGTCTCACATCTCTTTTACATACGTGATACTTACTTTCCGTATTCAGTTTGTTTTACTTTACTTATTGTTCTCTTATACAAAAACCCAAAAATATCTTTTTACATAAAACTCACATTTTATCTTGTTACTAAGAATGTTATTTAGCATTACTACTTCAGTATTTAATTCAAGGGTTATTAGACTTCAGAACTCCCGCTCCCTGTGGGATCGATATATTTATTTCAAAACTAGCTACAAATGATCTATGCACTTGCAATCATCAAATGTGCTTTGCTATGGAATGAGTAATTGGTTCCGATGCGTTTGCTATGGCTCCTGTGTTGTCGCAGTAGATTGACACAGGGTCATCCGCATTAGGAAGAACTCCCAGTTCGATGATGAAATTCCGCAGCCATACAACTTCATTCGTCATAGAGTTAAATGTGATGTATTCTGACCCCATTGAAGACTGTACCACCACTATTACTTCATGCTTCTCCTGGTTAACGCGTCACCATTCACCAAAGAGACAAATCCTATCTGAGACTTCGAGTCATCGGAGTCCGTGTTCTAGCTCGCATCCACGTAACCAGTTATGTTTAGAGCTACATTATCACCTCCAAAAACTAGGAACATATCCTTAGTTCTTTTCAGATACTTTAGGATATTATTTATAGCTTTCCAATGTTCAACTCCTGGATCACTTTGGAAACGACCTGTCCAACTAAGCGCCAGGGCCACATCGGGTCGAATACATAGCATAGCATATATGATAGAACCTATGGCTGAGTCATAGGGGACATTCATCATTCTTTCTCTATCAACATCTATTGCTAGACATTGAGTCTTACTCAACTTCACATTTTTCACAAGAGGAACAAAACCCCTTTTGGCGTCTTCCATTTTGAACTTCTTCAAAATCTTATCTATGTATGTACTTTGACTTAACGCTATTAGGCATCTTGATCTATCTCTATAGATCTTAATGCCGAATATATAGGCTTCTTCATCTAGTTCCTTCATTGAAAACTGACTGCTCAGGTATTCTTTCATGTTCCCTAATAACTCCACATCATTCACATTCAGTAGTATGTCATCCACATACACCACTAGGAATGCCACCGAGCTCCCACTTACTTTCTTATAAACACAATCTTCTTTATTATTTTGGACAAATCCAAAACTCTTGATCACTTGATCAAATCGCTTGTTCTAACTCCTGGATGCTTGCTTTAGTCTATAAATGGAACTCTCAAGCTTGCATACCTTTCCAGCATCCTTAGGATCGATAAACCCCTCTGGTTGCATCATACACAACTCTTCTTCAATGTGACCATTGAGGAAGGCGGTCTTTACATCCATCTTTCATATCTCATAATCATAATATGCATCAATTGCTAGTAAAATCCTGACAGACTTCAACATTGCTATAGGAGAGAATGTCTCACTATAGTCAATTCCTTCCAATTGTCAAAAATCCTTTGCGATAAGTCTCGCCTTATGGACAATCACATTGCCATCAGCGCATGTCTTTTTCTTAAAGATCCATTTGTTCTCCACAGCCTTTCGATGTTCAGGGAGATCCACCAAGTTCCAAACTTGGTTCTCATCCATGGATCCTATCTCGGATTTCATGGCTTGTAGCCATTTCTCGGAGTCAGCACTTTCCATTGCTTATGTGTAGGTTTTAGGTTCATCTTGTTCATCTAACAAGGTTGCCATCACAAGGCTACTGTACCAATCTGGAACAGGTCAAGCTCTTGTTGACCTTCACACCGTAGGAGCTTCGATGTTATGATCTTTATCATTCGTTTCCTCTTCCACTATAGAGTGTGGTTCCGGAACACTTTTCATTGCGCTACTCGGTATTTGGAGAGAAGGGTCAACGATCTCATCTAGCTCTATCTTTCTTTCACTAACTCCTTTCACGATAAACTCTTTCTCTAGAAAGACGTCGTTTTTAGCAACAAACATTTTTCCCTCGGCTTTGTTGTAGAAGGTATACCTAATAGTCTCCTTTGGGTATCCCACAAAGATGCACTTTTCTGATTTAGGTTCGAGTTTGTCATGCTGTAGTTTCTTAACGTAAGCCTCACATCCCCAAACTTTCAAGAACGACAACTTTCCATGCCATATCTCATATGGGGTTGTCTCCACGGATTTGGATGGTGCTCTATTTAAAACAAAAGCAACGGTTTCTAATGCATAGCCCCAAAACGACACAGACAAATCAGTCAAAGACATCATGGACCAAACACTATCCAATAGAGCGCGGTTATGTTGTTCTGACACACCATTACGTTGTGGTGTTCCGAATGGCATAAGCTATGGTACTATACCACAGTTCCTCAAGTGAATGCCAAAATCATAACTCAAGTATTTGCCTCCCTGATCTGATCAGAGATGCTTGATCTTCTTATTGATTTGATTCTCTACCTCATTCTAAAATTCTTTGAACTTTTCAAAGGTTTCATACTTATGTGTCATCAAGTAGATATACTCGTATCTACTCAAATCATCAGTAAAGGTAACAAAATAATGATACCCATTGCGTGTAGAGACACTCATTGGTCCACACACACACACATTTGTATATACGATTCCCAACAGATCTGCGGCCCTCTCCCTAGAACCGGAGAAGGGTGTCCTGGTCATCTCGCCCATAATGCAAGGCCACATGTATCAAGAGATTCAAAATCTAGTGATCCCAGAAGTCCATCAGAATGGAGCTTCTTCATGCGCTTTACGCCAATATGACCAAGACGGTAATGCCATAGGTACATGGTATTATCGTCATTATGCTTGCATCACTTGCCATCAATGTTATGGATGTGTGTACTAACGTCAAGATATAGTAGGAACAAACCTTTGCATACATGCGCATGAACATAAAAAGACATCATTCATCAAAATAGAACAACCACTTGTTCTGGATTTAAACGAATAATGATCTTGCAATAAGTAAGATCCACTCACAACATTCATGCTCAAGGCGGGTACAAAGTAGCACTTATTCAAAACTAAAATTAATCCTAACGGTAGACGCATAGACAAATCGCCGACGGCCTTGACATCGACCTTCGATCCGTTGCCGACGCGCATCGTCCCTTCGTCTTTTCCCAGGCACCGCTTATTCCACAGCTCCTTCTGGGAGTTACAAATATGATCAACATAACCGGTATCAAATATACCCAGGTGTTGCTACTGGTGCTTGTAAGGAAAACATCAATAACATGTATATCACATATACCTTTGTCTTTTGCGGCAAACTTGCCAGCTTTCTTGTCATTGAGGTACCTAGGGCAGTTGTGCTTCTAGTGTCTGTCTCCCTTGCAGTAGTAGCACACGATGCCAGCCTTATGCTTTGGGACCTTAGGGGATCGCGCAACTTGCTTGCCATCCCTCTAGGATTCTAGCCCTTAGCTATTGTTTTCTTCTTAAATTTTGTGGTCTTATTGACCATCAACACCGTGTGCTCCATCTTGATTTCCACCTCAGCAGTCTTGAGCATGGCGAACAACTCAGCAAGGGTTTAACCATCCCTTTCATGTTGTAGTTCATCATGAAAGATTTTTATCTAAAATGAAATGAGTGCGACATCCTATCAATCGCTAGCTCGTCCGAGATTTTGCATTCCAGTGTGTTCAAGCTTTGAATGTAGCCAGACATCTTGACCACGTGCTCACTTTTACTGCTATGCTCTTCCATCCTGACAGAGAAGAACATCTCGGAAGCTTCATACCTATCCGCCCAAGCCTTTGGAGCAAAGATAGCTTTGAGATCCTCAAGAATTTCAAAAGCAGCCATCTTCTCAAAACTCCTTTGAAGCTCCGGCTCCATGGCATAGAGCATTCCACTCTAGATGAGGGAGTGTAGAGGGAGTGTCCCAACCTTTATTTAATATAAGGTGGAGTCCCCTGTGTTTACAATGCTAGTCCCTGGATCAATAGCTAGCATCCATAATTAAGATGTAATATCAAGAAACAAAGGTCATAATATAACTTTATAACCAGGAATAACATAATTTTATTACATCTTACATAGCTCATTTGGCTATTACATTACATTGCAGCGGAATAACTATAAGCATGGGGTTCTTCATCTTCAAAGTGCCACAGGCAGACATGTTGGTTGTAGTCTTTGTAATCCTAATCAATCAATCAATCTTCTCTAAAACAATCAAACCTGCAACATTACAAGTTACAGCCACAAGGGTCAATACATTTGAATTGTATTGGCAAGTTTCACTACTATGTAGAATATAAGTGGATCCTATCATTACATGCATATTTGGCTAAGTAAGGTTTTAGGCTCATTTGCAGAAAGCAATAATTTATCCTATCTTTTAAAAAGGGTTTTGATCTTTTGTCACCTCCTTGGAATCCACCAAGTGTCTTTGTTAAAAATCTCTTGAGCTCCTTGGTAACCCCAAGTGTTCAAGTTTTCATCAAAAATCTCTTGAGCTCCTTGGTAACCCCAAGTGTTCAAGTTTTCATCAAAAATATCTTGAGCTCCTTGGTAACCCCAAGTGTTCAAGTTTTCATCAAAAATCTCTTGAGCTCCTTGGTAACCCCAAGTGTTCAAGTTTTCATCAAAAATCTCTTGAGCTCCTTGGTAACCCCAAGTGTTCAAGTTTTCATCAAAAATCTCTTGAGCTCCTTGGTAACCCCAAGTGTTCAAGTTTTCATCAAAAATCTCTTGAGCTCCTTGGTACCCCCAAGTGCATCAAGTCTTTTGTTTTCACTTAAAAGTTTTTATTTTAGAAATTGGAATGTCGAGATTTCCCATAGCTTCAAGCTTTAGTTGCTCAGTATTGTCCATAACCGGGGACACGGCTAAGTACTTAGATTTTATTATCTTCTGCAGAAGTAGTACACTTTACCCACATGTCACAATCTCATCTTGTTGCCACCAGTGGCCACTGGATTAGTGCTCACCAAGATGGAGTACTGGCAGATTGAGAATGTGACAAAGTCTTTCTAGAGGGTCCTCCCATACACCATTGCTAGCTTGTCTTCAGTACCCATGTAGGATTCCAGGTCCTCATTTTCAGTAACCTGAAGACAATGCATGGGTCTTCCCAATGTAGTTGACCAAGCCAGAGCCATAAATAGCATGTGGTTGTACACGAAAGCCATAATTGGAGAAACATGTTCAATCTCTAAGTTTCCTGGGTGGTTTTCTTTTGGAGCACAACACAAAGAGATTGCCATAGACATGGTTCCATTTGTTGCCACCTTCTCCAAAACTTAAAGTATCCTTGTCCACCCAGGTGGTTCATTGAGTCCTTGTTTTATTATATAAAAACACAAGTCCTTTTCTCAACTTCATAAAATCTCAACATGTATCTCTTTTCAAAATATAGCATGGCTAAGCATGTAACAACTACATTGTTTTCACTAAGGAATGTATAGGGTATCCTATTAGGATTTAGCATAGCATAAGTATAGAAATTTCTTTTCATGCATGTTTCAAAATCCACTAAGTATAATGAAAATATGAGGACTTTAGATGGTAGTGTCACTTGCCTTTTTGGTAGGGAATGGTGGTTCACTTCTTGATCTTGCTAGTTTCACACTTTTCTAACTTCACTACAAATCAATCAAGCAAACACAATATCAACTAACATTCCAACCCAAATCAATCAAACAAAACACACATAAAACAATGGGATCTAAGTCATGCATGCAAGCATGCAAAAGGTAGTTTTATTTGCAAAGATGGTCTCCACTAGGCTCTGAATTTTGTAAGGTTCAAGGTGGTCACTTCCTAAAGTGGCAAAGTCATTTGCAAAAGGGTTTTATTCATAAACCATTTTTAAATCCATGCATCATTTTATGTGGTGGAACATATTTTTATCAAATCAAAACTTTATGTCTTTCACCAAATAAGTTGCTAATTCTCAAAACTTGGTGTTTAGGGTCAGTAGGTTTATTTCAAATTATTTTCCCAAAGTTTTTACTCCAAAAACATTTTCATAACAAAACCATTATTTTTATTTGGCTAGAAATGGGTTAAATTAATTAATCCATCCTAAACTTCACCAACTCCACTTTCAAAACCATGGGTTGATTCCTAGGGTCAGTAAGTTCATCACAAACTAATTTGCCAAGATTTCAACCTCAAAAACATTTTTGAACAATTTTTCTAACCTAAACCAGCATACAAATGTTTCTGCAAAAACAAACCTTTTACCAGAGGCTTTTTACTAAACAAACTACATGGTTGGCTAGGGCTTATTCCACTGATTCCAATGATATAAAGTTTGTAATTTTTGGACGTGTGGATCAAAAGTTACAAGGGTTTCAATTTGCAAATCAAATCTGTTTTCAAATTCTGTTTTAAACAGAAACTGGCCACGCGTCGCAATTTCACTGGTCGATACCAATTCGGGTGGATTGGTCTCTGTGGGCGTTGGATATAAATAGATCGCATGGTTCAGAACACGTACCCCTTCGCTGTTAATTGGTTCTATCGTGTCTCTTCGATCTAAATCGAACGGCTCTTATCAATCTTGCCAAGAACTGGCGGCGCTAGCGGCGGCAGATGGCGGTGCTTGCTCGGACGGTGGCTAGCGGCGGTTCTAGGAAGCAAATAACGGAGTGGGGATGCTCACCGTGATCGCAAGAACGTGGTGATGCTCGGGGCGTGGTCGGTTGGTCGAGGGGCGCTCAGGGATAGCAGCAATTCCTCGCCGGAGTGGGGAACGACATCGGCTCTGGTTGTGGTCGGGGTCGACGCTGCAGATCTCGAGGAGGAAAACCGAGGGCATGGTTAGACGCGCGAGACCAAGGCGAAGATGTGTGCATGATCGAGAAGGCGCGGGGTGGTCAGTTCTTACCAGGGAACTTCGCCGGAGAGAGGCAGACGCGGCGGCGCGGTCAGTGATGGTCGAAGTCGACGCTCAGGGGCGCCCGCGGTTGAACAGAGGGTACAGGCAGAAGCGCCTAGGTCTAGGGAATGTGCCCGTGTGGTTGGGAAGGTGAGGGGCGGCAGTGGTTTGTCGGAATTGACCGGAGACGGTGGTCGAAGCAGTGGCGTTGCGAGCTCGATTCAGTGCAGCCTGGTGGCGTTCAGGGCGTGGAGTCTGAGGGGAAACGAAGAGGAGACGCAGGCGGTTAAATGGGCATGGTCGCGGCGAGTAACGGTCGCGGAATCAACGCATATTGATCGCCGGAGTAATGGCTGCAACGGCAGGGCGTCGTCTGCGTGAGGAAGAAGATGAGCTGGAGGGGTGGGGTCGGTTAGTCAGCGAGAGAGAGGAGAGGGGAGTTGGGTCCACTGGTCAGCGTCTCTGTGGGTCAGTGAGCGAGTGCGAAACGTTTTCTGCGGGAGTGAGGAACTGGGCTGTTTGCTGGGCTTAGTGGGCTGTGTCCAAATTCTATTTTTTTCTTCTTGAGTGTTTTATCTTTTTCCAATTCTATTTCCTGTTTTGAAATTCAAACAGCAAATCAATATTCAAATCAATTCAAACATTCAACACACTTTGTATTTGAATTTGGTTCTGTTTAACAACATAAACCAATTCCAAAAATAAAACAATATTTTCATTATAGGGTCCATTTATAATTAAATAAATAGACCTTGTTTAATAATCAAATAGATTTTGTTTTATTTAAACCTCCATTTGAAATTTAATTATTTTCAAAACCAAATCAGTAGGTTTTATTTGAAAATAAAGAATATTTGGAAAACTTGTTTTTAAAAAATAAATAAATAAGTTTTGATGTTTAATTAAAATAGTAAAACTTTTATTTTTAATAAACTTGGATATTAAATCCTTTTTATTTTATTTAAATAAACCTTCACTATAGAAATGTTTTATTTCAAAGGCTTGGCCAAGTTTTAATTTGGCTCTTTAAAATAATACTTATTTAATTTCTTCCTTCTCATTTTAAAATCAAATATTAAAAGATTTCAAAATAGTGAATCCAAATATTTTATTTTTCCTTTATTAAATGTTTATATTTTTAAATCTCTTTAGGATTTTATTTGATCCAAATTGGTTTGAAGGTTTCCAATTGGATTCAAAAAATTTCTTCTCACCCTAAAAATCAACAAAGTTTTATTTTATTCATTTATTTTTCACATTACAAGATTTACAAAAATCTTGGGATGTGACAGGCTACCACCCTTAAAATAAATCTCGTCCCGAGATTTGGGAAAGCTAGGGTTACAAGTAGGCTCAAAACATCTAGGGTACTACCACCCTTAAAATTTTTCAAACTAAACTACATGTTGGCTTGCTAGGGATCTTGGGGAAACTTCTCTGGGCAAACATTTGCATTGTGTCCTTGGTTTCCACACTTGACTCATGGGCCAAGGTTGAGATTCTCCATTGGCTTGTTCAACTTGTTCTTCATCTTTTCTGGACAGTTGCTTGCATAATGTCCTAGGTTGTTGCAATTGAAATAGTTGATGTCTTTGAGTTCTTTACGTGGCTCTTATGGACAAGTTGCTACATAATGGCCTAGCTCTTTGCAGTTGTTGCACCTCACTTGACCAATTTCCTTATTCTTCTGGTTCTCTGGGCATTCACTGGAATAGTGTCCCATTTCTTTACATTTATGACATTGCACATGGCTTTTGTCCTTCTTTTGATTTTTGGGTTTCTCCAAAGCTAGGAGTGCATCCAGTTCATGTTGTTCATATGTTATCTGGTAGGTAGGAATGTCTACATGTTTCTTGGATCTTCTCTTGCTATTTGGATAATTCATAGGCCCTTTCTTTGGTCCTTTGAATTGGGTTGTCTTGTTTGGAGGTATAAGTGGTCCTTTTCCTTTGTCATCAACCTTTTGGGTAGACTTGGATCCTTCTGGATAGTTTGCAATCATTTGTTGCACTCCACCTTGTTTCCTTTGTTCAACAATGGAATAGATGGGGAATTGGATAGGGACATGGTTGTTTCCTTCACATAGGTAGCAAGTAGCTTGAGAGGTGGGACATTGTCCAACAGGATGTTTCTCTTCACAGTGGGGGCATTGATCTCCATGCTCCTTGGAAGTATGATCCTTGTCTCCACAAATAATGCAAGCTGGGGCTCCATCTAGAATAACATTTCTGTCATCCTTGTTGTCACAAACTCTTTTGGAATAGCTTTCTTCCATATTGATCATTTGATCAGTCACCTTAAGCATCAATTGGGCTTGAGTTTCCAAGAATACTTGCAGTGTTGGATCTTCACCACTAGTGTTAGCTATGAACTGAGCTGTCATCTGGTTCAACTGGTGTTGGGTTGCTATGAGTTCTTTCATGCTGTCCTTTTGGTTGGTGTTGGTGTCATCAACCTTGATGTTGGAGTCTCTTGGAGTAGTCATTTGTTTGGGTTGAATGAATATTAGAATAGGCAAGATATTTCTAAGGAATCAATTCTAATCACACACATCACAATTCACTCAAGCAATGTGCAAACATTCACAAACAACTTTTCACTCAAACAACAAAGTTCAAGAACATACTTAGGCAACAAAATATTTTTGTTACACCACATAAGTTGGTGTGTTTGACTTTACTAAAAATATGGTGGTCCATCTATATGGTTCACTTGTGATCTTTCCTTCCTTCTTGGTTGATTCTTCTTGCATGAGATCATGGTTTCCTTGAGAAAAACTCTTGGTTACAATAACTTCTAGTGGAGTGAACTCCTTCTAATTTTGCATTCCCTTAGTCTCCATATCTTGAGCAAGATTTCCTTGTCTCTCTTGTAGTCCTTAGTGGTATCCAAAGTTGAGGTCTTTGGTGTACATGCTGAAGATGTTGAAGTCATTAGAGTTGAAGAAGTTGAAGTCATTAGGGTTGAAGAAGTTGAAGTCATTAGAGTTGATGGAGTCCTTTGCACATGGTGAAGTCTTTGGCCATGGGGTAGGTTTTTCCATCAAGTTGAAAATAGATGAGATGTAGAGTTGAAACCAAAATGGTTGAGGAAAGAGTTTACAAGTTTGTTCGTAAATAAGTTTTGGAACAAATACAACTCCTATTTTTCTAAGGGTTTTTGGTCCAATCCTAGGTTTACTAATCCTACAGGCAACACAATGCTCTGATACCATCTGTAGAGGGAGTGTCCCAACCTTTATTTAATATAAGGTGGAGTCCCCTGTGTTTACAATGCTAGTCCCTGGATCAATAGCTAGCATCCACGGTTAAGATGTAATATCAAGAAACAAAGGTCATAATATAACTTTATAACCAGGAATAACATAATTTTATTACATCTTACATAGCTCATTTGGCTTTTACATTACATTGCAGCGGAATAACTATAAGCATGGGGTTCTTAATCTTCAAAGTGCCACAGGCAGACATGTTGGTTGTAGTCTTTGTAATCCTAATCAATCAATCAATCTTCTCTAAAACAATCAAACCTGCAACATTACAAGTTACAGCCACAAGGGTCAATACATTTGAATTGTATTGGCAAGTTTCACTACTATGTAGAATATAAGTGGATCCTATCATTACATGCATATTTGGCTAAGTAGGGTTTTAGGCTCATTTGCAGAAAGCAATAATTTATCCTATCTTTTAAAAAGGCCCCAAGTGTTCAAGTTTTCATCAAAAATCTCTTGAGCTCCTTGGTAACCCCAAGTGTTCAAGTTTTCATCAAAAGTCTCTTGAGCTCCTTGGTAACCCCAAGTGTTCAAGTTTTCATCAAAAATCTCTTGAGCTCCTTGGTAACCCCAAGTGTTCAAGTTTTCATCAAAAATCTCTTGAGCTCCTTGGTAACCCCAAGTGTTCAAGTTTTCATCAAAAATCTCTTGAGCTCCTTGGTAACCCCAAGTGTTCAAGTTTTCATCAAAAATCTCTTGAGCTCCTTGGTACCCCCAAGTGCATCAAGTCTTTTGTTTTCACTTAAAAGTTTTTCTTTTAGAAATTGGAATGTCGAGATTTCCCATAGCTTCAAGCTTTAGTTGCTCAGTATTGTCCATAACCGGGGACACGGCTAAGTACTTAGATTTTATTATCTTCTGCAGAAGTAGTACACTTTACCCACATGTCACAATCTCATCTTGTTGCCACCAGTGGCCACTGGATTAGTGCTCACCAAGATGGAGTACTGGCAGATTGAGAATGTGACGAAGTCTTTCCAGAGGGTCCTCCCATACACCATTGCTAGCTTGTCTTCAGTACCCATGTAGGATTCCAGGTCCTCATTTTCAGTAACCTAAAGACAATGCATGGGTCTTCCCAATGTAGTTGACCAAGCCAGAGCCATAAATAGCATGTGGTTGTACACGAAAGCCACAATTAGAGAAACATGTTCAATCTCTAAGTTTCCTGGGTGGTTTTCTTTTGGAGCACAACACAAAGAGATTGCCATAGACATGGTTCCTTTTTTGCCACCTTCTCCAAAACTTAAAGTATCCTTGTCCACCCAGGTGGTTCATTGAGTCCTTGTTTTATCATATAAAAACACAAGTCCTTTTCTCAACTTCATAAAATCTCAACATGTATCTCTTTTCAAAATATAGCATGGCTAAGCATGTAACAACTACATTGTTTTCACTAAGGAATGTATAGGGTATCCTATTAGGATTTAGCATAGCATAAGTATAGAAATTTCTTTTCATGCATGTTTCAAAATCCACTAAGTATAATGAAAATATTAGGACTTTAGATGGTAGTGTCACTTGCCTTTTTGGTAGGGAATGGTGGTTCACTTCTTGATCTTGCTAGTTTCACACTTTTCTAACTTCACTACAAATCAATCAAGCAAACACAATATCAACTAACATTCCAACCCAAATCAATCAAACAAAACACACATAAAACAATGGGATCTAAGTCATGCATGCAAGCATGCAAAAGGTAGTTTTATTTGCAAAGATGGTCTCCACTAGGCTCTGAATTTTGTAGGGTTCAAGGTGGTCACTTCCTAAAGTGGCAAAGTCATTTGCAAAAGGGTTTTATTCATAAACCATTTTTAAATCCATGCATCATTTTATGTGGTGGAAAATATTTTTATCAAATCAAAACTTTATGTCTTTCACCAAATAAGTTGCTAATTCTCAAAACTTGGTATTTAGGGTCAGTAGGTTTGTTTCAAATTATTTTCCCAAAGTTTTTACTCCAAAAACATTTTCATAACAAAACCATTATTTTTATTTGGCTAGAAATGGGTTAAATTAATTCATCCATCCTAAACTTCACCAAATCCACTTTCAAAACCATGGGTTGATTCCTAGGGTCAGTAAGTTCATCACAAACTAATTTGCCAAGATTTCAACCTCAAAAACATTTTTGAACAATTTTTCTAACCTAAACCAGCATACAAATGTTTCTGCAAAAACAAACCTTTTACCAGAGGCTTTTTACTAAACAAACTGCATGGTTGGCTAGGGCTTGTTCCAATGATTCCAATGATATAAAGTTTGTAATTTTTGGACGTGTGGATCAAAAGTTACAAGGGTTTCAATTTGCAAATCAAATCTGTTTTCAAATTCTGTTTTAAACAGAAACTGGCCACGCGTCGCAATTTCACTGGTCGATACCGATTCGGGTGGATTGGTCTCTGTGGGCGTTGGATATAAATAGATCGCACGGTTCAGAACGCGTACCCCTTAGCTGTTAATTGGTTCTATCGTGTCTCTTCGATCTAAATCGAACGACTCTTATCAATCTTGCCAAGAACTGGCGGCGCTAGCGGTGGCAGACGGCGGTGCTCGCTCGGACGGTGGCTAGCGGCGGTTCTAGGAAGCAAAGAACGGAGTGGGGATGCTCACCGTGATCGCAAGAACGTGGTGATGCTCGGGGCGTGGTCCGTTGGTCGAGGGGCGCTCAGGGAGGGCAGCAATTCCTCGCCGGAGTAGGGAACGGCGTCGGGCGGCTCTGGTTGTGGTCGGGGTCGATGCTGCAGATCTCGAGGAGGCAAACCGAGGGCATGATTAGACGCGCGAGACCAAGGCGAAGATGTGTGCATGATCGAGAAGGCGCGGGGTGGTCAGTTCTTACCAGGGAACTTCGCCGGAGAGAGGCAGACGCGGCGGCGCGGTCAGTGATGGTCGAAGTCGACGCTCAGGGGCGCCCGCGGTTGAACGGAGGGTACAGGCAGAAGCGCCTAGGTCTGGGGAATGTGCCCGTGTGGTTGGGAAGGTGAGGGGTGGCAGTGGTTCGTCGGAATTGACCGGAGACGGTGGTCAGAGCAGTGGCGTTGCGAGCTCGATTCAGGGCAGCCTGGTGGCATTCAGGGCGTGGAGTCTGAGGGGAAACGAAGAGGAGACGCAGGCGGTTAAATGGGTGTGGTCGCGGCGAGTAACGGTCGCGGAATCAACGCGTATTGATCGCCGGAGTAATGGCTGCAACGGCAGGGCGTCGTCTGCGCAAGGAAGAAGATGATCTGGAGGGGTGGGGTCGGTTAGTCAGCGAGAGAGAGGAGAGGGGAGTTGGGTCCACTGGTCAGCGTCTCTGTGGGTCAGTGAGCGAGTGCGAAACATTTTCTGCGGGAGTGAGGAACTGGGCTGTTTGCTGGGCTTAGTGGGCTGTGTCCAAATTCTATTTTTTTTCTTCTTGAGTGTTTTATCTTTTTCCAATTCTATTTTCTGTTTTGAAATTCAAACACAAATCAATATTCAAATCAATTCAAACATTCAACACACTTTGTATTTGAATTTGGTTCTGTTTAACAACATAAACCAATTCCCAAAATAAAACAATATTTTCATTATAGGGTCCATTTATAATTAAATAAATAGACCTTGTTTAATAATCAAATAGATTTTGTTTTATTTAAACCTCCATTTGAAATTTAATTATTTTCAAAACCAAATCAGTAGGTTTTATTTGAAAATAAAGAATATTTGGAAAACTTGTTTTTAAAAAATAAATAAATAAGTTTTGATGTTTAATTAAAATAGTAAAACTTTTATTTTTAATAAACTTGGATATTAAATCCTTTTTATTTTATTTAAATAAACCTTCACTATAGAAATATTTTATTTCAAAGGCTTGGCCAAGTTTTAATTTGGCTCTTTAAAATAATACTTATTTAATTTCTTCCTTCTCATTTTAAAATCAAATATTAAAAGATTTCAAAATAGTGAATCCAAATATTTATTTTTCCTTTATTAAATGTTTATCTTTTTAAATCTCTTTAGGATTTTATTTGATCCAAATTGGTTTAAAGGTTTCCAATTGGATTCAAAAAGTTTCTTCTCACCCTGAAAATCAACAAAGTTTTATTTTATTCATTTATTTTTCACATTACAAGATTTAGAAAATCTTGGGATGTGACAGGGAGGCATCATCCGCCTTGGACTGCTAGACATTCTTTTCATCCTGAGTGGCAGTGTCTGTGGGTTTGGCTGGCAGTTCTGCCTCTAAGACATAGTTGAGCTTGTAGGGGGTTAGGAGGATTTTCAGGGTACGATGCTAGGTGGTTAAGTTCGTCCCATCGGTTTTCAGCTTTTCCTTCTCTAGGAATGAGCTAAGGTTGAAGGTGGGTGTGCGAGACATCTACAATGGATTTGCAAAGAGTTTAGACCATGTTCATAATACACCGAGCACAGGTTTTAAGTTTTTCCAATAAACTTAAATTGACAAGGCTCCCACTCAAAACGAACATCCCTCCATTCGTCTTAGTGATCACATGATCACATTTTTCTATATCACCCCTGATCGTCACCTCCGATGAAATAGATCCAAAGGTGGACATTCTGAATGTCGATCACATCTCGATGTGACTCATGCTCGACCTTTCGGTCTCTGTGTTTTGAGGCCATGTCTGCACATGCTAGGCTCGCCAACTCAAACTTGTGTGTATTGCAGTGTAACCTTTCATACACCCACTGTATGCGAACGTAGGTATGCCTGACACCCGATCATCATGGTCTGTCTCATACCAAATAACTTTCTTGGTGGTGCACAGACGAGGGGAACACTATCATTGGAATTTTAGAATGATCATCCTATTTAGCTACCATTGTATAACTTAATATGCTATGCCAAACAAGATGAGCAAATAGGTACTTCATAAGCATGGTGCCATGGCATGGTTGCAGCACCTTGATCTCCATCGAGAGCTCCAATGGACAATCGTTTCATAAACTTACCATTATAATGTCATGACATACGCCCCTGCAAAACAAAGTTAGATGCTTCTACTTTACCCTTTTGCAAGTTTTACGTGGCTTTAGGGCTTTCATGGTAGAACCCCTTCCCACCTATGAATGTTGAGCCACAATGTTGATTCAATGATTGCCTCTTCGCTCCCTTTCAGGGCCCTCCGGTGTAAAATTCATATCCACTATTGAAAGAGAGACAAATACCCGCTAGCCACTTATACGGAACAAGCCGTATGTTGAGTTTGGAACCAGTCTCGCGTAAGCTTACGCGTAAAGTCGGTCCGGGCTGCTTCATCAATCAATCCCGTGACATGACAAAAAAACAAAGGAGGGTCACAACTAGAGAATCAATGCCCACATACTTCTATGTGTTCTATCCGTACGACATATCTACCCATAGATTTGGCTCTGATACTACTAAAGGGTTCGTAGCAGAAAATCAAAAAAATCCCTATACGAACATGATCACTAAGATCTATACTATGTAGACATAAGTAACAGAGAGTAAGAACGGAGTTCATACCCTTGAAGACCGTGGCACGCCTTACGCAGGTAGGCATATAGCATTGAAGACAGCGCCCCAAGTGTTGCGCCTCGAAGCTCTACACACGTACGGTGTAGGAACGTCTCCTGGTATTCGATGTAGTAGAGAAGCTGGACCGTCCTGCGCACGATGGTAGTACGAAGGTGGAGAACTAAACCAAGAGTCTAGATCCAATCCAATGGAGAGATCTCTAGGGTTTAGGGGAGACAGGAGAGAACTTTTTGTTGAGCGCAAATAGAGGGGAGGGGCTCCTCTATTTATAGTAGGGATGGGCTAGGTAAAACCCTAGGGCTTGGGGGTGGGAGCTCCCAAGACGCCGCCAGGTGAAAGCCGGCCGCCGCCATCCCTGGGCCCTACCAGACGGGTGGGAACCCTAGGGTTTGGCCGGTGGCCCCTCTCCCCTCTCTCCCTAGGTGCCTACCCTATTGGGCCCTTCTAGAAGCGGCTCAATAGTAATAAGTTAGCCCTAAAATATAAAACAAAATGTGTTTTAATATAAATTCAACTAATTAATATAAAACACATATAATAATATATTCATACACAAAAACTCCTTTCGGACCTCTTTCGATCATCATCGGATAATACCCGGAACCTTTCCGGTTTCTCTCTCTCATTTCTCCTTCGGTGTCGATTCAATCCCAAAGCGTTCCTACCCTTAAGTGTGCCACCCCTAGGCTCGGAGTTGCAACGGACATGACCAAGAATCTCTTGTATCCATGATCAATATCAGGACCTGGATGTCCATAATGATCCCCGTGCCCTCACGATTAATCTCATCGCTTGAACCTTGACTGCGTAGTGCTATTCCTTTTGCCACACGATAGCTAGGTCATCCAAGATATGATCTCAAGCATCTCCATACTTGTGTTCGATCTCGTTACCGATGAACTCATTTACTCGTTTCTATGTTGTTACATTCTATGATCCAATCATATGCTTGCAAGCTTTGTTAATGCAACGTCACCGAGTTGGCCACATGTATCTTTCCGTTACTAGGATTGGAAAATCCTGGTCTTGATAAAACTCCTCAACCCATTTCTTCAGGAAACCCAATGATACCTCTATGATCACCTTTTCACAGCCTGATACTTGATATCATTAATGTCTCCCTCCAAAACAGTGATTATGCATTATCTCACAGTCAAAGGATATTATCCATGGTGTCTTCATGTTATCATCAATGATGAAAGTTTTAAGTAACTTGATCTCATTATGATTAACTTTAGGGTGAATGTCTATCACATCATTCTCCAATGATGTGACCTCATTGTCAATTGGCACTATCACCATGATCTCGAAACCATAAGATCATCACTTGCCCAATGAGCTAGTTTCCTAGAGGTAACTAGAGACCTGGTTGTTTACATACCACGGGTGTATTAATGTTTCGTATTAATGTAGTTATAGCACGGTAAGAAACGTATTATGAACAAGAGATATATCAAATAAAAACACTTTATTATTTGACTCTAGGGAATATCTCCTTCACTCGTAAGGTAACTTGGGAGGAGGCGGCGCGGTTTTCTTCGCCCTATTACCTTTCTTCTGAGTAGTAGTACTAGTTGAATAAGAGGCCGCCTTCTTCGGCTGACGCGACGGCGGAGTGGGCTGACCTGGTGGTGGACTCGCGCTATGGTGGTCGTCCCACTCCTCATGTGGACTTGCTGGAGGCAGCAGACTCGGCTAACGCGGAGGAGACGGTGGTGGCCTGGGTGCAGAGCCTGGAAACACGATGTATTCCTTGCGCCATAGAATGATACA